>JAWWEE010000074.1:44466250-44550329 GCA_035221455.1 Xenops minutus
AGGTGAGGGAATGGGGTCGGGAATGGGATCGGGACCATGGCTCCGGGAGTGAGAGGTGAGGGAATGGGGCCGGGAATGGGATCGGGAGTGAGAGGTGAGGGAATGGGGTCGGGAATGGGATCGGGAGTGAGAGGTGAGGGAATGGGGCCGGGAATGGGATGGGGAGTGAGAGGTGAGGGAATGGGGCCGGGAATGGGATCGGGACCATGGCTCCGGGAGTGAGAGGTGAGGGAATGGGATGGGGAGTGAGAGGTGAGGGAATGGGATCGGGAATGGGATGGGGACTGTGTTATGAGTCAAAGCAGGTAGGCTTCCATAGCTGCAGGATATTTAGGTAATATGAATGTTAAAGAGAAGATTAGTGCCTTTGCTCATTTTTGTTAAATCAGCTTTTGAAAGGATTCTTACTGCAAGAAAACCTGTGCGCTTTTAGAGACTTTATGAAGTCTTTGTTATTGGAATATTTTGAGAAATCATCTTTCGTTGTCATTTTAAATATTTTTAAATGTGATTGTTACTTAGTTAAGTTTTTGACTATATTTTTGATAGATAGATATAGATAGATAGATATAGATATATAATTTCATGTCAGATTTACCTTTAAGTGAAAAATAAGTCACCCTATCTACCTATATGGGGTAATATATACCATCTTCTTGAAATGTGAAGCCCTGCAAAATAAGGCTGATATCACAGAATCAATTAGGTTGAAAAAGACACTGAGATCACTGAACCTACAGCTGAACACCCCCATGTCAACTAGACCATGGCACTAAGTACCACATCCAGTCTTTCCTTAAACGCTTCCAGGGATGGTGAGTCCATCACCTTCCTGGACAGTCCATTCCAATATCTCATCACCCTTTCTATGAAGAAATTCTTCCTTAATGTCCAACCTCACCTCCCCTGGTGCAACTTAAGACTTTGTCCTCTTGTCCTTTGCCTGGTTGCCTGGGAGAAGAGGCCGACCCTCACCTGGCTACAACCTTTCAGGGAGTTGTACAGAGAGATAAGGTCAGCCCTGAGTCTCCTCCAGGCTAAACAACCCCATCTCCTTCAGATGCTCCTGATAGGACTTGTGCTCCAGATATGTACTGGAGGGGTTTATGCATTACAGAGAGATCAATGTCACTTCATAAAAGTAACACAGTTAGTCAGTTGTGTGGGTTTAGGATATTGAGGTTTGGCAGTCACATCAGTAAAGCTATTTCGTTCTATAATGGTTTATCTGCATTAAGTTTGCAATTTTTAAAATACAATGGGAATATATAATACTGTTAACATTTATGTTTCCAATTCTCTGAAACACTTGCAAAGCCTTACGTACATTAACTAAAGAAACTACGTGTTCTACCCTAAAGAAACCATTGGCAAGTTTGTGCACCCTCATATTACAGGACTGGAGCTTTCCCTACCAATGTAACAACTGCAATCTTTTTGCCAAAGCAAGATTGTTACCAACTATTTTTGTGCCGGTCTGATTCATGCATGAAACTCCCTCAGTACTGCTTACAGTATTTGCTATTGAAGTGGGGGTTTTTTGAATAATAATTTTATCTTGTTTAATTTTTGTGTGTGTTTCACTTTTATAGGAGATTTGCGTGACTCTTCAATATCTTCGTTGAACTCACCCAGGTAAAGTAGTATTGACCAGTTCCCATATATGAATAATTACACTGCACAAAAAGTGCAAACAAAACCTAGTATAACTTTGTGAAATAAAGGGTTTTATTTCAATCTTTTCCTGCACAAGATTGTTGCCTTTCTCTCCTAACTTCCTTATAGGTTAAAAAAAAATTTTAAAAGTTCTCATAATAAAACCGTTGCTTTGAGGTGTTGGGTTCTTCTTGGAATGCTGCCATGCAGTAAATTCTCATTTACCCACTGTGCAGCGAGACTCTAGAATTTCTCTGTAGAAATATTCCACTGAGAACATTAATTCTGTGAGGAAGTCCTAAACTAAAACAAAACCCAAAAAGTCCTTCTCCAAATACATGCTGTTTCTGCCACAACTCAGAATATTGTTATCAAATGAAAACATTTGGCAAGGTAATTTGGTGTGTCTTAAATCCAGTATAACATCTTCCTTTCTCAGCTACTGCTTATGTTTTTATTCTTCTCCTCTGCCAATGCCCAATTGCACATTTCAGTCATGAAGACCCTTCCCCACTTTTAAAACTATTCTCTTCTATTCACCTGTATACCAAAAGTAAAAATCAATAGCAGTTAAAACACCCTCCTGCTCTTAATGCCCTTTGGGAAAGAACAAAGTAAGGTCAGTCCAAGTGTGCTACCAATGCAATTCTTTAATATTTTATGGGTGTATTGGTATTTATGCTAGAACTCCTCAAAGCTTTAATATAAGTTGTGCCCAGTTACTAATTCAGGCTAAATTTATCCATTGATAAATGAGATGAAATAGGTAAGGGGTCTATTAGAGGCAGACACTTGCTATGCTTTGTTTGATTGATTGATCAAGAATTGGTACTTCTTTCCCTGGGGCAGCAAAGAAAAATGCTAATAACTTTCTCCTGTTCTTTAGCATTAAGTGCTCCATTTGTCTATTAAAACTTCCAGTAATAAGAAGGATGCTTGAAGCCTATAATCTTAGAAACTACTGAAACCTTTATTACAACACTGGTTTTATATATCTCAAGTTCAGCATGAAATGGGTTCTTTTAGAGCTGAAGTTACATGCAACAGCAATAAATTCCAGTAACTGCATGTTACTTGTTTTTTAAATGTGCCACATTTTTATCAGTGAATTAATGTTCAGGTAGAAGTGATGTGATTTCAGGAGAGACCTTTGTATGACTTTGCATGCTTAATCTGATTGTTGTGATTATATTTTATGAGACAGCTGATATTTTTTGCTATTTTGATACTGCTCTTTTGAAGCAATCTAATGCATAAAAATTCATTTAGTGTTGAAGGTGATGCTATCAAAGTTTTTGTAAGGGTGCGTCCCCCTTCGGACAGAACTGCATTAACCAATGGAGATCAAGGCTTGTGTTTATCTGTCCTTTCATCAAATACCATCCGCCTGCACTCGAAGCCTGAGCCAAAGATCTTCACTTTTGATTATGTTGCAGATATGGAAACAACCCAGGTAATCCCTTCCAGAATCTCGTATCTCTTACAGTTTTCCCCAAATTCTTGGCACTTAATGCTAAGCCTTTCTATAGCTGCAGTGCCTTAGGTGTAATTTTTTGCAGTGGTAGTTTGGTAATACATAGTTATAGTAAGAAATGCTGCATGTAATTCTTCTCTCTAAATAGTTTTGATGAGATTTTTTTAACTGTTAATTTCTTTAATGGAAGTTTGCATTAAAATTTGAAGTTTACATTTGTAAATGTTATGGTGCTACCACAGAGAGAAAATGAATCTGCCTGTTGAGACAAACATGTTAAAATAACTGGCAGTCAGTTGCTGATATTAAAGATGTGATTTGTGTTTAAGGAACATACGAGTTTGTACTCTACTTGCTGTACTTCAAATACTTCTGCCTTTCAAAAAGATGTATTTTTCATCTGGGACAAGTAACACTGAAAAGAAAATCCTTCAATTTAATTTTTATAATATTGTGTTTGACGTTCTGAATGTAATTTTAATTTCATTAAGACTTTAATTCCCTTAATTCCCTTCAATTTCTGTCAAAAAAAACGAAAACAAAGCAAAACAAAAACCTCCAAAAAAGTCCACCTGCTGTAGCTGTTATTTGTAGCTGGGCTCTTCTTGCAAATCCAAGAGAAAAATGTGAAAATAGATGAGGCTAAAAGTTGTGCAGGTTTGTTGAATATGCCTTTGTGCAGTGACAAATGTTGAAAGTTAAACTACATTTGATGAGTGTCATAGGCTTGATTTTTTGACCCACTGATGGTATAAACTGCATAACTTAATCCAAACCCCTGGATCAAAATTAATATAATATATTCAAAAGCTGTTACTATGATTCTGAGTTATTTTTCTTTCCATTTATCAAGCAATGCAATTTTGTCAGAGGGAGTGATTTGTGTCACAAAGACTTAGGATGTATTGTTTTGCTATGAGAACTCCAGGGGTCATTGTACATGTCTAATGTTAAGGAATGCATCTCTTTTATACACTATAAAGTTGTAGCACAGGAAACCCTGATACAAAAGATTCCCAAACAAGTGGTGCCAAGTGCCTTCTCTTTCCCTTGTCCCCAGGAGTCCGTGTTCTCCACTGTGGCTAAAAATATTGTTGAATCTTGTATGAATGGCTACAATGGAACCATCTTTGCATAGTAAGTAATTTTATAGCTATTACAGTTATTTCACAGCAATTGCAACATTTGAGGAGATTGTGCTAATGAGTAGTTGTGGTTTTAAGAGCCAGAGCTTCTTAATGTTACAGTAAATTTTAAAAGTACTTCCTTATTTGCTGCACAACATAAGGACTGTTTTTACAACACTGAATAGTACTTCTTACTCCTCTTTTGGAAGAATTTCTTTGTTGGTGTTATGCTTCTAAGACTTAAGGCTAATAATGTGGATTGTCAGTTCATTTCAATTTTACAATTATTTGTCTAAAAAGTAGAAGTTATTGTACTGTTGAAGGAAAAGCTAGTTGTTTTAAGTGTATCCATAGTAAAATGGAATGAAAATTGCTTTACCTTGATATTTGGGCAGCTCAACTCTTTAGTGACTTAGCTGCCTGTGGAAAAACTCATGAATGATAATTTTAACTTTCAAAATGCTTTCAAGGTATAAATATATCCATGACTGGTAATACGAATATCATTGCATTAAGTCAATACTTTTTCATTTTGAAAACTGAAGAAGCATTTAGGTCAAGAAATTCTGATTTATAGTACTAATCTAATCAAAACTTTACTGATTTTTAGGCTAGTACAGCTTTTGCAAAACTCTGAAGTCCACTTTGTTACAATAAACAAGTGTGGGGAAATGAAATGAAATTGCCCTGAAGTTTCTCTGGCACAATTAATAAGTACATTAAAAAACCCCACAACTCTAAAAGAAATAAATACTTTTAAATCAGATATAACCTTATATACACCACTGAGTGGCACAAAACTCAAAAGATTGACCCAAAAATTAGTTTAATGTATACATTTGAAAGCCTTCACTTTAATCCTAAATTCCCCTATTTCGCATTCTGACAGTAATAAGGAAGAAAATGGTGGATGCTGGAGAAGGCAAAAGGTGATTTATCTACTGAAATTTCTTGATTAAATTTGCTGTTCTACTTTTATACTTTTTTAGCTCACTGATTTGTCAGCTTGCCTCTGTCTCTCTTTATCTCCAGTGTAGAAGAATTTTTTTGCTCATTTTGAGCTTTGCGTTTTCCTTAAAAGATGCAAATTAATGAAAAACTCAGAGCCAGAATAAAACTTTATCTTTTTTTTTTTTCTTTGTGTTAGTGGCCAGACTGGGTCAGGAAAAACTTTTACAATGATGGGTAAGTGCATGAGAGAGATTAATGTTTCAGTGGTGTCTTGATTTTTTATTTTTTTTTTTTTTGTGTGTCTTGAGTTGAAATGTTGTATTGCTCAAACACCAGGGATAACACACATTTTTGTCTTCCTGCAGATATCTCTGGGAAATAGTGTAGTGCTTAGTGCAGCTGGTCTTGCTTTGTATCAAAAGAGTGAAGTGTAGATAGTCTACTCAATCTTTTCAAAGATCTAGAGAGTGGGGGTTTTGCTGTTTTTTAACAGGAGAGGAGCTTTTCAGTTAAATCATACATTTTTAATACATTTTCTCAAAATGATTATTCTACTGGTTTCCCTTTTTAGCTGATATTCCTTGCATGTGTAGAAATAAATTCCAGTATGTGTAGAGCCATGTTCTAGTATGGGTGTTCCATATTAAAATGTGTTCTCAAAATAATTCTTTCCTACCCAACTAGACATTTAATGCCTCTGTGTGTGAAGGGATCCCCTTGTAATCGTGTTCTTCATATAGTGGTGATTTCAAATGCATCAGTCACAGAATCATTTAGGTTGGAAAAGACCTCCAAGTTCCAGTCCAACCTTTGACCAATCACCACCTTGTCAACTAGACTGTGGCACTAAGTGCCATGTCCTCTTGTCTCTTGACCACCTCCAAGAATGGTGACTCCACCACCTCCCTGGGCAGCCTGTTCCAATGCTTGGCAACTGCTTCCATTAAGGAATTCTTCCTGATGTCGAGCCTGAACCTCCCCTGGCACAACTTGAGGCCATTTCCCCTTGTCCTGTCACTAGTTGCTTGGGAGAGGAGGCCAGTCCCCACTTGGCCATAACCTCCCTTCAGGCAGTTGTAGAGAGCACTAAAATCACCCCTGAGCCTCCTTTTCTCCAGGATAAACAATGTTTTGCTTGACATTAGAAAGAGACAAATCTACCTGCTCTTTCTAGTTTTTCAAATCAGTGCTAAATAGGTGTATTGGCATACCTGCACATCTGTGCATGTTTCCTATGGAAGCCCAAATAGTTGATGCTCTTTTAAACTTAAGTAGCCTGTGGACAGGTAAAATAAACTTTCACAAACATTGTTTAGACTATGTATTAATCTGACTATGGAGTAATGTAGTTGCTGAAATCTTTTGTAATGACATCTTGAAAAGGTGAGCCATTACTCTTGAGTAGTACTAACCATTAAATTTTTTAATTAAAAATCTCTTTAGGACCATCTGATTCTGACAATTTCACTCACAGTCTGAGAGGTGTGATTCCACGGAGCTTTGAATACTTATTTTTCCTAATTGAGCGGGAAAAGGAAAAGGTACATTTATTTTATACTTCTTCTTGCAGTGAAAGTAATGTCTCACAGTAAAGATTAGCTGAGGATGGCAAAGCAGGTGTGCAGTCACCAAGATTATTGCCATCTTGCATGAAATTTATTAATGAGAAACACTTGCACATACTATTTCACCCAATTATAGTAGTTTCTTCAGACACAAGTGTGTTAAAAACCTATGTAGGTTTCTGGATGTTGGTTGTCATCTGGGCATCAGAAATGTATAGTGTGCAGAATATATATGCAAACTAGTAGTTTTAGATATGTGTGAAAAGAGACTCATTGCCATACAATGCCAGATTTAATAAAGCAAATCTGTTTATAATGTAAATTACTGTGTTTTCTCAGGCTGGCAGTGGAAAGAGTTTTCTCTGCAAATGCTCATTTATTGAAATCTACAACGAACAGATATTTGACTTGCTAGATTCTGCTTCAGCTGGACTCTTTCTCAGAGAACATATCAAGAAGGGAGTCTTTGTTGATGGTGCTGTTGAACAGGTGTTGTCATCTGCTGCTGAAGCATACCAGGTATTTTTTGTCACTTTTAAATGTTTGGATTATTTATATTGATGCTTATTTGGTAAATATTCCTCTGTGATTAAAGCACATTTTTTCCTTGCAGTGTCTGTGACGCTGTCTTCCCCCAACTCTGTACTCTAAAACACAGTGTTAAAAACACATTTCTAGGCAATGCTTCCTGACTATTCCACACCTGAAATAAATCATGCACAGCTCTGGAGTTTGGAATATATGAATTGAAATTACAGTAACCTTTCTCTAATGCTTACCCTACACATATCTGAAACAGCAAGAGAAAATTACATTTCCTGCTAATTGGGCAGTGTATGTTCCAGAGTTGTCAGGTTTATTTCTCTATGAGTGATACACATATACATAGTATTTGTGTGATTTCAAATATTTCTTTTTCTTTGGGTACTGCTACCATACACCAGCATTGTATATATTATGCTTTCAAACAGCAATAGCACTTTTGGAAGAAAGAAGTGAATGTTGTAATTAATGCTTCTATTAACCTTGATTGTAGCTATATTTTTTTCACTTTTAAAATAACCTCTATTGGAAATAGTCTAAGTCCTTTTCCTTGAGATTTTTGAAAGTTGTTGCACTAAAATATACCTACATCTGCTTATGTATGTAGGCATTTATATGTATGTAAATTACAGTCTGAGGTGCTTAATAGTATTTGTTGTCTTTTTCATGCTTAGGTATTAACTACGGGCTGGAGAAACCGTCGTGTAGCATCCACCTCAATGAACAGAGAATCCTCAAGATCACATGCAGTGTTCACCATCACAGTGGAATCCATGGAGAAAAACAATGAGGTTGTGAACATTCGGTCCTCCCTGCTCAACCTGGTGGATTTGGCAGGGTCTGAGAGACAGAAAGACACCCATACAGAAGGACTGAGGTTAAAGGTTAGTTCTGTAACATCTTTGCTATCTTTCTCTTTTCAAATGCACTGCCCTGTTCCATCCACCAAATCCATTCCCCTTTGTTCTTCTGTCTTTTTCGATTTTAGGAAGCGGGTAACATCAATCGGTCACTGAGCTGCCTGGGCCAAGTAATCACAGCACTGGTTGATGTGGGTAATGGAAAACAGAGACACGTTTGTTACCGGGATTCCAAGCTCACTTTTCTGCTACGGGTAATGGATATCCTCTGGATTTGATGTGCTGCTTGGAAAAGTACTTGGTTGGGGTTTTTTTACTGTAAAAAGCTTAACTCAATTACTTTAAAGTTGTTTCAATATTGAGCAAGCAGAAGAAAGCTTGAGGAATATCTTTTTAACCTAAACAGACTTCTAGTCGATCTATGGCTGTTAACTGAAGACAACTTTATTTATGCTTATAACCTCATATTACATATTTGCAAGTTTTAAAGAAAAAGAAGCACACATTTTCATCCCTATAATTTGGGAAATACTGTGTATCAAAATCTAATATTTAGGGATGTGTTGAAATATTTGACATGCTTTCCAAAATTAGTCTGTGTGTTCTTAAGTGTTGGTCTGATGTTAAAAATTAGATAAATTTGCAGCTTCCTACCTGAGAGCTTATAAGCTTTTTTCAAGATGAACAGAAAACAAAGACACAAGCAGTCAAAGATCTGTTGGGTGCCAACACTCACCAAAATTCTGTGAAAGTAGTGAACAGCTGTAATATGTTTTTGTATCATAATATAGTAGTTCTGCATAATACAGTATTTATATTATAACACAGTATTGTGAGCACAGCAAAATTTCTCAGTCATTCCATCCCAGTTCTACATAGATCTTAGATTCATGAAACTCTGAAGATCTTCCAGTGCAACCCAAAATACGTAGGAATTAGAAGAGAATTGAATCTGTATGAGCTGTTACTTTAAGCAGTTATCTTTTTAGGTGTCTGTACTGCAAAGAAATCCATAAACATGACCTTCTCTGCTAGAGAGAGAGAGAGAGAGAGAGAGAGTGCTGTTGAGGCTTGTGGACTGTTCTGTAGTCTTTTAGTTTTAGGTATAACTGCTGTCTTCTCCAGAGGATTTAGAGTTACTTGTTTAACAGCATAGAAACATCTGAAGACATGCATGTAAAAGGGGGAGATTCTTTTTATATCCTTGGTCAAGAATCTGTTGATTTGTGATTTTGTTTGTTTGGCACTTGCCAGCAGAAGGAAGATAGGCTGGAACAATCAACAGGCTAGATGATGTTCAATGTTATGCTTACAGTAATCTGCTAATTACCAAGATTAAAGTGAAACTTTACTTTATTCCCTGAATATTTTTCCATTTGTTTGGATTTTTTCTTCTATCTGATGTTTAGATGTAAAAAGTATCTCAAATTGTTAAGTAATGTAGTCATGATTTTTAAAACCCAAATAAAGTCTTTATTTACAGTCATATCCTTCGTATCCACATTTGAAATAAAATCTGAGAAACTTACCCAGCATGGATATTTGTCAGATGAGATTCTTTCTGCAATTTGTTCAAAATGATACACAGTAGCTCTTAGGTTAGAGCTCTTGGCTTTCTATTGTCACCAAAAATGTGCAAATAAGACTAACTTCCATATTTTTAAATAGGATTCCCTTGGTGGTAATGCAAAAACGTGTATAATTGCAAATGTTCATCCAGGATCCAAGTGTTTTGGTGAAACACTGTCCACCCTTAATTTTGCTCAGCGAGCAAAGTTGATTAAAAACAAGGTAAGAGTTATTGAATGTCTTTATTGGAGCAACAAACAATTTCTTGTCATTTAACCTACATATCTGCAAGCATGGTAGCTTCATTGAAATACTCCTGTGCTTTCACTAATTTAAATTAATTTAGCTTATTAGAAAACACTAGATTTGCTTTCCTAACTTTGTTTTATGACAAATTCTTTTTGAAAAGGGCTTGTTTGCTCTTGGTTATGAATAGAGGACAACAGCTGGGAACTAGGTAATGGCTGATAATACTATGTATTCATTGCTCCTTCTCAGAGCATTACATTACAGAAGTAAAAAGTAAATAAATCTGCACTAAAAATTAAAATTGTCATAAAAGTTTTGAATCAATGTTATTTCAGTTATCTAGTTTTATATATATGCTAGTACCCAAAATGTAATTTCTTGTGAGTGGGTTTTGAAAGTATCTTGGCATGTCTGTCTGATGTATACTGTTTTGTTGGTCAAAAAGCTCCAGACAAAAGTCTGCAGAAAGTATTAGATATTTTAACCTTTAATTTTTTCTGAAATGCAACTTGCTGGTTTCTCAGTAAATGGGAACACTGTTTTTCCCACAAGTTGTTCCTTTCCTAAGATAGAAAGAGTTCTCAGTAGCTTTGTTGCTTTACATTCTCTGAGTTTTATCCTGTAAGATTTTTATTTGTACCTTTCCCTGATTTTCCTACTTTTCTCATATTTGTGAAAGGCTGTAGTAAATGAAGACACCCAAGGAAATGTGAGCCAGCTGCAAGCTGAGGTCAAGAAGCTGAAAGAGCAACTTGCTCAACTTACTTCAGTGCCACCTGTGCACAGTATTTCTGTATCACAAGGTAAGAGTTGGGATGAGGGAGAGAGAATTTGCTCCTTCTGTAATCTGGAGGGTTGAGGGCCTTCATTAAGTTTCCAAACAATATTTTTGTAGGAACTGATTTAGAGAGGTTGTATTTATCTTCTGGATCCCACTGCCTGTATTTGTATCTGATACTTTGCAGAAATTGTTAATGTGATTTAATTTTCTTCCTTTCATAAGTTTGTGTGCTGGACTATGGTTTTATTATATAATACCTACATACTCTTCCACTTCATAAAAGGTATGCTGCCTAATCTTTTAAGTAATCACAACTTTGCATGTGATTCCTTGTACATTTACAACACAAAGGTATTGATAATGTTGCACTCTTTTTACGCTCAGGACTGGATTTTTTCCCCTTCTTCCTTTTTTTTTCCCATTCAGGAAGAACCTAAGAGAGATGTTTACTTTCAATAAAAGATCCATTTCAGCATAAGATGGAAATAGAGTTTTGCATAGTTTTTTCCTTCCCTAAACTTTTCACTAGACTGTTTTATCTGCAATACATATCTCAGCAGAGCTTTCTCCTATGTATGTTTCTCACTGAAACACACTGCTTTGTAATGTTTGATTGCACGGTAGTAAAGGTTGTCTTGGAACTTTTACTGTGTTCCTGAGTGAACTCTTCCCTGAGCTTGCCAAGAGAGAGAAGATACAGTAATAGAGGTTACTACAACAGTTAGAAAGCCTTGTCTAACATAAAGTATCTGTGGCTGAGGTTTCCTAAGGAAAAAGTACTTCTCTGTTTGCATACACATTTAGCCAGTAAAAACAAGTCAGTAACTATGTAGGACACTGAGTCATTGTTCATAAAACGTGAATATTGGCAGAGAGGGCTCAATGTTTAGACCCATGATAGAGTTCTGAGGGAAATCAAGTGATAATGCTTAAACACTGAGGGAGTTTTGTGCAGAACCTAATACATGAGAGCTGTGTTTGTTCTATGCTTTTAAATTATGTTTGTAATAGTCGATCACACAAATATAAAATCTGCTTGCTAGCTACTCTGAAAACATGATGTCATTTTAAAATGTATTAAATTACAATAGGGTAGTTATTATGCACCTACATATTATGGTGATTAGTATTCCATAAATAAGTAGCCCTGTCAGTGTGGGGATATTCAGAAAAGCTATTTTGAATTAATTTCTAAGTGGATTATTAAACCCTTTTAATCCCTTGTGTGGACACTTTCCTTCCAGATTAAGCCACTAATTGTCCATATAATTCATGCCTATTTTCCTGAATTTCCTTCTCATAAACCAGTCAGTCCACTTTTAATATGTACAAACTGTACTAATAATGGCTTAGTGTTATCAAATTAATTTCAGAGGGATTTTGTATTTTATAGATATTCTTAGCTGAATGAACTGATTCTTTTATTTTAATAAAAGTTCATTGCAAGGCCATTCAATGCTTGCACAACTTTATTAATTATACAATTATGTATATTAGCTCTGTTCTTTATCAGCACTTGCAGGTGACTAGAAATTACTGTCTAAGCAGTATGCTCTGGGTATGGCATGTGATCTTTGTAGAGGAATTACACTGTTCAAAGAATTAATTTAAATATTCTTTACACAATTGTCATTTTCTATATGTAGAAAAACCTGGTTAACTGGCATTTTAATAAATATGGCATTTGTTTCTTTGACTTCCCCTGCAGATGCTGTTGAAAAAGGGAAGAACAACATGAATTACATGAACAACTTTCTTGAAGCAATGTTGTTCTGGGAGAAATCGGAAGGTGAAAAGAAGGTAAGACAGCACTAATATTTCTAAGTGCATTCTGTGCACTCTCTGGTGAGAGATCAGTGAGCATATTGAAACTGACTTTCTTAATGATTTTCTTTGCTTCTGAATAAAAATACTCTGTCCAAAGATAAGGTTTAGTAACAAGGGAACTTAGTCAAATGACGTTTAAGATAAAATCTGCAGTGCTCCGGAGCACTGCAAAGATGTTATGAGTTTACACAGGGAGAAAACTAGTAAAGCCAAAGCCTGAGTTAAACTTAATCTGGCTACTGCCATAAAATGCTTCTATAAATTCTTGAGGAAAAAAAGGATAGCTAAAGAGAAACTCCATCCATTATGGGATGAGGGGGGTAACATAGTGACAAAGGCTGAGATATTTAATGCTATCTTTGCCTCAGTTTTTAACAGAACAAGAACAGGTTCTCTGGATACCCAGCCCCCTGAGCTGGAAGACAGAGACAGGAAGCAGAGTGAAATCCCCATAATCCAAGGGGAAATGGTCAGCATTCTGCTACACCACTTAGATACATACAAGTCTGATATTAATTCCAACAAGACATAGGGTAGCTTTCATAGTATGTTTAGTTTTAGGGGGTTTTTTAATTGGGATTTTCTAATAAGAAAAAATTGAATTGAACTACAAACTTCTGTTTCACCTAATTTTGAGTGTACTTTTGAATGTTCAGATCAACAGTGTGTTTTTTGAAGCACACCTCCCAGTCTTCCTCATTTTATTATGCTTCGGTCATGGCATAGTACTGAAACAGCCAAAATGGATTTTTTTATTTTGTTTAAAGAAAATTAACTGAAAGAGGTGCTCTAGTGGTGTGTATCTGGTGTGCTTATCTGAATACCTAGCCTACCAGATCATATTGGGGTTTCTAAGTACAGGTTTTCTAATAGGGTGTATTACTTGGTTCTTGGTATGAGCTTTTCTCTCTACAGATCTGCTACAAATGGTGGTCTGCGTATGCACCTTATTCCTGTTAACTGAGTTTTGCACCATTTGTCTGCCTGTGCCTACGTGTGATATGTGCACCTGAAAAATTCACCTAGTGTACCTTGTTTTCTTGCTACTCTATATATGTATTTTCGAAGAATTTATTGGAAAAAGTTGCTCAACTAGAAGATCTGTGTGCCAAGAAGGAAAAATTTGTTCAGTCCAATAAAATGATAGTGAAATTCCGGGAAGACCATATTGCTCGATTGGAGAGGTTACATAAAGAGGCTGGTGGAATTTTATTGCCAGAAGAGCAAGATGATCTTCTCAATGACTTGAGGGAGGAAGTGCAGACACTCAGAGAACAGGTAAGTCTTTGGTTTTTCTTTTCTAGAACCGTTTTCTTTTGTGAGAATAGGTAGTGATGGAGGTCTGTGGTGGGCAGATAATCTTTTTAGGAAAGACAGGCAGGAAAGAAAAGGATGGCTCCTGGGTTCCTTTATAGAAACATCTCAAATTCATGGAGTTTCCCTACAGAAAGGGCAATGGATGGGTTTTAGAGCTTGTGAGTTTGCATAAGAGCAGAGTTTGGTGAGGAGAGTTTAGTAAGGGTGATGTTATGGTGGGAGCTTGCCAAAGGCCACCTGATCTAGGTTAAGTAGAGAACTAAGTCTCCTTTCAGCAACTCAAAGAAGTCTCCAAATCACAAGTCCTCATTCTTATGGGAGACTTTAAACTCTATGGCATCTGTTGAAAGGGAAAGAGCAGGATGCAAGCAAGGAATGCAGCACATTTCTGAAGTATAATGACACAGTTAGATGCCAGATGGATCAATAAGGGCTGATGTGCTCCCAGAGCTGCATGAAGAAGGCAAATTACAAAGTACATACTAGGCTTTAGGAGAGGAGGCTTTGGGTTATTCAGGTAACTGGTAGGTGTGGTATCATTTGTGAGGCGGTTTTGAAGCACAAGAAAGCTAAAGAGAAGGCAAATTCTTTAAAAACAATTTCCTCCAAGCACAAGTAGGAAAAAGGAGTAAATGTCTTAAAAAACTAGCATGTATCTGTAGCACATAACTGAGCTTCAAAGTAAAGGGATGGGGTGGGGAAATGCAGAAGGACAGTTCTTTAATGACTATAGAACCATTACTATGACATGCAAAGACAGTGTTAAAGCCAAACCTCAAAGTTGAAACTCAAAAGGGATGTCAAGAGCAGCAAGAAAAGCATCTACTGCTTTATTACCAGTAAAAGAGTAAACACAAAAGATGTAAACTCACGGTCATGAGAGTAGATTCCAAGGCAGTAAGAAAACTAACAAAAAAAAATTGGGCAGGGAATACCACTTTTCCTCTTCCATTACAATTTAATGCTTATTAAAGTAACAGCTAGATAGGTATAGCATTGTCTGGAAAATAAAAACTATTGAATAAAAATGTTGCTTATCACAGATGGAACAGCACCCACGGATTGCAAAGTATGCCATGGAGAACCATAATCTCAGAGAGGAGAATAAAAAGCTTCGTTCTTTACAGTCAGTTAAAAAGGCTCAAGAAATTGATGCTCAGACCATTGCAGAGCTAGAAAAAGCTTTTTTGGAAGCTTCAGCCAAAGAGAGAAGTACTGGAGGTAAAAATATGCTCATGTTTTTCAACTAAATAAGTTTACTGTACTTCTGTTGTGGTCAGCATAGTGTTGAAAATGTCTTGATGAATTTTTGCCTTCTTCAAAGTGATATGTGAAGATTGATAAAAACAAGTTTACTTCATTTTATTCATGTTGGCCTTCAAGCTATAGGAAATTCGGATATGCATCTTGTGAACACCATTTATAATTTCGTTTTGTCTTCCTTAGTTGTCACGAAAACTGCAGAAATGTATTAATTAGTCTGTTGGTTTTCATGTGGACTGTTGCTAATACCTATTTTTGTCAATGGCTGCTCTGCTGTTCAGAAGCCCAAAAGCTTTAATTTTAGTAAAACTGAAAATATTTGAGCTACTCTGTGACTTCAGGGGGTACATGTTTGTTCTTTAGGTCACCGTTTATATTCCACCACCATATCAGCAGAAGGCAACTCGCTGGCATCTGTTGAGAGGCTGAAGGCACGCCTGCTACAGACTCAAACTGAACTGGCAAGTTCCAAGCAAGAATATGAAGAATTTAAAGAGCTAACCAAGTGAGACAAAACAGTATAGAATTGTCTGTAATTAAATGTCCTTAAATAATTATTTATATTGATTTCTAAAAGTTAGTTTCAGATCCTGAATGTACAGTCTGAGTTTGCTCTTTGAGTCACCATAAATGTAGAATCCAAGCACCCCAGGAAATTTTGGCTAACCTGTTGGTTAATTTTTTTGTTTCTACCTCAAAGATTATTTTTTTAAGAAGGCAATAATACCACTATGTTGGGAAAGAGATTTAGCTCAAATCAGTGCAAAGACATGATGTTTATGAGCACATTTATGTCCATTTGCTTTGACATCTAAATATGAGATAAAGGTCTACTTTGTCCTTACTAATGTACTAAAGTATTTACTGTCATTGTTCTCCTTGAGGGCAGCACAGGAAAGGCCTGACTAATACTTGCAGTGTACATACATTCATAAGCAAGTGAATAATACATGACTTGACTTGATCAACCCCATTTCTGAAAAATTCAGGTCTTGTTACTGGAGATACAAGAAAAATCACTGCATTTCCAGCAAATGGAATGCAAACCTGGAAGGCAAAAGGGGCCTGATTTTTTATATTATATTAATTTTTAGTTTGGCCCTAACATTGTTGTTTTTTATTGATTTTAGTGAATCTGGAGTGTAATTCTAAAAGCATCAGGCACAAAATAGTTCCAATTTTGCCTCCCCATTTTTTTTTTTTTTCCAAAGTAGCTATTAAAGTCCTTTTTGCTTACTCAGGCAATTGTACAAACTTGTATTTTTATTCTTAGACTTCTGTGTAGCAAATCCTATAAACTTGATAAATAATAATGTTATAATCTCCTGGAGTTATTGATTCTGCAATCCATCAACTGTCCTCTATTATTAATTCCAATGGTCTACTGATATCTTCATATATTAATTATTTTTCTGTGCATTAAATATATTCCTATTTTATGTATTTCATGTTTTGTGCATGTCTTGCTTTCTTGATAGTATGTATGCATTTTATTATCAATTACTAACATATTCTTTGTGGAGTTCAGCCAAACAGAAATGTGCTTTTAAGCCTATGGAGTCACTAAATTACCCTAAATTTTAAACTTGCTTCCAGTTTCAGAGTAACTGGATGCTTAATTTTACATGCAAGTGTAACTATGTGCTGTAAGTGAACAAGTTGAGTGTAATAACAATTTCACAAAAATCAATGTATGTTTTTCTTTCTGCTGTCTAATAGCAGTCAGAACTAAACTTACGGGATTCTCTTCCATGAGTTTTGTTGCAGATGCCAAAAGCATGAGGGAAAGTGATAGCATTAAACTACCAAAAGATGAAATGGCATGTTTGCTGTAGCCTGGAGACTTTGACCCCACCATTATTTCAGTAATGCACAACTATCACAGTAACAGCAAAATACCTAATGAAAATTATTCCTAAATTTCTGCTCAACTGTTGGAAATCAGTCAAAGTACTCTTAGAGGGCAAAATAATCTTAACAGAGCAGCACTTCCAAAAAAAAAAAAAAAGAAGTGTTTAAAGGATTTTCTTTAATCCTGGCAAGCTCCAGTTCAGACTTCTCATATAACTGGATAACATTTTTAAAGCTTAAAACCATATTGGTATGAGTGATATCACTTTCTCATAAAAGGAACTGCAGAGCTCTCAGCTTATTTCTTACCATGTAATGGATTTTTTCCTGACATGTTTAGTTACCCATCTGCTTGCTTCATTATGCAAGCACAAATAAGCTTCTTAGCTTTTTAATTTTCTATACATTATTTTTACTTTTTAATACAGAAGTGGTGACTTTCTTCTCAAAATAATGCGTTTCAGTGTTCGGGCAAAAGTTCAGCTGCAATTTGCTCGCTGGCAGTGCTGCAGCACATTCTTAGTGATTGGGAGGGCATACTTTGACAGTAGTAAAATACTTCCTAAACAGGAAAAAGCATATGGAACTGGAATCAGAGCTTCAATCCCTTCGCAAAGCAAACCAACATCTTGAAAACATTCTGGAGGCAACCAAAGCACACAAGCGACGAGAAGTGTCTCAGTTGCAGAAGCTACGTAGAGAAAGCCTGAAGGTATGAGAATACGTTTATTTAAAGCCACACATGCTTACTCTTGAGTAGTATGAGAATACAGATAGTCATTTGTCTGATCCCTTAACCTAACCAGTGTTCTGGAAAGTTCTCCATATGTGACAAACCAAATAGGCTACTTTTTGTTCTGAAGATTTAACAGAATGACTACTACTGTAATCGGATGACAAATCTGAGCAAGTGATAGTGGTTTAGAACTAACCGCTTTGAGCATTTTATTTCATTATTCTGCTTACAGAATTATGAAGTACAATACCAGACAAAGTCTTAATTCCATTTTACAGTTAACACAAAGACTGCTTTGTAATCTCTCTAACAGAACATAACCACTCCAACCAAAGCTTACCAGCTAAGGTCTCGCCTAGTGCCGCGAATAAGCCCAGACTATAATTCCGAAGACTTTCTGTGTTCTGAAGAGGTGATGGATGACATTCTGAAAGAGCCAGTTCCTCCAGAAATGAGTGAACAAGCATATGAAGCCATTGCTGAGGAGCTCAAAGTGGCGCAGGTGAATGTTCTGAGTAAAACCTGAAGTGTATGTGTAACTTTGTAATAGGGTGGGCTTTGGCAGGAAATGCTTCCCCCTCACCAAATATATTTTAATTTGGATGGGAAACTGAAGCACTTAATCAATACTTAACATTAAACAATTCTCTAATCACACATTGTACTTGAAAGAGGATTTACAACAAAATACTAAAAGGGATTTGAGAGCTAAATATCATAAGTAGTTTAAAATATACGTGGCATTTGTATTTTTACTTTTATAACCTGGTAACTTGTCCCTGAGGAGTCCTTTTTATAAGTCCCTGTTGACAGCTACATTTGGAACAATACACAAGCTTAATATATAATATGGCATTATTTGAAGAAACCTGTAAAGTAATGCTTGTCCACCATTTTATGTTGTCTTGTAATGGGCAGGGAAGGTCTTCTGTCACATAGAAGAGCACTACAAAGTTATCTGAGCTACTCTCTAGAAGCTGGAACTCTGTTCAGTGCACATAAACCCCTGGCACAAAAGCCAAACCCCCTCTTATGATTCTTACTACAGTGCAGATCCTGTCAGGAATTTAGCTAGTGTATATTTTGAGTAATTTCTTCTTAAAGCCTTATTCCTCCAAGATAAAAATACATGTCTGAAAAGTGTTTATTGGATTCAGTCCTTGTATTCCCTGATGGATTTTCTTTTGTTTTGGCAGTTTAGTTAGAAAGAGGAGAAATCAGCTACTTAAGATACCAGTTTATTTTTCGAGTGTTCTGTTTTCTGTTGGCTCAGGTCACAAAAATAGAAACTTGTTGACATTTTTATATTTAATATGCACAGACTGCCATATGGCATGTGAGAATAACTAGAAGATGAGTGCTCTAATTTTGAGTGTGTGTTGTGTCACAGGAACAACTGAGCGCAATGCAGACAAAGCTGGATGAAGAGGAAAGCAAAAATATAAAACTCCAGCAGCATATTAATAAACTGGAGCATCATTCTGCACAAATACAGGAGGTGAGAGAGCAATATAATTCAGGGCTCATTTAACAGTGTAATACAGTCATGCTGCTGTGTTGTCTAGTGAGGTCTTGCAATGTTACTTGCATTTTGACTTTTGGAAAGTTTACATAGCATCATAGCTCAGGACTGTGTAGAAAGACAAGGACTTAAAATCACAGAATAGTTTGGGTTGCTTTAAAGGCCACCTAATCCAACCCCCATAGAGTCAGAGTGAGCAGAGAAGATTCATTTAACATAACACTGCAGGTTTGAGTTTGGTTTTGTTGTTTTAACCCTTGTGATTCCGAGCCTGCTTGACCTTAAATATAAGCAAATAAGACACTCTATTGTGGTTGGGTTTGGCCAACTTCATGATTTTTGTAAAACAATAATAGTAACAAGGAAATTTTAAACTTTGGAATGCTGAAAATAGTATTTGTCTCAATTAGAACTATCAAATGTTTTTCAGTCTTGCTTAATCATTAGGGTTGATAATAGAGAAGGAAGTAAGGTCTATATTCTTTCCAGAATTCTTTTCAGTCTCACTTCTGATAGCTCTGTTCTGAGAAGATTTCAGCTCCTAAGCTGTGGGCTCCTTTTAAATGAAATTTTTAGATAAGGTAATGTCTTCAGTTATATAAATTATTTTCTTCCTTGGACTTGTATGGATTTCAGAGTCACCAAATACCACATTTAAAGAAAAACGTGCCCTGTGTTAATAGTCGGGTGATTAAATGCTTTAATACCTTATCACATTATTGTTACAGCTCTGTGACTTGGCCAATAATTCCTTCTATTTTAAAATTTTACTTTTCTTCTTAAGCTTCTTTCATCTGAAAGGAATGACTGGAGCAAAGAGCGCCAGGAGCTCCTTGAACAGATAAAATCACTTGAAAAGCAATCTCAAGACAGTCAAAGCAAGGCTGATAGTAAGTTTATGTAATACTGAAATCTCACAAAAACTTTTGAGGTGTCTTACTCTTTTGAATCAACAATAGCACATGCTGAATAACTGTTTGGATTGTTAGGCAGCTAGGTGTACCTGTTTGATTTTTATAATTTATTTTTCTTTTAGGAACACAATCTTTCGTACTTGCAGAATATCTTTGCCTGATCTCGCACAGTGTACAATATTCAAAACAGCTCTCTTTACACTGAATGTGAAGGAGGTTCAGGATATAGTATTTTAAAAGAAAACATTAAATAGAAACAAAGGAGAAATACTCCATTGGTCTGTGGAAATGCAGTGGTATTGTCTGGAATGGTTTTTGATTCACCTTCACTTCTTAAACTTGATGTTTCATTGACCTTTTCCGTTCACAAAGCCTTTTTGTGTGTAACTTTTGAGGTAATTTCACTGAAAACGTGCAGAGTTTTGTAAAACTTTCCCAGCAGGTTCTGTAGCATTATATGTCCTATATCTAGCACAGTTTTCCAAATAACATGAAAATGATTTGGGATTTTTTTGACAGTATTAAAAAGTGAAGTCCACGACTTGCGCATTGTCCTGCAGTCTGCAGACAAGGAGCTGTCTGCTGTAAAGTTGGAATATAATGCCTTTAGGGAAAAGCAGGAGAAGGAAATGAGTCAGCTTTCTGGTAGACATATGGATGTACAGTTCCAGCTGGACAGTGTCAGGTATGTTGACAGTTTGGTAACATTCCTTAACACCCTTTCTGGATGCATCCAGTGATTCAGTCCTTCTCTTCTGCATCTGAACTTGCACTTTACATGTCTTCTTTAGAGTTGTTTTGTGTCTACGTCCTTTGTTTATTTTTTTTCTCAGTCATTCCATGCCTATTTTAGAGCCACGATGGGGAGGGAATATGGTGAAATTAGCAGAAAGAAATAAAATGAGGCTGCCTTAATTTTGCTTTGCATTTTCCCATTAAGTAGGATATACTTATAAACATATTGCTCTCCAGAAATTAAATGTCTGGAGACAGAGTTTGTCAGTCTGATCACGTGAATTAGGTGACATAATAATGCTGCTATAAAAATACAAGCAGAAAGAAATCATAAAAAATAACTGAAGTTTGGCTATTTAAACCAGAAAAGCTCATTACCTTCTCTTCAATAATTGCCATTATTATGGGGAGATGAAAATCAGTAAGGTTTTCAATTATGGGGAGATGAAAATCAGTAAGGTTTTCAATTATTAGCATGTTTTGGTTATGTTGGCTTCTGTTGTTGTTGGGTTTTGTTTTGTTGTATATTGGCTTTATGTTTGTTTGGGTTTTTTTTCTCTGGAAAGCTTAGTTATGTTTTGCATTATATTAGGTCCATGTAGTAATTTTTTGAGTGATGCATTTTAAAGCTGGAACCAGGAATTGAAATTAAATGCTATGGTTTCACTGATGCCTTCTGTGTTAGCAGAAATACTGGCTACGTGGAGGATATTCTTTCTATAGGCCCTCCTTTAATAACGTGATTCATAACACTTGTCTAGCAGTTCTTTACCCCTCTTTGCTTTTCACTTTTGTGAAAAAACAAATTAAATACATTTTCAATGCAACATTTTAGAGAGAAATAACCCGAACTTGTCCAGAATATATAAAGATTTTAAAAGGGACAAATGACCTAAATATCAGCTACAGAGATGTTGATACTGAGGATCCTTCTAGCAGAGCTTTTTGTCCAACAACTCCCTAAAAAAAATTTATTTTTTTTAATGCTGAACTCCATTATCAATGGCGACTGAAATTTCACTAGAGTTTTGTAAGAAGTCAATTATTTCTAGGGCTCATCAAAAGTACACTGCCTTCTCTGCCAATGCCACTTCAGTTTCCCATGCCCTTCAGAAATTTGGTGTTTCTGAGTTTAAAAGAGAGTTGCCATTTATGTCAGTCTCTCCTTTCTAAAATAACTGTGCTCTGTCTATTATTTGAAGATTTTCAAGTACAAGTGATTGGAGTATTTTTATGATGACACAAACCTTATGAGAGTTTTTGGTTTGTTTAATGAAGGTTAGAGCATGAAAAGATTCTTGAAGAAAAAGCAAGCCTGCAGGATGACTATGACAATTTGCAAGAAGTAACAAAGTTTGAGACGGACCAACTGAAGCAACAACTTGAGGACAGAAAACAAGAAGCAGAAGCAATGAAAACTGAGCTTTGTGTAAGACACCCAAGGATTTCAAAGGAGTTGATTATACTAGAGCCAGATTGTTTAATTTCTGCTATTGTATCAGTCTTAATAGATTCCACAGTAATAATAGGTTTCTTGGTGATTTCATTTGGAATATATACCCAAAATATTTTTTCTAAACTTGGTGCAGGATTTATGCAACCACAGGCTACAAGAAATATCCAATAACATCATGAAGTATTCAGTTTTTGGGCTGAAGAAATTGCTCTGGAAATGTTGAGGGAGATGGGTTAATTAGCAAAGGAATAAGAAACTTCTTTGGAAAAGAATCCTGACATTGAAATGCTGAGATGACCTTTCATCTCAGAATAAGTAGGCTAGTCTTGGTTAGCACTATCTTTACAAGTCAGTTTCTTAAAAATTTTCATAGTGGATGTGATCTTGTTAAAATGATCTATGGCTTGTGGGGGATCACTGTCCTGCAATTTAGTTGATGCTGTCCTTGAAAGCCTGTCAGACTGCAGTGACTGCAAAACAGCAGTAAGGTTGCTCAAGGGCTTTTGCAAATGATTTTGCCTGCTTTTCTGCAGTGTACACTGTGCCTGCTCAGGAAGTCTGATATATGTTTTCCTTTTTAGTGTTTAAAGGAATGCTGACAGACTGAAAATTGTTGATTTAAATTCCTTATCGTTTAATGTTTTGAACAATCTTGGAATTTGAAAAATGCCCCTAAATTAATCTACAATTGAAAGTTCTAATTTCTCCCTTCACAACCTTGGATATTGAAGAACATCATAGCTATATGAAATTATTAGGAATGGCAGGAGAAAAGAAATTATTACCTAATACAAATAAGAGTTTACTTTTGAACTTGACCAGGACAAAGCTGAGGATCTGTTTCAAGTTAAGTTTTTGAGAGGGTTGAGGTGAATTTCAGTCATCTTAAGAATTTGTTTAGATTTTTATTTTGTTGTGGATTATTTTAAAGACCTTATATTGTAACTTCTTATAACTATATATTTTGATATTCTAGAACCTTATTCACCTTCTGAAAACAGAAAAAGAACATAACAAAAAACTAACATTACAATTACAAGAAGACAAAGAAAACAATTCAAAGTAAGTTTTAATTAGTGGTGGGGTTTATTTTCATCTTACCTCGTTGTTTTTGTCCTGTGCTCTTTTGTATTTAGATGGGGATCCTGTTTGTAGAGGTGTTTTTCCCCAGGTGGTTGACAATAACTGCATAATGGGCTTTATTTATTTTATCCAAATTAGAACAGCACCTCATTTTAATGTGTTCAATTAACATGACAAAAGTAATTTCATTGCAAGTATAGTTCTTCATGTCAAAAATAAAGTTCCACCAATGATAGCAGTGTATGGCTAGTAACTAACTATTGGTCTTTTATATAGCACTGAGAAGATGATTACCAAAGAACACTTTAGAAAATTAAGTGCAAATAAGAATAAACTAATTACTTAATTCTTGTTAAAGCTCCCTTATGTTTTGATTATATTTCTCACTAGAAATATTTCCTTCACCAGGGAGCTCTTGAAAGTACTTGAAAAAACACAGGTGGAGAAACCGTTCTCTGAAATGGTGACACAGTGTGAGAAGCAGGTACAGCAGCAGATTTGAATATTTAATCTGGGTGTTCATGGATTTGCTTGTGCATTAATAGCAATTTTACTTGTGTGCTGACTGTTCCATTGATTACCAGCAAAATAAATGTACATGTTGTTTTGTTAAGCTACTACTTAATTATCCTGGTAAGGTTAACAACTGACTTCCCTTTTGATTCATTACTTGGTGCTTTATAAAACACACTTCAAAGGCAATAGAGACTCTCCTTCACAATATTATTTCCTCTAGGAAGCAAAACTGAGGACACTGGAACAGGAGCTGGCTGCTGCTGAAGAGACTATTGCTTCTTTGAGGAAGACAAATGATACAGACAAGGTTTGGGCTTATTTCTGTGACTGATACACAGTTTTATGGGTAACTGTTCTGTAGCAGAGTGGAGAGTCCAGAGCCTTTCTGTGATACTTAGTAGTTTTGTGCTCTTAGGCAATCCTGGCTGTCTACCTAGGCAAAATAAATCCTGCCTTTTCCTAGCATGCAGTTTGCAGAGAGGTAGAAAACTGGTATGCATTCAGAGAAAACACGAGTTAACTGAAGATTAAACAAAAAAAATCAAGGTAAAGCTATCTACTGGACAAAACATTCAATGCCTAAATGATGCATAATTCCTCTGATGATTAATAGGGTCTTCCAGTCAGTGCCATGTTGTAAAGGGCATATAGAAAAGGTAAGGAAGGTGTTGTAAGGGTGTTACCATGTATCTTTATTAACAAAATCCAAGTAGTTTTTCATGTAAGGACTGTTGCAGTGTAGGAAAGCTTAAATAGCAAGGGTTCCCCTAGTGAAAGTATCTGTGCTGTGTGTAAAACAGGCATAAGGAGTCACACAGTGCATTTACTACCCAGCATGATGCAATGATAAGTCTTGCTTTTTTCATGCTAAAACCAAAAATTTGACATGTATAAGGTCAGAATAATCTGATATTCAGTGTAGTGGTGTTCCTTGAATGAATGTCTTTTTCCATTACAAGCAAGTGTGTCTTTAAACTTCTATTCTATTAGAAAACCATTACAGGCCAAGACTAAATCAGCAAGACAGTCTCATCTTCTCATGGACACAGCAGGTTATTTCATCTTTTATTTAAGTGCTTAGAGCAAAAGCTGATGATTTAACAACAGATTTTCTGTTATTCCTTCACATGTGCAATTTGAGGCCTCATTTTCACATGATTGTTTGAAGTTTGGGATTGACAAATTATATACCAAAAATACTCCAGTAATACATTATGTAGATTGTATATGTATTTTATTGGGATTAACTTTTATTTTTGTGTTGCAGGAAGTTGTAACTGACTTGATGAAACAGATCCAGGAGTTGAGGTCTTCAATTAATCATAAAACTGAGTCCATACATGGGCTGACAAGAGAGCTCGAGGATATAAATGTATGTTCTGTCATTTTGAAGGACATGGTATTATTCTTTGGAAATGACATGTCTTATCATGGGTCTCACACAGTATAACTTGCTGTAGCATTTTAGAAGGAAACTTCTTTGTTTTGACATGTTGAAATCTTCTGAACATTTTATGCCTAAGGCTGTCTTGAAAACTGAACCCTTTCCATGTGGTGGGTAAAAAGCTGGGTCTCTGAAGGGACCTATTCACATCCTGTAAACTACACTCAGCTGACAGTCACATTTAGATTTTCTCAGAAATTCACAATTTAAGATTTCAACAACTGAAGCTGAATTGTAAATTTACTTTTGGAGGGAGTGAATTCTTATGTTGCTGATATTGCAACGTTCTACATATGAAAACAAGTATAAAGAACTAAAACTATGTATCTGAATAACTGAATAAGTATGATACATCTGCTTTGTTAAAATATCATCTAACTGATAGAACAACCCACAGAATGCTTTAGATAGTATATTATGTGTGAACTATGAATTCAAAAAAGGTTCGACTGACAGACCATTGATGAGACAAATTTCTATATATCTAATATAATTTCTATTATATCTAATAATGCTCTTAGTGGGTAATGTGTATTGTGGTGGCTAATTAACCTTAATAATATTTTTATATAATTCTGACAACTGGTTTCTAAAAACATATCATACTTGCTAAATTAAACAAACTATATAGTTCTGATTTTAGTCATTGACACAGATTTCCAAGTGTTTCTAATTGTCATCATAAGATTTGTGATGTAGGTTTATTTGTATTATGTTTGTCAACTTTCCTTAATACCATGTTTTTCTAAAATATTCTAAAATTTAATACTTTTTTTGTAGTGCAAGTATAATACTGTTCTGGCTGCAAAAGAAGAAAGCAAAGGAATCATAGAGGATCAGGAAAAGAAGATTGAAGAACTGAAGGAAGCCCTGGAGGGAAGAGATATAGCTGATAACATTGAGGTAAAAACATTAATGTTGGTGTATTATGATTATTTGTTTAACCAGACTGGCTGGATGTGGAGTTGCTTAAAATACTTGTGTAAAACTTAACCTCATTTTAGTTCAAACTAAAGCTAGTTAAGCTGTTCTTAAAAGAATTTTTCATGAGAGACCTGACAAATTCTGTTAAATTATCACGTCATTTGACATAAATATTTTATAAGCTACTTCACAAAAGCCTATGCTAAAAGCCTGGTTTAATTTTGTTAAGGCCACTAAGGAATCATCAGCTGAATTTAATGGCAGTTTCAGATGATGCAGCTGAGAAATTAAAATGGGTAGAAGAATATATTATGTTTAACACTGTCTGTTCCCCCACTGCTACTGTATTGAGTAACATCTTTTCTAGACTCGTAATTTTAACTAAAAGCTCCACCTGCTGGAAACAGATTTAGGATGCACTGTTGATCCAGCTGTGGGATTGGCTTTTAAAATTTTTTCTTCCTTTAACTCTTTTCTGTTGTTGCTCTTGTCACTATCTTGGTGGACATGTCCATCAGTCCAAACCACTAACACCTCCTTGCCTGTAATTTCTACGAGATCATCTGTCACTAGATTTCCTAGTTAAATCATATGGCACCAATAAAGTCTTCCAGAGAAGGGTTTGTTTCTCAAAACCCACTGAACATATTGGAAACTTATTTAGGAATAAACAGACTATGTTCATTAATAATCATATCTAAATTTGACCCTCTGGAACCCAAAAATGAATTGTCTGCCAAATGGATCACTTTGGGGTTTTTAATGTTTGTGTTTTGTTTCTTTTTTAACTGAAGTTCCATTTCTTACTCCAGTGTTATCCTTAGGTGTATCTGGCTCCTGATAAAATCATAGTGTTTCTCCTTGACTTTGTACTTCATTTACTAATTTCTTCATGCTTTTTGACTGGACAAAAGAAATAATCCAAAGTGGCATTTAAAATACCAAGGACAGTTTCTCCTAGATTAACACACTTTGTGTAGGCACGATGCCCTGTCAGATAGGGTGGTAGAGCAAATCCAGATCTATCTACAGAATATCAGTCCAGTAAAAAAGCTGTAATTCCTTCAGCACGGATTAAAATCTATACATTATTTTCTGGTTTCTTATTTAGAGAACTGTATCTCTTTTTAAGGACACATTATGCTTTAAAGTAGTGGCTGATTCCAAAGATCTTCCACAAGAATCTAACTGTGACTATACTGTGGGAAATTTATAATTTTTGTTCTGCAACCAAGACCATGGATATGAAAACATGCTAGACCAGAAATTTATAGATGACTCCTTGCTACAATTCCTGATGAAAAAGTGGAAGGAAAAGAGAGATGCTTGTAGCAAAACACCTTGAAACAACTGACTTAGAGTAATAACTTGGACATTTCTTTCTTTACTCATCCAATGACTTCAAATAGAGAGACCTTCTGTGTGAAGAATTGCGTCACACCACTGACCAGCTGATAAGTCTGACAGAGGCCTCCAAGAAACACGATTCATTGCTCCAGTGTGCACAGGAGGACATAGCAAAGAAAGAAGCTGTAATCCAGGAACTTAGAGAACAGGTAAAACAACAAAATGTTGATAATTAGGTCACTGAGAGGGCGTTGTGGTCAATTGTAGCTTTTGAAAAGGTTTTACATGTCATTTTAGAGCAGCTTGTATGCAGTACTCTTGCTGAAGAGCAATGCTCCTTCTTGTAAAGGCAAAGTAGTAGTCCAAAAACTTCTGAACAAAGGCTATGTAACTTTTAAATGTTTCAGAAATGATGTCTAGAGATAGCAGACTAAAATTACCAGTACCTATAACAACTGAGCAAGCTGAGGTTATCAGCAGTGTTACCTAGGGGATTACTTTTTCCTCTTCTTAACAGTTAAACACAAATTATATCATTATCTAACAGAGATAACTGTTGAGCTCTATAAATTATGTAGTCTGAGAAAGATTTGGAGCTTTTGCAGACTAAATAGCTATGTTATGCCTTTCTCCAAATTTTAGCTCTAGTTGTCACAACTGTCACACTGCTAAGTAATATATTTGTGTTGGCAAAAACTGTAATATGTTATTTTTGGAAAGAGGAGTTCTTTGGTCAAGTTGGGGAAACTGATCAAATGTATACCACAAATATCTTTGTATCAAATCATGTTTTGACCAGTAATGTTTACCAACAAAGTTCCTAATAGTTTCTTCTGTACTAGCAAGCTCTTTGAAAGGTAGATTGTGTTAGTAAGGCAAGAAAATCAAATACCAACAAGAATAAAATTCAGATTAACTACACAGCATATGGTATATAATGTATAGATGCTTTCAGAAATGCTTGTTACATACAATTATTAAAAGTTTAAAAGTTATTAGCCAAATATATAAGAGAGTTATGAAAGTGAAGTCTGAGTTAATCTAAAATAACTTGTGGTGTACTTAAGCTTGCACAGAATAGAGATCTGGCTTCTGTTTCCTATTTCGTGGGTATTATAAGCTAATTTAATTCTTACTGATGTTTCTAGTTGGACAAAATGGCAGAGGAACTGGAGAACAGGAAGAATGAATATGAACTCAAAATGAAGCAAATAGATTGCTTTGTGGACTCATCTTCAGTAACATTTCCTCAGGTATGGCATTTGTAAGAGAAATATTTTCATTATAATGACTGTTAAAGCTCACTGAAAAGGACTAATGAACTTTACATCATGGCTTCAGGCTGGGGCCAGAAATTACAATGTATCAAGAATGATCAATTCCCATTCACATAGTTTGTAATTTAGGTGTATTATTGATGATTTGTCTTCCAGCAATTCATTAATATATGTCTCCAATTAAGTATTAAAACACGTAGCCAATACACAGGGGGAACTATTAGTTTAGCTCTTTACTAACTTGATGTGGTTTGTTTCTTTTAACTTAACAGTATCCAAAAACTCCCCCTAATTTTGATGTGAATTTGGCAAAGCTCTTGGAAACTCATGAGCAAGAAATAGCAGATCGTCGGGCTTCTGCAATAAATCTGGAGCACCTTGTACATGAACTGAATGAAGAACGGAGAGCTAAAAATGATGAAATTCTAAGGCTGAAGGTACTGTGAGTTAATCTCTACAGGCAATTTGTAAGGTTAAAATAAGGCAAAATACAGTTCAGATTTTGAATGAGCTCTCCTTGGTAGTATGTCCATTAAAGCAGGGAGGCAGGTTTTGGTCTTCTCTTTACCTGTGCCGGTAACAAATGGTGCCAACTGTCTTGAGATGTCAATATACCTCATTTTCCCAAGGACTGAGTTGTTTTGTGTTCATGAATATCAAATGCTAACATTTGTTTTGCTGATGAAGCTGTTTTGATCTCTTCTAAATCAAGTTTCTAATACAACTATAAATGGAAGGGTAATGATACTTGTCAGAGAATTGTGCTTGTTTTATGATAAATAGTTTTGTCTCCTTTTTTACTCATAAACATATTTAACTGAAAATGAAAACAGGAATTGCAATTTGGTCTTCAAATGAAGTGTTTCAAATTTCGTTCTTTCTCCTTGCTCAGGAACAATTAAATGAGTTGGAGAACTTGCGTCTGGAAATGCAGACACTCGTGGAGAACAACAGGAGTTTACAGAGCCTAATAGAAGCTCAGAGGCCAAGCAAGAACAGGTAAAGTAAAATAAAACACAGAAAATCTGTCTTAACTTGAAATAACTACCTAAGATAAAATTTACAATTTTTATTTGAAATACAGTCTTGCATATTGTTTGTATACTGGGAGATTGACTCAGACTTTTCTGTGAAAACTGTTTACTGGCTTGTAAACTTTATTGCTATTGAGTCACAAATTCTTAAATGCAACAAAGTTTTATAAAGGAAATGGCAATAGAGTGTAAAATAACTATATGCATGGCCATTCCTGTGTATTATATATTGCCATATCACTTGTGCAGATATGGATTCAGTAGATAGGAAATGTCCACATGAATTCAGCACAAGTTTTAACACAGACATAAATGAACTTTTAAAATCTCCAATATACTATTAGCCTTTGGTCTATTCAAACCACAACTCTATGAGCTAACAGGAGCAGGAAATTGTTAATTATATCCCAAGGTCCCAAGTCAGGTATCCAACAAGTGGGGAACAAAAAAGTAATGCTTTTCTGTGGAAAGATTTGGTCCAGGAAACCTATTCCTTAAACTGTGTGAAAACAAAGCCATGGAATGCAGTACTGCATGACAGCATAACCATTTCTTGTTTTTCTGTGATTCCCATTTCAATTCACAACACACTTTCAAATGTCCATTGCACAACATTTGGTGAGCAGAAGGCCTTAGAAACAACATCATCATTCAGTAACCCATCTGATCTGTTCACAAAGATTAAGTTCTGAAAATAGTGGTTGAATTGCAATTTGATGTAATTATAAAACTCTTAACCAATTAAGTTCTTTCCTTACGGCACACTACAAGGATGAAGTGGCCCCACTGGTGTGTTGTTTTGTGGGTTATTTTAATTGTATGGTGTTTGGCTACTTCCATCCAATGTCACGTTAATTAAAAACTAACAAAATAAAAAGTGTTAGATTCGTTTGAATACAGGATTTACTTTCTTAACTTAGCAAGACCACTGAACAGTTACCTTATAGCAAGGAGTTGCTTTCTACAGTCAACATGCACAAGAACATCAACAACTAATAAAACATGTACCTCAATCACAAAGCTCTCTAAGGAACAGTTGCATTAGTATTACATTTGTAATTGTTTTGATGAAAACATTAGTGTCTCTATGCTCTACCAAAAGGAAATGAGGTGTTCTTGAAAAATAGAAGTTTAAACCCTTCCAGAGTTGTTTCCTGATGTTCAGTATTTTCAGTATAAACACTTGTGAAAACAACCATATATTTGCTGGTTTCACCTGGATAAGATGTTTTTACAACTGGTTTCCTCTGTTTGTGAGAGAATTTCCTTATTCTTGCATTTTCTAGTGATCAGAAACATCCTGATATTCAGTACCTCAAAGAGAAAGAGGAGGAGATTGCTGAGGAGCGACTTGCCAAGGTATATTATCCTTCTCCTGTCAGTTGCTGTTGACCTGCTGTGAAGTATTATCGTGTATTCTTCTATTTCACAGCAGTGAAACAAACACTGATTTCTAATGAATTCTAACAGACACAGCCTGACACTTAGCTCTTTGGGTTTCTATCTTGGCCTAACAGTAGTGAACTGGGTGTCAGGTTGCACAATAAGCAAAACCAGACGTGGATTGCTAAATCTGACTCATCTCCACAGAGCTGGAAAGTGAAGATTGTGTCACTTGCTAATGTCAGGTCTCTGTCAAAGGGAAGTTAATGTCGTGGTGGAGGTTGCCATGAATCTCCCAGACAGAAGAACCCCCTCTTAGAGCTCTGCTGTGTATGAGTGGGCAGAGAGATAGTGCCATGGGTCATTTGTGCTGGCAGGAAAGGGGAAGGATGTGCATGTAGCAAAGAGGTGAAGTTACAGTGAATATTAGAGATGTGAGCTACTGAGCAATAGGATCACTTTGGTAGGGTCTGAAATATGTAGCCTCAATTAAGTGACAAATAATTTTGAATACATATCTGTATGTTAAACATTAAGACTGTATCTAATGCTTTTGAACTTTTACAGAATAAAGCAATGGAGGAAATGCTGAAAATCAAAGCAGAGTAAGTAAATATTGTTCCTTGAACTGGAAACCTGTATTAAATTAATTAATGACAAAAAAAGCTAAGTTTAGGCACTAGAAGTCTAAGATCTGAATTTATAAAACATGCAATTTGGAAAAGTTTACACTTCTGCAAGACACTTTGAGTTCTTACTCATTCTCATCAGTAGGTGGTAGTAGCACCTATTACCATATTTTCTGAAAAGGATAGCATTTTATCAGGACAATACTCTGAAACAGGTAGAACCATAAAAACTTACATTGGAAGGAACATTTTTAATTGTTTAAAGTTATTTATGTCTTGAAATCTTACGCAATTCTAGAGCACATTCCTTTTCAAATTGAATTGCAATATTGTTCATTTCTTTCTTAGTATCATAAATGTTTTATAGTTTTAAATATAATCTGCTTATTTGCTTTTTATGCTATTTGTTTAAAGTTTTACAGTTCAGCTTGAATAATGAAAAGGTTTTATTATTAGAGGACTCTTAGATTGTATTTGCACTATTGTGCAAGGAGCCCTCAATATTCAAATGTTTTGCACCTTGCATGAATAGTAGCAAAGAAAGAAAATACTAAATTAGTAGATAAAAATTAGTTTGAAAATGTTGGTCCTGCTATTTTTTTCCTAATCTGTACTGGTTCAGGATTTATAGTGGCTGAATCTTCTAATATTTGAGTCACTTACATAGAAAGCATTTCATTAAATGTAAATTACTTCTTTTAAGGATATAGTTTTTATGCACACAGTCATTTCAAAAGTAATTTTTATTAAATTTTCCAGAAACCTTAGTCTGGAAATTAGGGATTATTTTGCTATATATTTATGATGCATTGGGTTCTCATACCTGTCTGGTCTCTGAAATATGCTTTATAACAGTGCTACAATGTCTCATACAAACAAATAATACACACAGAAAGAAAAGATTCTTTCCTCATTAAGAAAATGTCTTGAAAAAGGCAGCAAATGAATACTGTTTTCATAGAATAGGTCTTAAACACCAGGCTTCAGTAAAACAAAACTGATGACAAAAATAATTTAATTTCTACAATATTTGAATAGGCTTGGAGAACTACTAAAGTTCATATAATCAGGAGGCAGGCTGCAAAGTTTGATAGCATGGTTTATTATTCTGTGAGCCTTTTACACATCTGCTAAAAATGTTTTAATTCTATCCAAAGTGGTTGTCCTTCTGTTAAGAGGCCAAACAAGCTCAGACCATTGGAGCTGCTCAGAGATGTGTCTGAGCAACACTGGGGGGAAAGTCACAGACAAACAAGCAATTTAGGGGAAACTTTGAAGAGCAACTGAGTTTAGCTGGAAAATTTACATTCCTTTGGTGAATGAATTCAAAGTGTTCTTGTAGGTGAAGCTTCTGTTTTCTGTCATGAGTGGAGTTGTAAATCCTGGATTGCAAACAGCTCCCCAAAAGAATACAGTTCCCACAGAGAAGAGCAGGTCCAAAGCACTTGCCTAGTTGGCAGTATCAAACACAAGAGTTGTGAAGCAGAAAGAAATTTGTCCTTCCCTTAGCACCAAGTTCTGAAAAATATATTGTCTCAAAAGGGCATTTTAAAAGAAAGATCCCTCCGTGTCCAAGACTGACTTAGTAATTGAGTTGTGTGCCATTTATGTCGGTTTTTAATGTTTTATGCTTCTTTTAATTGGCAGATTAGAAGAGACCAAAAATATCCTCAGAATCCAAGAGAATACCTGTCGTCAAATGACTCTGGAGATGGAACGAACAAGAACTTTGGAGCTCAAAGCATTTAATGAAAAGGAAGAAATTAGATCAAAACTGGAGGAAGCATATGAAGAAAAGGACAGAACTGAAAAGGTTACACATGTATAATCTTTCTGTCCTCTTTACAGTAGAATCTTATTCAATAGAGGTAGAGCTGTTTTGTCTTGCAATTTAGTTGTACTTGTAATGTTATTCTCTGCACTAGTGGAAGGCTGGGTACAGAAATCAGCGTGGCAATTCATAACACCAATCAAATAGGGCACTTTTTTGCCTTTTAGAGGGGTTATCTAAGGAGACATAAGACAAATACGTATTTCCTGAATGAACCAACTCTTGCATCATGTGTTACAACAAACTTAAATGTTAGTATGTTTATAGCTCCAAGAAGCTATTGCTTCTGAAAAGAGAAGGAGAGGCTACTGCTAAGACATACACAATGTATTTATATTAATTACAGGAAATAGAATTGCTGAAGAAGCAAGTTGACTTTCTTGCTGAGGAGAATGGGAAATTACTTGGTCATCAAAACCTAAACCAGAAGATTCAGTATCTTGTGAAACTGAAGAAAGATAATGCTAAACTTACTGAGGTAAGTTGCAGAGTAGAATACAGGTGGAGTAATGGCCTGACATAGAGGAGAGCTAAGCTTTGAGGATGAAAACTAAAATTCTTGCTCTTCTGTTGGAGAGTAATAGAGACACCTCTGATTTTATGCAGTTGAGTCGTGGCTGGTCCGTTTCCTTACAGGCCCCAGACAAAGATCACCCTGTTTTTTTTCCTCAAGTTTATAGTGTATAAAACACTTGAACAAATGTAGATACCACTTATTTAGAAATAAAAAAGAAGTGAGGATAATTTCCTTAATATACCCATGTGGTTTTTTTCTGTTTTACAGGAGACTGAAAAACTACGAGTCGAAAATGCTTTTTTGAGAGAATCAAGAAAATGTGACATCTGCAGACATGATCAGCTGTAATGACACGAATAAAACTGCAGAGCCATATTTTTTTAAGTGTACAGAATAAGCAAAAGCCATTTATCAAACTAGACTTTTGCTGTGGTCCTGGAATAATCAAGTATTTTAGTTCATAGATTTTTTTGCTGGTAATAACTCTTAGTGAGGGATGTTATTCCAGCTATGTGGGCAGCTTCCAATGACATATTAACACCTTTCTGCAATTTTCAATTTCCAAAACTGATTTTGTATAGGTGCTGTAAGATACTTCCTTGAAACTTTGTTACCTTGCTAAGGAAAAGCTTTCTCACTGGGAACACACCTGGATCTTTGTTTCTTTTTGTGTTTTTATTTAGGTTCCTACCTCTTCTGAAATGCTACATTTTACATCAGAGCCAAAATTTAAAAATCACAATTTCTTTGTGATAATTTCTTTAGCTAAACATAGGGTGATTTTACTGGATTGCTTACACGTAATTTTCATGTTGAACTTTGTTCAATTAAGCAAAATGTGAATTAAGTAACAGAGTTGTAAATAGTGCTATAAATATATTTTGGCTTTTTGTTCTTTCTCTATTTGAAATTAAAATGCTTTTCAAACCTTTTTTCCCCTATTATAGTAACCTTCTGTATTAGCATTGTAGGAAAGTCTAAGTATTTTGCAACCACTTTCTTATCAAACAAGTTAATGTTACGAAAGAAGATGTGAAAATATGCAGAACATTTTAGGAGTACAGTGTAAGTTCATTTAATTGCACTTAAGATTTATTGCAAACAAGTGAAATGTTTATTAGTGGAGCACAAAATGTTGTTTTATACAGCAATATCAAGCAGGCTTTTTTTTACTGCCAGTAATCCTGTCATTCTGGTTTTTGGCTACTTCATACACTGCTACTTTTGCCCACAAGAGCTGGGGCAAAAGGGAAAGGGAACAAAAGGGAAGATGTGGTCTGGCAAAGGGCAGGACATACCTAGGGAATTGCTACAGGATTTAGCTGGGAGGAAGAATTTCTACCAGCTTATCTATGAATTTTAGAGTTGCCTAAGTTCAAGTTCCCACTTTGATGTGATGTATAGAAGTAAAAAGCTGACTTTAAATGGTGTAGGTTTGGGGTTTTTTGTGGTGTGTTTTTTCCTCACAGACACTGATCGGATCAGACCGAGAGGGATTCCTCAAGGACCACAGAGCTGTTGCCCCCTGCGTGCTTCATTTGTTACTGCCATGTTACATGTTTACAAACGTTCCCTTCCTGTCTGCTTTTGGGCTGTTGTCGCGTTCTCCTGACTCCATCCCCTTCCTGTGCGTTTGTTCCAATAAAGCCTTTGTGTATAGAACCACGTGCTCTTTCCCGGAGCGGGGCCGCCCGTGCTTGGGGTGGCGCTGCCGTGGCCCGTCCCTGTGTGCGGGCATTGCCGGGGCTGTGCGGGGCAGCGGGGACCGCAGGGATACTGGGAGCACCGGGGACCGCAGGGATACTGGGAGCATCAGGGACCGCAGGGATGCTCGGGCAGCGGTGACCGCAGGGATGCTCGGGCAGCGGTGACCGCAGGGATGCTCGGGGCGATGGGACAGCAGTGACCGCAGGGGTGACCGCAGGGATGCTCGGGCAGCAGTGACCGCAGGGATGCTCGGGCAGCAGTGACCGCAGGGATGCTCGGGGCGATGGGACAGCAGTGACCGCAGGGGTGACCGCAGGGATACTGGGAGCATCAGTGACCGCAGGGATGCTCGGGCAGCAGTGACCGCAGGGATGCCCGCAGGGATGCTCGGGGCAGCAGCAGCATCGGCGGTGGCCGCAGGGATGCTCGGGGCAGCAGCAGCAGCCGCGGCGAAGCTGGCGCTGGGTCCGGGCGGGGATGCGGCCGCCGGCTGGGTAAGGAAGGGCTCTGGGAAGTGCCCGGCTATTCCTGGTCCCGCTGGCTCGCAGGGGCTGCCCTGCGTTTGTCGGGAGAGCGGGGCGGGGAGTGAGTCACCGTCCCGGGGCAGCCCAGCCTGCGAGGGCTGAGTAATGCGCACAGGCGGCAGGGAGAAGGAAGCGAAGGCTCCATGGGGTGTAAAACACAACAAGCGTGGTAGGGGAATGCCCCAGAGTAAAGCCAGCTCCGCGATTGCAGTGGTTCTGGGTCAGGGTTAATTTAAAAGCATGGTGTTGGTGCTCCTTGCTCCGCTTGTTCTGAGCGCACTGTTTTGCTAAAAAGGTTACCCTTCTCGCTCTTGTTGTCTCAGCTCATTCCGAACCAGAGCGGGGAGGTGGAGCCCTCGGTTTCCGCTGTGCTGCTCGGCTGCTTCCTGCGTGTTTTTTATCTCGGCTGTGTTTCTCAAACCTTGTGCTTGATGTTCCCTGGGTCTGCCGGCCTTTCACCGCAGCAGGAGTGTCCTTGCCTACAGGAGTGAGCTGTGGGACAAGCACAGAGAGGGTTCTTTACTCATATGGCAAATGTGCATTTGGATTTGAAAGCAGCTCTTGAAAAAACGCAGCCAGGAAAAATGGAAATCGACCTGTGTGGTTATTAGAGAGGGTCAAAGAGGCAAAAATGCGGTACCTACCAATCCTGTTGATCTCTTCTGATGTATCAGAAAGGGTGGCAGAAAGGAGAATAAAAAACTTTAAAACCAATGCTCTTCCCACCGTTCCCCACCCCCCCAAAAAAATCCCCAAATTGTGTTCTGTGCTGACAGAATACCAAAACATGGGGTTACTGAAAACATGGACAGCATCTTTTCTGACTATTTTTCTCTGTTGAAATTTATAAAAATATTGCCTGCTTGTTTGGGGTTTTTTTGGTGTTTGGGGTTTTTTAGTTTTGGGGTTTTTTTCTTCTGTTTTTGTTTGTCTTGTTGGGCTTTTTTTGTTTTGATTTGGTTTGGGGTTTTTTGTTTTTGTTTTTTTTTTTTGTTTTGATTTTTTTTTTAATGCTATGACCAAGTGTCCTGTGATTGATGTGGAATGTTGCCAGCAGGTCAAGGGAAATGATAATTCCAGTAGGTCAAGGGACATGATCCTTCACCTCTACTCAGCACTAGTAGAGGCCACACCTGGAGTTGTTGGTCCCATTCTGAGCTCTCCAGTGGTAAAAATAGATGGAGCTCCTGGAAAGAGTCCAGCAAAGGGCCATAAAGATGATGAAGAGACCAGAGCAACCTCTTTTGTGAGGAGAGGCTGAGAGAGCTGGGACTGTTCATCCTGGAGAAGAGGAGGCTCAGGGGGATCTCATCAATGTGTAGAAGTACCTGCAGGGAGGGTGTGCAGAGGATGGAGCCAAGCTCTTTCCAGTGGTGCCCAGCGACAGGACCAGAGGTGATAGGCACACCCTGAAACACAGCTGGTTTGCTCTGAACATCTGGAAACACTTTTTCACTGTGAGGGTGACCAGGCACTTGCACAGGTTGCCCAGGGATGTTGATGGAGTCTCCATCCTTGCAGATATTTAAACACTGTCTGGATGCACACGTGAACAACCTGCTCTAGGAGTGCTGGGCTTGGACCAGATGCACTCCAAAGGCCCCTTTCAACCTCAGCCATGCTGGGATTCTGTGACTGTGTTTCTTTTTTCTGAGTAAATTGGTTTGTTCCATTTTCAGGTCCATTCTAGATGACAAATTAATCAGTTCAGCTGTAAAACTAGCCAAGTTTTATGTAGATGCCATAATCTTTCTAGCAGCTTAAATTGTGCAGGGCTATAGACACTGAAGGGTTTCAGAGGCTCCCTTTGAATCCTGTGTGCTTGCTACAAAGGCATTTCTGCAGAGCAGCTCTGAGGCAACAGAGCTTGGAGGAGTTTTGTGTTTAAGGAAGAGCTGCAGACACCTCTAAGTATAAAAGCAGCCATCAGTTCAGCAGCATGAACACACCAGCAAATGTTAAAAGTGTATTGATGCCGTTAAGAGCTTATGATGTAGAGTAGCAGGATACTCAAAGGCAGCAGAAGGATGTGCTGTGATGGCCAAGCCTGGGAGCAGCCCGACCAGGAGGGGTCATTTCATTTGAACAAAAGTTTTACTTAGCTTTCTCCGCTCCCCTGCCAATCTTCATCTAAAATTACTTCTGCCACTTCAGGAGTGATTCTGGGTTATCTGAAATGTACACTGAAATTAATCTCTGCTTAGAAAAGCAATCAGAACAGTAATCCTTGACTCACTGGGGTGGCTCAGCTGAATTTTTAGCTGGGAAAGAATTTATATCTCCCTCCTTCCTTGTGGGGAATGAAACACGTGGGGATGTTCCTATCTCTCTGTCTGCATGCCATTGTGGTGACCACTCCACTGCCCAGGGTGCAGAGGGCCTTGACCTTTCTCTGACAGACCTTCCCTCTGGACATGTGCCACCTGCCAGAGCATAGTGCAGCTCATTTCCCTGGCCCTGCAGTAGAAGAGCAGAAGAAAAACCTGTGGGTTCAAGGTTGCTTTTGAAGGTAGCATTGTTGTGATGATGGTGGGAGCCGGCTTTGTTTCACCCCTGGTAGTCACACAGACTAGTTCAAGTCAGGCAAGACCTCTGGAGGTCTCTAGTCCAAGCCCTGCTTTGCAACAGGATGCACATGACCTTCTCCAGTTAAATTTGAAATACCTCTCTGTCACAGTCCTTGATCTCCTTTACTTTTCCTTGTATTGGATCAAAATGTCACTCGTTCCCAGCCTTCCTTGTTGCCTCTTATCATATCCCAATGCACCTTATAGAGGAGCCAGGGCTCCATCTTCTCTATACCCTCAGATGGATAGTTCAAGACAGTAACAAAATCTCTTTTTCCTAAGGCGTTTTTTAATTTTCCCCCAGCAGCATAGTCTGTTTCTAATCTGGAAATATACTGAATTTAGGTGAAACACAGAGAATTGTTTTGCCCTCTCATCTTTTTACTCCCAGATCTGCCTACCCACTAGAGGTGTGTGGATGTACATAACTGCCCTGAGGAAGGTAAAACTGTCAGGTCAAAGGGGCAGAGGGTGAAACTGGGAAGCAAACCCCATCCCATGGTAAGCCATAACACGGCAGAAGTTTTCTTCCTCAGAGGAGTGGTATAGCTGGGCATGGTTGTCCCCCTTATCCATCCCTACAGAGTTTGCCAGGGTGGTGGTGGGAAAGCAAAGTACTTCACTGGTGGGAATCATTTTGGATTTTTACTGTTACCCTGATCAAGCTGGGACACCTTTGCCACAAGTGGGGCAAAATGAGGCCACACACCTGCAGCATCCCTTTCTGGAATGGGGTTAGCCATCGAGCAGGGATTTGCTTTGCAGCCCTTTAACTTTGTACTGCAATAGCACTTGCTTCATCCCTGTGGCCCTCTCTGCTTGCAGTTAATAATTTTTTCTTTTGATTGGGAACAGGACAAAGCTGATGGCCCCCACTGATGTGAGCAGCCATTCCTGTGGGGCAGGTGCCACCTCTCAGCTGTGTTTGTTGGTGACTTCACACCTACACTTCTGTCTTCTTCAAGGTGGATCCCACCATGGACTGAAAGGCAACAGGCTGAGACAAAGCTTTGCTTTCTCTTGCCCTTGTGTGCTCCCTGAAAGTTTGTGAGAGTCGTGTTCTGCCTGTGATCTTCCTTGGTGTCAACTACAAGGCATCCAAGGGCTGGGAATACGGTCTCAGCAGCTTAAACTAGGAGGCAGCAGGACAGGCTGTGAGTGGTGAGGGCTTTTTAGGCACAACTGTGCTCTTTGGTCAGACTTAGGCTGTTGCATGTCTGGTCAGGTTGTCTTGAGGACCTAATTGGGCTTGACAGCCTTGAATTCAGAGGTAGTTTTGTTGCTGCTAAATGCTGGAGCAGAGACCTCTCAGTAAATCTGCTCTTGGGTGAGTGTGCAAGATAAGTTGTGAAGCCCCTCAGCTCTCCCTTTGCTCCCAGAACTCTGCTCTGCCCTCACTGCATCAATAAGGCAGACCAGGTCCTGGGAGCTGCTGAGGACCAGTGCTTTGGGCCACGGTGTCTCAGTCCAAATTCACAGCACTTGGGCCTTGGACCACACACAGCACCCACATTTACATCTTTGGTGTTTCTCCCTGTCAGGTCTGAGTTTCACCCTTTTCCACACATCTGTATATGTATAGTGGTGAGTGAAGGGCATATCCCTGCACTTGGTGTCCACCACATCATGAGCATTCTGAAACTTGGCTTCTGGCATGGCAAGTGCTGCACAGTGTCCTAGCACATCCCAGCCTGTAGCCTGAGGCTGGACTCATGGCAGGACATGCCAGGCTCACGCTCTCTCCAGGGCTGGTTCCTCACTTCCTTCTGTGAGTTCCAAATTCACCCCCATGTATTAGCAGCTGTAATTCGGCTTCAAAAGCCCACACCGCTGGGTTTGGCTCCGAAACGCCCATGAATTAGCGAGGTGAAAAAAAACACCCAAGGCTTTTCATTTTCCTCCTGCAGCTGCCCGTGCTGCTTCGTGTCAGCTGTGCTGGCTTGGTGTTCGCGTGCAACGCCGTGATGTGGACGGTCTTTGCCAAAGCCTTGCGACTCTCCTCCTCCTCGGCTGCTGCCTCTGTGACCACGACAGCCTCCAACTTCATCTCTTCGGTGAGTGGATCCCCTCCCTGCCCAGGCACCAAAGCCTGAGGAGCACAGCTGTGTGAGGATGCTCACACTGGATGCCACTGGTCCTGGCTCGTCTCCTGGCACAGCCAACATCGCTGGCCACAAAGGGAGGGTCACAGGCAGGCACAGAATGATTATATCAGACCTCAGCTGCTCTGATGGTTATTCATGGCAGAGGCAGTGGAACTTCTCTGGATGATGGAGGAGGAAGAGTGCTGCTGCCCAGAGTGGTGTCTTGAAGCAGCTGTAGGGATTACTGAGCTTTAGTAATTGTCAATGGGAGCTGGGAGCTTTGCTGTGCTTTGTTTTGCTTTTCCTTTGCAACATCTCACGTCTGACAAGCCAGAGTCACCCCAGCTGGGTGTGAAGATGTGACAGTGAAAGGATCTTTGACCCACAGGTTTTCTATTGCCTGCCTTTCACTCTTGGCAGGAGTCCACCTTGTTGCTGTGCTCCAGCTGGCAGACAGCTCATGGTGGGGGCAAATAATCGACTAGAGTTGCCCAGTCAGTGGGAGATTTGGCTTCTGAGAAGTGCTGGGCAGGCAGCAAAGTGTGTGTGCACCTGTCAGTATTCTCCTTTGGGACCACAGGATGGCTGTGCTTCCAGGCTGGATGGTGGAGTCAGTCACTTCCAGCATCACCCAGAGCAGCTGTTTCTATTGAGTTTTCCTCGAGCAGCTTTATCCAGGCCTCCTGCACTGCCAGAGCTGCGAGGGCTTCTGCTGGCTGCTTTGGAGCATCTCAACCCAGCAAAGCTTTATGTCTCTTTTCCTCCAGGCCATCCTGGGCAAACTGCTCTTCAGGGAGACGTGGACACCTCTGTGGTGGGCTGGCCTCGCCACGACGCTCTGCGGGCTCGTGCTGCTGCACACAGCTGCACCCCAGCTGGTGCACGTCCCAGCGGAGAAGAAGGAGGGATAGCTGCTGGAGGTGCCATGCTGCCCATCTCCAGCCTGTCTCATGGCAGCATCCCCAGCCCCTGCTGGCCTCTGAACGCAGCCATGGACCTGCCAAGCCCTGCTCACCTGCTGATCTGCTGACCTGCAAAGCCACGTGCGTTGCGTCTTTCCTGGCAGGCTGGCAGTGGTGTGGTGGCAGTGACAGCCTCGGAGGGAGCTGATCCACTGTGAGTCAGTATTGTGAAAATCGGGGCCAGAGGCTTATCAGCTGCTCCTCCTCTTCACACCCTGCTGCTGTGGAGCTTTCCCAGTCCAGGGAATGCTGAAAGTAAACATGGTGGCTGTGGAAGGTGCCTGTGTACTTTAGTACTTTTCCATAAGAGGAGCTATCCCAAAATAGAAAAGCAATCAGAAGTAGATGCTGAAGGCTGCTGATACTTCTGTTCTGCTGCTCCTAACTTTCCTGCCTGTCCCTTGAAATGGCTCCATGCCTGCTGCTGCCTGTAGGGCTGTGGAGCCATTCATTAATTCCTTCAGCTTCCTCTATCAGTCACATACACCTTTTAACTTGCCATTTGTACCTGACACCTTTAATATTCACTTACCCATTCCTGACATGTTACTCACTGTAAGGTTCCTGCTCTTTCCCTTAAACCCTTAACCAGGATGGGGTTTTGATCACCACTCCTACTGTGTGTAGGTCAAACTGTAATTTTAGGGCAATACAACAGGCATCGTGTGAACAGTCAGCTGCTTTCACTGGGACTGTCTGTGTTCAGTGCATCCCCCTCCCACTGAAGCTGACAATTGCTTGAACACTTGGTAAAATGAAGTTTCTAAAGCAATTATTTTTTTTCACATCTCTGGATGATGCCGATTCCAATTCGTGTGATGTGATCCACCAAATCACTGGTATGCAGATATCTGCTGAACTTTGCATCAGTGATTACACCATATTCAGGTGTCAACATGGTGAATATGTCATGAATCATCATTTGTAAGGTATCGGCTCCATTCCCCTGCCCATATATTTTTTTTTTTTTCCTTTTAAATTCTGTAGATGGAATCCTAATTGAGAAACGTAATGATGCCTATAAATGTATGCATCATGCTTGTGATAGCAGCTGTTTGCTCTGGGCTTGCCAGGTTGTCTCTGTCTTCTTCTAAGGACAGAAAGTGAGTCATAGCTGTGGCATGTGCCAAAAACCTAAGGACACATTTCTGTACCAGAACCTGTCAGGTCTATCATGACTGGCAGATCTGCTGTGTCAAGCAGGAACATAAAACAGACTTGTGAATGGAAGTGCCACTGGGGTGGGGTTTGTGCCTTCTTCATATCAGAAAGAAGAAAAGTCTCCAGAAGAGGTCAAGAGCTGTTTGCACCAAGCCCCCTGCTTCAGGAGACCATCCTAGCTCACCACATCTGGCAACCATGTCACAAGAGGGGCAATGCCTTGGCCTTTCACCTCAGTGTGCTCTTAAGTCTTCCCCTCAAAGAGGGCAGCTGTGTATGTGGTGGGAGAGAGAGCAGAGTGCTCTGAGTGCCTTTCCTTCTCACCAGCATGGGTCTTTACTCGTGATGAGCTCTTTGGGTAGCAGCACTGATAGAATGGGACACATCCAGCCTCCTGGGAAGCTGGGACTTGACACAGTCCCTCATAGGTCTGCAGATACAACAGCCAGGAACTCAGCTTTTCTAAGTACCTCAGGTCTCTTTAGATCTTCGTACATGATGGAAAATTAACAAAGCCTGATTTATTTGCCTTGTCTTTAACTCTCAGCCAGCTGTAAGGCATAACTGCCTTTGTGCAAACAGCAGTAGAATGGACCAGAATCTCTCGTTAATTTGGCTGTTGCCCCATTTCTACCAAACTTTTTTGAAATATTCTTTAACATGGAGTATCTCCAAACTGACATTTCTTTACTCCCATCATTGTTGGAGATCAGGGTTTAGGAAATGTTTGCTCATGTTCAGAAGCTGTGGGCAGTGCTTTGCTTGGTGATCCTCTTTTTTAGGGCAGATTAACATAAACTAGGGCTGTAAATTGTGTCATAAATATTTGAAGGTGGGATTGGAAGCGAGTTTTCCTCCAGTTCCCATGGGAAGAAAAGATTGCCAAGCAGGGTGTGTTTTATGGCCCTTTTCTATGTACCCAGGGTATGACCCACATCTGCCAGTGGGGCCAGGGCTGCAAGGAGGGCTGCAATCACTGCATGGCAAAGTGGTGTGCTTCTGGCAAATGGTTTGTGTGCAATAATCCCAAATGTGACTGGAGGTCATCTCAAAAAGGGGCACCAGTACTTTCAAAATAAAGCAATGTCCAAAGCTCAGTGGCTGAAATTTATTATTTACAGATATTTTAGACCACACACACAAAAAAGGCAACGTGAGACTAACAAGTGGGTTATGTTTGACAAGTCAGTTGTTCAGATGTATGGTGGCTGAAGACCATGGCCAACTCTGAGACTTTGGTTTACTGGGGCAGAAGGTGGGGTACCCTTGTGTGAGCACTGCAGTAGTGTGCTTGCTTGGAATTTTGGCACACTTTGTATTTTTAGAGAAGAATCTTGGGCACGTGTTTCCACTCAAATTCCAGCAAAATACCCTTCTGTTTGCACATCTCACAGAAGTGCATTTTTGTTCACGTTGCTGTATCTACAGCATTGGTGGACATGGGCAAAGCAACTGGCATTGTCTGCCTGGGCTTGTGCAAATGTTAGACACTGTTCTTTATGAACTGGGGAGACATGGATTTGATGCCAGGCACACCTGCAAGTTGGGCAGAGAAGTGATTAAAGAGCAGCCCTGTGGAGAAGGACTCGAGGTTGATGGTTGATGAAAAACTCAACATGAGCTGGCAGTGTGCACTCACAGCCCAGAAAGCCACCCAAATCCTGGGCTGTTTCAAAAGCAGGGTGAGGGAGGTGACTTGCCTGCTCTACTCTGCTCTTTTGAGACCCCACTCTGGGATCCCCAATATAAGTAGGACGTGGAAGTGTTGGAGCAAGTCCAGAGGAGGGCCATGAAGTTCATATGGGAATTGGAGCACTCCCCTATGAAGACAGGCTGAAAAAGCTGGGGCTGTTCCGCCTGGAGAAGAAAAGGTTGTGTGGAGACCTCATAGCAACCTTCCAGTATGTGAAGGGGGCCTACAGGGAATCTGGAGAGGGGCTCTTCAGCAGGAACTGTAGAGATAGGGCAGGTTCAAACTGAAAGAGTAGAAATTTAGGTTAGATACATGAAAAAATTCTTTCCTGTGAGGATGGTGAGGCACTGGAACAAACTGCCCAGAGAAGCTGTGGATGGTCATGTTCAAGGCAGTGTTCAAGGCCAGGTTGGATGGAGCTCTGAGTAACCTGGTCTAGTGAAAGGTGTTCCTGCCCATGGCAGGAGGTTTGAAACCAAGTGATCTCTAAGGTCCCTTTCAACCCAAACCATTCCATGATTCTTTGATCTCACAAGTACTGGCTGTAATGAGTCTTCCCCTGCACCGTCCTCTCATTCTCAGACACAATCCTAAGTTTTCAGCATCTTGCTCATCATATTTTCCCCAAGCAGGGCTATTGTACCACGTCATTCTTTAAACAGTAGAAGAAGGAGGTGCATGGTTAGCAGGAAGGCTCACAAAGACACTCATGAGGATTGAAGTAAGTGTTCTTGAATTAACGGTGGGAAGCGTTTGAAAAATCTGTTATATAAACAAGGCCCAAGAGTATTATATTCTAAGGCAAATAATACTTTGTATACCTCTACAAGGAACAAAGTCAAATGAAATTATAGTTTCAGTTGAACCATGAAACATAATTTGACTGATTAGATAAGGAAATACACATGAAAATATTAAAATGTCTCTGATGTCATTAACAAGAATTCAGTGAAACTTGGAAGGTTTGTACAGCATCTCGGTCACAGCATATATTGATATAACTTAGGAGGACAATATGTTTGCCCAGATAAGTAGTAAAAGCAGATACAATGAATAAGATTTGCAGGTTGTTTTACCGAGTTTGGTATAGTTAATATTTCCAAGGAATTTGATTCAGTGCCCTCTGTTGACCCTTCAGAAACCTCAAGTGTTGATTACATTGCAAGAGTGGCTCTCACACACACACAGGCACACATAATTCCACAATCTTGCAAGCGGTGGGGTGTTTTTGAAGAAGGAAGTCCTGGTGATGCAACACATCAGAAGAATGGTGCCACGGCTCTGACCTTGTCTGGCACAGAAAAACCATGAAGTGTGGAATAAATGGGCACTAACCCTGTCATGTCTGGGGTGCCAGATGCTCTGCTTGCCTTCTGCAGAAGAGCATTAGCAAGCCTTCATTTGGGGGATCTGAGAGCTGCAGAGGGAATTGCACAGGGTGGGCACTCATTCACAGCAAGCATTGCAGTGCCTGCAGCTTGCTTGGTCTCGGAGAGAAATCTGGGGTGAGCTCAGGTAAAAGCCTTCTCAGGAGGACCAGGACTTCGCCCTTAAAAATTGGGTGTGTGGAGCATTGTGCCACATGACTTTTTAATGGGAATGATTGAAGAAGATAACATTCCTGAAAATGCGGTTCTGAGGACAGAACAAAGTATTTTAGACTGCAAAGCAAAACCTTCTAGCTTCAGGGAGTAGATGGTCGTTGGGCTGGGTGTTTCAATGCCCTTTCTAAGGCAAGTCTGCTTCTCCATACTTTAACACCAAAAAACTAAGGTCAGCTTGTAAAATCTGAAATGGGATCCTGGGCCATGGGCAGGGTGGAGGGGGAAGCCCTGGGGTTGGGCAGGGGCAGCCAGTCCCAGTGTTGCCCTCAGGGCCCTTCAATGGCTGTTGTTTCCAGTGCTGGACCCCCAGTTCAACTGGTCTGGCTAAAGGACATCAAGGTGTCAGGAGACCATGAGGAGAGGCTGAGGAATGTGGGCAGGCTGGAGACAGGGAGGCTGAGGCTGGTCTTATTAGCAGCTAAAGCTAACATGAGCTTGGAAAAGCGTCACAGAGACAACATAGAAATGGCCAGCACAAAACAGGCAACAGGCACAGGTTCTGTCTTGGGACTTTCAAGCTGACCATCAGAGGAAACAGTGTCACTAGGGGGTTAGCTGCCCATAGAGGCAGTAGAGTCTCTGCCTGTGGAGGTTTTCAAGGCTCAGCCAAAGACCTCAACTGACCCAATGCAGTGTTGGTGACCAGCACATTTGGGCAGACAGTCGAATTTCCTGTGACCTAGGGACCAGTTTCATGGTGAGCACCATGTCTAATGGAAACTTGGCCCTTCTGCCTCCAATTAGCAATTCCCACTAACTCCTGCTGTGCCTCCCTGAGTCACCATGCAGATTTAGGTGACCACAGGCTTGTTGTCTAACCACAGAAACGATAATGGGCATTTGCATATGCATTCATAGCCTGAGAACAAATCTACCAAAGGAGAAAGACACCCCTGTACTCAGCTGCTGATAGTGAAGTGCTCTGTGAATCTGAGCCCTCAGCTGGCGAGGGGACATAGCCAGCTGGGTGCAATGCTAGCGATGGCTCCCAGGGCAGGGCAGTGATGGGCTGGTTGAAGGGGTGCCAGGGAAGCCTAGACCTTGTGGTGCTCCATCCCATAGCACCACAGCCACCCATGCCCAGTAGCAGCCCTTGGCATACACAGGATGGTGCTTGCCCCATGGTGCAGCCAACCAGCCGTGCTGTTCACTCTCCCGGAAAGTTTTGTGGTTCCTGAGCGTTCAATCACCCTTTGAGATGTTTCGATTTTTCCTTGAGGAAAAATTTCCTTGAGTCTTCCTTTCCTTTTAAGGAAAGGTGTCTGTGAGTGGCTGTTCTAATTGCCAGAACTTCCCAAGCAGTTCCCTTCACGCTTTTGGAGTCTTGGGGGATTGATGGCTCTGCGTTAAAGCCTGGGGAGCTCCTGGGTGGGGCTCCCCACTCCCATTTTGCTGGGGGGAGATGATGCACACCTTGGACAACCCTGCACGGGTCTTGCACCCTCCGGGGATAAATCCATGACGACGGAAGTAAGCGAGAGGGAAGGGCTGGAAAGGGTGGCAGTAAATGGGGCGCGGTAGATGGGACTGCTGCTTTTTGGGAGAGACAAGTACATTTTGAACCTGTTGCTCAGTCTTGGCTGTCTCAGAGGTCACCACGAGCTGTGGTTTCATCCTGCTGGTGGGAGTCAGAGCTGGGGCTTGGCTGTGTGAGCAGCTCAGGTCCTCCCCTGGCACAGGCAGAGCACCCCTGGTTTTTTGGGGAGAGGTAAGAGTCACACAACTCTGCTTGGCACCGTGACCTGCAGTGTGCAGTGCCTGAACATCAGGCAGGGCTTTGGTGCTAATTGCTTTCAGTAAGTCAAGGCAGCGCTTAGGGAGCAATGAGCAGTGCCCCAGGGAAGGATGAGCCATTACAAATGCCACATTTTCCACTGCCAGCCGACTGTTTCCTCATCCAGAGAGGAGGTATTTTGGATGACTCTTCAGGACGCTCCGGAGTTAGGCAACTCACAAGCATGATTCTGCCAGGAATCAGCTCTGCATGAAAGTGCTTCCTAGAAAACCCCAATGGGCACGATGCTACTCCAGCTGCCCACCAAGGTGAGAGCACTGTGAGCTGCTGTGAAGGGCGACTACCTGTGACAAGGAATGGGTGGGAATATGCCAGTTTAGTTGCTTTTTAGGGCAAATAGCCAGAGACCCCTGCCCTCAGTCAATGCCCCCATACCAAGGAGAGTGCCACACATGACAGCTGCATGTCCAAGGGTGGGCCAAAACCTTTGAACCTCTGCACCTACTGTGCTTTGGGTCTGCTCTGGTACAGCACATGAGCCAGAGCCCCAGCACTGCATGGGACCAGCTCCTTCCTGCAAATCTTGGCCCAGGGAGGTTCTCCCTTCCCACCACATGACAATTTCAGTCACTGACAGTGCTGACAGGTGGGAATGTGGCATGGCATAATGCGATCCGTAGTCTGTGGACTGTGTACATCTAGGGGTATATAGACATACACACCCACACAGACAGGTGGGAGAAGCTGTTACACCACCCCTGCAGAAAGAAATGTTACTCGAAGACACTGGCATGCAAGTTTCTGTTTTCTCACTTAGACACTTACAACCAAACACATATCCTGTAGGTGGGAAGGTATTCTGTCAGTATTTTCCTTGTTCTCTGAAGCTGTTTTTAATACATGGATAAACTAATTTATCCCTGATTCAATATTTGTGCTGTTGATTTCCTTGCCCTTACCATTTATTTTTTGCAGCCCTCTTTGGCTTTATTTTTCCTTGTGCCTTTTCATATTGTTTGCTTTAGGTGTAGGCTGTGGATATGTGTTCACACTGCAATCACTCAGTGTGGTCATACATGCAAGCAAGTTCATGGGTCAGTGGCAGTAGGGTGGATACAGCCCTGGAGTAGCTGCACCCACCCCACTGGGCCCTTTCCAAACACACACTGCAGTTTACAGCATGGCATGGCAAGGGAGGTTCTTCTCCCCATCTCAAGTCTCTTGATGGAGTGGGACAAAGGTGTGAGTAGCGAGTTAGAAGGCTAGGGCTGTTCAGAGTGGAAGAGAGGCGGTGGTGCCTTGTAATAGGGGCTGGGAAGACCATGAGCTGTGTGGAGAAAGTAATCTGGGATAGCTTTCAGTTGTCTCCTCTGCCACAAGGGTGGGGGCCACGAGGGAAGGCAGCAAGCAGCAGCTTCAAAGCCAAAGGAGCTTCCTCTTCCTGCAGTGTGTCATTCAGCCGAGGATCTCCAGCCTGCAGGAAACCCCAGAGGCTGACCAGCTCCTCAGGTTCAAAAAGGGAGCAATTCTGTTCTTAAAATAGCTCTTCTCTGAAAAAAAAGTGACATGATGGACATCTCTTTTTTTTTTTTGTTTTTTTTTTGTTTTCTTTTTGCAATTTCTCGCACAAAATTCGGAAGTGTTTTTCTGAGAAGCAGAAGTACCTTATCCTGAGTCATTTTAGATTAATACATAGTGTCTCAGCATACATAGGTCAGGGAGAGGGAAGGGCAGTAAGTGAGGTGCAGTGGATGGTACTACCACTTTTTGGAAGAGACAAGTACATTTCAGTGTACTTGAGATATTTCAGTGTTTCCAGTGCAACAGCTGAACCAGAGCTGAGGGTCAGGCAGCCACAGTGCCAAAGTACTGTAGTTCCAAGTTCACCATTGTTGCTCCATATATATGGACTCATATTGCAATTTTTCCTTCTACATCTCAGCCAGGGAAGGGATCTTGAAAAATAACCATTAAAAAAATATTTTAACATCATAGCATTTTGGCTTGCCCTTAAAGCAGCTCTGTATTTTTAGAATGGCCTAAAACCTCAAATTCCTGTCATGCCCACAGGACTTCTCTTTCAGGGCACAGAAAGCACTACACAAGAGTGTTTTGCCTGGGTAGCTGTAAGCCTGCATTTGATATATGTGTAGTTACAGCCTCTGATCTCTGTCTTTGCCTTCTTCAGGAGCAGAGTCCTTGGGTGGCGCTGGGTTGGGCACAGAGTGATATGGGTTTCATTCCTTCTGTAGGCAAATGCCCAAAGCCAGTCACCTACATCCTTAACTTTAGGTCCAAAAACCCCCTTTCAATGCCCAGTGAGAAGGAAGGAGTTGGACTTCAATGGCCCCTGTGGGTCCCTTCCAACTCACGATATTCTGTGATTCTATGATTCCATGAAAGAGTGGAATTTCCGTAATAATTATATTGGCATCAATCACTTCTCTGGTATTTGCCTGTGAGAAACTCATTACCAGGTAGCTGGGGCCTGATGACTTGGAATCAGTTAAGATCTGGGCTTGGCCATCTTGCATCAACCCCTGACGTCCGAATGCCTGCCACAAGTTGGCTCATGTTAGATCAGAAGAGAATCTTCCTGCTGGGTACACGGGATGCCCCGGGGGCACAGGCCACTGTCATGGGCCATGGTTGGTGTACATGAGTGAGAAGTGATCAAATCAATGCTCCTTTCAGAGTAACAGCAGCACTGCCATGTCAGGATCATGAGGTAGATGTGATGTGCCTCGATACCAGGACATTCCTAAAGGCTGAGATACAAGCTTAAGGAAATTATGAGAGAAGGACAAACATAGCACCTCAGCTCAGGTCCAGCTCGAAAGAGGTGGACCAGATCCTCGGCTGTTCTCCATCTTTCCTTTTTATTTCTTTTTATTCTCCCAAAACTTCTTATTATTTATCATTCCTTAGGGTGTGATGCAGGAGGACTCAACATACACAGGATGATACGTGCTGTCTTCAACCATCTTCTCACCATGGTCCATGGTACCTCAGGACCCAGAAAGGGGCTGTATCTGTACCAGCTGCACTGCTCACCCTCTGGCACCTCAGAGCAACTCCATGGAGAGGCCGGGAGGAAAAGTTCACCTTTCCAGAGTGCCAAAAAGGAAACCTGTGGTGCTTTTGATCTGTGCTTTATTTCGAGTGCTACTCTGACTGGATTTGAAAAACAAAACCCAAAAAACTCCAATAAAACTGAAGCAACTTGAACCCTTAGGTGTCTGTAAAAAATGTGGGTCTGTACATTGCTATTATAAAAGGCAACTTCTCCATAACTGGGCATGGGGCTGCAAATGCATAAAAATGTAAAGCTAAGTATTGGGCTGCACTTATGTCTTTCCCACTTGGCATCAGTACCTGTGGTCATGCTCTGGAAGTCAGACTTGTGTTATCATTTTTGATACACAAGATAAACAAAACCTGAGATAAAGGGCAAGCTTGTAAATAGAGGAGCAGCCACTGGGGAATTCTATTTTATTTGGTTTCATTTTATTACATTCTTATTCCAGCTAATAAGGTGACCTTGCTACAGATAGATGCAGATAAGGCTGGTGGCCTCTGTTGTCTAATTTTGCAAGCTGGGAAGTGAGTTGCTGAAGTTACTGGTAAGAGGGAGATTGCCTAAAAAAAGTAATCTCCTGCTTCTGGTAATTAAGAGTGTACTTTTATGAGACAGATTGAAGTGATTGACATAATTTTCTTTTTTTTTTTTTTTTTTTTTGAGGGGGAAAATTAAATAAAAAATAAATTAAAAACTTAAAAAGGGATGGTATTTTTCATTGCTTCACCAAGGAGGAAGCAAAAAACCACAGTGCTGAACCACAGCCAGCCCTCTGACCAGCAAAGACAGAAGGATATTTGGCTGTAAGAAGGCAGAGAGCACCCGCTGACAACATTAAAGAAGCTGAACCCATGCCTTTTAAAAACATTCCTTTTCTTGGACCTTGCCAACAACTGTCTTGGAAAGTATTAGAGCTCAATGGCTTTTCCTGGCAGGGCAAGCTTGTACGAGCCAGAGGCAGAAGGTTGTGTAGGAGCGCAGCACCATTCGCCAAGTTTGGTTTTGTTGAATTGAGATACTACTAGTGCATAGAAAAACATAATGGCACAGATAAAAGCAAGACCAGCAGCTGCACAAAGCAAAGGGAGAACCGAAAAGCAGGTGTTAGTCTGCTGACAAACACAAAAAAAAATGGTCAGCCACCATCCAAGATGGAATAGGGTCATGGCAGGGCAGAACCCACACCCACGTAACTTCTACAATCTTTCCTTGAACTCGGAGGTTCAAAGTGAGGGTCAGAACATGCACCCTGTTGAAATCAGTCTTTTGCAAAACCCCATACGCCTGGAAGTATGACTGTCCCTGGTGAATACATGTCCTGCCTGCCCTGCTCACCCTCCAGCACACATCTAACAACATTTTTCTCAACAAAGTGTTGCCGACATCTGTTCGTTCCTGTTTGCCAAAATCTGTAGTTTTTGCTGCAGGACTATTGTGTCAACACAATTTAAGATGCCTCCAACCAAGCATAGAATGATGCCTAAAACAGGTTGAAACTGGATTAGGAAGGTGCTGTCTGTGACTTCAGATGAAGTGGATTACTCTGCTGCTGCAATTCAGTGGGAACCAGTAAGATACATCACAAATGTTCAGATTACATGCATTATTGGTTGTGTTATTGCACTGACATTCCACATATACTTGACTTCCTCCCATACTGCTCCTAAACAAAAATGCCTTTCACCCTCCAGGAGGAAGGAAGTGCAGAGTAAAAGCAATGCTGAAAGGTAAATCAGGCTTTCAGTGTTTTTGTCAATAGTGAAATGCGTAGTTGCCAGCACATTGTCTGGTGCTGAATGGTGAGTGATGCTCTGTCTACTGAGAGCACTGGTGTTTCAGATGTTCTTGCAGATGTCCTGCGAGATTATAGATGTGTGCTGAACCCTCGGTGCCCTGTGATGCGCCAGTCATGCTCTCAAGAGAGGGCACCCAACACAGACCTGCCAGCAAGCAGTGACATGCTCCAAGGGTGGCATCTGCTAACTCAGCTCCCAGCTTGCACCAAACGAAACAGTCCTCCTAAAGTAAATACCGAGTGGCCTGAATTGATGGAGAAAAATCGGTGCCTTTGAAGGCTTCCCCAGGCAGATCGTGTTTAGGGAGATTTAAATTTAAACCTTACACATTTAGATGTGGCAGCCCTGCACATGGAATCCCACCTTGCTGAACCCTGAGCTGCTGCCATGAAGGGAAGGCATCAGTGGGCTGAGCCTGCTCCCACAGCTGAGCCACCTCTGCTTTTCTAGGTGGCTGGGGACATGTCTGTATCTCATTGTCATCTCATTGTGGCCGTGTCACTGTTGCCCTGTACACCACCAGCTCTCCCCTCTGTGGGGTAGGCTCATTTCTCCATCTTCCCAAGGACCATGGTAGCAGTGGGGCATGTGGGGTCCAACCACCTCCTGGGCAGAGACCTTTCTTTGGCACAGCTGTCAAGCAAAGAGCAGCCAGCAAACAGCTTCCATCACATTTCTTTCTCCTCCTGGACATAGCCTGTTTCTCCTCTTTCCCACTCAGTGCTCCCATTGGGATATCTCCCTCGGTATCTGCCTCACTGGAGGGGGCCAGTGCCAGTATCCTCGGGCTGTCTAACCTATATGTGTAGCTTCTGGATTCTAGTCCATAGCTTCAAGTATTTCTGTCCCAAATGTGATGGCAAAAATCTCCTTAACTTCAAAGAAAGTTAGTCTGGTCCTAATGGGGAACTCTGCTTTCCTGAGGATTAAATGTGGGCTTCCTTGTAAAGTTAGCCTTGGAGCTGCAGTCCTGGTGACCTGGATATTAGGGCATAGGTGAATTCTTCTTACTCATCTAGCCCATGATTTTACTGTTTGTCAGTGAAGGGTCTGTCCACTTGTCATCTGATTGTGCAAATTCACCTTCCATGTGAGTCGGGATTTAAGTTTCGCTGTTTTTCAGGATCTGATTATGTGCAGAGGGAGTTGTAGTCATTTTTTTTTTCCACGGGGAACTTCCTTTCTTTAAACACCACCCCTTGGCAGGGGACCTGCTGACACCTCAGAGCAAGACAGATAAAAAGGGCAGCCTGTCTTCCTTCTCCACACTCAGAAGCAAGTGGCAGAGACTACTCAGGAGCTTGGAAGCTGCTGGCATCGCAGGCATCTCGGGTAGAAACTCTGACAAGAACCATGAGCAGCTTTGCTGGTGAGTTTTTAATGCTCAATTATTATATGCTAGATGTGTGGTTTGACAAGTCTCCTGCAAGGAGGATGGCAGCTCCAGAGATTCTGAGCCCTATGATTGCTGTGGGTGACCCCTTGGGGAAAGGAGTTTTGGTGTCACCACTGCTCATGGGTGATCAGTTTGCTCTGCCTCTGCAAATTCTGGTTTTGACAGGTCAGTAAACCACCTGAGAAATGCAACCCATTTTTCATCACTTTTCATCAACATGTAGGCATCTGGTTCTGTTGATGATGGGAAAGAAATGCAGCTCTTTTAAACTTGTTCCATGTCAAGGTTAAAATAATTTCTTTCTTCTAGGCTACTTAATCATGTAGATTATTGCTCTTTAGTGATGGTTGATATCATCCAACAGAAGTTTCAAATTACCTGAAAAGTGGATTTATTTGGGCTTGAGCATTGTCCCATGGCTGTCCTGCCTGCCCTGTTGTCAGGACATCCTGCACCTACCTAGAAAGGTGCCTGAGTCACTCCTGTAGTAGCTGCTGAACCACCACCACCACCACTGGCCAGCCCAGCCCCAGGGTGCCCAAAATCCCTGGGGTTTGGGATGCAGCTGGGCAGCTGCACATGTGGGCTGGGTAGTGGCTGCAGCAGAGCTGGGGGCACGGCTGCACAGCCTTCAGGAGGGCAAGGGTGTCCTGACACCACTCCAAGCCCCTCAGTTTCACACCTCTGCACTCTGAGTGTGGATGAGCTGAAATTCTGGGATGTGACCTCACATTTCTGGGATGGGAGGGTGTTGGCAAGGATCAGGAGTGAATGCAGGTGTCCAGATATTGTTCTCTCTTGAAAAACTGCAGTTCTCATCTCACTTCTCTCCTGTCCTTCCGAGCAGTCCTTGTTCCCTCTGAAGCCAGGGCTGCCATAAATGTTCTGCTCCATATTTTTTTTTTAAAATCCCGTCATCCTCAGGGCATCCTTACTGATGCCAAGTCCTCATGTCTCCTTTTCTGCTCTGGTTGATCACTGTGCTCTTGAAGCTGTGAACATCTTCAGCAGGCAGGTAGCAATGCAATGGGGCCAGCGGGTTAGCGTAGGAACAAGCTCTTTAACTGATAAATCGTGGAACTAGGGGACAAAAATGCAGCCTTGACATTTCTTATTTAAAAAAATAAAGGCACTACAGTCCGACAGCATTCAGGATTTGGGTTTGCTCCTGGCCTGCCCCAGGAGCGAGCACAGGCAGGACTGCCTCTTGCAGCTCGAGCCTCTCTCCTGTGCATTCTTGGCGTGCTCAGCTCTGCCGTAAATCATTAATTTCCCTGTTGGCAAAGCAAGGTGCCTGCAGGCTCGGGGTGTGTGGGTGCCCAGCTCCGTGCCCTGGCACGGGAGCACAGCAGGAATCTGGAAGCAGCAGGCTGTGGGTTGCCCAGGGCACACAGGCTGCAGCCAAACCCCCCTTGGATGCGGTGATGGGTGTGCCACTGGCTCGCTTCGAGGCATTCCTGGGCACAGGAAGCCGTGCCAGTGGGATCACAGGGTGTCACGGGTGTGTTTGCACAGGAAGAAAGGCAGCAGGATTGATGGGCAGCACTGAGTGGAGACAGCTCTTTGGCACCACGCAGCATCGCCAGACTGTGGATTTCCCCTGTGCATCCTCAGCACTGGTGATGTCCAGAAACAGGGGATGGAAATGCAGTCCCAAAGTTGAGAAATGCTGGAAGGATGGATTCCCCAGGGCCCTTTCCCACAGCCATCCTATGCATTCAACTCCCACATCCCTTCGTAGCCCGCTCCCATCACCAGGTATCTTCTCAGCACCAGGATTCCCATCATGAATAAAGTTGAGCAGCTTTAGTGTTTGGAGATTTCTTAATGCCGAGGAAGATGCACTTCCTCTTTGTCCTCAAGAGGATCAGGCTGCTAGTTCCAGCTGAAATTTTCTGACATAAACACACTCACACCCCGTTGCGCAAAACATCAGCCCAAGGCTGGCAACTGGCACGCAGCAAGCAAACAAAAAGCACCTCCAGTTAACAAAAGGTGCTGGTCAGTTTTAAGTCTATTTGCTGTGGCACTGATATCCGTAATGTAATTAAGATAAATATGGTTTATATAGTTACTAAGAAGGAATACACAGAGACTAATCCAGCCAGTGCAGTTTACTCAAGGCTGTGCTTGCTGCCCAGCACAGGTTGCAGTAGGAAGCGTGCCACTGACTTCAGCCTGCCCTGGGTCCAGCCCTGCATGTGGCATCTCTCATGCCACAGCAGATACCAGCAGATCTCAGGCTCTTCAGTGCTAGGGATGGTTCTTGTTGATACTCAGCGTGGTTGCCTGGTATCACGCAAATCTGTCAAGACATTTGGTGAATTAATCCCTTCAGCCATTATGCCTTTGACTTGCTAACTTCTAAGTTACCGTAAGCTGGTTTTGCCTCTCCCATGTCTTCATCTGAATCACTCATGAGACAAGTGCTTATGAGGTATTGTTACTCCCTACTGTTCACACGGAATTTATCCTTTGAGGATATTAATGGGCAGGTACAAGGGAGGTAAAATGCTCCCAAAGAAATACAGCTCAGCCACATTCCAGCATGCTCTGGCTTTCCCTGTCATGCCTGGGCAGCCTGCCACAGCCTGATGCAGTGACCCCCAAATCCTCATCATCACTGAAAGCCAGGGCCTTTCTTTTTGCTCAAGTGTATCACTGGGTTGTACCTCTCAGAGCTCCACTCCTATGCCACAGTCCTGATCCCTGAGCTGCCAGGCACAGAGATGCTGAGGCTGTTCCCAGCCCTGCTTCCCTCCAGAGTTGCAGGAGTAAAGGGCAGCCCAGGAGACAGTGACTTTAAATGGTATGGCTTACAAAATCAGCTGCTCTGTCTTTTGGGAGGCACGTGGAAGGGATTCTTGCTGGAGCCCACATCTGTGCTGAAGTCAAATGGGGAAAGCACCAGTTGTGATGAAGGGGGGCAGTGCCCTGTGGTGAGTGTGCTGCAGGAATCTGCCCAGAGTAGGGACAAGCCTTGACCTCCTGATGTTTGGCACTGAGCTGCTGCAGAGTAACTCTGCACTCCCTCCTGCACTGCCCAGGGTGTCTGAGGTTAACCTCTGGGTGTTTACATTGTTTTGTACTATTTATCTTATATTACTTTGTATTACAATAGAATCATAAAATGGTTTGGGTTGGAAGGGACCTGAAAGATCATTTTGTTCCAATCCCCCTACCATGGACAGAGACACTTTTTATGAGTCCAAGTTGCTCAGAGTCCATCCAATCTAACCTTGAACACTTCCAGAAATGGGGAATCCACAGCTTCTCTGGGCAACCTGTGCCAGTGCCTCACCACCCTCACAGTAAAGAATAGTAATACATATTTTTATATCTGAGGTTATATAAAATATATTATATTTTGCATTGTAATACTATAATTTTTAGTGGTTTGCCCCCCCACACACATTGAGCATCCCCCTAGGCAGGCAGCATCCTGCAGCACAGCTAGGTTCTGACTTCCTTTCATTCCTCAGGCTGTAGAAGTAGCCAAGTCCTTGGAAAAAGAAAACAAACCTTGTAAATATTCACATGTGCAGATTTCCATAAGAGGTCGAGTGATTACTGTAGTGATATTATTTGGGACTAATTTTTGAGGGGGAAATATAAAGAATCAGCTTCAGTGTCGTGAAGAGTCCCATTTCCCAGGCCTTTGGCATCCCAGAGACACTGGGGATTTCGACAATTGAGGGGAGCTGAATTTTGGCACATTTGGTTTCCTCGCTGCCTGACTGAGTGTGAGAAGCAATAAAAGATACTGTAAATTGCTATTTGATAATCCATGAGTCATGGCGATACTCGGTGTGATTCCTTGTGCTGGATCACTGGTCACTCTATAGATGTTTGATGACTCACAGGGCTGCAATAAGAAGAAAACTTTACTGAGTAATTTACCCTCAATCTCTTTCTTTTTCTTTTTTCTTTTTCCCTCTCTCCTTTTCTGCTAATGCCTCTCCAGGGACCAGCCTGAAGGCCACTGGGGTGGACTTTCTCAAGAGCCAGAACACCCGTGAGCACCACACGGATGGGTACAACACCAAGAACCTGGTGGTGCGGCGCGGGCAGCCCTTCAAGGTGCAGGTCAGCCTCAACAGGGAGCTGCATGCTGCCGACAAGCTGTCCCTGCGCTTTGGCATCGGTATGTGTGCCCCCCTCTGCAGCCATGGGGCAAAGCCACAGAGCCCTGGGATCCCCAGAGTATGTGGCAACCCCCCCCTCCCCCCAAACACTGTCCTGGCTTTATTTCCAGGTGAAAACCCCATGAAAATCAGGGGCAGCATGATGTCGCTGAAACCGGAACGGGAGCAGGATTTCAACGGGTGGAAAATCTCCGTGGTCAAGAAGAGTGGCAAAGAGGTAGAGTGTGTGGACAAGGGGCTCAGTGCCCACTGCCAAGCCCACCAGAAGCTACAGAGCAGATTATCCTCATATCCCTATCCTGCTTTCCCTTAGCCCTATAATTTTAGGTGGGCAGCAGCCTTGCCATGCCTAATTAATTTCTTCTTCCATGTGCAGACAGGATTTGCCCCATCCCACTGCCTTTCTCTTTCTCCCTCTATGAACCTCCATGGCCACCAGCTTTCCCACTCATGTCAGTCCTGCAGCACCCTGTCTGTGCCATGCCTGCAGCCATGGTGCAGTGTCCCTCATGCCATGTCTCCTTGTTGCCTCCCCAGTGCCTGCTGTCTGTCACCACCTCACCCAATGCCCCTGTGGGAAAATACACCCTCCACGTGAAGACGGGCACTAACATTTACAAGCCTGAAAATGGGGTCATCTACCTTTTGTTCAATCCCTGGTGTAAAGGTGAGTGGTCCTGCAGCTGGGAGTGATAATTACTGCTGCTAGGGACTGTCCCTGGCGGAACTTTCCTTCATATTTCCCCTCTCTTTCTTACATATGTTGCTTTTTCCCCATAAAACACCACAAATAGCAACTCATGGAGCCAGTGGGAAGCTGGGCAATAGCAGTGAGCCAGCTCCTCGCTGGGCATTCTCCAGGGATGGAACACAGAGGACCATCTTTCTGTCACCTCTGTTTGCACCTCTGTGTCCCTGAGCCAGCACAAAGGTTAACTGAGAGGAAGGAATTGGCTTAAAATCCACACAAAAAACAACCAGAGAAAAGAAAAACACGTGTTCTTGGTTGGCATCAAGTTCCCCAGTTCTCTCTGCTGTCTACCTGGTTCATTACAGTGTTCAGAAAGAAACCTTTTGCTATAAGAAAAGAGTGGTCATGTAGCAATAGCAGGGGGGAAATAAAGATTAATGTTGCAGGACATTCTCCCACAATAGGAACAACAAAATGTGAGTGCTATATGGTCATTATTTGGTGTGAGTGTTGCAGACCATCAACTCCCCCACAGGAAAGTTTGTATAATATGTGCCAACCACCTCACCTCTGACGGTTCTTTCTTCTCCAGATGATGTTGTCTTCATGGCCGATGAGGCACAGAGGGAGGAGTATGTGCTCAATGACACAGGCTACATCTATGTTGGATCTGCATACAACATATATGACAGGCCCTGGAATTTTGGGCAGGTAAAACACAGCTGTCTTTCCAACCCTCTTACCCTTATTTGGCCCTTCAGCATTTGTTTCAATGAATCAGACTTACAAACAGTTTAAGGCTGTGAGTAGCAAGAAGTGCTGGAATGGTCCTGACAGCTTCACTGGGAAGGGTTCACCTGCTTAGAGTAACCCACCCACAGCTGGAGAATGAGGTTTAACACCACATTTATAATCAGGTCATGCGACCCCTGGCAAAGGGTGTTGAAACTTGGGACAGAGCATTTCTGATTGAAAAAAATTCCCTTAAGGAAATTCCTGCTCTCGTGCAACTGTAACCAGCTACATGAGCCATGGAAAGGGCTGACAGGGGAGAAAAAGTCTGATTATGTGCCTGTTGCATCATGGTCGGGAATAAAAAGGGCAGAAGTACTGGCAGAGGTTATCACCTTCCTAGTGGTGCCTTCACTGATGGCTGGGTCCAGGGCACAGTCAGCCACTCTCTCAGGAAGGGTGTTCCTTCCCACTGCCTGAGATAACTCCAGTGGACCTGAATGTCTAACTGGTTTGGGGTAGAGGTTAGAGGTGGATTGTAGAGCAGATTTGTTTGCACCCTGTAGAAAGCACACAGGCACCCAAACGGAGTATCCTGCACCCTATCCACACAGAATCCCCCTCAAAAAAAATTCAGGTTTAAATTCTTTTGTTTGTTTTATAAGCCTGCAATTTCAAGCTGCAGGATACAGATAGCCCAACAAAGGTGCTCTCATTGATGCTTTTACACAAAAGGGGCCAAAGGGCATCATCTGTAGGGCTGTTCCTATCCTAATATTTATTCTGCTGTTGAGCAATGAGAATTGATACTGATATTCTGCCAAGCTTCTTTGGTTCGGATGTTTGACATCTCTGTGAATTGGACCTTAGGGAGCCTTATCACCAATTGCTAATTTGGAATCTTTGCTGTAGTAATTTGCATTTACGTACCCTTCTTTTTTCCCAAGGTTAATTTTGTACTTATGTCAACAGACCGAATACCTTTAGTGGTCTTAAATTTTCATTACTCTTGTGAGTAATTTGAAGAGTTGCAGGGATATGACGTTGGTGACTTAGTACTACTCACAGGAGTGAAGATTACTGGGTCAGGTTCCAGGGGTGTTTGCAAGATACATGAGACAGACTTTTGTCTTCCAAGGTGGGATTCCATTTTAGCCCTTCCTTGAAGACAACAGCTTTGGGAAGCCCCTTAGCCTTGACAATTGAATATCATAAAGGAAATTTAGAAGTTAGAGCTTGTCAGTTTTCTCTGAGTGCTTGCTTTACAGTGACAAGCAACTTCTGTTTTAGAGCAGTATATAAAGATGCCTCCATTTTCTTCCCAAAACAGTTTGAGGAATTTGTCTTGGATGCCTGCATGTATCTACTGGACAAAAGCAAACTCAGTCTGGCCAATAGAAGGGATCCTGCATATGTATCCAGAGCCATGTCTGCTTTGGTAAGCCTCTCTCAGTGAAGTATTTTGTCCCTCCAGCACTCCCTCCTCCTTTCTTATTTGCTCTTCTTTCCCTGGGATCTTGAACATCATTTCAGGAAGCATCTGAAATTGATTTCTTTGGGGAAACTGCAAGGAAAGAGTCAGAGGCATTTTGGGTCAAGGGAAGAGGTGGACAAATGACAGTATATCCCCATCTCCAAAGTCTGAAGCTGCCCCAATGGTTGTCCTTCCTCATCAGCTATGTTGGCAGGGTCAACACGAGGGTTGTGTTTGCTGGAGTAATTGCTGTCTGTGGTGGGACCCTTCTTGGAGCCCTGGGTGTAGGGTTAATTTTGACTACTCTGAGAAGCAGTGCCACCTCCCTCTAGATGCACAGACAGAGGGTTTCCAACCAGGGGAGCCTCCACATAGCACCAGCAGCCTTGCTGGGTGCCACAGGGCAGCTGGGAAGACAAAGGGTGGGCACAGACCTTGGGGGTTTAAGCCTCATTCAGCCTCATGCCTTTATTTTTCTCCTTTGCTTGTGTGTGTGGCCACAGGTTAATGCCAATGATGACAGTGGTGTCCTACTGGGGAACTGGTCAGGGAATTACAGTGGTGGGACAGCCCCTATGGAGTGGATCGGGAGCGTCACGATTTTGCAGAAGTATTACAAAACCAAGAAGCCAATCAGTTATGGCCAGTGTTGGGTCTTCGCAGGAGTCCTCAATACAGGTAAACAGTGAACTGTCTCCCCTCCCTGACATCCTAGTTACTGTGCTAGTAAGGTAAATTAGGGTCTGTCCTGGAAGGAGGGGTTGAGAGAGCCAGGACTGCTCAGTCTGGAGAAGAGAGAGCTCTGGGGATCTTATCCTTGTGTATGAATACCTGAGAGCAAGGAGTGGGGCATGGACAGACTCCTCTCAGTGACGCCCAGTGCAAAGACCAGAGGTGATAGGCACAACCTAAAACAAGGGAGGTTCTGTCTGAACATGGGAAAGTAGTTTTTTTCACCATGAGGGTGACCAAGCACTGGCATAGGTTGTCCAGATGGGTTATGGAGCCTACATCCTTGGAGATGTTCAAAAACCATCTGGACACAGTCCTGGGCACCTCCTCTAGAGGACCCTACGTGGTGAGAGGGATGAGACAAGGTGATCCCAAAAGGTGCACACCAACCTGAGTGATTTTGTGATCCTGTGTTTTGTCTGTCTGCAGTCATGCGTTGTTTGGGAGTCCCATCCCGCTGTGTGACTACCTTCAACTCGGCACATGATACAGAGGAGAACCTGAGAGTTGATGTTTACTTGAATGAATCAGGAGAAAAGCTGAACTGGATGTCCCTCGACTCTGTCTGGTACTGCCAAATGCTTCCTACCCCCTGTGCTACCTTGCAGTGCCCTATTTCCCACCCCCAGCAATTCCTTTGAGAATTTCCTCTATTCCCCAGGGGAGAGAGGGAGAGAGAAAGCCTGGGTTTCACAGGGTTGCACACAAATGAAATCTGCCCTTACTAAAGGCTTAAGGGAGGAGATCATGACTTTTCAGGCTGCAACAGCTCACTCCTTTTCTTTCCAACCCAAATGCATGCAGGAACTTCCACGTGTGGAACGATGTCTGGATGAAGCGGACAGACCTGCCCGACGGGTTTGATGGATGGCAGGCAATTGATTCAACCCCTCAGGAGCAAAGTGAAGGTAGGATTTGCCTAGAAAGACTCTTCTGCAGCTCCTGAGGGAGGCAGGGACATTTTGTATGAAAGTTATGCTCCGCAGTCAGCAAAGCATGTACTCCCCATGAACACCTTCATGTGCTGGGGCAGTGACACCCTAAAGCAGGAGGTCTCAATCCTGCCATCTCAGGCCAGGATGGGAGGCAGAAAAACAACTTTGTAGGATGCTGTGGGGACATGAATGTCATTTCAGAGGTTAGAGCACACCCAAGTCACAGAGGTCATGAGAGTGTTCGTTGGTAGATGAGAGGAGTTACCACCAAAATTGGTGACTACCCTCCCCGCACAGATTCAGGGAAGTTGGAAGCAGAAAAAACCCCAAAACATTAATTCTCAAGACAGTGCAGAAAGTGGAGTATTGCTAGAAGATCAAACACAGAGGTCTGGACTCAGTTAACTCCATAGCCAAGCTGTGACTTTATAACCTTAAAATTATTTAAGTGAGGGGAAACACTTAAAACCCCTTATCCGACCTTGGCAAATTATATAAAAGCCAAAGCAGCTGTGGGATAAATGAGAGCTTTTGGAGTTCATTGCTGAGTTGGAGGACTATTTAGTGCTTAATGTCAACTACCACAGCCACAGATTCCTGCTTGAGCGTGTCAGACGGTGGAACAAAAATAGGATTTACTGCTCATATTTGGGAAATCAGCTCTCATTGAATGCCCTTTCTAGGTGTTTTCCAGTGTGGCCCGTGCCCAGTGAAGGCAGTCCGGGAAGGAGAAGTGTATTTGCCCCACGATGGCAAGTTTGTGTATGCAGAGGTGAATGCTGACAAAGTCTACTGGCTCGTCAAGAAGGTGAATGGCAAGGACAAGTACATCAGGCTCAGCACGGAGACCCAGGACATCGGCAGGAGCATCAGCACCAAGGCCGTGGGGAAGAACAAGAGGGAAGACATCACCCTGCAGTACAAGTACCCTGAAGGTGACTGCCCCTGTCCTCTAACGCCAAAGAGGTGACCCCTGACCATGGGGGTCACCCCACAGCACGTGTTGTCTCAGGAGAGAACTGCAGGAGCAGCTGCAGTGGCAAAGCTGGTGTGAGACCTGGAGACCCTCGGGAGGCAGCACTTACCCTGGGCATCCTCATGCCCGCAGTGACACCTATAGGCTGTTCTTTAGGGTCGAGCAAGCTTGCAGGCAGTGAAAGAAATAGGCTGAGTGATGAACCTAATTGCCAGACTGGCCTTTGCTTTATTTCTTCATTCCTTTTCTTTTTGTCCTTCTTTTGTCCTTCTATTCCCCAGACAATATTGGAAAGGAAAAATCCCACATTTTCTCCCAACAGTTCTCCGATCTAGCCATGTTGTCATAGACTCTTAAACCCTTTCCAGTGAGGAGGACAAAAATATCAGGCTGAAAAATTAAAAGCATTCGTCCTCTAAAAGTGTCTTTTTCAGGAGGGTCTTCCAGCCCGAAATGCTGCAGTCAGATTTGGTGTTAGTGTAAAGAGAAAGGGCTCCTGAGCAGAGGCTGGAGGTGCCCTGACATCCTCCATCCCCTCTGCTCAGCAACAGAGGCATAAATAAAGGGAAGACAGCTCTGGGTGAGGAGACCAAGATACAGATATCACCCACATTTTCCTTTATCCAGGCTCCAAAGAGGAAAGGAAGGCTATGGAAAGAGCTTACAGCTTCATACGCCCTTCAGGAATGGTTCCTCGTTCAGGCTACGCGACGACTTCGGATCATAATATGATTGCCAACAAGCCTGTGGTCCTGCACGAGACAGCCACCAAGACTGGGCTCAAGCTTGAGATAACCAATACAGAAGCTTTGCATCCTGGCAATCCCCTTGAACTGGCCATCACAGTGAAGACCTCTACTCCTGGGAGCTGGACCATCGATCTTGCTGGCTCCTGCCAGCTGCAGTACTACACTGGAAAAGTTCAGGCCAACCTTGGAACTATCAAGGAGACCGTCAGGCTTGAAGGCAAATCTGGTAAGCACAGAAGGCTTGCTGTGTTCTGTGGACTATTTACTGTGGCAGGCTGGGGTGTCTAATAGCTCCACTATAGACCAGTGTGTGGCTCTGTACCTTGTGAAGAGCAGAAATTGCCTGCCTGCTGCCTCCCTCCCCTTGTTACTGCATTTGGAAGTCTCAGTTATAGACTGGGATCCCTCTATGGCAGGGACCAAAACACAAAGGCTCTGTTCCTGCTGCAGCTTCAAGGAGCTTAGAAATACACCAGTGTGGGCAGACAGAGGTTTTCATGGTGTGAGTGAGGTGTGCCAGATCATCTCCCCCCGTCCTTACTGTGTAAACATCAAAGATGCCACTGCAGGCTTTGTGTGTGTCCATATGGATCAGATCCCTCTCAGAATTTAGATAGGTGGAAATTTCAGCCTTTTTTTGTTCCTGTGTTTGCCACTCTAATAATGGGGGTGGTGACGTTGGTGTTGTTTTCTGAATTCTTCACCCAAGCTAATTCCAGCCTCATGACTGCCTGCCTGGCTGATCCCAAGAGCAGGTTGCTGTTGTGCATCGTGTATCTTTGAGTGACCTGGGCTGCATTTGTGATCCCCAGCAATGTAATGAAATTTGCTAAGCAAGAGGCTAACGAGTGATGAATAATTAACAACTCTTGCTCATTCCAAGCATGAATCACTCTTGGGGGAAAAAAAGAATTCTTTTCTGTTGGTGAGTGCTGAGTGTCTTCACATATATACTGGGGCTGTCAAAATGTAGCAGGGTAGGACACAAAGCTACATACATACATACATAAGTACATATGTGCATACATGTATTTAGGGAAAAGGACTGGCATTTTGGGGTTTATTCCCAGGAAGCTTCGAAGCTAAAGCAATGCTCAGGCACCAGCACTGCTGATTTCAAGGCTTTTATGAGCCACTGGAAGCTTGTCCAAGCAATTAAGGATAAAATCTGAAGTGAAAGGAAAGCCAGCAGTTTTATAGCAAGTTCCTCAGAGAAACCCCAGGGGACACAGGCTTAGATGTACCTGACCTCCTGCTCCTGAGATGCTGGATGTGAGCCTGAGCCAGTGCTTGTCTGGGCAGAGAGATGGTGGGGACTCAGCCACCCATCCCATGGGCTGCATGTGCCAGGTACCACCCACCCAGCCAGGGCTTCCCCCAGCAGGGTCTATGTCCTGAAGGGAAAGCAGGATGGTCTCAGGGAACACGGCTCATCCCACACCCTGGGACACCAGGCAGCAAGAGCTGATTTTGCCACCCAATTCCTGAGCGTGTGATGAAGCATCGAGTTGCATTTTCTTTCCTGCAGAGATGCAGATCCCTCTGAAAATAGCACCTGATGCATATATGAAGGCATTCGCCTCGCTGGACGACGAAGTGCTCATCCTTGTCACTGCCATTGCTGAGGTCAAGGAAACAAACGACAAACTCACCAAGGAGACATCGATGAGATTCGAATACCCCCCCATCACCATCCAGGTGAGGCAGGCACCAGCTGGGTGGGCTCCTGGGGAATGAGCTCAGTGTGGCACCACGGTGCTGTTAGCATTCCCAGGGGCATCTCCCAAACAGCTGCCTCCTGGCATGCTCAGTCCTTGGCATTTTATTTGGCCATTCAACCCTTATTTGAAGGTTGAAAGCAGCCATGAAATGAACATTTTATTGCCCCACCTAAAATGGGAAGGCAGGGGCTGCTGGAGGTAAGGGGATGGAAGAGGACAGTTGGTACAGCACCCATCTCCAATCCCACAGCTCTCCCTTCTGAAGGAAAAACATGTTGAGAAACCAGAGAGAAGCCAGCTGGGAAAACACAGTGCCATGGGAGGGTGGAAAGGATGGGAGGGTGGAACAGGTTGTCCCACACCATGCTGGTGGTGAGGAGCAAACCTGCAGCAGCTCTGGATCCTCTATTACCCCTCTGATCCCTGGTCTTTGTGTTTGTTCCTCTCTTTCCACCTCTGCCAGATGCCAGAAACAGCCAAACTGCACAAGGAGTTCAGCTGTGCCTTCACCTTCAAGAACAAGCTGAATGTGGCCCTGGAAAACTGCAAGCTGCTGGTGGAGGGCTTGGGCATATTTAAGATGACAGCATTTGATCAGGGGTAAGGAGATGAGCCTGGTATGGAATGACCACGACAGCACCCTTGTTTCTTTTTTTTTTAATTTCCCTTGGATAAGCAGTTAGGGGATTTGGAGTAAGAGGACCCTTTGACAGCTGTGTTTGAAACTGCACCACATCTGGCCACAATCCACATAGCAGAAAGACTCACACAGAGGTGGGGATGCTCAGGGCTTTGGGGCATGGCAGGGGCTCCCCCTGAGCTCCTGCTGGGATGCCATGTGAACACAGCTCTTCCTTCAGAGCTGAATTTAGGGTTTCAGCAGTCAGGGGGACTAACCCTGATCTGGGGAAGGTCCCCAGGATCAAAGGGACCCCCAGCCAGTGCCACCATGCCAAGCCCCAGCTGCTGCATGTTGGTCATGAGAAGGGTAACACCCACCCTAAACACATGCACTGCCTATTCCTTTAAGTGAAGTTATTCAAAAGCAGCAAATAGCAACCCTAACTCATACTGGGATTATTTGCTTTTCCTTTGTCCTTAGGGATATAATGCCTGGCAGGATCATGAAGTCTGAAGTGATATGCACTCCGACAAGACTGGGAGAGAAGAAAATAGTAGCCAAGCTGACCTCAAACCAGATCAAAGGGATCTCTACAGAGAAGGCCATCACCATCGTCGAGTAGGATCGGTGCCTTGGTGGGGTGCAGTGGCCTTGCTTAAACACATTGCCTCGCTGGGTGTCTCAGGCACTTCTTGCCTCCTTGATCACTGGATAGTATTTTCCAAGTAAAGAGCAAAAATGCCATTGAGCTAAGGAATTAGCCTGACTTAAAGGGCACAGTTGCATTGATTGCAGTTCATTGTGATTGAATAAAGATTGTTAAAACTGACTGTGCGATTGGGCTGTGTGGTATCGCTGCAAGGATCGGGGTTTGGGATGGTGCCAGCTTCAGCCAGGGATGGGGGTGAGCCTGGTGGGGACCAGCAGTGCTCTGGTCCTACATGGGACCTGCCAGGAACCTCACTGCACCACGGGCTGCTGTGCAGCTCGAGGAACATTACAAGAAAATCCCCCTCCCTCCCAGCTAACCATCTGGAGAATGTACTGGCATGCACCTTTTCTGGTCTTTAGAGCACAGAAAGAGCAAACCTGGCACAGTTTGCCCAAACACCATTTTTCATACACTTCTTCCTATGCCACCTCTTTTGGGGGTCTTCAGGCATTTTTGGAAGAAGTACCACGTCCAGCTGCATTACCAGCACTTCCCTAGAGATGTACAACCCCTATTCTTCCCCTTCCACCCTTAATCCTGCTGGATTACAGGTAGAACCTTGATGGCAGTGTACATTTGGAGCTCTTCCAGCCACATTCACATAGAAGACAACAGCTGCACACAGCTGGATCCCACCACTGCATTGTACATCCTAGCAGCTGCTGAGCCCACCTTTAGCAAGGGATTGCTCTGCCCCACAGCATCACCACAGCATGGCCAGCAGCAGTCTGGCACTGGGGTTTCCAGCATTTCCATGACTAAAGAGAAAAATAAGTCACACAGTACTACAGGGGGTTATTTATTGGTTTATTTAAAAGGCAAATGCTCAAGCATTAAGGCCAGAGGGTGAGAAAAAGAAATGGTGATTACACCTGGTTATGTGCCAATCCATAAAAAGAGAGGAGGAATGAAAATAAAAAAGCCAGGAGAACAAAAAAGGCAAAAAAGAAGGTTTTAACCACTGTCTTGTGTGTCAGAGGTGCTGCTGGGCCACAGAAGGGGGTCAGGCTGCCCTGATCCCTGCTGCCCCTCTGCCCATGGTGTTCCAGTGCCCCACAGCAGCACTGGGTCCCCAAAAAGCCACCTCCTGTGGTGGCTCAGCAGGGAGTGGGAGCTCCTCTCTGCAGGCAGAGTGGGTGCAGGGTCCATATGTATCATGTCCACAGGGTAGGGAGAAGCAGGCAGATGAAGTATTAGTTCTTTAGTAAGTATAAAAGCAACTGAAGGCACAAAAAGGAGTCACAAACCGCAAAAAAATGTGGTTTTTTTCAAGAGATGTAAATTCTTTACTTGCATAGAAAACCTGCTGTAGAAGACACCAGGTAAGAAGTACAAGAACACTTTCCAGGTCTGCCACAACCCTGTCCATCACACATTAACACCTCATACCAGAGCAGTGATGGGATTTTCAGTGGACCATGGACTGAGCAGTGTAGGGGCAACATTCTCCCCAGCCCACCACCACCAGCATGCCCTCCAGGAGAGCCTCCCCTGGGACCTGGCAAGGTCCAGCCAAAACCCAGATGGGACTATAGCAGCATGGCTTGAAGATTGAAGGCATGATTTAACAAGGGGCAAGAAGGGCATGGAGGGAAGGGAAGTAAAATGGATGGTTTGGTTTCAATTTCATGAAAATCATGTTTGGTCTCAAGCTACCACGTAATCATTAAAGGAGGTTTATACTAAAGCTGTGGATAAAGCAGTTTTTTTTTTTTTTTGAACTCAAGACTTTTGTGATTTCTGACAGTTGTCACACTACATTGAGATACACCAAGGGGTACTGGGACTTTGGGAGGGGAGAGAAAAGAGGAGGATAAGGGGGACTGACAGCCAAGAAACACCAGACCTGACCTGCTGCACAAAGGAATTCACCCCACTAAGTCTTGGGGGCACCAGAGCTGGGGCTGGGCTGTCTGTCCATGCTCTGCATAAGGCACAGGGACACATCCCTGACTCGCACTCAAACTGTAACTGGAGGAGGGGAGATGGATGTTCTGGCTCCCACCCTCCTCTTCACACTGCTTTTCTGTTTCACCTATTAAAATAACAAGCCCAGAAATGCCATCACCTGAGGTCCAATACGAGAGGTGGGAAACAGAAGCAAAGGACACCTGCTATGATGAGGTGAACCACGTTTGAGAGAGTGGAGGAGAAAATATGCTGCCTGCATCCATGCCTACCCAAAGCCATGTCAGTGGGGTCCACAGCCTGAGAAATGCAGCACATGGGGGTCCCTCCCAAGCTGACAAGGCCATATCCCTGCCCCAAGGTGACTTTTAGCCACCATTTCTCCTTGTAGCACCATTCCCTCTGCAGACACAGCACCAGAGGCAGGGATGCCAACGGGATGCAGAGGTGGAGCAGCAAGCCAAAATTAGAAAGCATGAGCTGAAAAGGGCACTCTTATTCTTCCACCTTCAACATCCCCGTTACTGCCTACAGGAAATCCCTTAGAGATGTATGTCCCTTTCCCGTGGGATGCTGACAGAGAGGAACGTGGGCTGGTGAAGAAGTAGGAAAGCTTCTCCCCTCAACACCACACTCCTGCATGGGGCAAAACCAACCCAGACCTGATGTGTAAATGACATGAGAGGGTACCTCATTTCCCCTCAAATGCACTGTGTTTCCCCTTGCCCAAAAGGTTACAAATACACAGCTCCTAATGATTTTTTTCTAGATCTATTTTCCACTGACAAAGAGGAGACACATGCAGAGGGAACAGGGGATGGGACAACTGTTTGGAAATACTCCCTGGATTTTAGACAAGCCACTCTGTTTGTTCCCAGTACCTTTGCCAGAAAAAGGGACTGCTATGGCAGAGAACAAGTCTAGGAGAGAATCTCATACCTCCACAGTAGCCCTGAATGTCACACCCTTAACACACACTAAGATGTTTTTTTTGGGTAAAAAAAACTTCTAAAAAAATCTCGCATAAATTCCATTTGATATCACTCCTATAAATAATAAAATCTTCATATATCATGCTTTCATCCCAAAAACTCCTTTGTCTTGCTTTTGAGAGGAAGCAGTTATCTTTGGTCCATGTCACAGGGCAGGGGGAGATAAAAATCAAGCATGTTCTGGTGGGGGGAAACCGGGATCACGTCTCTAATATCCTGCAAATTTAATGACAATTAAGCTAAGGGATATGACAGAAGGAAAAAAAATATTAAAAAAACACTTGAAAAACAGTCTAAATTAAAACTACCCTGACATCTGGAGGATGCCAAGTGTCTGTAGTGCATCTGAATGCAGGGCCTTGCAACACCCTTGCATGACTTTGCTGCAACTGCTGCCACCTGCAGTGATGCCTTCTCTGAGAGATGTGTGTTCCTTCCAGACATTCAGCAGCACTCACCAGGAGCTGGCTGCAAAATCAGAGCAAGGAAACCCTGTGCAATGGCACCTACTGTCAGGACAATGTTAAACCCCAGTAAGATTGAGAGGCACTATTCGTTCTCAACTAACTCTAGCTAAGAAAAGAGAGACATCTAAATTAGAGAAGTTAAATGGAGAGAGGCACTACCTCCATCAGCAGGGTGTTCCTTTCTCTCTCTCTCTCTCTCTGACTGTAGAAACAGCCCTGACACCTGGCCTGGACCATTTGCCTGCTTTCTGTGCTGCAGAGGTTGGCCAGGCAGCTCCTGCTCCACACATCTTATGTGCAAACAAACTGCAGCCCTGGGGCAAAAGCTTCCCCCCACCAGCAGCCCCACAACACAGCCAACATTTGCCTGTCCTTGGCTGCACTGGACAGGGGTGAATGCTCCTGCCAGCCTGGCACCACCACAAGCACGACAGCTCTGAAAAGCACCACCAGCCTTGGGCAGCCCCACGAGCACAGATGGTAAAAGTTTACCCCTGGAGGTATTTCAGAGCCCCAAGGAATTACACGCAGGGTGAGCTCATCCAGAGCCCTGTATCCCAACTCTGCTAAGACCTGTGCACCAGCAACTTTCATAACCCAGAGGCAGCATCCATAGGATGAGATGGGCTGAAGACATGTGTTATTTCACAAAAACTTCCAGAGCTGGGCTAATCTTGCCATCGCTCATTTAGCCCTCCAGAAGGCTGGAAGCACAAAAGATTCACCAGACTCCCTAGTTAACCAGCCTCCCACATATCTGGGAACTGGAACCAATCTATCTGACAATTATAAACTGTCCTTAAACGCCATGTAAGAAAAGCTCAATAAAGCAGTTGACACAGGTCTGCAAAGGAGCTTATAAACCCCAGCACTTATAAAGCTCTCTCTGGAGATTTGCATTGCTTCTGCTAGTGCTGTACCTGGCTTCCAGACAAATACTCCTGAATTTTTTAATGCACCAAAAGTATGTTAAAAAACAACCCCTTAAATCTCCAGCACGAGTAGTTATTAAAAAAAAAAAGCAACCGACCAACACCTGAAAGCTTCTCCTGGTATTGTGGAGGGTGCTTTGCTTATTCATGCAACATCTGGATGGCAACATCTCGAGCGAGAAACTGCTCGATTTCTTCTTGGGTCAGGATTTCAGATGCAGGAGCTGCTGCTGCTGGCTCAGCTGGCGCCGGGCTCTTACAGTTCAGGTTTGAAAAGGGGTTGAACCAACCCAAGGAGAAGGCACCACCGAAGGCCAGCTTCATCCCTTCCCAGCCGCTGATCTTCTCCCACGTTGGCTTCTGGTTTTTGAGTCGCTCAATCCCCTGCAAGAAGAGGAGAGTTTAGGGTGGTCTCACACTTACGGCAGGTATTTGGGCACCAACCACTGCAGCACATGCAGAAGTGCCTATCTACAGTCAGGTTGATGCTATTTAACAATGAAGACAGAAGTCCTGCATTACTGAGAGTTTCACCTCCCGATTTAACAACAAAACCCTCAAACGAGACCAAATTCGTGGACAATCTGAATCTTGCAGGTGTATTTTGGCATCAGTTGTTATTGATTTTTTGCAACAGAGACAGCTCCTGAAAGGTCAGCCTTTTCAGAAACATGGACCTTGTCTCACACAGCTTTTGGAATCCCTCAAAGGAGTCACAAAGTACAATTAGAACTTCTGAGTTTCAACTTATTTGGGCACTTTTGCCATAGTTCAGATACAGGCAAAATACTGCACCTTTTTCCAGGAATCAGGAATTTATCACTGCCACACCTAGAAGCTCACTCTGTGCCAGTTCAGAGCAAATATTTAAGAACTCAACTTCTATTTGCCAAATTGTCAAAGACAAATCAAAATGCAAGCCAGATAGCTCACTGGGAGGTGAGAAAATCTGTACAGGCGAAAGTGGAGGCTTCGAAATGGGACCAGAGCCTTGGTCAGTCAATATTCTGATTCATTCTCCCTCCAAGAACATCACTTTTAGTAAAGCAGACATTTTGAGTCTACTTAATGAACAGATAGATCTCATTTAGGCAGTGACATTTTTTCCCAAGTAGTCTTTTGCACGTAGAAATAAAGAACTAACATTTCTTTTCTTAATGAATGTTTTTGAAGGCCACCACTGTGTGAAATAGGGCAGAATTTTTCATGTGCATCTTCTGTATCACGGAAGAGAGGAGTCAGATCTGCAGCTGTTTATGATACACTCATGATGATATACAAGTGACCACAGAGAAAGTCTGTTCCTAGAGAAGTGAGAACACTGGATCCAAGTTTCAGGAAACTCCAGGAGAGGAAAAAAGTGAGCAAATTCAGTTAAAACTCTATGAAGAAGGGTATTGGGTGAACAACACAATAGTTCCATTCTAATTCTATGGATTTTTCTTCATGACACACAACATTCAAAGCTTTGCAATGGGGAGGGGAACAAATCCAAGCGGGAGCTCAGCAGCACCACAGCTACACTCCCAGCCAGCCTTACAGACAACACGACAGCAGCAGCCCAGCTTTGCAATAACATTGAGCCAGCACGAGCAGACCCAGGAGAAAACACCCCACAAATTCCAAGCGCTACGTGCAAAGCTTCTCTGAGCTTCATTCCTGCCCTGCTTCTCTGTGCTGACGTAGGAGAAACCCAGCAGTGGATGGGAAGAAAGGAATGATGCAGTAGCAAACTGGAATTCTTCAGGGCTGCAATTTCAGGGCAAAGTCACGCCCTGAAGGACTCTGAATGCTCAGCATGGGTCTGCAATCCCTCGCTCTGCTCCCAAGCTTGCGCTCCAGGGGAAGACCCCTTGCAGCCTCTGGTCCCTTGGGATACCACATTTGGTGCTGCCACAGCCAGGGCCTGACCTCACCTCCCTGCTGGCCAAGCTGGGAGAGGAGCAGTGCTCATGCACAGCAGAGCCTTGGCAAAGCGCTTTGGCACTACCACCACGTGCTCTCCCTCCAGGATGCTCCACTGGCAGCACCCAGGGGCTGTGCAACCAGGAGGCAGAGGCTTTGGCAGCTCAAAGCAGAAGACCACCTTTGGTTGTTGGCTGCTCCTTTAGCTCTTTGGACTGCAGAGGCTTCCCATGCGTTAGTAACACAGCGGCACCACGGCTGCAGCACTCCCTGTGTGAGTATCTAGAGAGAAGGAGAACAGGTAGCACAGAGCAGGAGGAGAGACACACACCAAGCATTGGGAACCCTTCCCTGGCAGCACCAGTTTTAACCCTGCCCTCAATCACCTGCTTAATCTGTTTTGATCCCTGCTGCCATCTAGATTGGGAGTACGGATTTGGAACACTTCTGGGCAGCAACCCCTCCTTTCCTCCCCCAAAAAAACATTGCTCACCTGCTTCAAACAGCACCTGCTAACAAGGGAGATAAGTAAGGTCAGGGTGAGGTTGTGCTAATGCCAATTAGGGAGCAGTTCATCACAGGAGGCAAGGGTGTACTTTCCCTCTCTCAGCCTGACCTCACTAATCCCTTCACAGCACGTATTCAAAATAAGCACAAGTTTTATAATTGTATCTTGATCTGATTTGGCTGCCAGCCACACGGTCAGTAGGGCATGAGGTTATGCCTTGAAAGAATTTAAGGGGAATGGAAGGAATGCACAGGTGTTGAAGACATTTTTTTTACCATTTAATGAAACTTTTTTAAAAATTAAAATATATTTACACAAAGTCTCTCACCATTACTTTAGAAAGTGAGAATTTTGTTTCTGTTTCTCTTTCCCATCATGCAGCATCATCTCTGCCTATTTCAAATTACGTAATTTCGAACCAATACTGAAAAGAGAAGACATAAACCAAGAAATACAAAATACTGGACACTCCCACTTCAGTAAGAGGTACAACATTGCAAACACGGGTACAGGAAGACAAGGTTGACCTGTGGCCACTGCAATGCTGGAGGATATACCCTGTTCCCCCACTATTGCCCTCACTATCTGCTCCTGCCCAGTGCCAGAGGATGATGGTGGGCTGCGTGGTCTGACCCAGAAGCAACCTGCAGAGCAGCTCTTGCATGTTAGAAGAAAGGCATTAATTTCTTTTAATGCACTTTCAAAAGAAAAGGGTGAAATGAAAAGACAAGCATTGTGACAATTTGGTGGTTAAGACACGGGCAGCATTGCCATTGGAAATCATGATGAAGGCAGACTTTTCTTACGGCAGTTCCTTGTACTCATTTCTGCTTTCCAAAACCAAAGTACACTGATTTGAGTTTGTCCTCCAATTTCTCTTGGCCACACTAAAACTGAACCAGCACCTGGAATCAGGTGGTCCTGCTTGAGAAAATACTTTCCAAAAGCAAACTGGTAAGCCTGCCTTTCTCATATTAACACTGACCCACATTTAGTATCATTCAAACTGCACCACCAAGTTGTACAGCATGAGTAGAACTGAGGACCCCTGGTTACCAGCACATACACACAACAGGCATGGATGGCATCTCTGTGATGATGTCTCATTCATAAAAAAACCCAGTTTGACTGAAAATATCAATACTCCATAATGTTCTTGAACAATTTGCATTTGTTTGAAACAAGAAAAACTTGGGTGGTTACGCATTTTTCCACAATGGTCAAAATGCTAGAACAGCATACCCAATCTTCCTCCAAAATGCATAACCAACAAAGGTAATTAAAATAAACCCAAACGAGAATGTAGAATTTATAACCAAGGCAGTTTTTAAAGCAGTGAACTGAACAGAGAGATGCATTCATTAGTTAATTGCCTAGGTGACTAAAGCCTCTCCCTGATGCCTTAAAATCTAGGATTATATAGAATTTAGCATAACTCTTTTAGCAACTATAGTAGCACTTTAGCTAAGTACCTTTGTATTAAATTCCTGGAGTATTTTTTACTGTTCCTCATCAAGGATTTCAATGGCTAAAGATTTTAGCAAGAACATCTAGTTTGCATAGAACATGCCTAGGAAAACAAAATATGCACATTCTTTGATGTAGCTCTACTAAAAACTCATCAGAAGGCCCAGAAACCTTGAAATGACTCCAAGCAGGCCAGAGATGCTGAGGAAGGATGAAGATAAAGGGTCTCGATTCGGGGAGGAGTGTCAAGGGTGGTACTAAGGGAGGGACAGTTTTGGAAGTGGGTGTAACAGTATTAGGCAATGCTTTGAACTGTTAATTAGGTAACTAAATAAAAGCAAGAGGCTTTTGTAACTCTGCAAACACTCTTTTGAAGAAATGAGATTCTCGTGGACCCAACATAATAAAAGGAATGCTGCCTGCTCGATCTCACATACTGAGTCTTAGGGGTTTTCTTTTCAGAGCTGATTTGAGGCATCACCCTCTCAATATATCTGATTTTTCATCAAGGCAGCTTTAGACTCAGATTCTCTACCAGTTCAAGTTACCACCTGCAGGTGCCTCGCTGGCTGAACTGACCCTGGCCAAAGATGCAGCCCTCAATTACGAAGCTGGGAGCATCCTCTGAGAAACACCACTGCACACTAAAATCAGAGTTATGACCTCTGCCAAGTGGTGAAATAAAACTGATATACTGATTAGCAAATCAGTATATAACCAATTAACTCACTTTTAAGCCTCCAAGCTGAACACTTAGTTAATTGACCTCTGTATGTTTCTGCCTGCTTGCAAATGGAAGTGAAAGTGCAGAAAACCATTAGAGATTTTTCCCAACATCCGAAGCGAAGAAAGAAAGGACAGCAAACAAGTTTTTGTAAAAGTTTTTATTGCATTTGTTTTCCATATGGAAGCATTGACAGATTGAAAAGATGCAGCATTCACATTACTTCCAAAATGAGACATCCATGAAATTTCTCCTTCCCCAGTTTCCCTCCCTTTTCCCGTGGCTTTGAAGCAGTCTAAACAGGTCAGTTTCCAAAAAAATACCATTTTATTTTAAACCAAGGAAAGAAAAGATTCCTTGGAAGTCATAAACACAGCTGATTTGTGTATTTCCTTTGCTTGCAATTCATCTGATGAGCCCATGGGAGTCATAATCCAAAAATATAAAAAAATTCCTGCCCGAACACAAGATGTCAGTTGTAGTTATGAATGGTTTAGCTCTACCCGTTTTTTGGAATGCCTTCTGTCCCTCCCACTTTCATCACCACACAGTTCAGAACAGCATGCTCCTTACCATAAATATTTCCCAATTTAAACCACTTACACATATATATGTGTTGTGCATTTACGCACACACACACACGTATGCATAAATATGAGAAAAGATTTACAAAGCTCTAAACCAGGGCAATGCTAAGAATATAGAATCAACCCCCCCGGTACACTTACACATCCCATCAATATTAGTCTTTATAGTACTCTGGGCATTCATGTCTCTTTTTTACATGAACACTGTTTAGCAGGCATTGCTCTGCCAAGTCATTTACCAAGACAAACACACACAAAGAACATGATTCTGCTACTCTAGAAACACTTGAAAATTAGCTTTCTTCCTTTCCTGCAAGTGTAAGGCATTTAATAATCCAAAGAGTCTTCTAAATTTGCCACGTTTATCCTAAAAGGGCAACAATTTCCTGCGCACTAGGGAGGGAACAGACAAAATAATGCCAGAAAGACAGACTCAGTTCTGTGGCTGGAAGGAAAAAAGAGGGTGGGGTGGGAATTGGTGTTGGCAACCTGTAAGTACTTTAGTTGTACGTGATCACCAGGTCAACTGGCTCTCTTGCTGTGTTGCCTTCTTGTCTTGCACCTTTTGGTACATGAAGTATCTGCTTCCCCATTCAAGTTCACTTATGAAAGAGCAATGTGCTCCTTCAGGAAGTCCAAAGGTGTCTGTGTAGGGCTGTTGGCACTCACATGGCATCCACAGAGCTCATCGCAGTCAGGAGACAGCATGAGAATCTACTCAGAAGAGGTGGGTCATAACAGAGAAGAGAGGATCCCCTTCACATTAGTTATGCCATACAGAAAGCAGAGAGAAACAAATGCCAGTAAAGTTAATGTGATAAAAAAAGAAGAAAAAAAAAAAGAAAAAAGAAAAAGAAAAAGCAGCAGCAGTTTCAGCCAGAGATATAGAATTATCTAAAATGGTGGAATACAGGGCTTTTTTTTCCTCTGCAATTATCAGCCATTTAATAGACATAAAAAAAAGTTCGTTTTGCTTTTTGTTTTAAACATTCATGGAAAATTTGTAACAGTAGTGCTGTAATATGTTTCTATTTTAGTGGAAATGCTGGTCAAGAATTCCTCAGACCACATACTGGTATGGGTCTGCTTTTCCTTGGTCTGGTGTTGCGAATGGGCTAAGCCATGCTATAGAGAACGGATGGCCAAATACTGCTTTCATGTTCATCCATTTTGTTTTTTTAGCCCATCTTCTCTCTTCCTTTTTCAACTGTTCTATTCCCTGAAAACAGAAATATCACATTTTCAGTCAAATACTCAGATTGTGTAGCTCTGGATTCGGGGAAAGGTCTACTCTCAGTTACCCCTTATCCGAAGGGTGGAGTAAGAAAATACAAATGCACCTGTACTGCCTTTCCTTTTCTTCTCACTGTTTTATATTAAAAAAAATTAAAGCTAGAGAGTATTCCTTTGAAATAAAATTACTATCATTTTGTTCATACCTAGATGCTTCAGAAACATTTTAAGACCTGCCATCCAATTGTCTGTGATGTCAAATTAAAAAACCCCACCACTTCAAACCAAACAAAAAGTATGTGCTTTAATGGCTGAACGCATTATGTGCTAATCAGATGGAAAAATTTTAGGAGAATCCATTGTAAGCTTGCAGGAAAAAAAAAAAAAAGGGAACCAAAAAACCCACAAACCCAAAGATAATTTTTATAATCCTCCCAGATTCACCAAGCAAGTTCAGGAAGTGCCCATGGCTCAGTGTAGCCAAGTCTACCTGTTGCCTCTTCATGTGCCATTAGAATCATTGCTAAAACATGCATGGGCTGACAGCAGGCAGAAAGGGTTAAATAAGACACTGATTTGAAGAAATCATTGGCATTGTTTAGTAAAGGTTAGATGCAGAACAAAAAAAAGCCATCAAGCAATCAGCTGAAACATTCACTAGTTAAACATTTATTTAAAAAATGAAGAATTCCATGTTGTGTCTGAAACCCACAAAGTGAATTTGGTCTTTCTTTCAGTAAAGCCACATATGCCTGGCTGCCACAGAAGCAAAATGAACAAGTGCAGCCACTGCAGAGCATTACTCTCCCACAGGCAGCAGCAGGCAGATCACTCTGTTCTTTAACTCTGCATCTTCTGCAAGGCAAGGTTTCTCCTGACCTACATGTCTCTCCCATGCTACAGATTAATGTACTGCAATACATCTATGTTCTCAAATTACTGGTCCTGGGAGCTCTGAGGAACACAACATGGGTCAACTGCAGGAGCTCTGCTGATCCCTGGTAAATGTCACCTCTAGAGACAACAGCAAAATACCAGGGCTCTGGGTCCCTTCAGGCAGAAAGGAACCGTCCTGGTGGGACAGCATACTCAAGATGACAAATGATATCTCCCAGTGCTTGAAGAGAAAGGTGAAAAAAGGGTAAGACACAGCCCTGTCTCTAAAATGTAAAGTAAAACACTGCAAGAGAGCACAACAAGAGAATGTCACCTGGAAATATTCCTCTGCTTAGAACAGATTGCTTGCCAGACACAGCTAGCTCAGTCCTAGCACAGAGCAAAATCTTGATGGGTAAGCATTCAAAAAAGAAAACAAAAATGAAAACACACAACCCAACACGGGCAGACTGTATTTCTTTTATTTTAGATTGTGGCATTGCTCCTTTAACATCTGTAAGCCCCCAGAGTTAAGAGGGGAAGGGAGAATCTGGGGACTCATTTGGGTGCCCAGTTGTAGGAAGCAGCTTCTAAAAACTGAGAGGTTTCAAAGATGGAGAAATTCAAATGATGATTGCACAGGCAGTATTGCTAATTTACACATTTATTGATATACTCTAGCTGAGCAGGATCTGAAAAACACTGTTCTTCTTCCTGGGGCTCTCCCCATCAGAAAGAACAGTGAAGTCTTCCTCTGAACACAGAAGAGCCACAGGTAGAACATCAGCCTCTTGCAGAAGCCAAGCATTAAAAAAAGCACTTCAAAAAAAAAGACTCAGGAGCAATGGGCCCTTACAGCAGATGATGTCAATCACAGCTCTCCACTGGCAGCAAAAATACCTATTCTAGCTTCCACTGGCCATGGGCAAACAAGGGAAAGCAACCTAAAGGAGGCAGGGGAGGAAAGAAGAGCTGTCACTCTTATAAGACTATCACTTCTCTCCAACCACTCCAGGTAATTCAATTATCTGAGCATGCTTGGTGAAGACTAGAAGTATTCACAAGTGTGGGAACACACCCAGGAGTCACCAGCTCCATCTTTACAGAAGTGGGGAAATGCAGGGATATAGGATGGACTGCAACACTGCAATGTAACCTCTACCATGCCACCTTTGAATTGGGGATCACTTGGTGGCTTTGCCTACTTCACTTCCTTTTCTTTTTCCCTCTGGCAAGAGTTTTTTTTCAATAAGTAGTTAAAACTGGAAAATCATCTAGGCTAAGAGAAGTCTGTGTGTGTGTGCCTATGTGTGTGTGTATATATATATATCCCTCCCCCATCTACTCATCTTGGCTTTCCAGCACATAAACCTGTAGTGACAACCACCACACAGCTGAATTTCAGACAATACCAGTGCAAAAGCACTTCATTAAAGGAAAAAGGTTCTATAATCCACAGGGACAAATACCCTCTACAGACCCATCCCAGTTACCTATGCTTGCCTTATTGGAGGTGCTGTCAACTCAGCATCCCAGCCAACACACAGGCACACACTACTTCCCCCAGTAACCTTCAGAGCCCACAGTCCAGCACTGTGATAGCTCAGTTTATGACACTGGATCTTTCCTCAAAGGGCACATGAACTCCCTGCACAATGAGGTAAAAACCTGCATTGCTTCTACAAGTGTTGAGAGACAAGGTAAAGGAGAGAGAGTGTGAGACACTCACCGTTTCGTCAGTGCAGATGGAGTGTACTTGGGTCCCAAACATAACTGAGGTGAAGATGAGAAACAGGAGAGCCTCGAAACACAGGAGGATGAGAAGAATCACTGTAGTTGGTGGAGAGAAGGAACTGCATTCTGTGAAGACAAAACAACAGAGTTGGAAAGGCAGACATCAAGTAATGCAGCAGCTGCAAAACACCTGCTAAGCTACGAGTTTTCCATACTCAAACTGACAAAAAAGTTATATGGTCACCATTCCCAGAAAGGTGCATAGGTAAGCCCTCACATTCTTGAGGATATTCAACCATAAAATGATCACTCCTGCAAGTTTAAAAAAAAAAGGCAAAAAAAGCAAAAAAACAAAACCACCCCAACCAAAAACCCTGCAACGCTTCAAGAATGCAACTTGCTTTTCTATTTCAATGTTTCCCCAGCACACTGACTAGGATGCCATTCTACTCCATTTCACCTGTAGCTTCTCTCTTAATCTTGATCTTGACATATTTTCCACAGTGATGAAGTCCATTAGAAATCTCAAGCTGGTAGTCAGGACATGAGGAGATGTTGCATAAAACAAGAATATGCTTCCTTTCTTAACTGCTCTAAGCCATAACCTAAAGAAGGTCAGATTAAGCCAAATTCTTATTTTTCCTCATAATCTGTAGTGCAAACTCAAGCAAGAGCTCAAAAAAACCCCAAAACCCCAAGAAGGTAACTACAAAAGAGAAGCAGAAGAAAGGAAGAGGAAGGAAATTGTTACAGGGACAAACTCATAGCGTTGAGTGCTGTAAATGTCAGAATATCTCCTGACTTTTTCAAAATCCAAGACTCTCACCAAAAGGCCTGTATTTTGAACTGCAGAACAATCTTGTCAAATTCCCTTCCTACGTTCATCCTCTGCAGAATTATAATCTAAAACCTGCCATTAGACTGAATAACACAACTGAAATTCCATGAAAAAACCCCACCTAATCCTTTTCCAAAAAAATTCACAAGCAGCACATCCGTCTGCACACACATTCTTTGACAGCTTGCTGTTTGACTCAGCATTACCTTGAGGATTTCCTACATTCATTTGTGGGTTTAAAAGTGTATTTAGACTGGTTTGGGGAAAATTTACTCCCCTGGCTGCTTCAGACTGAGGGCTGGAGGTTTTGTTTTGGCTTTTTTGAGCTGCTTGGGTTCTGGTTTTTGGTTTTGTTTCTTGGGTTTTCTTTTTTGTGGAAAGGAATTGTTTGTTCTTGTGAGGGTGGATTTTTGGATCTGAGTTAGCATGTTTTCCTGGCAGTCTTGCAAGAATGATTCACATTACCCTTTTAGAAAAAGCAGAGGCATTCTTCTTATCTTGTGCTGGCATTCAGGAAATTAGTGCTGTGTTCATGTCAACAGTAGGTTATTGCACACATATTTGTTAGGTGTCTTTACATCTCAGCTTTTTCCTAGGCAGTAACAGGTGTAAGTTGAAACAGAATTTTTTAGGACAGAGACCCCAGCAGGTCAAAAAGAATTAGGAAATTGCAGGATTGATCATTAAAAAAAAAAATAAAAATAGAGATAGCATAGCAGAGCCCTGATAGCATTCTTCTGAAACAAGCAAACTACATGTTCTTATTCAAAGGCTGATTTTTTATTTTAATGAGGTGTTTTGTTAGTACTCACTTGTCCAGTCTTCTTCAAAGCAATACAAGAAGTGAAATCCCACCATGATTAGAGCATGCAGGGAAATCAGTGCTATATACATCTGAAAAATAAAGGATGTAATATACGTACCAGGTGAGTTTACAGACCAAAATGCTACATCTTCCCAACACTTCAAATATAGCAAAGTGCTAAGATTTCAAAACCAAACCAAACCACAAACAACTCCAAAAATCATCAAGCTCTTCCATTTCCCCTAAACAAGTTGGCAAATACCAAGACTACACAGACTCATTCTGGCCTTACTCAGAGCTCTGAGAGAACATGAGGAGAACTGCTGAATACAAAGCCAGCTGGATACAAAACCCAGCCTCACGTGTCCCAGAGTGACCCTCCACTCAGCTTACTGTCCTATCTCCCCTGAATACAGCACAGTTTCCAGAGAACAGCAACACTGACCTCCAGGTATCATGTTGTCAAAGCTTACATCTTTGTTCTTGAGAGCACTGCAGTTTCCCAGAGAAACAACAGCTAATTTGTTTTAACCAGAAAATGCACTTTATCTGGTTTCCAGCACAAGTTGCAGGAAAATGATATATTTTTTTTAATAAGTACTTTTCCCTGAGGCAGACACTGGCATGAAAAGTTTTCTCTCAGGCTGTGATACTTTTGTAGTTAATAGTTTTTGTTTTAAACTAGGTTTTAGCTTTGTAAAAGAAAGCCCATGTAACAAAAAGTTAAACTATATGCAATGCTACACGTACATTACGAATGACAAAGACAGAGCTAACAAGATGACTCTCCTGAACCTACAAACTCTGACAAAGGTCAGCAGATACTAGAAGTGAGAGAGATTTTGTTACAAGGAACCCCTGTGGAAGCAGTAAAAGGCAAAAAGGGAGTATTTTGTTTTCCTTGCAAGTTCAGCATGTTGCTGTT
>JAWWEE010000074.1:44550429-44571149 GCA_035221455.1 Xenops minutus
TATCATGTTGTCAAAGCTTACATCTTTGTTCTTGAGAGCACTGCAGTTTCCCAGAGAAACGACAGCTAATTTGTTTTAACCAGAAAATGCACTTTATCTGGTTTCCAGCACAAGTTGCAGGAAAATGATGTATTTTTTTTAATAAGTACTTTTCTCTGAGGCAGACACTGGCATGAAAAGTTTTCTCTCAGGCTGTGATACTTTTGTAGTTAATAGTTTTTGGTTTAAACTAGGTTTTAGCTTTGTAAAAGAAAGCCCATGGAACAAAAAGTTAAACTATATGCAATGCTACATGTACATTACAAATGACTAAGACAGGGCTAACAAGATGACTCTCCTGAACCAACAAACTCTGACAAAGGTCAGCAGATACTGGAAGTGAGAGAGATTTTGTTACAAGGAACCCCTGTAGAAGCAGTAAAAGGCAAAAAGGGAGTATTTTGTTTTCCTTGCAAGTTCAGCATGTTGCTGTTCTTTCACTTCCCAAAAACAAAACCAGCAACTTTTATTTTGTTTCTCTCAATTACATTAAGTGTTTAACAGAGTCTGCTTGAAAGAAGATGTCAAGTTTTAATATAGAAACTGAAATCCTCTTGATAAGACTAAAACACCTAGCTCGCTTCTCAAGGTGAAAAAAACCACCCTGCTCAAAGGAAAGAAAAGGGATTAATTTTGTTCTGTAATCCAAACCCTAGCAAACCACACCATAGAACACTAAGCCTTTCCATTTAACTGACAATCTCCCCCTTGTTACTTGGTAATATGAGAACATTCTTCCTCAAACCTACAGATGTTTCGAAAGATTTATTAATAAAACAGAGCATCACTGCAAGTCAGCTTTGTAATGTTCACGCTCCTCCCACGGGATATCTGCAGTTTGCTTTGATGGAACACATTTCAACCCTGCCAGAAATATGCACTTCTCAAGCAGGCACTCCTCTTTTCTTACTCACGATGCTACGGATATAGTACAAAAAGTCAAACACCTCCTTGGTTTTCAAGTACAAAAATAACCCCCTTGCAATTAAAAGGGGATGCAGACATCCCACTCCTTGCTTAAGATGTGGCAACAGCTCTTATTACATGGTCCCACACAGGTACTCATACAACTATAATGGTTAGGAAGCCTACAAATGGCTTGGGACCCTACCAGTGTAAAAGGATGGCCCGTGCATCAAAGAGCTCAATGCCACAGTAAATCACCCCCATTACAAAATAGATACTGGACAAGCATCAACACAAACCTCAAAAAAACCTGGCAAATACTTCCTGTGATGTTTTTTTCCTTGTTGCTGTGGGTGGATGAGTGTGTGTGTGTGTGTGTGTTCCCTAACTAGTGAAACAGAAGTCTGCAGCAGCTCCCTGTAAAGTTCTTCCACAAAAACAGGGAAAGCAAAAAACAAAAAGCAAAAAGCAGCCTTGTGAGCTGCCTCACAGACTACACACTGCATTTCAGCACTTCCCACTGGACAATCTCAGGCATCACTTGCAAAATACTTACTGTAAACAGTACAAAGTACTTCTGGTTGTTCTCTCCTACACAGTTATTGACCCACGGGCAGTGATGGTCCATTTTCCGAATACACCTCTTGCAAACACTGAAAGAATAGAGGTCTTTATTAACAGCACTTTTCATTCCAGGAACACAAGATTTCACAGGGGTCTGGGGGACAAAGAAACTAGACTCCCAAAAAAATTTACTTGTCACCCTAGTTATATTTGTGGTTTGCTTCCTCGACTAAGTCTGTTCAAAATGAACCATGTAACACCAAACCTCCCCTGCAAAAAACTAATGCCACATTATCAGTGATTCTGTCAAAAATATGGTTTGAACCATACATTTGGGCAGATGGAAGAGATCTGTGATATCGTTTATTTTTAACCTATTTGGTCTGTGAAAATGTCCACAAATTAAAATCAAACCAGAAAGATATAAAAAGCATTAAAGAATATTTTTCAGAGCTGGTCATAACATACTAAGGCTTATTTACCAACATTTCCTCATAGCAGGAACTTGCAAAGAGACAATTAAATAAGGGACTGGAAAAGATTCTTGACATCAAGGTAAGCCACACACTAACATAAAATAGCTGTGGCAGTCAGTCAGGAGGACAGCACCACAATACACACTCAAGGTGAAATAAGATGTTAAAGCACTTCACACAACCAGACTAATAAAATCAAAATTCAAAGTCTTGCCAGCGTGCACACTGCGGCTAGAAGTCAAATAATTAAAACATTATTACTCTGTCTGAACATCATTCTCTTGCTTAGTCAGTAACTGCTTCAATTCACATAATAAAGGAAGTCTTTTTCCTCTGCTGCTTTCTCATATGATAGGAGACGAAAGGCAGTCTCCTGATACCACATTGCACAAACAAGCACAGAAATCAAATATGAAAAAAAAAAAAAACAACCACAACCCAAAGCAAATAAACAACAGACCCAGAAAGGAAACAGCCATTCCAGAACAATTCTGGCAGCCCTGAAACAGAAAGGACTGAGCATTCTGCTAATTTTATTTTTCTTCTAATAACAAAAAGTATCTTGACCTGTGGCATGGGGCCACACCAGGAGATGCTTCTCCTCTGCCAAGCCTGGGTATCCCATCACCTGCCAGCCCCAGGTGCAGTGGGAAACAGGGAAAGCCTCGTTTTGCTGCAACAAGCAGCTTGAAATTATTTCTGAGCTACAATGGGGACTAAAATGAGCTGGCACAGGAAAACCAATTGATCTGCCAGATAATGTATTTCATATGACAAGTTTCAATGCATGGTTTGAAACCAAACCAAAGGAAAAGCAGAAGGGGAGGCAGGGCAGGTGGTGTGAAGGAGGAGGATGCCTCGCTGTATGCAGGTGTGCACACCCTTCCCCTGGGATCTGAAACAGGTGAGTGCCCAAGCAACCCCTTTGACTGCTCCCAGGTTCCAGTCCCCTGGAGGGGCAACATGAAACAGCCAAGCCACAGATGTGGAAGAGGCAGCTGAGGCTGAGAGGAGAGGTTTTATTCCATGTACATGCACCAAAAGCAGTTGGATGACAGGCGGAATGGAAAACTAGCTGGTGGGAAAGGAAACATAGAAACCATGACTGAAAAACACAGGCAGCAGGGATTGCCCATATTCAGAAACTCTCCCTCCACTCAACCACCCAGCTTCCAAAGGCTGCCAGGACTAGTTCACTGGGCACAGGGGCCACACTCAATAGCACATGAACCAAAATACACCCTGGTCCCTGTGGCATACAGCTAGCAATATCTCCTGCTGAAGCATATGCATAACCTTGATGTGTTAAAGCCTAATAAATCTCCCTAGTCCATAAAAGTACCACTTGACTGAAGATTCTCAACAGCATCACTGCTCAGAGAATCAGTTTCCCAAATCTTGTCTAAAAACTCATCTTACAGCATAGAAAAAAGGACCACAGTGACGAGGTTTTGTGTTTAGCCAGAGCTGACTTCATTTACCTATGCTGTGAGTCATCATCAAGACAGCATTTTAGATGTGAAGTTTCATTCATAATTGAAGAGCTGTCAGAGGGGATTTTATAGTAGCATTAATAAGTGATAGGCATGATCACATTGCTCCTGCTGAATAACCACCTCCTGATTTTGATTAGGGTAAAAAAACCTAACAAAAAAGAAAAACATTTGCAAACTAAAGCTTCGGGAAAAAAATAAATATGAAAAATGCAAACAGCAGAACAAGTTTTCTCAGCTTATTACCACGTATTCCCCTCCCCACAAGACCACTGCACAAATCAGCAGTGATCCTGGTATAAGCTCTCTTGGTATATATTTGGTTTTGAGTAGGTAAGGAAGTGACACCAGTGCAAACTCATTAACTACTTACTGGAAAGAAGGTTCGCTTGCTTTAAAAGCAGAAGAGAATTTTAGGGAGTAGTTATTTTTTTGCTCACTGCTTTTAGTACTAAAAAGCTCACTACCAGTTACTCTCTTCCAGGAAGTTTATCCTACCAGAAAAAGAAAGGACATGACAGATCAGCAGGCATACTGATCTATCACACAGCACAAAACAAAGTCACAGTACTCAATGAAAATGTGGAAGTCTGAACCCCCTAAAAAAATACATACAGTTACCTCTGCTTTGGTTTTAACTTAAATATCACTTCTAAATAGAATACACAGTCAGACAAATGGGTTTGTGAATAAAAACAAAAATGGAAAAGACACTGACCCTTTGAGAGACATCACCTTTTACAGATTTCTATGCATTCTGGTATATAATGTCTCTTTTTAAGTCACGTTTACATGAAAATTTATGCAATGCCAATTACAAGGCTGGAGCCAAGGCAGCACTCATTTTAAGTGTTTCTCATTTTGCCAGAAATGGCCCCAGCATCCTAGAGATGAAAATTTGCCAGAAAAGGCCTGAGATTTTTTCAGAGACACTTAAACATGTCTGGCACTATTGGCAACAGAATTTGGATGCCAGTCTCTCAATTTACCCACTCCAGTCTCAGAGTCCAGCAACAATTTAGATCAAGGCACCCTGGTGAATGATTCTTGAGGTCTTGATAACACAGCCATCCTCAGAAAAGACTTTACCTGCAGTGATGTGCTCTGTCAGGTTTGATGCTACAACACTTTGGGCACTTGTAAACCACCTGGCCTGGCTTTAGCTGCAAACTCTCAATGAACTCTTTTGTGGCATTACCTTTGGGTACAGCACCCTGCAGAGAAAAAAAAACAAACAAAAAACAACCAGAAGATTAACCTGTGGACATTACAACTGCTAAGAACAACAGGATGACTTAAAAATATGGGAGGGGAGGGAAGAGAAAGAAATAAAAACTTCACTAAGGTCAACAGTGTTTCAAGAAGATTCAGAAAAGAAATTAAAACGTGGTTCTGAAATATGGAACCACATGCTTAAACATCATTTTGGTGGGTTTTTTGGTTTTTTTTTTTAAACATCAATAAATCCTCACTGAAGCAATTAGTCTTTTGAAATCCCTTGGTAGCCTTTTAAATATTTAAGAATCCTCATCACTCTTTTTATATCAACAAATTTATCATGCCAGTGTTTCATATCACAAAGTGGAAACGGCATATGTTTTATTCCAGTACAAGGAGCTCCTTCCTGAAGTATCATTGTGTACACTAAGAGTTACTGGTAAACACCTCCTGTATTTATAGTTATGCTTCCACTGTGTATTTGTTATTTAAATTAGGGTCCAACATTCAAACAGTGAACAGTAAGAATCCTCCCACCTGAATAAGACTAGGTAAAACATTCTAAGTGGTGTAATTTCCACTTTAAAATATGTCTTGAAAGAAGTAACATTTGCTGCTGCAGGAGCCCAAGTTCATGAGTTTCCATTCTTTACAGGGGCATGAATTTGTTCCAAAAAAACTGTATCAAAGAAATTCCCTCCCCTCAAGAAAAAGTTATGCAACATGCTCTATGAAATCCCTGCAGGTACATTGGTACAATTCACCTCTGTGAATTTAAGGCTTTTTTATTGAAATAAAAACAGAGATGTAATATTTTTACAGACTTCTGATGGAACAGCCTCTTTGTAACACATTTATACAACCTCCTAACAGCAATAGACAGGAATGATATACATCAGTGAGAGAACTGCACATTAAACCAGTATTACAAGACTTTCTGGAGCAGCATTTGGGGTTCCTTCCACAAAAACTCCCAACAGGCCTGATCAATTTAAAAATTACCAAAACTGATTTCCACAAAATGCTACAAGTCATATTCTCTCTCTTCAGTACTCAGCAGAGCTCAAAACCTTAGGAATGTTTTAGCAAGAACCCCCAGGAAGCAGTTCCTGAAACACAAGACACACGCTACCCATTCTGAAGAACTCCAGTGTTCCTTTATTTATAATAAGAATTTTGTTTGTTTGCTTCATCAGTGCTTTCTGTTTCGTTCTGATCCTAGACATGCCCCTGGTTCCCCATGTCCTGGCAGCTTCCTTAACCCCTGACTCACACTGTCTGCCAGATGTTGCTGCATCCTTTCTCTGGATCTTCCCTCCTGCATTTTATTTAGTTGAATTCCTCCTTACAAAAACGGAACAAAATCCCACTGGCTCTTGCCATCCACACACAGAAATCCCACCTCACACTAGGAATTAACATATCTTGTCTCAATTACTCCCAATAGAAATAATATCTGCTTCTCCAACGCTGCTTGCCCAGCCTGTTTCAAAATACAGCTTTTCTCTCAGAAGAGTTTCTAGTAACTCTGCAAAATAATTCCAGTGATTTGAAGGTCCCTAGGCATAAAAGTCACACAACATACAGTAATTAACAACAACAACCACCCTTAGGATACAAACCATCCAACAAACTGCTGCAACCCTCTATTTCCCAGTCCAGTGACCAGAAGTTTTAAACTACTGCTTACACTTGTGCCCAGCAGCAGTAGCATGCAATTCAACAGTCTTTCCTATGAATTGTCACATTACCCCGGATCAAGCCATTTCTGCAGTGCTGTGGCTTCTGGAAGAGCTGGAATCTAAGCAACAAAGATTGTACTGAAGTCTTCATAGCACCTAACAAGGTTTCAAGTAGGAAATGACATTTGGAAGGAACAGAACATCAGAGGTACAGCACCACTCCCAGCAGCAACAAGAACACTCATGAGGAAGGGAACAAGAGAAGTCTAAGCATGTCTTTCCTTCCATTTACTAGTGGAGATGGGGTTTTGAATTGAATCTACTGTCCAGAGGTTATTAAAAAAAATAAACTATCACAGGCCATTCAGAATTAACCTCACAGTGCTAAACTGCATTTTCTCACTAGCTGAAAGACAACAGCGCAGCAGATCAGGTCTCTCAAAGCAATGCCCTATGGATACATACAAGGGGGTCTTGTCTTACACCTCTGATGCTTCCCAACTTGCCTAAGAACTGTCAGCATGCTCACACAATATTTATTTCAGCATTGTCCAATACACTCAACAAAATCAGTAGAACGAGGGATGGTAACATGGCTTTTCAAAACAACACATGTTCTGCTCCATTCTGCTGAAGCAATACTTGCCAAGGCAGACAACCAAAACCAGCTTTTCCAGCTTGCCTATTTGTCAAGACACGACAAGCCACAAACACAAGATCTGCCACTGGGGAGAAAACAGCGCCAGAGAGAAACACTCTCCTTGCCAGAGCAAAAAGAGATGCTGCTCACACACTGGGAAATCTAAAGCTGGGTCCTTGACTTTGCTTCTGACTTGAGTGGGATGAAAAATTAGCATACCACATCAGCAGCCTCACACATAGGAGATTATTTAAATCTGCCACTCACTCGGTGAGTGAGTTACCCAACATCTAGCAGACAAGAAAAACACCAGCTGTTTCTTTCCGAGACACCCAGAGAGAGGTATACTTACTGGATCTGTCAGCATAGCACGAAAATGTGAAGCCAAAGCGAGGAAAGCCAAGGTGTTGAACAGCGTGCCATTGATGACACTATAAACATAATCTCTCGATGGAACTAGCATGACAAGAAGGACTACAAAGTCGGCATAGAACACCAGCATCCAGGTAACGACAGCACATGCAATACCACAGCCATCTCGAATAAACCACATCGTTCCCAGGGAAGCGCGGCTAGGAGGTGGAACACACTTTTCCGGCTGGAGGTATTCAGGGGTCCTTTCAATATCTCTGAAGCGGTGGACTGGAGTAATCATCATAGGCTATTATGTCCATACTTGCATCTGGAAGAGAGTCAGAGAGAGTGTTCACTGCCCTGTGAGACACGCAGACCTCTGTTCGTGTAATGGCACAGAAAATTCAAAACTGCAGAGAGCGAGTTGAAAAAAACCAACCAAAAAAAAAGGTAAATAAATCAAACACGGAAATAATGGCTTTGGAAACCACACTCCTGTGCTTATCAGAACGCTTCTTACTCAGAAGACTCTCTAAGTGCTTTTAAGAGGTGCTTAATTACACATTAGGTCCTCCTGTGTGCCACCTCCACCTGCCCTTGCAGAAAGGCAACAAGCCTTTTAATGGGGAAAAAGTCATCAGGTAGGAGCCAACAGGAGCTGCCCCAATAGGAACTGAAGCAAGAACTGGACACTGCCATGTGAGGAAAAAAGGAAAGACCTGGCAGGGTTCTTCCCTGCTGCCTTAGATCTTGGGAAGGGTCTCTGCTGTAGATACTGGGAAACTGAGCAAGTGGATAGTTTCTTTTCCTTAGCCATTGACTCATAGCCTTGGTGCAAAACTGCAAAACCACACCACTGTAAAACTAGATTTGCAGGAACTGATTAAGAAGCAACCCAGGCAAAGATCTTGACAGGAACTTCTAGTCCTGGCTGGAGTATGCTCTTCCCCAACAACAGCTGTCTCCTACTCTCACCTTCTCCTCTGGCTTACAACCCTTGGAAGTCTTCTCCTTTGCCATGTCTCCCCCACCACCTTTGTTTTGCCTATCCTTTAGCACTTCTAGTCAACTCCACTCCACTGTAGTAAGAGCTAATTAACACTGACACTGCCCTGTCCTCTCCATCTCTGCAGACATCTTGTCTATGCAGAGGTTACGGTCCATCTTGGAGCCAGAAACTCCAACACCCCAGGAACGTGCAGTGCTTACTGTAGTTTCAATATAACTCCCACCAAAGGCAGGCATTTGAGAAAACAGAAAAGGTGCTCAGAAGTCTCTGGCAAGGGATCAATCCATCTGCACTGTGAATGTACTCAAAGTGAGAGCACACCTGGAATGCTTTGCTTTGAAAGCAGCTCTTTGTACACCCAGCAGCTTCTTCCAAAGACACTTCTGCACAGAGGATTTGCACAGCACTCAAAAACACTACAGCCTCTGAAGGCCCACCTTCTACAAAACTGGCTGCAATAATTTTGCTGCCAAATACACTGAATTGCATGTACCTGAACAGAAGGGATCAACCTCCTGCTATTTCAACATGTAAGGCGTCTTCTCACAGCTTTTCAAAAAACAGCGTGCGTTGTGCCATTTTAACTCAGAGAAACGGAGACAATGCTCACCATGAATTATGCTTCCTGCCAAAAAAAGTTCATACTGAAGCTATTTCTGTGCTTGTTTAAAAAGTTATATTGTTGCCTACATAAAGTGGAGGAATTTTACAGAAAACATAGTGAAAGAATTGCAAAAGTTCCTAGGACCTCAAACTTCTCTCTGGATTTTATGGTTAAGTTCTGTCGAGTATAAGGAGAAAGTTCTATTCTGCATAATGCAGACCTAAGCTGAGATGTTACTACCCCTACCTAGACAGGGAAGAAGACAATAGTTTGCTTCCTAGTTGTTATTTCAAGAAGACAAAATTCCTAAGAGCACAATTAGTCTTTTAAGGCCAAAGATTAGGGTTATTAATGAGCAGGATGATTAATTACATTGAAGCACAGAAGTGCTGAGCTTTGTGCACCTTAGTGCGAGTGACACAGAAGAGAGGGCACTGGGACTGCTATTGCAAAAGCCAGGAGCACAAAGTTTCTAGGTGCACAGAAGCAGATGAACTAGACCATTTGTTTTCTAACATAACTGCTATAAATAAACTAGGAGAATTAGGTATTTTCCTTATCTTTCTGCTTTGAGCATTTAATATGCTGCCAAGCAGGTTTAAGACAGTTTATAAACCTGAAGAAAGTCACATGGATTAATGTTAAAAGCGTATCAGTTTTGTATTTATACATGCATCACACAGAACAGAAAAATCAAGATAAAAATGTCCTTGTGAGCATGTCATTTACTTTGGCAAGAAAAGAAAAACCACAACAAAAAGCCCTCTCCTCATTCACGAAATTCAAGTAACACATTGTAATTACTCTGTATTTTAACCACAGCTATAATTTAGCCTCATTACTCCCGATACTTAGAAACACAAGCTATATAATTTTCATAAATAGTGATTACCCAAACAATCTGGAGGTCTAAGTGCAGATAAATCTATACCTACTGGTAAATCCATACCTTTTCTTCAGTTTTTCACAAATTACGTACTCATACATTCACAAAGACTTAACAAGTATTTCTAAGAGTCAGTCCTTCCCCTCCCCCAAGGAAACAGGTTAACCTTCACTGCATTACTTAATAATCTTATTAAAATTGTTATGCTGGTTTGCCAGCTCAAAGTAAGGCTGGCATAAAGACTCATGCCTGACAACAATGTTTAGCTGACAGTAACACCATATTGCATTATAAAATGAGAAAGGGAACAATAATTTTGGTGTTCAATTTTCAAACTGAAGTCTTAGACTTGACACAAGCTGGGATAGTCCTAAACACAGACTTGCAGGATTTTTTGCCTAGACTGAGCCCTTTTTTTTTTCTTTTCTTTCCCTGAGGTTTTGTTTCCCAAAGCAAAGGTATGAAACAGTCACAGGAAAAGCAAACTCCTATTTAACAGAGGAATTAGTTTGACAAGTCACCTTAAGGTCAGTATTAGCAAAGACTGACTGAAAGTTAAACAAATACACAGGGATTAAAACTGTGGGTTTAGTCCTGAACAGAACACTTCAGCAGTGAAATAAAAATTAATCTCTCTTGCAAGGGCGGGAAGTGGTTTCACTCCAATAAAAGTTCTACAGCTCTCTCTCTTATTGAGCTAAACTGGGGGAAACAAAAACCCCTATAGCTGGAAGGAGCCTCGAGGCACCTCTGTCTGAAAGTCTGGAGACTCATTTTTGCAGTGCAGAGTTACGAGACAGAGCACAGGCCTCCAATTCTGGCTGGAGAACAAACTTGTTATTTAATGTACTTTGCTATTTAATGCTTGGTTTAGAGGCATCCTTACATGACAAAATGAAAAAACAGTAATAGGTACTTAAGCATCATACATTATTCGAGAAACATGTGTGTTTTAGTGTTCATTATCTTAAAAGTCCATCTATAGGAGCTTAGAGTCTCAGCTTCAATCTTACATGGCCCAGATAGTGGGTTTTTTAATACCTTGTTCTTACATACACAAACACCTGCTTTTGTTTATGTTGTCCAACTTCCTATTTTCATATAAATAACACAACAACGCCAACAAAAACACTGCAGAGGGAAGGAAACAGTAACTTGTTCTAACTGGTTTGCCCTTCAACCATGCTGCACATGAACTTAATTTATAGCACAGATGGAATAAGTCAGTCCCTCCTGCTCCGGAGCAAACAATATGTAAACAATGTAGGCAAAGGGCTTAAGGACTTAATCTTGGTGTCAGGCTACAAGGGAGGCCACTAGGTAAGTGTGAGATACAATGACAACACACACATCAATTCAGCTTAATGACATGACAGAGAAAAGACCTGGTTTTTTTTTTTTTATCTGGAAGGCATTTGGCATTACAGGAACAACTAAAATACATGTAATATACAAAACAGAAATGCAAACAAAACAAAATCCACTTCCTGCTACAATAAACACTTAAAATGCACTATTACACCCTATATAAATTAACTGTCTTTTTGACCTGCCATAGGCCCTGTCCAAAAAGGCTTGTTTTTCATGGTCTGTGACCTCTGAAGAATGTGCAAAGAATGAACAAACAAATAGTCTGAGCCTTAACTCCAGAAGTACCTCAAAGTTACCTGAGGTTCTGATGTTGTAAAACTCACACCAAGCTTAAAACCAGCATCATCGTCAACCTGCTGATTTTCATGTAATTACTCATGCCAGTGAAGTCAAAAGCACATGGGCATGACTTGTAAAGCTACAGGATTACTAAGTACATTGCAACCATTTCCTCCATTAGAAGTCCATTAATGCTGAACTTTGGGAAGAGGTTACATTTTCATTTTTTCATATGAACTAAGGGAATTTCAAGTTTAGGCAAGTACAGGAAAACAATTCTGGGACAGAAAAAAAAAGAGAAGAAGAGAGACCGGGGCAGATAATTGACTTTTTTTTTTTAGGTACTCAGTTTGCTTTTATATATACATTAAAAAGCATGCTCTGAACAGCTTTTACAACACACTGAGTATCTTGAGAGCTGACAAACAACACTACAGCTAACTTTTTATCATCATCAAAAGAAAGCAAAACATAACTAGTCACACTATATTCATGACATCTAGATCCACAGGACAGGTTGTCCCTTTAAATAAAACCAACAAACTCCACTTAGATAGACAGAAACTGCAAGAGTTGATTTTTATTTCATTTTTCTGTACATAAAACTGCATTGATTAAACACTGCATATTCAATCTTCCTTTGTAATAGACATGAGAGAGACAGTGTGCTTTCTAACAGGGTATTCACCTATGCTTCTCCCTCCTGCCACACCTCCATACAGCCAAAATCTAACAGCAAGCTTATCAAAACTTGCCAAAGCAAGTTCTGGCAGGGATAATAATAAAGAAATACCAGTATTTATATATTTTTTTCCTGATGGCTCCTGCAAGGCCTAAAAAAGCTTTATCTGATCAGCAGGAGTGGAATGAAACAGCCCAGCTATGCTGAGAATTTTTGGCAGTCTCGTGCAGATTCATCCACATATCCACCAGCGTGGCAGACTCCAAGCCCTGGTTTACAAAACTCTGGAGGGTCAATGGGACATTTCTAACAGGTCTATGAGAGGCAGCTAAAAAAAGCAAGCCTATTATTAGCAGGCTTAAATTTGCTATAGAGAGCTGTACCTCCTTTGGAATATTTTCAGGGTCCCACACACAGTTTAAAAAAACCCAACAAACAACCAACAAGTGAAACAAACCCGACCCCGATTAAAAACCCCAAGCAGGTACAAACCCACTCCTGGGTTCAAATGGCAAAAGCAATAGGGAAGAACTGGGCACGGAAATCAAGTGTGCTTCCAGGACACCCGATGACTCAGATCAAATGATCCCAGGGCAAAGGCAGTGCTGCCAGCCCTACCCCAGACACCCTGGGAGCAGGAAACAGCACTGTGCCTACCATGGACCCCTTTTCATTTTTCTTCTGGAAATTCAGGCTACATTAAGGAGTATAGTTACAGGCTAAGCACTACATTACCAGCTACTCATTTGCTTTTATCGAGAGGTGCACAAACATCTCGAGATTCCCTCTGCCTCCTGAAGTCATGCAGTTTCAACAGTTCCAGTTCCCATACTGAGGAAAAACAGCATAAAGAAATCAGAATGTCAATTATATTAAATCCACTAGAAATAATCTTTAAAAAATTACAAGGCTTAAAATAATCTTTTTTTCCTGAGGGTAAACACACAGGCTTGGATTACCTCCCTTGGAAAGGGGAAAGAGAGCACATAAAACCAGATGGTAACTCTTTTATAGCATTTTTCTGTACATGAAGGGAGTAAGAGGCTGTATTGCCATGTTTTATAGTCATAGTTTAGAACACTTTATGTCATTAACTATTTTGATGAATCCTAACATATTTTCTATTTGCAATTTATTTCTTATTTCATAGAGGCCATGCATGAAGAACTTAGTAAAAACGGATCACACTAAAATCATGCTTTTGTTATTTTTATTAGAAGCATCATCTTATTAGAGGGGAAGATTTAATTGAAGTCACACATTTCCGAAGAACACATTTGAATAGGAGTATGAATACACCAACTTCTCCCTAAGGAGAGCAAGAGGAGGGGGAAATTATCTCAAAGATGCCTGTTGGATCTAGAAACTCTACCCCAAGAGCCTGGATTAGGCTGAGAGTGACAGACTCAAGAGGGATGCAGCCACACAGGGCACAAAGCCCTCAGTTCTCCCCTAATTTACGTCAGTGTAGACAAGAAGCAATTTGAACAGTGCCAGAGGAATTGCACTGGTAGAACTGTAAGGAAAATAAGGCCATGTTTTCTCAATGACAAACACGGGGGTTTCTCTGTCCTGATGGCTGTGGCATGCAGGCTCTCAGGGCAGACAGCAACAGCTTCCTGGTTAATGTCTGTATCATTTAACTCACACATATGTATTGTATAAATAAAATGTAATGCAAAAAAGATTGATCTCAGAGTCTGAGTTATGGGGTAAGTGACTGCACCCCCACCTAAAAGGCCTGCCAGCCCTAGGAAAGGAGAGCAAAGACAATGTAGTTACTGTCCAAGGTACAAAAACACTGGACCACTATGGATGAGTGACAAAACTGGGGCAACATCTAGGAACAGGACACAAATCACACAGCCAGCAGAGACTGAGGTCAGACTTGGATCTGACTTGGTCTGATCACAAAGTTAGTGATCTTAATAAGCTTTTGATCAGAGGCAGAAGGTACTTCATAATACTGTCACTAAGGATAAACCATTACACAACAACATAACTTTTTAACTATCAGAGCTCCAAGGGGAACTGAGAAATTCTGTCACTTCAGTCTTAAAGTTTCCCAATAAGACTAAATAGGCACAAGCTACTTAACCTATGTCAAAAGATAAATATTAATCCCAAACACACCAATACAAACAACCTTTGATGCATTGCCACCTGTCTGGAGTTAAGCATCAGAAGGAAAGAGCAATCTTGCAGGAGGGATTGCACTGGGAAACAGAAAACAACAGATGGGGATGTCATGCCTTCCCACAGCACTGCAGTTATCCTGAATACACAGCCTTATGAGAGACAGAACAGGAGAAGCTGCCCTGGTCTTCTAGATAGCTTTGCAATTTTGATGCTGATTCAAGACCTAAAACAGCAAGGGAATTCAAATTCTAAATTTGCCTTGTACCAACTTTTTTATTTAAAAAAAGAAAGACAAAAATGAAAGGGGAAGGTTTATCTATACAACTGGCATTATTTTTAGCATCTGTTTTAAAAGCTACAAAACTTTCATGGCATAAGGAATATATTTTACAGAGCAGAAGAGTTGCAGCTTTAAGGTTTTAATCATAATAAGAAGCTGGCAGAACCACTCTAGTCTAAAAAAAATATTCTAAATATTACCTTTCAAGGCAGAAAAAGCACTTGTAACTATTAGACATACATTTTCACTCAAGATGGTCTAATGCAGCATTTGGTTCTCACCTGCTTCTGCTACAGCCCAGCCTTCACAACCATGTCACTCAGTCTCTCTGATTTTATTCCCCTAGTTGTAATTTGTTCTTCTTCCTTACCACATAGGGGTAGGTAAGATACAGGTATGAAGGCTGTAAGGTATTTAGATTTTAAATCTAAATACTACACCTAAGAAAATGCCTAAACCCAACACAGAAAATACACAGGGCATACATTAAAACAGCACAATAATAACACAGGGGCCAAAAAATTATCACCTCTATCCTGGAAAGGCCTGAAGTTAAAATCACGACTAGAAGAAGCTTATGCTGCTACATCAGAGAACTGGAAAAACCTGCAGGTTCATAGCTGCTGTATGTTAAAGCTTTGGAAATGTAGCAAAGAACACCTGAGTTGGCAAACTAAGCATTTCTTGTTTTGCTCACTGTTGCATTAGCAAGAAGAAGGGATCCCTGCCTCCATAAAAAACACAATTTCTATGTCTAAACCTTAATTCTGTTATCCTCTGAAGTACTGAGAGTTCAAGCCCAGCCCAGCTACAATATATAATACGCTGCTTATCTATTCCATTGGACACCAGTAATTCAAATAGTCATTGCAAAGAACAAAGATTATATCACATTATTATCTTTATCACCTGCTATAGCCCTCTTTGTCTCCATGGTAGGGTACAACTGCCTTCCCACTGGGCCTGTATATGTTTTTTTTTTAATTATTTTTTTTAATAACACAGTACTTTACCTTTATTGACTAATACTGTTTCAGCTTGAGCCCATTTGTTTTAACTTCTGAATGCTGCACCACATTTAAGATTGGTCACCCCTGTCAGTTCTGCATTATTGCAAAACTCACAGCTGAACTTCACAAACACCAGGGCAGCAGCAAAAACCATCAACAAGGGCCCTGCATTGCCTCTCATTCAACATTCCCCTGTTGGCCAACGGTATGAAGAGTGAGTTTTCTGTGTCCTTGTTTCACTTGCTGTTTTACTTGCTCCTGGAACAGCGTTTCCCAACATTTTTCTAGCTGAACTCTGCTGCTATAGCCTTCCGCACCCTATCCTCTCCTTTTTTCCGCCCCCTCTTCTTGCACTCCTTCACCTTAACAGCACCAGGTGTGGAGAAGAGACACAAGGCTATAAGCCTAGACCAATCTGCCACTCCTCCAGACTCCAGAAGCATTCCCAAACTCCCCCACCCCACCTTGGGGACACAGGTGACAGGAGGTAACATGCCAGTGCTCCTGTGCAGTAAGAGCCAGCACCTGGCTGCACCTTGCCTGTCACACCTTGCCCCTCACTAGCAGGGAATTGCTGCTGTGTGGGGATGTCTTTGGCACCCGGAGCCTGCAGAGACAAGCTGGCTCGCTCTTTTGGACTCCCTCTCAATAGGACAATGTGTGAAGTGTTACTGGCAGACTTGCTGCACTGCAGTTCCAGTCAACTTAAGGGCTATCTTTTTTTCTTATTATCTGCACCACCCAGGAAACATGCAGCTCTAGTTAGGAAAGCTTTAACTTCTCATTTTCTCTAACACAACCTTAAGCTTCAGATTAGTTACATGCACAAGTCAAATATGATGTTCCAGGGACAATCGTTCATATTTAGTTTTCTTCAACTAGCTAAGCACAGGAGAGGGGAAATAAAAACTGACAACACACTATTCTATCATGTTGTATTTCACATTACCTGCTGTCTTCTGTCGCAAAGGCAGAACAACTGTATTCCAGAATGTCACCCTAAGAAAAAGGTCATGTCTACACTGCAGAGGGACCAGGGAAAAGTGTAAGCTCAGCCAACTAACATCTGCAGAGACTGCCTGGGCTACAGCCAAGCCATTTCCAGACTGACACCACTGTGGGTGCCAATCTAGTCTCCTCTACAGAAGAGATGCCCTATTACAGATGTATGGGAAATGTCTGCACAATAAAGCCTCATGGCTCCATGGGCAAGGTCTCCTGAAATAATGCCACACATGGGTATAAACCACACTGACTATGCAACACGGCTAGCTTCTGTTCTGCTGGGAGATGCACAGCAACCCACCCATACAGAAAAGGAAATTTATAGTAGATAAGACATTCACCACAGCTGAGTTACCATTGCCCAGGATACACACATGCTGCTGAAGACTGTGAGTTGTTCCCCTTTGCTAACACAAGGGGAACAGCCCAGAAAAGACACATAAGTACTTGGGCACAGCACACCTGCATTTCCTGGGGAGGGAAGCATTCATCTTCTTGCAACCTGCTTCCAATAGTTGGATTAAATCACGTTTGCGTAATTTTGTCTACTACCAAACAAGCCATTTCAAACTGAAATAAATACACACCCTTGGCCGTAATTACGCCACCTAAAATGAAAATTAAAAGGAAGCAGAAGCATCCACAGAAATACCCAGCAGGTATTAAATGTCGCAACAAATACTTTGGCCTTTAGGCAGACCTTATATCTGCCCTTTTACAAACCTACAACTGCACAGAGCTTCTGGGTCGCACCTTCTAAATCTCAGTGAGCATTCAGTGAGACACAACCTCCTACCACCAGCAGCTCTCGCTGGGGTGACAAACACTATTGCATCAGTGTGACAGCACCCAGAGCTTCACTGGCAGAGTCACAGTGTTTGAAGGACTGGCTCTTTATTGCACAGGGAGGCTGCATTTTAGAGACACGTGAACGGCACGGCTGGTCTTACGGTGACTCTTACCACCAAAACACCTGTAATACTGCACAAAAGACTTAGTGAATGGCATGGCTGGTCTTACGGTGACTCTTACCACCAAAACACCTGTAACACTGCACAAAAGACTTAGTGGTTGCTTTCATGAAGCAAAGGAAAACATGGTACTTGGTAACACCTTACTATCTACACCACCAGACACCTGATGCAGCCGCTCATTGCAACCCGCCAGCCCCTTCCTTCCCAGGGATTCCAGCCCATCACAACAACCATCCCATTCTTGGTTCCTTTCTCACACACCTTCGCCACGCCGGGGATCTGGCACACAGCCCCTCTCTCAGACACTGGAAAACCCAGTTTACCAGGATTGAAGGGAAGAAACCTAGACGAGTCCTGGTGTCCATTCTGCATCCCTGCATGGCACACAAGGCAGCAGGAGAGCCCAGCAGGGACCACACTGCTGCCTCCTCCTCCTCCCCAAGGCCTGTTTTCCTGATTGTTTCCTTGAAATGAGCCATCACCAACCCTTGCTTCTTCTTAAGAATTACTTTACAGAACTCCTCCAGCTGCTCCAAACCCCACAGGGCCGCATCCTACTGCCCCGTGCCTCGCCGCCCCTTTCCCCCAGACCCCCAGCAGCACAGTGACACGCTTTCCACAGGGATCATTCCCGATCCTGAGGTGTGGGATGGTGCCACGGGCAGGTGCGGTCCCCCTGGGGTGCCCAGGGCCACCTCCCCAGACAGGGGCCCGGCGGTGGGCACATCCCATCGCTGTCCCACGGACCCGAGCATCCCTGCCCGGCCCCGGGGATCGATATGGGGCACTGCCCGGGGACAGTGGCTATGGGGCACAGCCCGGGGACAGTGGCTATGGGGCAGGGGACAGTGGCTATGGGGCACTGCCCGGGGACAGTGGCTATGGGGCAGGGGACAGCGGCTATGGGGCACTGCCTGGGGACAGTGGCTATGGGGCACTGCCCGGGGACAGTGGACATGGGGCAGGGGACAGCGGCTATGGGGCACTGCCCGGCCCCGGGGACAGTGGCTATGGGGCAGGGGACAGTGGCTATGGGGCAGGGGATAGTGACTATGGGGCACTGCCCGGGGACAGCGGCTATGGGGCACTGCCCGGCCCCGGGGACAGCGGTGGGGCCCGTGGGGACAGCAGGGACAGCGGCGGGGCGGGGGCGATGGCTGAGGGCGGGATGGCCGCTCCGCTCCGCTCCCCTCACGGCTTCTCTCCCTCCCGTTCCCAGCTCCCGGCTCCCGCTCCGCCGGCACACACACACACACACACACACACACACACACACACACACACAGACACACACACACACAGACACACACACACACCCACACACACACAGACACACACACACACATATATATATACACACACACACACACTCACTCACACACACACACACACACACACACACGCCGCCCCGCGCTGTCAGCCGCACCCCCCCTTTACCCACCCACCCACCCCTGTACCCACGTACCTACCCATGCTCCAAGGCACAGTGACAGTGGCACCAGTGCTGGACACCCCTGTGGAGCTCCCTTGTGGCAGGGCATGTGTCCCATGTCACTGGTGTCCTGCTGTGCCACCCATGGCACTGCACAGGGCAGGGAGCTCCTGTCTGTTCACATCCCATCCCTCACAGGGCTCCCCAGACCTTCCCTTGACTTCCCTGGGCTGCCCTGGGCATTGGGTGCACAGGGGAGGGCTGAGGACTGGATGGGTGCTGAGGAGGTGCTGAGGAGGTGCTGAGGAGGTGCTGAGGAGGTGCTGAGCCTCCCTTCCCACCCTGGATATTCTGGGATTCTATGATCCAGTTCCAGCCCCCTGCCATGGGCAGGGGTACCTTCCACTCCTTCTGATTGCACCTGCACAGGGTTAAAAACAAATCTCAAAACAAGACACATTCACATTGTTCCCAGGCTTTTCTCTTAAACCACATTGCCATTCTGGAAATCAAGACCTTCACTTTTCCTGGGTGGGAGTTGATCCCCCCTGGATTGTTCTGTGACCCAAGCAGGACTGGGTGGTTCTGGAGTGTGTTTCTTCTCCTGGAGAGACAAGTGCTGATTTTTTTGCACGGGAACAATCCGATTTGGGCCAGACTCAAACACCGTGTAACCAGCTCTGACTGCTGGGCTGGGACTGCTGGGACTTGTCAGCAGGACCAGAGGAGAAGTTTCCCTGCTGTGGGCTGTGTCTGTCAGGAAACAGGCAGAGCTGGAGCAAAGGGATTCAAGGAGAAAACAGAAGAGCAACTGGATAGTCAGGTCATGGCTAAGACCTGTGTGAGTTTTCAGAAACATTTATTGGATACAGAAATCCTGGTTTGGGCAACTTTCCCTGCTGATTGTTGCTTTTTGCCTCTCCTTCCAGGTACAAGGACTTCATCAGGTGAAGGATGACCTGGGTCCAATGGCCAGTGTGATGGGGGGTGTTTGTCATCCAACTTATCCCATAATTACCACAAGTTCTGGGAATTAAACCCTTGGGGGGTCCCAATAACATTTATCACTGACCTCCACAGTGCCCCTGACACCAGGAGCTGTCAGATCAATGTGACTCAGCCCTGGGAAGAGATGCTGCCACAGCAGCAATTATTTAATCCTCACTCATCAGAAGGACGTGGTTTTGCTGGGGGGAGGGACAGAGTCAGTGTTAGAAAATGGCTCTGGATAATTTTTGGAAAAGAAAATCATTTTAATGCTGGGCCAACTTTTCCTCCAGCAAACAACCACCATTAATGACGCATTTTTCTGAAAATTGGGGTTTTATCAGATGCCTGACCCTGCCTTTTGTATTTTTTATTTTTCAGAAGAGAGATAATTTCTTTAATTAGCCCAAAGGATGGAGCTGGGACATAAATCTTGCAGAAGAACATTCTTTCTATAAAATGTGCAAATGACAGCATTTGTCGCCGCTCTCTGATTGATCCCTTGTCCTTTTAGGCATCCTGGTGGCCCCACAGAGTCAGGAGGGGAAACATTGGCTGCATGGGGGGCTCTGAGGGAGAAATCCATGTTCAGCCAGTATTCCCAGAATCATTTAGGCTGGCAAAGCCCTGCCAGCCCCCAGAGCCCACCCTGTGCCCGATGCCCACCTTGTCCCCCAGCCCAGAGCTCTG
>JAWWEE010000074.1:44573496-44613207 GCA_035221455.1 Xenops minutus
CGGGTACCCAGCGGGTGCTGCATCCCTGTGCGAGCATCCTCCCACCCTTGGGTACCCACCCTCGGGTACCCAGCGGGTGCTGCATCCCTGTGCGAGCATCCTCCCACCCTTGGGTACCCACCCTCGGGTACCCAGCGGGCGCTGCATCCCTGTGCGAGCATCCTCCTACCCCTGGGTACCCACCCTTGGGTACCCACCCTCGGGTACCCATCCCGCGGCTCTCCCGCCGCTGTCGGGCGGAAGGAAGGAAGGCAGGGACGAGGGAGGGACCAAGGGAGGAAGGAAGGAGGGGCTCTGTACAGTGGGTGGCATGGCGACTGTGGTGCTGAGCGAGGCGGAGAAGCTCTACATCGTGCACGGCGTGCAGGTACCGGGGACCACTTATAGGGCAGGCAGGGAGGGAGGGGACCCTCCAGGGGAGGGTTTGGAGGAGACTCTCCGGGGTGGTACCAACCCGAGCATCACATCCCCCCTGCCCCTCCTGCCTTGCCCTTCCCCGAGTTTCTGCTCAGCGAAGGAACCCGAGCGGACCGGGGAGGAAGAGAGAAGGATGGCACAGATAAAAGAGATGTGTTTTTACTGAATTTTGCTAAGAAACAACCTAATTTTATGCGGGTGAGCGTGTACGATCAAAGGATGCGTTTATACCCTGGTTTGCAATAGAAGGAGGTGAAAGCATTTGGAGGGCCAGTGGTTTATTTTTGCCTTCTGGGTTCTTATTGCTGATTTAAAAGTACAGAAATTGCGTATCCCAGGAAAGGTACCCAGGAAAGGTGGGGTGCCATTTAAAGCCAAAACCTTGACAGTTTTGCAATGTGAAGCTTTCTTTTTGGAATGGAGGTTTCTTAGTGCAGGAGTTCCTGTCTGTCTGCACATTGCTTGTTGCCAGCTCTGCATAAAAGAGATAAAAATTGAAAGGTACACTTGGTTCTGTTGTGCTCTTAAGTGAAACTCCACTGTAAAACATGCTTTGATATCTCTTTTTCTTGCTTTTCATTGCTGATATATATATATATATATTGTTTGTCATAGGAGGACCTTCGTGTGGATGGTCGTGGCTGTGAGGACTACAGATGTGCAGAAGTAGAAACAGATGTTGTGTCAAACACAAGCGGGTCTGCAAGAGTAAAGCTGGTAGGTAAATTTCTTAGGGATTGTGTGCCTTGCCAAAAAGTTTCTAGTTTATATGACTAGTCTTAAGATAAGCTGAGGTTATTTGTGTGTATGTATAGCAGGAACTGAAACTATGGGTTAAGGAGATAATTGCAGGATATATAATTCATTTTGGCTGGCTTAACTAGTATCATGATGCTGACAAAAAATCAAGCAGAGCTGGATTTGCCATGAAGTAGCTGGACAGCCTTTAGTCTGAACTAATCTAACATTTATTCTTGAAAACTGCAGTCACTGTTGTGCCTAATCTATGGAAAAAAATAATTCTGCTTTCGAGTGAAGTGAAATTACTTTAGGCATTTGCAGTATCATAGTGGTTCTGCAGAAACAGCTGTTTCCAGAAACAAAATGACAGAAGTAGTCTTGGATATTAAGTGTCTTTTTAACCTAGAGAAAGCTAATATGTATGGTAATTATTTGAAGAATCTTTAGGCTTAATATTTTCCTTCTAAAGCCTGTCCTTCTTTAAAAAAATGTTCTTTTAAGTTCACTCTGATAGAAAGATCAGATAACTGAATGATAAAAATGTCACCTTACCATAGACACTGAAACTAAAGAAGCAGTTCTTTAACCATAATTTCAGTTGTGTGATATGTTTTTGTTTTAACAGGGAGACACTGATGTCTTGGTAGGCATAAAAGCTGAAATGGGGACACCAAAGTTAGAGAAACCAGATGAAGGTTACCTGGAGTTCTATGTTGACTGGTTAGTATACTAGAAAAGAATGATATAGATCTAATATTTGGCATAAATGACTAATCAGATCTTGCCATTCCTCAGAAGTTTATACCTTCACTCCTCTTACCTCGTGTAGGGGTCTGAGTAAGAGAAACAAGTTATTTTAGTGTTCCTGTGGTGGTGAATGTTCAGAAACGTTCTGCTGGTTCTGCAGACCCAAAATAAGCAAATCAGTGGGAGTTAAAGAATGAAAACAGGTTAAATAGAACAATCCCAAACTGCATAGCATCGCTGCAGCTGGAAAAGAGTAATGGTTCAGTTGCACATGCATTTAACACGACTTCATGACTACAGGATCAGCTGTCATTTTTATAGTTACAGAAGAGAGAAAGTCTCTTTCAAAAAAAGAAAATATTCCAGATGAAAATAATTGACTGATACAGACTGTTCTTTAACTGTACTTAAATGTTTGCTTACTTTGTCTGTGAAAGCAGTGGGAAAATTTGAAGTGTGTTTTGTACAAATTCCTTTGTTTAAAAAAGAAAAATCCCTAGTGTAAACTGAAGATGCAAAAGCTAATTAGAAAATTTAGTTATAAATTTATCAGTGAATTTGTTTCATTGACTAAAATGGTATTTGTTTTTAATCATTCCTTGCTTTTTGCTACAAGTGCCCTATTGTTTATCCTTATAGTCTTCATAGTGCTGGAATTGTGAAGGAAGCTGCATGAAAACTGAGAACTCTTGTTTTCAGGTTGCTCTGAGATAGCATAGTGACATCTCAGTGTTATTCTAGACTGTCTGTGGTTTGAGACTACAGTATCCATGTCTTGCAGACTTCCTAAAACTGTTCTTTATGAAGTAATGTGCTTTGGGAACCTCTCATAAAAGCCTTGGCACTGTCAAGTTAGCTGTTTTGCATCTGACATTTATTTTTATTAAAAACGAAAAATGTTGCTACTCTGACATTAAACCAATGTACCATGGGTAAAGCTAAGGTATGAGAGCTACTAAGTAAATGTATATCTGGTAATCTTTCAAGCCTAACTGGCTGTATCTGCCTTAACATTTGTGTGTCACATTATTGAGCCTTATCTAAGACCACCACTGTATGTCACAATGAACTAGCTTACTGTGGAAACCTATGCATTGTAGAGGAAAGGACTCACCTATGAATTAACAGTTTGTCTACAATTACTGTTCAAAAAATACCAGATGGGAAGATGGTCTTGAATATGGTCCTGCTGTTAGAGGGGATCTGAGCTTGACTGCTTTATGAAACCCATGCTTGAAATATCCTAAATAGTATATACTTCTCTTTTTTTCCTGATGGTTACTATATGAAGAAAGTCCACTGACAGCAGGGATATTTCCTTACTAAAACGAGTGCTCTGTGGACATGTAGCAATTCTCTGACACTTCTTACATATGTAAATAAGTGTTAGAAAAACTCTAAGTCATTAGATTGATGTTAGGTTGTATTTTCTAACTGTTAATCTCTGCTTCATAAGATGGGAGGTTGATGTTATGCAAGATGGATTTTATCAGTTCTAGAAACAGGTAATAGTTAATTCCTGTGACAACACAAACCAAAAGCTTGAACTTTAGAGAAGCAGTCACTTCTCACGTGCTTGTGCCACAGGGAAAGGTGTCCTCTGCCCTCCAGAAAGATCCAAAAGACAAAATGTGAAGTGGAAGCAGGTTGTTCTTTGTAAAGGGAAATGAGCTGCTGTCAGTACTCCAGTGTGTTTCCAGGCTGCCACTGGGTGGTAGTAACTGCACGTAGTTTGATACCTTGCATCTCCTGGTGAAGTTCTTCTGTGTTCTACTTGGCTTTTATGTTGTTGAAACTAATAAAAAAAACTCAGACTTCAGTGATTACTATCTTAAAATGCTTATTTCCCAAAACGTTCATGGTTTGATTTACGGATGAAAATAATCACTTGCTGGATCACGTATATCATCATCTCCACCAAAATCCTGTTTTTCTTTATTGTGCTCTGAGTCCTTTACCTAAAAATCTGAAAAGCACATTTAGTCACATATTGAGACAGACTTCAATGAGAGTCTGTGGAAAGGATGATTTTTTTGGGCACTGATTTGTGAGCCTGAAAGTCAATTAACATAGAATTATCATGGAATAAGTCTATGTCCTATGCAATATCCTTACTGCCTGTCATCACTGGAGAGCACATTTCATCCTGGCCATTGATGATGAAAGACTGCTCTGTCTGCTTTTCTTACATGTGAGTTCTGGGGCTGTTCTGAGTTACTGTGAGAAACAAATAACAACAAGAAAACCCGACATCTGAATTCCTCAAACGCCTTTGATTCTGTTTATGGAATTAGGAATATATTTGTTGCAGTCTGGCCATCTGTAGATTACAATATATTAATGGCCTGAAGCAACAGGTGGAAAGTGCTGTGAGAGAAAGGTTTTTCTGGTAACAGCAAGAGTTTTGGAATTGAGCGGAGATCTGTGGTAGAAGCATCATTATGCTTTAGGAGGAGTCTTGATTGTTAGGCAATGTGACACTGGAATGATTTTGATAGTCCTGAAAATTTCATTTTGTTTGGGACTAAAAATTCTGTGCCATTGCTAACTTCTTTCTGTGCTGCATAAACCAGGTTTTTTTTGCATTTTCTCTTTCTAGCATGTTAGACAACCCCTTTTCAAACTGTGCCCAGTATATATTACTGCAGTAATCTGTAAGCATTAGGTGGCAGTATCTACCATATAGTTATTATAATAGTACCCTGCTAACCTTATTTCTTTATTTCACTTTGATTGCAAGGAACCAAAGTGTTAAAATAGTTATGGAATTAAGAAAGGTGGTATTCCAGTTGAGTCTTGTGTTCTTCCTACTCACTGTCAAAGAAAGTGTCCACTTACAGTCAAAAAATACAGCATCTGATAAAACTGTGTTTAGAAATGATAATGAGGTGTAGATTGAGGTTTCTATAAGTCTTTTCAACTTATCATGGGCATCGTAATGTTTTCATAACTGTGCTTTAAACAGAAAGGTTTAAACAGAATTGTCTAGTTAACTTGCATAAAAGCTACTTCCAAGGATAAGTGCTTGTTCATACAACCTGAAGACCTGACTCAGCACTGAGTTACACTCAGATAAGATCCTATCTTGTAAAATTGGTGTCTAATATTAATGCAACTGTGAATAATATTGTGTGTCATACTTGCAGTGCTTGTTCATGTGGCAAATGCAGTTTGGAAGCCTGAGTCGATGCTTGCTTGGCAGTAATGCTTTTTCTTGGTTTTTTAAGCATATATAGTGCTGTCTGTTTATAGTAGCAGCAGATAACTTTTATAAAATCCACCAGCTCTTCCTGGTACTCTGAACGTCCATAAACTGCAAAACAAAGTGGGAGAATTACTGTGAGGTAATTCTTATAGGTAAGAGTAATAGTAGGTAATTAGGCACAGGCTTATAGGTTCTGCAGTATTGTTGCTACAGTTCACTTGATGGTTTAAGTCATGCCTGGATAATGTGACTCTCTTGTTTTGTTTGGTTTTGTCTTTTTTAAGGTGAAGGGATTATATTCCAAGGCTTAGTTTTTCTGCTGTATTTTTTACTCCCGGTGTGCCTGTTAGAAGAGCTGATGTTTTGTATCCTCACATAAACACAGAACATGCAGGAAAAGTTGGCACTGGGAAGTACCCAGCCAGGAGAATAAAGGGCTTTGCTATTACAGGTTTTGAACATACTGAAACTGCTTCTGTGGAACCATTTCCTTTCCTGTGTTCTGCAATGAGAAATTAATTTGGGAGACAGTCTGACTGATTTATTTTGAAACAAGATTTGCAGTGCTGCTGTGGGTGTGTTTGAGAATACTCTTGCCCTCTCTATAGACCAGAGGTTGTCAGAATCTTTGTATATTATTTTCCAGTATATGTATCTCTGGACATTTCTGCTCTATTTTATTGTGCTTTGGAGGAAAGGCATTTTTTTTTGGTTTGAGGTTTGGGTTTTTTGTGGTTTTTTGGTTGGTTGGGTTGGTGTGGGGATTTTTTTGGAGGCTTGTTTTCTTGTTAACAATTTGTTCTCGCTGTGTACAAGGCACCAGCACCCAAGGACTTTCTTGCATGACTGCTCATAAATAAAGTTAGTTATGTTGGAATCAAGGAATTGAAGAAAACACACACTTTTGTCAGATCTCTTCTGGAAAATATGTTCTTTAGTTGCTGTTCTCCATAAGCTGCAGTTGCTGAGAATAATGAGCTGCTTCCTGTAAGGGGCTTGATAGCAGACAGTACACTCAGTAAAGAAATTACCAATTAAGGTCAGGCAGTCATGTTACTTTAAAAGAAATATGTATTCTACTTGTCACATCATCACATCATCTTAGCCACCCTCTTAATAATTTAACATTCCACTCTCACCAGACTGTCTTGTTAGCTGTTCTGAACTGAGTACAGATTTCTCTCACTTCTTTTATTTTTCAAAAGGGTTGACGTGATGGAAGATGACAGTGCTTAAGAAGTAATCCCTGAGAGAATTCACCAACTTTAGCATTGTAACTTGGGAACTGAAGATAGTAGAGGAATTTAGTTGGTATCAGTATTTGTAACAAAATGTCAGTATATAATCTACCTCAGTACATTCTCTTATGCAAAATGGAAATAATTTCTTTTCAGATAGGATGCTTATTCTTGTACAGATGAACCCTTAGATGTTTTTAATGCTTTATGTTTAAGAATTGTTCTTTGGGGATTGGCTGCTTCAGAAGTGAAAGTATTTTTTCTTTCTTTATCTAGTTCTTCAAGTGCTACTCTTGAATTTGAAGGCCGAGGAGGAGAAGAACTTGGCACAGATATAGCAAATACACTCTACAGAGTGTTTAGCTGCGAGAACAGTGTGGACCTGAAATCCCTTTGTATCAATCCCAGGGAGCACTGCTGGGTTCTCTATGTTGATGTATTGGTAAGTAAGGAAATGAAAACCAAGATTCAAGGAGATTTTTTAAAGCAGAGACTGACTTAGCATAACCTTCTGTATTTTCTTACAAAAAAAGGCTTCTCATAATGTGATAAAATGTTTCATGGCATGGATGGCCATTTTTTGTGAATCTACTTGTAATAGTTAATCACTCTTTCCAGCTTTCTACTCTTCTTGATGCTGCTGCTCCACTACAAAGCTAATAAAACACTGAATACTCCAAATTTGTCTTAGGTAAAAATCAGTGATCTCAAACTGACAAGGAAATTGCCACTAAAGAAGACTGATCTGTTCTTCCAAGCTAAATGTAACAGCAAATGTATTTTTCTAATGAAGTTAAGGTAGCATAGGTGTATGTTAGCCCTGAGATAATTGTCCATCTTGTTCAGTCCTTGCACTGTAATCAGTACTAATTCAGTACTTTTCTGACAGATGGTAGGTTTGGCCTGGGTGCTTTTTGATGAAAATTGTGTACATGTATTGAATGTAGAAGATAAAGTGAATATTTGTTCCCATTAAAAGATGGAAACTGAATTTTGTGCATACAAATCTCATACATTTAGCAGCTTGATTTCCAGACTGCTGCATTTCAAGCACTCTCTCATGGAAATTTGAACAGAAGTCTGCAAGTCAGACTCTCCTGAGCATTATTTCCAATACTTACTGGTCCAAAGTTGAGTTTCTGTTTGTGAAAATTTGGAAGGGAAAGTATGCTGAGGGATCTTACTCACAGGAGTCCATTAGTGTCTATGAAACGATTTGCAAAATGTTAAGCTGTGTGGCCAGAAAAATTAAATACAGGGTTTTGTGAAATAGAACAGGAACATTTAGACTAAGACCTAAATAAATGTGAAAATTGGTTCGTTAGGTGTTTAAAAAGCAGTGCCATTAGCCTAATTACAGTAGATGTGGTACATCCAGGGCCAGTCCACGTGCAGAGTGATGGAGTGTGTGCCACTGCTGAGTGCTTTAAGAGCCCAAGTCACCAGCTTATTGGAGCTTGGCATAGTTTAATAAAGAATGAAGTGGTAGTTCTCAGAAATCACACTGGGGCCTTTAGTTACTGGGTAATTACAAGCAGAGGTACAGAATATTAAATGCTGTGCTGATTTAAGCAATGTACTGCTTAACATTGCATAAACACAGCATAAACAAAGGCTTGCATAAAGCTGCCTGCTGCAGAAGTGGTTCTGTGTAGCTTCTCTAGGAGATACAACTGGTCATTGTTTGATTTGTTGGTTGTCCACAACTACAAACAGCCCTAGTATTTTAATGGTACCAGTTGCATCAGAGTTATGAACATCAGGAGCTGTGTTATGTAAGGAATTTTGCACTTAGCTTTTTTTACAGTGCCAATAAAGAACCTGTAGAAGGTTCATAATTACAACGAAACTTGATGAGTCTTTTTAATGTTATATTCTGCAGGGATTTCATGTGTGAGCCACTGAGGAGCTGCTGGTACAATTAGAACAAGATACTGTTAACATTTGTCTCTTATTCTGTTGCCTCCCCTCCTCATTCTTTTTCCACGTCAGGCCTCTTTATTTTCACACTTTGAGGTAATTGTAATGTTTCCTTTTCTAAATGGAAGGCGTGTATCACATGTGAGAGTGTGTACTTAATGTAGGTGCCTGATACCTACAGATTTCCCTGAAGCTGCTCCTGCTGAATCATTCCTATAGAATTCTACTTTTAATAGTGCATGGTGGGAGTGTGATACTTGGGCTAATATAAGGTGCAACTCATATTACTCATTGTTTGAGGGAGACAGATTCTAACTATAATAACACCACTCAGAGAGAGTCCTTTGGGTGATACTTTCCTTCAGAATTCCTGTGAATTGTTCACATTGGTGTTTGTGTTGCGTAAAGGTGGAGGGAGAATAAGCCTTAAATCTGTCATAAGCCTGAAAATACTAATACCTTGTGGCCAGGTGGGAAGGTACTTGTTTGGAAGTCTCTTGTTCTGAAAGACAAAAACCCAGAAGGAATGTTAAGAACCTGGAAGTATTCCATTGCTGTGCAGTTTAGCCATGTGCTCTTTAATTGAAGCATCTGTATCCAGCTCCTGTGTGTAAACAAAATTTGACACATGCAACTTCAAAAGAGAAAATAGGTGTTTTGCAGACTCATGCAGCTTATCACTTAAAAACACCTCTGAAATATTTTCTAGTGGTCAGTGTACTTGGGACGTGCTGTAATTGTGCACAGTCAGACTGGAAAGAAAACAACTTCAGCGATGCACACCACAAAAATGCTGAAATATGGGCAAATTGAGATATGTGGGAAAGGATATGTGCCTTGACTTTTCAAAATAAATGCATTCTTTCTTAATAATGTAAGGCATTACACTTCTAGATAGTAGCTCCTGAATGTGGAGTAAGTTCCACAAAACTAGAAGCTTGTTCTCACCCTCTCTGTGTTTCCCTTCCTTTATTTCCCCTTCTAAGCCACTGATGTCAGAAATGAGCTTTTGGCATTCTGGAATGTGTTTTTGATACATGGACTCTGTCCTTTTGGAAGAAAAGCTTTTTTGAATAAGGCAAGGTCTACAATGTTTTATCTTTTTTTTGGCCAATAACTTTTTCGTTTGCACATCAGTAAATTAAAAGTAATCAATTCTAAAGAATCGTTTTTGTCATGTGACTCAGTTGTGCAGACTTTCTTAGTCCTAAAAAGAAATAAATGAATAAATACATACATACATAAACGTGGGGTCTCAGTACCTCAGTACAAGGTGCTTCAGCTGAGAAAAGTGTTCATTTCTTTGTGGAGGAATTCTTGCACCATGCTTGGTACAGCTGTGTTCCTAGCCTGTAGGCACCACTGTAATACAGATAAGGCTTTAGAAGAGCAGCCTGAACATGAGCCTAGCAACAGTGCAGGCATATCACATTATTGTGTTTTAATAACAAAGATATTGTGGGGCTTATTGTGTTATGCAGTAAAATCCAATAAGGACTGAAAGTGGCGAGTTAACCTCTCTGTATCCAGCAGCTGTTTGCAAAGCAGTAATCTGATCACCTTTGCATTTAGCTTTCTATCCCAACTTTTTGTTGACTTTTTTTGTCATTCTTTTTACACTATTGAGTCTGCCTTCATGAAACAAAGCTGTCTTTCCAGAATGTCTGATTTATGATTTGGTCCCAGTGCGGGAGTTTATCTCCTTTTTAAATAGATCTTGAAGAACCATCAATGCAATCAGTGTTGCAGAACTTGTTTTGCTCTCATCGTACAGCATAGATTGATGTCATGGAGAAGCATCCATATGTTCTTGCCAAAGTAGTTTCAAATGCCCTGTGTGTTTGTGTGTGTGTTCTCATACAATAGTACTGGCAGCTGAGAGTGGAGCTTGTCAGAGAACCAACAATAAGCTATGGGCAAACATCTCTGAGTTATCTGGCAGCCTACAGAAGATCTTTGGGTTTGGGAGCCCTGCCTTTTTGCCTAGTATGCAGTGCTGGTGTTCTCTTTGACTTTGTTCTTCTGATCTTCATGGGAAGAAGCTAAGATAGATACCCCCCCACACACACACACTTCACTTGTTAACAATATTGTTTGAATTAGACTTTGACATCAGGATTTCCTGAGATCATTTTCAGCTACGAGACAAACCTGACGATGACTCTTTTCCATAAGGAGAATAAATCACGGGGTGCCTTCATAACTGTACCTTCTGTAACCAGCTTCTCATACCAAGGTCTCTGAAAATTTGTGTTGCTTCTTTGAAAGCAGTTCTCCCAGTTGGTTTTGTCCAAGTTGATATTTTAAAAAGGTTCGTCTTTGAAATAAAGTATAAAACGTTGACTGGTTTGATTTAACATTAAAGAATGAATGTGATGGGTTTATAAAGAGTATTCTGGTCATAGTCTAATTCAGAGCCTTAGCACAAGAAGATTAAGAACAGAGGTGGTTTCATTTCAGCTTCTATTATTAAATTTTATCTTTAATTTTATTATATTTTGCATGTATAATGCAGTTAGCCAAAATCTTAATTTCCTATCTGTTTCCTTTCATAGATGGGCTTTAAAGACAACTTTGTTTTTTGAAAACCTATTCTAGTTATTAATTTTCTTCCTTTTCAAGTAGGTTTAAATAAAATAAAGACTTCATTTAAAGGCACGAGCCAGATTTTCTTGTAAAGAGATTCTTCTTTTCCTCCTCAGTTATTGGAATTTGGTGGGAACATCTTTGATGCAATCTCTATCGCCGTGAAGGCAGCTCTCTTTAACACAAGGTAAAACACAGATCTCGTTTCATGGGAGTGGAAGTGGCATGGGAAATGGTCTCTGTGAGCAAAGCATTTTTAATGCTTAATTATTTAAATAAGAAATACCCAAGGCAGCTTGCATTCAGATACAAGGCAGTCCATTTGCATGCTAATAATATGAATTAGTGTTACTTTAGCTCAGTTTCTAATAATCAAATGTCACACTGCATTGTGATTGTGTGCACTGTCAGGTTCACAATATAACTCTGGTTCTGTAGCCAGATCCAGAAAAAATTCTCTTGGCCATGTGATTTTGTTGCAAGTGGCTGGAAGCCTTTGTGTTGATGCCTTGTGGGTTTGAAATAAGAAGTATTTGCTGATACGTGGTGCTCTTGATTAAGAAGCCCTCTGTCAGTGTGATTACTGATTTATAACTAGCCCTGATTTTCCACTTCGGATTTTATTCTCATTAACTGTTAGTCTAGAAGTCTGTTTAGAACTAAGAGGAAAATAATGGCAGTGAGAGATTGTGGGGAGGGGGAAATGACGTGTCTTTAAAAGAACTTTGCCCCGTGCATTTTATTTCAAAGAATGGAAAAACACAACCTGGTGGAATGAATGATGCAAATCCTCTGTGTGTTTTTTAATGGTAAGTTTCACTAGTAGTTTTTTTCTGTTGTCTTTATCTTCTTTATCTGTAGGTGAAAGGAAATACAGAATTTTGGAGCACTCTTGAGAAAAAAAAAACAAACTGTGAATGGTTTTGCTGAAAAACGTACGTGGCAAAAATAGCTGGAATTGGTGCAAAGCTTAGTCCCTTACAAGCATAAATGTTTTAAAAGTGCATCTCAGATTGCTCTTCAGCATTACATTAGAGGTCTGCTAAAGTCACTGTTGTGGTTCTGGTATATTTATCAGGGAATCAATGCAGAGTACTAGATCTGGAAAAGTACGTGCTAAAGAGAAGAGGAAAATGTGCTTTTGAAGACAGGCAGTATATCAGGTTATAAACACTTTAAAGGGGATAAGGGAAGAATCCATCTGAGATTAGAAGTTGTATATGTTGCTGAGAAATTTCCCCTGTTAATCAAATCCTCAACAGTAAATTTTAACAGTAGATTTTTTTTTTAATAACATTAAGAAATACTGTCACAAGTGTAATGGCTCACAGAGGAGTTGGCAGTACACTAAAGGGAAGCAATGCCTGTGTCTCTGCCAGGATGCAAAAGTCTTATAGTTAAACCTCTTACTACTCTGTGAGTTGCTTTGCAGATCCAAGGCACCTACTTTAAGATAACTAGGCCTTTTTTCTTATTTTAACCAGAATAAAGAGAGAAGACCATGTAAAAAGTAATGCATTAAATAAGTAAATAAAATAAAATCTGTTGCTTGGGGAACATGGAGGGTATAGTTATTTTAATGATTCTGCTTTATTTTTATTCTTCTGACAACTTGTGTCCTTTATATAATCTTTAATCTGTGGAAAACATCCAGAGTCTTGTTAAAGTCAGATATCCTATCAAAATGTGGTACAATATGATGTAATGGAGAGCCTGTTGATTTTTTTACCTATGAAATCCCTGTCTTACTGATTTGAGGAGGGAATGCTAGCACATCTAATCTCATACTGGATCAGAAAGAGGTGACATTCAAAGTGAGAACTTGTTGTCCTCCTTTCCTATTCCTCTCATTTCCTCTTGGTAGCTCCTAAGTTTTCTTTGAATTAACACGAGGTTGTTTCAGAGTAGCTGCCCATTCTCCATGAAACATCACTGTCAAAACAAGACAAGATGTCAGTTTGAAGATTGCTTCAGATTAAGTGTTCTGAACTTTGCTTGACGTGTGTCCCTCTTTGAGTCTTACTGCTTTTTCATACTTTTTTTACAACCAGGGCTTTGTCAGAAGCATTTCCAGGTCTCTGCCAGCCTTGACTGCAGCCTTGGAACAAAGAGCAGGCTGCTCAAGCTGCTGTTTTTCTTTGAAGCTACAAAATTTGAGATATTCAGATAGGCATTTGAAAACTTCAGCTTCATCTTTAAAGCCTTGCTCTGAGCATGTCTGTAATAGCAATGGACACATTTTTCTTCAGAGCTAAGTAAATCCAAAATTGTGACTTAAGGAATTTTGCGCAAGACTCGTGGGATTTAAATCCTTTGGATGCCTGGCCTGACTCATTATATCCCCTTCAGGCATGGAACAATGACAGTATGACTGTTTCAGGGGGGAACATTTCCTCCTTCCAGCTTTCTTTTGCTCATTGCGTTCTAAAAACCATATGAAGATCACGTGCAAAATACAGCAGGTATCAAACTTCCTTCTTCCCCCCTCTCTCCAAGGGGTTTGAGGATGGATTTATTTATAATGCGAGTAGATCCTGCAAAATACACAGTTAGCTGCTGTGTCAGGACATTAGATTTGCCCTTGTGGAATGTCCCTTCGTGCCACCGAGGCTGCAGAAAGTAGGCAAGTTGCAAAACTACAGAGTTTATATAAAACACAACAGCCTTGCAGGTATCGAGGGGGTTTTGCTGCACAGCATGGCAGGGGCAGAACTGATGCCTGCTTGCAAGGGTGGCACTGCTTTTGCACTTGGGAAATCTGGGTCTGGAGCACACAGAAAAGAGCATTGTGTGTTACTTGACTGAGTCTTGCTGTACAGATTTCAGCCCTGATTAAGTTGCAGGAATCAAATATTAAAATAGAAGTTGCAAAGGAAACATGTACAGCTAGTTCTTAAGATAAATATTCACAAGCTGGGAGAGGAAATCTCCAATGTTCTGGGAATACTTTGTGCTGCTTTCACTTTTCCTAGGTTTTTTTGTCCATATATAACCCCTTTTTGATGCAGCTTGTGTCTGATCTTTTTGCCTTTGCCATAGTTCTAATTTACACCTCTTTCATCTGTGCTTGGCCAAAAAAGCTTCTTGCAGGCATTTTTCAGGTGTTAATTCTGGCAACTTTTTCTTGCAGACCAAATGCTGCTCTGGTTTCATATCTGTTTTAGGATGGAGTTAAAAATTGCTTAATCTCACAGATTTTCTTGAAATCTTGGGGTTTTTTTAAAACACTGCTCTGGCACATACACTTCTTGACTAGGCTGTTGTCCAGTGGTCTCCATTGTCCTACATAGCTTAAGGGGCAGTCACCTTGTGACTTTATTCCATCAGTTTTTAATGGAATATTTTAAACTTGAAAACAGGTTTTGATGCATTTCTAATGAGCTGGAAAGCATTTGGAGTTTTGTTGCAGGAAAAAGTACACTGCACAATTGTTCTGCTTACTCAAAGGCTTAGTTTTGGCTTGGCTCAGGCCAGTGTGCTTGTAGGGGATTTGTTGTCACTGGAGCAAGGTTAGCTGCTGTGAGGTACTTGCCACTAGCACTTTTAGCCACAAATAACTAAAATACCCTTCCAGGGAACAATAAAAAAATCACTTTGTGTTGGTGGGGGAAATGTTCATTAAATGAGTCTCCATCTCCTCCTCTTTCAAAATAAAGAGATTTGTTACGGATGGCATAAAAGAATGTAACCTCCAGAGGCCAGTTATAAAACTCAATGCTATTGTGAAAGTACTAATATAAAACCAGATTGTGGTTACTGAAGTTAGTTGTCTAGGGATGTTTTGAAATATTTCAAGTGCAAATGTGTGTAAAAAAGGAGTAGTATGGTTGAGCTTTGTGTGGGTTTTACTGGCCAGTAATGCAAAGTCTCTCAGTCAGTACTCCATCCTAATGGGCAGATGGATAAATGAGGGTATAGAAGATGCTGATGTTCTTGGCAGCTTGAGATACCATCTTCTACTACATTGTTTTACATTACTTTATTCATTATGATAAGAAAACTGCCTTAAATCATCCCATAAGACTCCCATTGAAGGGCTATCACAAATGCAATATGTGCCCCACTGATAAGGAGCCTGTCTGGCTCACTCATTTGTGAGAGAGCTTGTCATTCACAACCAAGAAGAAAGTATTTTTGCATTTCTGCCTGGGTTTTTATCTCTGCTCTGTCCTTATATTTTATATATCCCTTGTATATCTGTCCTTAAAGCAGTAGAGTCTTCTGGCTTCTTAAAGAATGAGAATATCTTGCCAATCTTCCCATCTTGCTAAAGAGAAAGGATCTTACTTACATTGTCTGTCTCTCTACCTCAAGTCTCCTTAGTGTTGCTCTTTCCTGAACTACTATACTACTTTTATTTGCTACTGATGTCACAGCTTTGCCAAGCAATGCCATTGCTGTAATTCTGTCAACTCCACTGTTGTCTGCTAAGTTGGGAACCACGGGACAAAAGGATTCAGTCTTGGTAATTTCTCTCCTATATATCCTATATGCAAGATGTACAAAGAATTGTTCAGAACTGATTTGTACAAATTCCAAAAGAATTTCTCCCCATATAATAGTGTACAAACCAACTCAAATTCTAATGGTTTGAATGATGTAAATATGATGATCTTATCCTAAATATCTTCACACTTAACAATGTTTTCTTCCTAGTCTAGGGGAGTATGTTAATACTTTGATCACATTCTGGACTTTTTTCTAAACATTTTGTCCCATTTAGAAGAAAAGACACTTCTTGGAGTTGTGACTGTGTAACAGCCCTATTTGCTCCCTGTTCTGGCAGTGATTGTGCACATTTTGTTTCCACAGAATACCCAAAGTGCGTGTTCTGGAGGATGAAGAAGGCACCAAAGAGATTGAGCTGTCTGATGACCCTTATGATTGCATTCGGCTTAATGTAGACGAGGTGCCCTGTATTGTCACACTAAGCAAAGTAAGCCTGACCAATTTCTGACTTCAGTTTCTGCTCATTCCACCTGCCATTTATTCTTTCCCTAGAGATAAAATTTCTGTCAGAAATGGCCAGCGTCCACTATGTAGACATTTGTTTGTCTTTGGCCTCCTAATTAAGAACTTTCACTGAATAAGGGGGTTTTTTTGAATGCAGTTTCTACTTGATGCATTCTTAAACTGCCTCTTTGTGCACGCAGAAGAGTTGTTTATTGTTTTTCATCTACTCCTTGCTTAACCTCCAGAGCAGCAGATACTTCAGTGTGTTGCAACAAGTGGCCATTATTGTGAGTTGCAGAGGTTTGTGTGAGCTGCCTGGAGTTACATGATGAGTATTTGTTGGGGTCAGAACTCCATTTCCGTGGGTGCAGTACTGTCCTTTTCCTTTCAAACAAGTTTTCCATATGTAGCACACAGCTGACACAGCTGATTTTATGGATGCTGCATTTTCCATTGCAAGTGTTAGTTGCTTGCTTATTTACCTGAAAGTTTGTTTGGTATTTCTTTTAAGCAAGTTGCATAAAGAGCAGAGAGGCCATCACTGAAGTGAGGGGGCTCACCTGAGTCTTGGGATGTGTAATTTTCACCTAGAGGGGAGCAAAGTCCATGCTTGGAGTTGGGGGGAAAAGGGAATATGGAGTTTCATATACATGAAAGGATGGTAGAGAGAAAAACAGCATGAAATAGTGACATGCTTATGTCACCTCTGTTGTGTTTGTACACACAGTTTGGGGTAAGAGGCTGTTTAAATACTGTGCTGTCAAGTCAGTCTCAGACCACTTCCAAAGGCCACAAGATACTAGGATGGGAGATTGTAGAGTACTAAAAAAGCTGCCACTCACAGTGTAACTTTTTAATGGAAGTGCTTAGAAAACTGCAAACTAATACATCATTTTATCTCTAACTTACAGATTGGATACAGGCATGTGGTGGATGCTACCCTTCAGGAAGAAGCCTGTTCTTTGGCAAGCCTGCTTATTTCTGTAACCAGTAAAGGCACCCTCACTTCTATGAAGAAGGTGGGGAAGGGTAGCCTGGATCCTGAGAGCATTTTTGAAATGATGGAGGTAAGGAGTTTTGAGCAGTTGACTGTCTTGGATGATAACTGGATGAACTGGAACTTGAGTGTATGGAAAGCTGCAGTAAGGACTTTTATAGCAGAGAGTTTGGTGCTTTGATTAGGTGCACAAGAGACTTTATAAAGGTCACAGCCAGTTTCTTTGAAGCAAATTCTAATGTGAATGGACATTATCTAAAATTTTTGGATGCCTGAAATCTATGGTATCCAAATTTGTTTCAGGCAAGTACTTCACAGGTGTAAGGCAGTAAGGCTTAAGCTGATAAACTCTGGGATTAATTTTAAAGAACATCTTCCCTCTTTTATAGTCTCTTAAAAACTGAAAGAGCAAAACTTTTAACGTGGTAAAGTCCCTATAAAAGTAGATACGGTGTTTTGAATTGCTAGTGCATGGTGTTCTCTTCTAGCACAACTCATTTGTTTTATTATAAGCTTACTGTTCTCATTTTACTGTTGTTTTTCTTTGCTTCTTTATTGAGTTTCTGATCTGCTCCTACTTCATAAAAATACTAGTATCTGGCTCTTGACCACATCCACGTAAGAATTCCATTTTAAACCTTTCTTCAGGCTCTTCTTAAATCTGTTCTCCAGTGTAAATTCTCATGCCTGAGTTTGGCCTTGAGCATGAGACAGAAATGGGTTTTGAACTTGGAAGGGAGAATGAGAATTAGATCCTTCAAGCTGACTTGGTTTCCTAGAGAAACAGGACTCATTTCAGCATGGCTGTAGTGAGGAATGCAGAAGTTGGAGCCAAGTCTGACAACAGTTGGCCTCAAGTGGGAATTACATGCTGAGTATATATGGAATTTGGATGTCATGCTGTCAATACAGAATGCTAATCTTGGTGGTACCAGTGGAGTTTTAATTTGTGTTCAGAGATGCCACTTTCCCCCTTACCTGGGTAGAGGGGTGTTATCTCTAACCTGGCATCTTAAAGAAACCAAACTTCCTGTAGGCATCTGATGTGTCTTTCTTGATGGACTTTATGTCCACTGCTAACTAAATGTCATAGAAAACTTGAAGTTTTGGGTCTAGGGCTTTTAAAGATACCAGTGCTTAAGTCAGATACAGGTTCATAGAGAAGCTGGCCTCTGTGCAAGTTCCCTGCACCAGGCTTTGTTCAGAGCCTCTGTTTTGATCACCAGTTTCACTTTACATTGAGCCCTAAATGGGAAATGAACTTCTGCAGCTCCACTGTATACCCTGCCCCTAAAGGCTGTGCCTGGGGTTGTGTAATGCTCTTCTAAGCACTGGTCAGAGGTGTATAGGGAAGGTCACCATGGAACATCTTCAAACCATCCTGTTCTGCAAAGAACTTTAGTGAACTTGTCCCTGCTTGTTGGTGCAAGGAGTTAAAAGCTTAAGCTGATCACTTGTACCCTCTCTCACTTGCTTCAGAAGAAGTCTTCCCTCCTGGATGTTGAGCAGTTTGAAGGAGTGAGAGATAAAAGCTGATCAAAAAAAACCCCAAGATATTTTCTGGAAAGTCAGAGTTTATCTGTGTGGTCCTGCCTTAAAATCAACAGCCTGATTAGGATGCCAAGAAAAACAGCCTGGGAATGTCCAGTGGAGGAGCTGCATAACCTGTATTTGACACCTCCATTCCCTAAGGATTTGGCTGCAGGTCAGAGAGTGCTTAGCTTTTCCTGCCTTGTAGAGAACAGATATTCTAGAATATATCTCTTAGGAAGGGAGTTTCATGGGAAAGTTTTGGGAAGCTTCCAGCTTTTTTTTTCCTGAGTTTATGAGATCTGGATTAAGAAAGCAATAGTCTTGTGTCAATACTCAACCTTTGCACAGTTCCCATTCACTTTGTTGTGGTGTGTGTGACATTGTCCTGCATTTGAGGAGCAGAATGCAGAAAGTGTATCACTCCTTGGGACTCTGGACTGCTGCAGTGATCTTTGTCCCAGTGCAGAGCTGTAAGAGTTCTTGTCTCTGCCCCTCTTTATTTAGCATGACTCATAATGTCTGGGGTTGACAGCTACCCTGCTGCACCAAAGCTCTTCCCAAATTTCATTTGGTACCACGGGCCATGTTCTGTCACCTGGTTCTTCAATTAGAAATTCACAGTAATTGTCACCGACAGCTTTGTGTCACTGTATGGCAGGCCTAGGCATAGACTAGGAGATAATAACTCAGTTTCATATAATCTGCCTTCAGCTTTTTAGGGTTGGATGGATTCTCTTCACCTCTGTATGGAGTCCATATTTGAGATCATTTAGAGAAACCCTGAGAAAGCTTTAATGGGCACCACTGCCTTAAGATTTTTATTTCAGCATTGCCCAATGTTTCCTTGCCCTGTACCTTCCACAGTACAATTGTGCACGTGGAAAGAGTAGAGGCTGGTATCAGAGCTAATCCTGGTGGTTTTCCACTGCTGCTGGAGTTTATTTCTGTAAAGAAGACATTGTGTTAACCCCTTTGAGGTCCTTGGACAGCAGAGAATTGCACATCATATGAAAGATCTGCCCATAGACTGATTTGATGATGAAGCTGAGGTTCATTTTGGGCTTCCCTGGAATAGGACACAGTGTTGAGCTTCTCTAAATTCTCTCTGCTGATTCTGAGCACCTTCAGAAGAGTTTGCTGAACTTTCTATGAGTAGCCTGCTTTGCTGGTCAGGTATCTCTTGTCCTCTGGCAGCTGGAATATTGCTTCATGCTGTGTGCTGGCTAATTTGAATGTTTGCATGTGCCTGATGTGAATTTAATTTGTATTCCTGGGTGATCCAGCAGTGCACAGATCTGGTATTAATGAACACGGAATGCTTCTCTGATGAATGAGAGCACTGCATTTGTGTGTGCATTTTCCCAAAACTTAATCAAATTAAAATGAAACTTCCACCACCGTTATTTTTCTAAATTAAAAGCGTATTTTTGTGATACCAGCTGGTGTCTATGAATCATCAAAGGGAAAACATTTGTCAAAAGGAAGTGTTCCATCAGAGTTGTCTTCCTGCTAATAAGCATATGTGTCACATTTGTTTTTCTTCATTTACATTGCAGACAGGACAAAGAGTAGGCAAGTCACTGCACATAGCCCTTCAGAAGATTTTGGATGAAGAAGAGAATTTGGGGACCTCACGGCCAAAAGTTGGATTTCTGGGATGAGTTTTTATTAAATGGTCAAAACTATTTTTAATTGATTGTGTGATCTTCTGTGTCTGTATATAAAGAATTTTTTTTTGCTGTAGTACAGTTCTCCTTCTGGCTAAGAGGCTTTTAAAATGTGATTAAGCATAAAGAAAGCTACAGTTAAGTATGGATAAGCAAATTAGAGATGTTTTCTGTACAGGTGACTGGTAGCACCATGGAATCACACCAGTGGCAATTGATGCAGTTGCCAGGGAAGTACTTGAGTCTGTCTGTTTTCAAAAGTTGCTAGTGTACATTCCACTTAATTCTGTTAGCACATCTTCCACTTCTGTAGACCAGATGCTGTGTTCTAGAATGTACACAAGGGTGTCTTTGGTGCAGCACAAATGAGAATAGCACTAGGTGGAAGTCTTCCTTCAAATTACCTTACTATTCTTTGGATAAAATGTGGTTAGATTTTACTATAAATAAACATGGTCCCGAGTTTCCACTTCATATTTTAAACCAAGATTTCTTTGCTCACTAGAGCTCTACCTATCCCTTTTGCCATCAGGTGCAATAGCAGCCTAGCCACAGCTTCTCACAGTGGCTAAGGAGAAGGGGCATGGCTAAAGTAGAAGGGAAAATAAGTTAATTTTTGAGTTAGACAATTCACTTGGAAAAGCATAGTGTCTGTCAGCAATGATCCTTCACAGGGAAAGACAGAAGATAACAGGTAAGGCATGTTAACAAGTTGTATCACCAGGTGTTGAAAGCAGTGGATTCCCTCCCTACATCAATTGGTTGGCCCAGCAAAGAGCAAGAGCTGTTTATTTGCCAGGGTAGGAGGAGGCAACAGATGGAAGAAATCAAAGGAAGAAGCTGATTTTTGAGAAATTGATACTTCAGCTGCATGTGTGAGAAGGATCGTTTTGAACAAACGTGGTAGAAATTGCTATAATAATCCAAGAGCAAAGTTTGCCAAATGTCCTGTTTTAATTTCATAATAACAGATTAAGAGCATTCTCTTGACTGTGACATGTTTGGTGGGGAAAAGGGGAAGGCTTTTGCTGAAGGAGAGCTGTTGATACAGGACAGAACATATTACTAATAATATGTTAAAATACATGGAGTACTTAAGGTCCCCAAATCTCTTCAGCCCTTTTTCTAGAGCTCACTCACATAGTCATTCAAGGTAACTGCAATACTGCTGTATATTGTACAGGTATTTGTAGCCACTGCTATAACAAGCAGGCAGGCTGAAAAAAAACCCAAATCTGTCCCACACAATTTGCCCAAGATGTGTATTTTGAAGAGGGGATTTTTTCCATACCTTAAGTAATGGGTTAGGTAGGTTATGATGGTGCTGCATGGTAATAGAGCCAAGAAGTGACAATGAGTATACATAACATCTTTAATCACTTCAGTAGAGTTATTCTGCATGAGGCAAACACCTGACATCAGCTTTATGGTAGCTGATCCATTCCTTGCCATGCAAAGCTGCTTGTGAAAACATAAAAAGAAAACTGAAGGGAGAAAAAACCATTTCAAGTACCTTAGACTTCTCACAGGAAGTTTTTGTTTGATCATGTGTTGTTTAATGTTTCAGAAAATGGTTACTCTAAATGAGATTGCAAGTCCTGAACCTCAGCCATTCTCTGAATAGCTGTTGCCTGTTTTATTACAGCTTTGTGGTTGGATACCAAAATGCTGCCCTGAGTTATACTCAGGATGAGTTTTGTAACATGGTATTAATAGTGTATTTCTACATAGCCTTCCAGCTGAAGGATCTCCAAGCGTTTTGCAAGTTACATCATTTAAGATGCTTCTTGTTCCCTCTCCAGACCCTTTTAATTTTAAATTTAATTTTGTGAGAGATGGAGGTGCTGGTGGGAGAAACATTACTGTGTTTCAAGCATGTTAACTGACCCCTCTGTGGAGGTGAACACGTGCATTCCCTTTCCACTTCATAAGGATAGCAAATATTTAGCCCTCTGAGGTCCAGGATACCCATGTGCTCACAGTACCTAGAAAGCAAACTCTTGGTACCTGAGCATCTGGGTTTGATGCCAGCCCAAGGGAATTTGTGCAACAGCTGTATATACAAAAATGGCTACCTTGGTCACAAAATATTTGGTGCCAGGCACTTTCTCAGAGCAACACAGTAAATTAACGTGGTGAAAGCATCTGCAGTGCCTCCCCTAAGCATGCATGTCCTTCCCCAGCTCTTCTGTAGCTGGGTAGGCAGGCACAGAATGAATTTGGGCTCTCAAGGGGTCCTGTTCCTTCTGCACTCACTGCTTCCCATCTGTTGGCATGGAAAAGCAGTGGGGTGGAGTGTGACCCCAGTTCAGACTGGGGTCTGCTTCAACTCTTGAGATACAAATAATGAGCCTGGCCAAAAGTACTAGAGAGCTGCTAACTGGTCTCAGCTGCCCCTGGAGCTTTGCTGCTACCAGCTCATGTCCCAAATGGATAAACAAAGCTCTGACAGGGGTAAAAGGTCTTACAGCTCTCCCAGTTGGTATAATATCTGCCAAGAAGTCTTTGAGACTGTGGTTCTCAGGCATGCTAAGGGCTATGCTGCCCATTTCTATTTCCTTAGCTCCCTTTAACCCCTCCCTTTTATTCCAAACAAAAATAGCAGATTCTTAATAGAGCCTTCAACTGGGAATGCTCCTGTTCCCATCTGGGCTGGTGGAAAGTTCCATGTGTTGCAGTGCAGATACTGCCACGTTTTCATTGACTCAAGTCCAGTAGAGCTAAGAGGAAACATCTGTGGAGAGGGATAGCTCTCTGTTTGTCCCAGAAATGAATTGCTTCTGCTGGGAGTGTGGAGAGGCTGAAAGCTGTGTCCTGGAGATGGGGAGTCTAGCAGATCTTGCTGGGCTTCTACTCGTGTAGCCTCGAAAGCACACCCTTCCAATGTACCTGTTTCACAGGTCTGCGAATGGTACTGAGTGTCTTCAGCCATCAGCCTCTGTGTTCTTTTCCCTGCTCCCCAATCCCTTGTCTCCTAGTGCACTCCTGCCTGATTGCATTCCCTGCCCATGTGAGGCAGCTTTTCCTTCTAGGGCAAAACGTGGTTGCTCCTGTTAGCTGTGCCTCACAGAGGCTGCTTTTCCTTTGGTGAGGTCCCAGGCTCCCAGTGATGATGCTCAGCCACAGCAGGGCACCTTTGGTACATCTCCCCACAGAGGAACTGCAGTGCCTTTGGATAAGCTGCATTGCCAGCTATCTAGTAACAAGAACATTTTTGCTGCAAAACAACATTAGAATCTCAAACATGCTGTTAATGACTCCCTGGTGATGGTTTCAACCTCAATTTCATCGACTGGAACACTTTTTAGTAAAGCTGTGGTTATCTTAGAAGCTCTGTGACCGTCTCTGTTGCTATCCTCTTTTCAAGATTTGGGTAAGATCAGCAGCACAGGCACACCTGAGTTTTCATGTCACATCATTTCTTGGTGAGATTTGATCTCGCTCATTTAGACTGAGATCATCATAGTTGCTGCAGCCCCTTGTGTCTTTGGAGGGGTAAGAGGACATGAAATCTCAGCCCCTTTCTGATGTGCAGAGTCCCTTCTCCACTCAGCTGGCAGGGCAGGGGCTGCAGCCAAGCCAGCAGTGCTCAGGTGCTGGAGCCACCAGCCTGCAGGCACTCCCTTCCAGAGGAGCTCTGCCACCACGTCTTCTCACTGTGTTTTGTCAAATGGTAAGGTTTGGTATTTCTACAGTTGGAAACATATGGATTGAGAAGTCATGATTTAAGTCCTACCTCTTTGCTTTCCTCACAGACACTGACTTTAATCTGATGAGGCTTTCCAAGGGTGTAGCTTGCTTTCTTCCTGCTGTCTGATCAAGCAAACTTTTCTCTATAGTCAAAAAATTAAGGAAATCACAGGGCTGATGTTGCAGTTTTTTTACAATCCCCAATTCAGCACCCACAGCGATAAGAAAGTAAACCACTTGCTCAAAGGTGGGGATAATGCTCAGTAAGAGCAAAAGCTGACAGAACAGTCTGCTTGCCAGTCTTAAAATACTGACTTTAAGTTCAATGGTGACTTTGCTTGAACTGATGCTGTGGCAGGCAGTTTCGTGCAGCCTGCTCAGCAAACCTGCCCAATTAGGAATTCTTACAGAGTTTTGATCTTAGATTTAGGCACTGGACTGCAGTTTTCCTTTGGCTGTTTGGACTTTGGGACGTGGATGATGGGCAGAAACACAAAGCAGTAAAGACAGCCAGATTTGTCCCTATCCCCCAGGAGCTGCATGCTCCAAACAGAAGGGAGCATGAGTCCTTTGGTGCAGCTCCTTTGGAAACAGGAGAATTTTGAGCAGCTAATACTACTTGAGTTCAAGTTCTCCACACTTGGGTTCAGTTTAAGGCCTGAAGATCTATTGTAGCACAGATCCTTCTGTCCTATGACTCTTGGTGAGCGTGGGGGAGGGATGTGAGCAGTGCTTGCCATGGGATGTGATGGGAAGGTTCCCTCCTTAGGCTCAGAGCCAATTTCCTAAAGTTGACGCTGAGGATAACGTTTTGGCAAAGTGCTGACTCCTTGGTTTTCCTCATCATTGTCCTTATGAAAACCACCCTTTCCTGAACTATTATTGCATTTATTCTCCGTTTTTCTTCTCAAAAACAATGATCCATAGAGTTGGCTCTTTCCATTTTAACCTGCTCCAGTGTTTACGCTGGTGGGAATCAGGAGTGATGCCAGCACGAGTTCAGGCAGCGGCTAATTAATATCAGAGGGTTTCTTCTGGGAGCCCCATTTCCTCACAGCATGATTTTTACTGTCCACTGCTGTTTCTCTCCTGTCTCTCTCTGAGGTTGCTGCAGTGCTGCTGAGACACAGATCCCAGCCCTGCAGAGTGGGTTTGGTCAAGGGAGCAGAAGTATGAAACCCACTGTGCTGCACAGCTGCTTTGGGTGTCCCCTTTGCCCTCCTGCTGTCCGTGCTGGTGGAAGAGGCAGGAGCATTCCCAGAGGATGGGGTGCTGAGAGCAAAGAGAGAGCATCATTCAGCATTGTGGGGGTCTGCCTTTGCACTGAAAACTTAGCCTTGAAAGGCCAGGTCTGCTAATTGCTGTTCTTGGTAATAACCGTGTGAATACTGTTACCCAGCCCACCTTGCACTTTCCAGCCATTGTGTGGAGTGACTGCCTCGTTTCTTGCCTTGGCAATACCTGCTCTTTCCCTAGGAGCCAAAGGAAAACAGCCTCTGATCTCGCTGCCCATTTCCTTGCCTAGCTGGGCACGAAATCACAGGTCTGCACTGCTGCCAGGAGCATCCAGCTTCCTTTGGTGGGCCTATTCCAGCCACTGTTCACTAACTGAAAGCCTTCCAAAGCCAGCATCACAGCCTGCTTACTGGCTTTCCCAAAGCCATGGAAACTTTCCTGACTGCCTCCCTGCAGCCCTGGGGTGGTTTCCATAAGCATAGGTACTTCTGCCCTCTTTTTTTCATCTCAAACCAGTTACCCTACCACTGACAGGAGCTACTCTCTCTCTCTGACCAGGAGACCAGGCTTAAAGCCAGGGAATAAAGTGCTTTTACTGGGAAGTAAAATCCGTAATTGCCCAGATGTCAAAAATCATGGCCAAACCCTGTTTTCTTGGCATAATTTTAGTACTTCGCTGATGACTTCCAGTTGCATTAGTTCATCTAATAAAAAGGATTACCTCTACTCACCGCCCACACCTCCCTTACCTAAAAAGCATGAATCATTGGGACCTCAAAAGCATGATGTCTGCCCAAAGAGCCCCCAAAGGACCACTGATAGCCCCTTATTTAAATGGAACTGCAGCATCTGGCTTCAGCACGAGACTGGGCAGGGGATGGGCTGGGTACAGGCGTTTAGGTGACTGTTCCCTACAGCATCCTCATTCTGCACCCACTGCAGGAATATTTCAGCTTCTTCCCCTCGTTTGGGTTTGTGGGGGTTTATGAGCTTTTATAATGTCAAGGATTTATTTTATTTTTTTTTCAGAATTGGGGCAAAACCCTCTGTGAATAGGTATCACAGCCAGAGACAAGTGTTTTGAGTATACTTATTTTGCTCTTCTTCAAGAAAACTGATGGTGGCATGCAGCACAGGACCTGCTGGCTGGTGAGGAGAGGCCCCGTTGGTTGTGGACCTGTTCTTCAGGGGCTATTGGAAAGCCACCCTGCCTTTCTTGTTTCTGCTGGGCAACAGCCTGGTGGGTCCCAGACACACAGAAATCTGTGGTCAGGGATCACTGTCAGACTCCACACCAGAGCCATCTGTTTCATGTACAGCAGCAAAGGGAACATTTTGGGGTTTTCCCCAGCTTGGCAGGACATGAATCAAAGCAAAGGCAGGCAAACACACCTGGAGCCAAGGAAAGCTGGGCTGAGTTACCAAAAGTACTTTCAAGTGTCAAGGGAAGGGAACATGTATGTGTATGTAGGTGTCTGGCATCTGTTGGGCTCCATCCTATTTTGGGATAGTCCAGCCAGGAGAACAGTAAATCCCAAAAACATATTTTCTGGCTTAAATTTGAGTGGGAGTAGGTGCATGTGGTAAAGGGCAGTGAAAATCAAACCCATTCCTCCTTGGTTTCAAAAGCTTGGACTGCAAGGGAGCTTCTGTTCAGGTAGGACATGAGGGCAGGGTTTTCCTTATTCAGCAAAAGTGTGAGGCAGGATAGCACAGAGGTGGCCAAACTAAATCAGTAACAGCTCTTTTAACAGCCACACCCCTGTGTATCTTTTATGCTCCTACAACTCCAGTGGTTCACATTGTGCTGGCTGGCATCTTGCCTTAAATTATCTGAAAAGTTTTAAGGTTAATGACACTTTGTTCTCCAAAATGCCCATTCCTTCTCTCCTGTATCTAAATGAGTTTCCTCAACTTGCTCAGACTGCTGCTGTTCCTCCTGCAGGAAGGGCTCACCTGCTTGTGCTGCAGCTGCTGAACATCCACACCAAACAAAAAGGCAGGCAGTGATCTTGGTTGAGACTGCAGGGCTGTTCAGCATAGCCCAGCTGGTCCAAGAAGTCAGTCTGGGACCCTGCAAGGGGGTCTCAGGGAGAATGGCTTTTTGTAGCACATGTTCCCCCCATCCCAAGTCCCACTCATCCCACTCATCTGTTACAGCTCTAGGGGTATTTAAAAGCCTGAACATTCCAAGAACTGAGAGAAAACACTAATTTTAAAATATTTTTTGGCCACCTAACCACACAGATGGCCCAGAGGAAGACTCTTCATGTGCTCAGCCTGACTCAGGGGCAGTGGGTGTGAAGCATCAACCAGCTTTTCAGAACCACTGTGCTTCATGAAGTGTCTTCAGTGCTTTGACACCCTTGGCCATCCTTCGGATTATGGACCCTGGCATGTGCCAGGTTTCCTAAGTGCAAAGTGCACATGGTGTGAGTACTGCTACAGCAGAAAGGGAAGTAATCCAGTGCCAGGCAGAAGCAGCCCAGTTGGTCTATAGAGATGGAGAGATGGAGCAGCTTTCTTCTTCGTGGGACATCTGCAGTAGCAGGTCAAACATCTTCCCAGTTTTCTTCATCCGTGCTTTTGCCCAGGCCTGCCAAAACATTGTCCCTTAGATGTAGAGGCTGAGATCTCACCCTCCTGATGCGTGGGGGGGGATGAGGCAGAGCTAAAACAACCCTCCATCTCCCAGTCAGGGCAATGGAAAGGGTTAACCTGATCAACCTGATGAGCAGCCCTCAGGTTTGATTAAAACCTCTGGAGCTGAGGTTTGGTTTCTTATCCTACAGAACTGAGAGCAATTTTGGAAAATTAAAAGTACATGAAGCCACTGTGTGGTCTGGTGGTTGGGATGCTTTTGCCACCGAAAGAGTCTCACACCCCTGGAAGGTGCCACTCAGTCTTCTGAGGTCTAAATGTGATGATGCTGCTGGGCAGCTCCACAGCACTGACCACCCCTGTCCTTGGAACAGGAAGAGAGGACAATATGACACAGCTGTCCTCCCTCCAGAGGATGGGAATTGCCATGAGGAGATTGATTTACAGTGGAACTGTCCCAGAAATGGCAATTCAAACCTGGGGGTGGGAGCCACACTCCGTCCCCAGGCATCAGCACAAGGAAAAGGGGTGGACAAACACCAGGGCAGCCCCTGCTGCCCCTGGCCCCAGCAGGTCCCACCACCAAGGAGGGGTGTCACCAAGCTGCCCATCACATTGACACAGAGCAGAGCCTTATCCTGCAATAAATTTGGGAGCTGGGCAAGAGCAAAGGCACAGCCACATGCACCACAGGGCTGCTGTACAGAGCAACTCCTTTTGGAGTGGGGGAATCCCAAAGATAAAGGTCAAAACCTACCACATTGGAAGCTTCCATCAAACTGTGACGAAGGGCAAATGAAATTGCCACTGGGGAGAGAGCAGGTGGCTGTCATGGGGTGGCTCTGCCCACAGCAGGCAGGACTCCCCACCACCTGCATCCCATGCCTGCAGCAAGGGACCCTCCAGAGGTGACCCCACGCACAGCTGGGAAGAGGTGGGCATGAGGTACCAGTCTCATCTCCCATGGAGAAGCGATGATGGCAGGACAACCCTACCAAAGCCACAGTGGAACCGGTTTTTTGAGGTGCAAGAGCCATCCTACACAAATCCTACTGCAGAAAAACCCCAGTTCCTGCCCCGCCATGGCCGCGCTCTGGCTGGGGGGGCTCATGGCAGCCCCTCGCAGTGGGGTTAAACCAAAACTCTCCACGCTGGGCCCTGTGTCTCACCATGGCAGGGACCAGGGCACTCAGACCCCCCGTGCACTGCCCTCTGCCCCTGTTGGTGCTGGCAGCATCCCACCCCTTATGGACATCCCCTCGGAGGGGCTATGGGGCAGGTGGCCCCTCTCTGCTGCCTCAGCCACCCAAAGGCTCCTTCACCCCTCACCTTGCTGTTGCCATCGCTGCCACACCAGATCCAACTCGGGGCGTTTGGCTAAAATCCCTAGGAAATCATTCCAGCTACACCCCCCCACCCCACCTCCAGCCTTCCCTTCTGGTTAGCTTAGCAGACTTTCAACACATTCATTCCCTTCTTCTTCTTCTTTTTTTTTTTTTTTCTTTCCCTTCTTTTAACAAAAACAACCAGCGGGCTAAGCAAACGCAAATCCCTCTGGGATGTTTTCAGCCTTGGCCGGAGCCTCCTGAGCCTTCCCCAAAGAATAAAAAGGGGCCGGGGAGGCTGCGCTGGCCGGGGCTCAGCGGGCGGCTTTTCCTTGGGACACTCATTCCTGCCTCCAGCCGCTGTCCGAGGGCAGAGGGAGCCGCTCCAGCTCCGCCCGGCTCCCGACGGCAGCGGCATGGCTGTGCGGGCAGCCTTCCTCCTCCTCCTCCTCCTCCTCTGCCTGCTCTGCCTCGCCCAGGTGTGCGGCCAGCAGAACGGCAAGGTGCGCCAGAAACCCGCGGCGCCCAAGAAAGGTAAAGGGGCAGGGGCACCTTTCGGGGCAAGGAATCCTCCGGGCTGGGTGCGATTGGCAGGATCCTTTGGACATTTAGCGGGGCTTTGGTGAAACTTCTTGGGAAGCATCGGGATAAATAATAAAGCGTCTTTTCCCCCCGCCCCGTCTCCCCTCCCCGTGGGGATGATTGTGTAGCTCTTCAGGGTGTTGAAAGGGTTTTGGGGGGTCCCCGCCTTGCATAAAAGTGTTGGGACGGCTTGGTGTGAATTTCAGAGGGCAATGCATTTTCTGTGTTCTCTGGAAGGGGCATCCCAAACCTTTCCTCTACTAAAATCTCCCTTTCTACAGCCCCCCAACCCCTTCTCATTCATTTTTCAGAGGCGAGTCAGTGGCTGATGACAGACAACTGATTCGGAGACAAGAACAGGCAGAAAACACATAACCCATTAAATAGCAACAGGGTTCTTCATTGAAAAACACTGGCCTCGGCTGTATGTCACATTGTACATGAGCTCCGAGGGCAATGCATGCAAGAAGATTGCCTAAGTTTTATTTTCCCTAGAGTGTTTTTTGGTTTTTTGTTCCTTTTCTCCTCCTTTTTTTTCTCCTGTCCCATCCTTTTTCCCTCTGATTCAAGGCATGTTAAGTACAGGAGAAGGCAGGTAAGGAAGCAGCATGTGAGCCTGCCTGCCTGATGTGTCTGACAGCATTTGCTTGGGCTTAGACCACTTCTGGAAGGCACTTTCCTGCTTGGGAAAAGTGGGAAGCAAGAAGCATCCCTGGAATTCGTTTGGCCAGGCTGCTTTCTATGCTCACCCAGTGGCTGTTTTTGTCAGATCCCACCCTTGTTCCCTTTTTCTACCATCAGGTCTTTCTATGAATTCACAACATAGCTGCTTATTCCACAGCTTATTTTCCAGGATGTAAAGTAGCAGAAAAAACAGTTTGTGCCTGTTTTCCAGAGCAAAAATTTCCCCTTTGGGTTCATATAGGGCACACACATGCATGGTACTCACTGGAGATATAAAGACATTTCTTGGAGAAATCCTATTTTAGAGATATATCTTAGAGACAGGAGGGAGACATTTCCTAGAGAATCCTGTTTTTCTCCGTGTGTCACTGCAACTCCTGTTTGTAATCCATTGGAGACAAGGTGGGAGAAAAATCACCTTTTTGACAGGGAAAATTGGCTCTGATTTAAAAACCTTTAAGGCATTGGTCCTGAAAACCAAGCCATCTGGAACAGCTGGTGGCAGGTTTTACTCTGCATTTCTTATCAAAGGAGACATTTTTGGGGGGAAAAGTCAAAACCCCAGCAACTTGGCATTTTTTGGCCAGTGGCATCCAGCCCTACAGCGGATCAGCTGCCCTGCCTTTACTGGAAACTTCCAGCATTTCTTGATTAATATTTTTCAGACCTTTACCAATGCCAGGGGGTGGGGAAAGGGAGGAAAGCACTAAAAATCCCCCACGCCTCCAGCCCCTCCCCACATCTGAGCCTGCCTGCCCAGCCACCACAAGGGCCAGGGCTCGGGACTCTTGCTCTGCTGGAACACCATTAACAACAAAGGCAGGTTGGCCCCATCCCATCCTCATCCCATCCTGGTACCCCCATCCTGGATCACCCCCTACACTTTGCCAGGGAGGGTCAGGCAGGGCAAAGTCACTGGAGGTGTCTGGCTGGATTTATTTGCTTTTTAATCTATGCAGCCAAACCACAAGTGCTAGAAAAGAAAGCTCTGATTCAAGTCAAGCATTTTATTTTAATTTTTGCTTTTCTTTTGTGTTGGTTTTTGGTTGTTTTTTTTTGTTTTGTTTTGTTTTGCTTGGGGTTTTTTTGTTGTGTTTTGTTTTGTTGGGTTTTTTTTTCTAATTACTGCTTATATTTGGATCTGCTTCAGAACAAAAATGGTGCTGTTTCAACGTCAAAAAGCCAAACCACAGTATTTAGGAAATGCTGAGACAGCACAGCCATTTTTTGCCTTCCCTTGGGTTTTTCCCCCTCAAATTGCTCCCCAGTTATGTTTCCAAATGCAGCCGTTCAGCAAGCTCTCCCTGAGCCCTGATGTCTTGGCAGGCAGATGGGATTTGCCCTTGTCTGGCAGCTCTGAGGGTCTCACCCAAAAGGATGCCCAAGGGAGGAAGGCCATGGCACTCCTGCCTGGGAGGCAATGACACAGGAGGGAGCATCTTGCATAGCTCTCACACATATTTCTAAGGTAACTGGAGCCACAAATTGGATTCCAGGTGCTGAAATCAGTGGGTAGGGACTAATCTGGGCTCCACTCCAGATGCTGCCCAAAATTTTCGGTGTACTCTTGTAGTCTGGGTGCTCTTTCCTGAAAATGCCTGTGAACATTTACACTGAGATAAATCCATGGGGGTTTGTTTGGTCTCCTCTGATCTCGGGACAGACTGCAGTATGGGACCTGACTGTTCCAGTTGGGACATTCATGGAAATGCCTGGTGTCAGAAGAAATGCTGAAGGCCAGGGAGGTTTGAAGACAGAGATTATAAATGAAAGTAATACACATTCCTCTGAGGAACAGAAACCTGTCTGGATGTCCAGACAAAGCCAAGCAACCCATATATAGATCCAAACTTCATATAGGAATAGTTAAATAATTAAGAACAGAGGGGTTTGTTTGTAATTCATCATATAATTAGAACATGAAAAAGTGGGTGAGGGTTCCCATTTGCAGCATTAAATACATTTCTGGCCAGGCTTTCAAAACAACAGACTGCTGTGACATCCTTCTGTGAGTCTCCTTTTCATCTTGCCTCTGCCCACATTAAACCCTGCTGCTCACAACTGGCTGCACAAGGACTCACTCCAGATCCTATGGGCATGCTGGGTTCAGTCACAGCAAACCCAAACTGTAAACAGGCTTGATCCTGGGCTTGAGGAGGTGAGACTTGAGGAAAAGACAGCACAAAGACAAAACACTGCAGTAATAATATAGGAAACTTGATGCCTTGAGTGTAGCTGTGGTACTCACTTTGTAGCTGAAGAGTAAGTTAATCAGACCTGATTCTCCTCATGACATCCCAGTGAATGCACTTCTATAGGAACATCTTGTGGCCCTGGATTTGAAAATGAGGTAGTGACAAGGGACAGGGAGCTTAGATACTTATCAAGCAGATGTGTCACCTCGCATGGCAGGGATCCTCTAGGTGGAAACCCGCCAGCAAACCCAGCTGGAACACCATAAGGAGCTGTCCCAGAAAGACTCATTGGCAATGGCCCACCATGGCCCTTGGATGTTAGTTAAACTTTAGAACATTTGTTCTACTGCAAGACAGGCTTGCATGAAAAAACAAAGCAGGATTAATTAGCCATTTCCCACAAAGTGTTTTCATTAAAGGCAGCAAAATAATAACTAAGGCCTCAGTGTTAAGTGAATCCATTAAAGATAATTGAGCAATGAGTAAAGCAGCTTAATGCCCTCCTCCTGATGTGTCTGGCTTTTCACATTCATGGCTCCAAGTAACCTTTGGGCTGGTGATTTTGTTCTGCATCCAGGCTGCTTCCCTACTTGCCTGGCTTGGTGCCTTAGCTCCCCATCTCCTTGACCCTCAAAGAAACCTGTCCTACTGCACTCGTGGGTGAACTGTCCCCTTTCCTTTCACCCCATGAGGACTGCTAGATGCTTACAACAGGCGAGGCAAAGCAACAGGAGCAGCAAGGCTGGCGTAGTGAATACAAATGCCTCAATGTCCAATCTCCCAACACCCTCAAAGTGTATTGGTCCCTTTGCTTCTGTCTAGGAGAAATCCAAGTACTGGTTAATAGCTGGTTGGAGCCATTGCAGAGGCAACACATCAGCAAGATGTAAGCTTTAGTAGCCAGCTGCAACTGCCTGGCCAAAAAGGTATCTTCTCACAGCAGGAAGGCAGCTCTGACCAGGTTTTGGGTACTTACAGTAGGGTCACTGGAGGTAGAAATGAGACAGAGTCAGCGTGAACTGGAAAGACTGGGTTGATAGTGGAACCAGGCTGGTGAGCAAACGCTCACTCTGATGGATGTGCAAGGGGACACTGGTGTTGACTGTGTGGATTCCTTTTGTTTATCCTTCTCTGAGCACAAAGAAATATGGAGTTTTGATGATAGGAACAGATTTCGTTGCCTGCCCTGGTATGTAACCAATGTTTGTGCTCTTTCCTTGACTTCTGCAACAGATGGTGTGAGCCTCAAAATGATTGAAGACCTGAAGTCCATGATTGACAACATCTCTCAGGAGGTTGCTCTGCTGAAGGAGAAGCAAGCACTCCAGACAGGTAAAGGACTTGCTGAACAACGCACGGCTTTTGCTTTGGGAGAGGAACTGCTTATAAAGAGGCTACAATTTTGGCAGGAGGTGCCCCCCAGCAACAACACGGGGAGAGAGGCTGGGGAATCAGAGCACAGTGTGGGCTCACTGGAGTTCCTCCAGGCATGTGAAATTCCTCAGGTAGCTAATGACAGGAGTTGTGCAGTGTGGGGCCCCCTCTTCATGTGCTAGATCTTCCCATTTGTGCAGCTGTGGATAGTTCTGTGACACTAAGCCAGATGTTCATTTTCCTTTTTGAGGTGGAAGGATGGGTTATGGACTAGTCTGTGCTTTAACCAAATGGAGCTCATTTGTTTTGTCTGAACCACAGAGAAATGGTGAACTGGCCTCCTATACATACCATGGTATAGCCCAGGGAACCTCACTGGTGGTCAATTCCACCATGCTTCAATAAACATCCACAGAGGACAGTCACAAAATGTCCATCTTCTAGCCATTCTCCACAGTCACTCTGTGCAAACTCCACTGACATCAATAGGAGAAGGATTTGCAGAACACGGAACAGAAATGAGATGAAAATGCATGTTAAGGAGAATTTCCTCCTTAAAAGAAAAGGGAACACAAGCAAAATCAAGACTTTAATTCCATGCTGACATTCATTGAGAAGTAATTGATTTGGATATTAATGTGTGGCTCTGATTAGGTACAGTACCTGTACCCTCAAGGTTTAGAGCTTAAAGAAAAACAAAATAATTTGATTTTCTTAACACTAAAATCAGAGGCAAGTAGAAACTTCCTCTGAAGACCTCAAGCTGTGCAAGCACAACGCTTCTGATCAAAGCTTATTAAAAGAGACTATTTTTCATCTTGCATAATTAAGATGTTTTAATTGGCGTGCAGTGCCCACGACAAACCTTGTTTCCGACAAACTCATCAGAGAAAGGGTAGCATTGGCTGGGGAAGAGCAAGACCAGGGGCTGGGGCAGGAAGACCATGCTGTGCCTCTGCTCCGACAGCAGCAAAGCCCAGGAAGGTGGCAGAGCACACCCTGAAATTCCATTTTTGCTGATGGTTTGCTGATGGGGAGAGCATGTCTCCATGACCCACATAGGAGGGAGAGGGCCCCTTGGAATCCCATGCTGCCATGGGTTCCTGCACAGCCTGAGAGAAGAAGAGTGTAGTTTAGTTTGACTGCTGGGTTTTGCTGCCGCCGCCTCTTCCTGGGCACCATTTTTACCCCCAATTCCCTTCCTGTCTTTGTGTTCTGTTCCCGTGGCAACCCCCCAGTTTGCCTGAAAGGCACCAAAATCCACCTCAAATGCTTCCTGGCGTTTTCGGAGACCAAGACGTACCACGAGGCCAGTGAGAACTGCATCTCGCAGGGCGGCACGCTCAGCACCCCCCAGAACGGGGAGGAGAACGACGCTCTCTACGACTACATGCGCAAGAGCATCGGCTCGGAGGTGGAGATCTGGCTGGGCCTCAATGACATGGCAGCAGAGGGCAAGTGGGTCGACATGACGGGCAGCCCCATCCGCTACAAGAACTGGGAGACGGAGATCACCACCCAGCCCGACGGCGGCAAGCTGGAAAACTGCGCGGCTCTGTCGGGGACCGCCATCGGCAAGTGGTTCGACAAGAGGTGCCGAGAGCAGCTGCCCTACGTCTGCCAGTTCATGATCGTGTAGCGAGCAGCACGACCCCCCCCGTGCCTCCCCCCTTGGCAGCAGGATTATAAAGCTATAGGTGTACGTGTACATGTATGTGCACGTGTACACGTATGCACACACACCCGCACGCACGTGTCCAAGTAGAGCCCCCCTTGGCAAAGAGAGTCGCCGCGTCTCAGTGTGGGATGGTAGAGCGCTAGAGCATTGCATTTGGCCACATCCTCTTAGCAGCCGCGCTGTTCTCGCTAAGGCACGAGTTATAGATATATTTTTTTACACAGGGAATTTATTAGGATGGCTCAGTTGTTTTGGCAAGGAGCCAGTGCAGCGGTTCAGCCTGGCATACAGCCGCCTTGGCTGCCCAGGGCTGTCACTCTGCGATGGCCTTTCCTGTCTTGCTGAGCTTTGGTGGGACACCAGCATAGCTGGTCTCTTCTGTCTTCTCATTTTGCTTCCCTATAAGCTCTGGCAGCGACCCATGGGAGCTCCTTGTTCCTCACAGTGGATCCTCCTGAGGATCAAGATCCTATCTCAATGAGCAGAGGGAGCTACTCCTGCTTTGCGTTGAGAGATACAATTGGGCTTATTTGGCAGAGTACAGCTACTCAATGGGTTACGTCCACAAATGAATTAGCAAGTTACAGACATGTTTGGTCCTTTCCTCATCAGCCAGAAGCCAGTTTCACTGACTTCAGCTGGAGAGCAAGACCCACTGCCAGATCTTTTATTAAAAAAATCCCATCAGAAGCTTTATTTATGCTGCAGCATCATGGGGGAAGCAGCAATGACTTGCAACATAATTAGTCAAATATATTATCGAAAGTAGAAGATGCACATATTACTTAAATAACATAAACGTAATGCTATTAGGGAATATGTTGCTATATAAAACAACTGTGTATTGCAAACAAACCCCAGGACAACTCACTTCAGCAGCTTTAGGAATCACCTGACTTGTTTGTGTCATGGGAACCCAGATGAAATAGTCCAGTCTTTGCTGGCCCAGGCACAGTCTTCAGCAAACATAAATCCGATGAGCACTGTTTGTGCCACTAAAGTTATGCCCAGCTGAAGGGCTGGCCTCAGTAATTTTTTACTGAGAAAAGGGTTAAAGGATAGAAATGAATTTACACTAACAGCAATGATGGGAAAGAAGTGCAGGTCACCCCAGCAGCTTAACCAAGGTTTGCTGGCTCTTGGCTGAAAGGTATCAGAGGTTCTTTGCAGTCCAATGCTTGATAATAACCCCTTCAGTTCAGGTCACATCCCTTGTGATTCCAAGACGTGATGCTGTTGGGGAGCCCATGGGATAGGTATTCCAATTTGCTGCTTTGTTTAAAAGAAGTATGATGGCAGGTTTTCCAAGAGATCAAATCTGAGCCAAGCTGGACACACACACACACACAAAAACACACAAATGCAGAGTGCATGCTTCTGAGGCTGTCACTGTTGCCAAACTCTCTGCTGTTCAAACGACTATAAAATAAAAATATCTATATAGCTTGCTGAAGGAATGGAGTTGTGTCAATGTGATTGGAGTGCTTTCTTCTCCTTGTCTTTCTCTTCAGAGCAGATCCAGGGATCTCTCTGAAGGTTGGAGATACCAAAGGCAGAGGGGAAAAGCAGAAGGCAAGAGACTCCCACCCTGTAATACGCTTTATAGGATTTTTCCCCTCCTGTCCCATTATCATCCCAGTCACATGCCATACACAGGATACAGGCAGGGAATCGTTTTACAGGAAAATAAGATTTTCTTCCTCCCCTCCCCTTGCTGCTGGGAAATTTCATTCTGAAATGCAAGGCAACCCAGAAGAAAGGTCCCTCCTTCAGCCCTGTTTGGCAGCAGTAGAGGTGCTGGGGGAGGTGGCATCTCAGGTCCCAGCATTGAGCCAGTCCTTCCCGGGCTGCCTCCCACCTCCTCCACAATGAGCAGAGCTGCAGCAGCAGCAAGAATTCCTCTCCTTCAGCCACTGATGTGGGGACAGTTTCTCCCTCCTCCTCCTCCTCCTCTTCCACCTCCTCCTCTCCAGCATCCCACGTAGGAGAGAAGGCCATCCATGAAGATGACAGTGCTCCACACCAGTCTGTAAAGTTTCAGCTGCTGCAGAACTGCGTGTGAAATCAGGTCACATTTCCACAGGGGATAGCCCTTTGCTGAGCTTTACTTTGGGCCCTGATCCTGAAGTTTTCCAAGACTCTTTGCTGTAGGTCATGGTTACATGCTACAAGCCAGCTTGTCTCAATATAAATCTTCTGGTTCCTTTGGCAGATGTTCCCTCCATGTTTTGAGGGAACATCAAATGAATGCAAAGTGACAATCCGGGAAGAGTTGCTGGCTTTAATCCTGACTGGACATAAACCAAAAGGTCTTAAAACACAAATGCGGGGTCAGAGAAATAAACATAAAGCTTTTATGGGAGCCCAGGAACAAAAGAGGGGTGATGTGAAAGCCATGGACCCTGGCAATACTGAGCTTTGGGGAAGATGTGGGTGCTGGAGCTGGACCATCTTTGCCTGGAGTGTGAATCTGAAAAATGGCCATGGAGATGGATGCCAAAGGATATTCCCAGAGAGGACATTAAAGAGTCAATCTGTCACAATCTAAAAAATAACAAGGCACTCTCAGCATATTTCTTGCTCATATCTCTCTTGCTCTCTGTTTTTACAGAGCTGAACTCCTGCCAGCATTGTTCCTCATAGGGGTTTTGCTCTTCTGAACCCTGGAGGAGCATAGGGAAGGGTGGTTTTGCCCCTGCTGTAGCTGTTGGAACCAGGATGACAAAACTGACCTTACAGTTTCCGTGTTAAATTTATAAGTTTAATATTATTCTTACATTCTTCTTGTTACTGTACAGTATGAACTACAAATTCTCTTTGAAAGGACAAAGAATTTCTGGAAGATTCATCATCCTTGCTTACCACAGCACTCTTTCTTCGTTTGCTTGTGGCCAGCCCTGTGTTTTGTGCTCACAGTGAATGTGGGGGTGGAGGGGTTGGATGGGGGACACTGGCTGCCTCAACTCCACAGGGGCCTGGTGGAAACTGCCCACAGCACATGTGGTCTATTTGCTGAAGGCCAGGACAAACATCACTTTTTTGATCTTCCCCTAAATCTTTTTTGCCCTTAAGCCAGAGAGGAACATCTGCTGTCCACAAAGTCCGGTCTCAACCAAAAGCATGCAGAATAGTGGAAAGAAACTTCAGCTTTTCCCCCAGAAAAGGGAAATGTGGAAGTGATCATGTCTGAACCAACGTACTGTGATGCCTGCAGTCTCTGGAGAGCCTCGTGTTATTAAAATAGGAGATGTTATGTGGGATCTTGTGCCACTGATGGCACCACCCGGCTGCCTGTGGCTCTGTGACACAGCAGAGGAAAGATGAAGAATGAAATATATGATGACATGGGAAAAGGACACCAAGCAGAGAGAAGGCAAAGATTCATGCTCAGAAGAGGAAACCCATTCCCATGCCTCTGCTCCTGGTGCCTGTCCACTCAGCCTGGGGGCTACTCAGACTGGAGGCTCTCTCCACATCAGGTGCACCATTTCCCTGTCATCTTCTACAGGGAACAGTCCCCCAGCCCCTCTGCTCCTGCCTGACACAGGGGGAACATACTTCCCCCCGTGTCTGTGGAATGAGACCATGGTAGAATGCAGCTCAAAAGGGAAGGACCTCCTCCACCTCTGAACCTTGTGATTCCTACAGGCTTTACTGTTTGATCCCCCTCCTCTGTAAGCACTGAGCCCCATTTCAGTACCTGATCTGGCAGTCTCTCCTTTTGCAAATAAAAGGCTAAATTGAAGTTACATTTCTCCTTCTCAGAGGCTGCCATAGGCAGGGAAGAAACACAGATCTGTGAGACTCAGCAAACAAGGGCAAGCCAAACCACCCCTGGGAGCATAAATATAAACCAGTTGGGGGTCACTAAACTAATGGAGAATATAAAAATAAATTCCTTGGGGATAGAAGATAAAGAGGATATCAGGCTATGGAGTACAAACAACAAAAAAATAGTGCTTTATTGTTTTATCTCCAGTATAGAAGTACCCAGAGGGAATCCGAAGGTAACAACTGAGGACTGTTCCAAATACAGCTAAAAACAGAAGAGAACACAACACACAAGCTGCTTGCCAACCTGGCAATGGAGAACACATCTTAGGAAGCATTGTTTAGGAGACACTGTTTGGGAAACACCAAGGTTATAAAAGAAAATGTAGGAGGGAAATAAAACCTACAATCCCTACTGCTTTGCACAGATTCTCCAGGGCCAGCTTGGTTTCCCACTCAAGTAACTTCTTATTTCTCCCACACTCATTAACAGGGATCCCAAAAGTGAGGTCTGTCACATTCTACCCTGTTTCTCTGTTTCAGTGAGGCCACATCTGGAGTGCCAGGTCTA
>JAWWEE010000074.1:44614015-44647448 GCA_035221455.1 Xenops minutus
AGAGGAGAGGAGAGGAGAGGAGAGGAGAGGAGAGGAGAGGAGAGGAGAGGAGAGGAGAGGAGAGGAGAGGAGAGGCTTTTTCTCTGTTGGGGTGGCCAGACTGTGGCAGAGATTGCCCAAAGAGGCTGTGGAGCCTCCATCCATGGAGATGAAAACCTGACTGGACATGGCCCTGGACGACATTCTCCAGAAGACCTTGGGCTGAGCAGGAGAAGCACCCAGGTGATCTCCAGAGGTGCTTGTCAACCTCAGCTTTGCTGTGCAAACACAGCCACTGAGCTAGGGATCCTACCTGCACAACTGGTTCCTCTTCTACAGTCACAGGAGAAAAGCAGGCATTTCAGGGGCAGACTGATGACCTGAGACATGTGATGGATGAGCTGTGAAGTAAAAGCTTTCCTACAGAAACAGGTCATCAAGAAATCCAATAAAATAATCTCTTGTGGGTTGTGATTTCTGCACTGTAGTGTTGCCAGAGCTCTAGATACTAACTAGGTCTTGCTGCTCTGCCAAGTGTGATCAGAAGACAAGAGCTGAAACTTCATACAGCTATTCAACTAAAAGAAAACTGGAAAAAAACTCCACTGAAGCACCAAAAAGCAAATTAAATGTGGGGGATTTATATTAAATGTTCAATCCAAACACACAATTCATGATGCATAGATGCAGATGTGAATCAGCTCAACCCCAGTGACAGAATTGCTTTACTGTTAGAGCAGGACCATGCAAGGGCAGCTTGAATTTCCCCTGGATTCATGTGCAGCATGGATACTGCTCCATCACTGGGAAGGCTTCGATCCAAGCCGTGCTGACGTGGTGGATCCAAACCCCAGGAGATGGGCAATGGCACAGAGGTGTTACCAACACACATTTATCGAGGTGAGCTCTCACACTTGGTTCTATAATATGTCAGAACAGAAAGCCAAACCCCCAAGTGGGTGAACTTGAAACCAGTCAACTTTTAGGAAACACTCCAGAAATTGCATTGGTTATAGACATGGCTAAACAATTGGTTCCACTGAAGAGTAAGGACTAGGAAGGAGCTGTGTGGGTGGGATGCTGTGTACCTAAAGCGTGTGACTGACAAGTTTTCTACACAGCCTGGAAACTGATCCTGTTCACAAAAAAAAGAAGCAGAACAACAATTAGTGGGGTTTGTTCCTAAATTAAAACATATACACCAAAAGAGGATGGAAACACAGCAAATAATTGTAATGTATCACTGGAGAAAGAAAAGTAAACCTGAAAGCATAGTACTTGGGGGGGAAAAACACCTTACAGATAAAACATGGAAAGCTTGAAAACAGAAAAAAAAAAAAAAATCATTACTGAGAATTTTTCCTTCTTTTAAACCTTCACAGGAATTGTTTGCCAGCCCATGAGTAGCCTGTTTTTAATCCTGCTGGAATTGTAAACTTAGTGTTCACAGCCAGATATAAAACCACCTTATGACTTTCATCAGGTGATAAATGCTCATTAAAACCGAGAGCAGACAGCCTGAAGGCCAAACTGCAGTGAGCAGTACCTGCACTCAAAAACAAAGATTCAGCCTTTGATTCACATGCTAATGAGGGAGCCGGGATGACCCTGGAGGTTCCACAGAAAATCAAGGAACTGGCTACATCAGGTGAGGCAGAGCTCCTGGTGGTGAGATATCACCTTGTGGTCACCCATCCTCTCACCTTTCCTGCAGGGGCACAGACACCACTCCTTTCCTACTCTCCTTCCCCTTTCCCAATGCCCTGAATTCACACTCCTTGGGGATGAAAATGGGTTGTTCCAGGCACAGGGACTTGACGTTGCATTAAAATTGTCTATTAAAAAAAATGTCCCACCATGTAATGTGAGAATCCCCCAGTCTGTGCATCAGTTATCCACCCATGGGAACAACAGCACCTCCCAGCTTATATCACATTTTGCAGCAGTTCCAAGGAGAGGGAACATTTCAAAGGCTAACAGGTTGTACCATCTGTGTTCCAGCCCTTTGCTCCCTTTGCTGTGGGGAGCTGGTTTCGAGGCACAGGCTGGGTGAAGGCAGGGCCCCTGGATACCCCATACCCAGGTGCCATGTGGCCCCAAGGGTGTCTGAGTTAGGGCTGTGATCATGATGCCAAGGGCACCTCAGTATTATGACATTGCAGTTATGGGGCTCTGGGTTTGAATTCTGCACAAAGACAACACACAAACACACACATAAAGTAAGAGACGTTATGGCTGTAAAGCACTGGACCTTAACATCAGGAAAATGTGGGAAGTAAGGTCACCTGGAAACCATTATACAACACCCCTCTTCCTTTATATCAGCATGATTTAGCTGTACCAATAATTTCTTATCAGGCTTAGTACATTTACCACAAGCACAACATCACCACTAACCACAGCAAAGGCTGTTACAGCAGTAGCTTTGCAGAAAAGGAAGAACCTTCAGCATCCAGGCAGAAATGACCCTCCCACTGTGCAGGAGAGCTCCTCCTCACGATTCTGCTTTCCCTGGCTGTCACCTAGATGTGACTGGTTTTTTGGCCAAACCCCAAAGGTGGGTTTAGGGTCTCCAGTTAGAGTCCACTATCAATGTGGATAAAGGTAACATGTCACGTTCCTACCGTTGTATAAAATTATCTAAAGACAGTCTGCTGGCAAATGATTTAACTAAGTATCAGGGTTAGGAGCAGAGACTCAGTAGTCAGAGGGGTACTGGCATCAACTCCCACCACCAAAAGCAACTGGTGGCTCAGGAATGCCCAGGGATGGCACACTCAGTCCTCGTCACCCCAAAAGACCAGCACAGCCTGCCTACCTGCTGCATCTCCAGGATATTGTTAGGAGAGGGGTGGTTGTGATTTTTCCAGAGAAATCCTAATTCAGAGCTCCTGCCACAGCAAATGGCATCCTTCTCTTCCATCTGTATCCCCACAATGGTGAGATGATGTGAGGCAAGACAAAGTTTGGCATACATTATTGTTAACAACAAGCAACACCAGTAGGAGGTGGAATTACCCCAAAAGAAAACATACAGGAAAATTTCTACCCTCGGAACAAGCACTAAGTTTCACCTTAATGATTAAAGTTATCTGAGCCCTTAAGAGCAAAAGGATGAATTACTCTTACCATCTTTTTCTACTCTGAGGTAGCAGGGAGGGGAACATCCCCTTTGTTTTGTTCCTCGGTGACAGAAAGCCACGAAGCTGTCACCACTGCAACAACTAAAGCAAAGTGGGGACATTTTTACAACAGTCAACGTTAATGAAGCCATTACAGATTTTGTAAAGCATATTTTGGAAAGAGGTTACTGGTGGCAATATGATTAGCTGAATCATTTGTGGACCTGGCTTATTGTTCTGCACACTTCCATCTAATTTGGTGTATAATTAGGTATTACTTATGCAAGAGGTCATTCATGTCAAGAGAAGCAACAGTTTCCAGAATAATCTGAGTTTTCCTACATATATTAACATTTTCCCAAGTACCTCTCCAGCCACTTGAGATGTCAACAGCTACTCCAAGTACTGCCACTTCATTCGGTGCTGAAGCAGCTTTGTGGCTGCTTTGTGCCAAAACCTGGGGACCTCACCGTGGCAAACCTGACCCAGCAGCTTTGCTGCGTTCCCAGAAGGCTCAGGTGAGGCTACAGGAAGAAATATATTGTAGACAGAGGTTATCAATATCTCACCTCGACACTGAGAGAACATTCACCAGCCCAACTGGTTTCTGGAGACTTCTGTGTTGAACTTGGCTGATTAGGAGTGTGGGTCTGATTAGAAATGCAGACAAGACATGAAAACGCAACATTCAGAAAAGAAAAGGGGGTGCTGACAGAAATCTGCATTTCAGGTGTTTGGAGCCCCTTCATTGACATGGTTCAACCTCTCCAAGTTGCATTCTCTTCATCCAGCAGCACTGCTTTCCCAGCCATAACCCAGGCACAGATTCCTTAAGACTCACGCCCCACAAGCTCTCTTGGGAAGTGTTACAGAAACCCAGCACCTCCTTCCAGCTGGAGCTGCTGCATCGTGTCCTTTCATGCAGGTGGGCATAAAAACCTAAGGAGAACATGTGGGAGTTTGACCTGCTCAACCAAATGCATCAAGTGTCAGAATACACAAGTGTATAGCACATTGCCCATTTCTCTATGTTGTTTGACTAGCAAGGAAAATTGTTGTCTTCTGGGATATTAGGCACATGCTAGGCTGGTTGAAAGATATTTAGAAATCTGTTCTTCTAATCCAAAGAAAAGAAATTAGAGAGGAAGATCTAATAGCTTGCCTTTATCTTTTTTTTTATTGCTCTGAAAGACTAACCTATAAAATATTCACTGAACAATCATACTAGAAGATTTTATTATGCCTTTGGTTAGTTTTATGGGTTTACCACTTATTAAATAAACCCTCATCAACTAAAGGAAACTTAGGGAAAACATATTAACTTTTTATAAGCTTTTGACTGGGTAAAGCATTAAGCTGTGAAAGGAATTCCCAAGTATCTAAACAGGTTTGATTTGGCAGAAAGTACATTTTTAATTTACTATGGAAATGTGAAATCCATATTCAAGCTTTTGAGCCTGCATCTTACTAAAATGATGATTCTTATGTAAAAATGTTTATCACAGAATTTTTCTTATTTCTGAGGATGTCAGAAGTTGCATTGCTTTTCCAAGCAGTGTAAGTGATAGTTTCTGCCTCACAAGAAGATACCAGTGGACATTTCAGGGGGAGAGTCATGTCCCCAAAGTGCAAATGCAGAGTTTAGTGTGAGCAAAACTCAACTTAGCATCTTAAACTGTGGAGCACTCATTTTTTTTGCCTTTGTAGTTAACCCTGTGTTACAGAAAGCCACCTCTGTGCATTTGGTTACTTTCTCCTACAGCCAGCAATTAAATAAAAGCAGCATTTTGAGAGGAAAAACACACTAATATAGTTTGATTCTCTTCTATTCTAAAAAGACACACACCACCTTTTAAATAACAAACATTTGGGATGATGAATTTGAAGCAGATGCTCAAACATCTGGGCTTAGGAGCCTGCAGTTCCTACTCCTGAGACCAAGTGGTGAACCTCATTTAAAGCCAGGTCTTCTGTGCAGAAAACTAGATTTACACATGTAATTAAGAGCTGCTTTGCCACAATTAATCTCATGTACAGAGGCAGCTGTAGGGCCCTCTCTGTCATTTTTTACCCCTTAAGATAAAGATCAAAGGCAGGGATATTTCTCCCACCATGGCAAGTGGCAAAGGCTCAGGATGTCCATATATCACCTTCAGGCAAAACCATGCCTGGGGTTCCAGAGAAAAAGGAACACCCAAACATGTCCCCATTTAATTTGAGGAGGTAACCCCTGAAATATAAGTGTCTTCTCACCTCTCCCATTATTTACCTAAGCCAGGACAGTGGAGAACACAGATCCAAAATGGGGCAATACCAGCAACCAACAATGGCAACCAATAATGCTAAGCAACAACTAAAATTTTAAATAAATAGATTAACTTAAATTAAAAAAAAATTAAAATTAAAGCGAAATGAATATTTAATAAGGACAATTTAAAATGAGAAAAATTATTAAAAATAAATAAATAAAAAAGGGGAGCACATACTTTACATGAAACATGCAGTTGCATCTCAATAATTTGCTGCAAAGATGACAGGACATCACCAAAACCTTTCCTCTCATTTTCTTCTGAGAAAGCACCTTTCAGAAAGTCAGGTCATTTTTTTCTAGCCTCCTGTCTAAAGAAGGGTGCTGTGTGCTGAGAGAGGGCTGCTGTGTTAGAGCATCTTTGACAGGATGCACCATGGCACTGTCTCCACAGCTGTGAGTGGCTGCAGCAGTTGTACCAGGATGAATACACCTATCTATAGATAAAACACACACAAAACTGAGACAAGGAACAAAGCAGTTCCTTCAGTTTTTGAAGATTCCTCTTGCCCAGAAGCATAAAGCCTGGTTTGCGTGCAGCAATTTTTTCAATACAAGAAATGGATGCAGCCAAAACCACAAGAAAACACCCTTTTTATATGTTAAGTGTTGCTAATTGAAACAATTTGCCATGCTTTATTTATGCTGATGGAACAACATGCCAGGAGTTTCTAAGTCCCTGTAAAAGAACTGTTCCTTCCTCCAGGCTGGATCAGTTTTCCACACCAAAACTCCTCGGTTTCAAAGGAAATTAGGCAACCCATGCTTACCTAATTGCTGTGCAGCTATACTCTATGAAAGATCATTTGGATGTAGAAAGCCATTTATACTCAAGGGATAAATCCTATAGTTTTTTCAGTTTGTTTCCAGCTCCCAGGTTTTCGGGGAGGCAGATTTGCTCCCACCTTTGTGTACACCACACAAGTCTGGCTGGAGAGGATGTGGACCTGGATGAGTGTTAGCTGGTGTTTGGTTTCTCCCTGCTCCCCCCAGCAACATTCACACACTTCAATGTATTCTCTGTCACACTCACACGTATCCCTGCGTGGTTTCTTCAGAGTAATATCATTTTTTCCCCATCCCCTAGAGTGGAAGTCTCACTATTAGTCTGGTGTCAACAAGAAAAATTACTTTTTCATTTCCTACTGGTGCTCTACAAATTTTGCTGTAATCAAAAAAAAAACAAAAAAAACTCCTAGTAACTTGTCTCTTGATTTATCTGGAAATTGCACTGGACTATCCACAAACATGCTCAAAAATAAAGCAATGACTGAGTATTTTGACAGCTCAAGATTGTCCAAACCTTACAGATTCAAGCCCAAGAAGCACCAAGGATCTTTTCAGCTTTGCTGGTTTGGGTAACAAAACCCTGAGTTTCCTTTTGCTCTTCAAAAGCAAATTGCATTTGGGCCAGGAGTTTTGAAATTGCTGTCCTCTTATGGCCCCCCCACTTTTCAATAAATGGTTAATTTAATTTGAATGTTTAGGTAAAGTCCACTGCATGGGACTTACTCTAGGACAGCACAACTGCAGTAGAAATACAAAGGATAAGCACTTTCATTTACATTCCTATTTAGTGGCAATTTTGGAGAGGGCCTAAGGGCTGGATGATCCTTGCAGATGTAATTAATTCACTCCCAGCAATTACTGGGATCCTCAGTAGTGAGGAATTCAAACACCATTTTCTATTTGCATTAAACTTGCCCCAAAATAAATTAAAAAAAAAAAAAAAAACCAAAAAAGCAATCAGTACATACTGATCCCATGAGCTTTTATTTAGAAGAAAATGGGCTTCACACATTTTCATAAGGGTCACTTCTGGGCTGAAGGGCTAGTCATGAAATGTACTGTTATGCTATTAGCCCTGAAAAGAAAATAATTTTGAATTCAACTGTATGTGTCAGTTGGAGATGAATAAATTATTAACATTGTGGCTCTACTGAGAAGGCCCTGAACTATTAATTTTTATATGAAAGCTTCAAATATTTTACAGACCTTCTCCTCAATGTTCTAAACACACACCCTTAAAAACTGTATGTAACAGCATATCACTGGCTATGCAAGAAAAAGGACACTCACAGTCAGCAGTGTATTATGCCAGGAAACTAGAATCTCTATAAAACCATTTCCATTGTCTAGGGTGATGGTGGAGCTACAAAGTCAGACATCAAAATACTCGAGGCTGAGTTCACACACACACAAGGAAGAGATACACTGGTTACTTCAGCTGGCAGTAGCATTATATTTCATTTATTTAAAAAAAAAAAAATTATTTCACTATTTTCTCTTAATGAAAAGCAAACTGGAATCTGTGCCCGAACTCTTACTCTAAACATATCAAAATAAGCACAGTGAAAGTCAGCTATAGACTGGAAACATCTGTAAAGTAAGGTTTATATTGCTGGACCAAAAGCTGAGTTAAAATAGAACAAATAAAAATGTCAGACAACAACCATCATATTCTCAAAGGTCAAGAGGTTATGAACAAAAGTTCAACCTTCATTCTGTTTTCTTCAGTTGGTTAGAAAGAGCATGAACTAAAAAAACTCATCTAAGCAACTGCAGGAGCCGAGGATGAGAAAGCCTTGAACTTCTCTTACAGACTTCTCATTCCTTTTCTGCAAAACAGAAGTGAGGAACATTGACCAGACAAATGCACAACTGGACTACCCTGACAAAAAATGGATTGTGGCAATTCAGTTACCTGAGCAAAACACGTTTCAGCACTGCAGAGATCTCCTAAGTTCTCAAAAGACATGAAAATGACCCTGTACACTTCAAAATATGTGATCCCAGGGAGCAGCCAGAGACCCAAGAATACACATTTCTGTATTAAAAGGGATAAAAATGAGCAGGAAGATACCTGAAACAATAAAAGGCACTTTTAGCTGGCATGTGTTGTGCTATACACTACAGAAAACAGCAGCAGATATGACATTATACTGAATCTTGTAGTGGTTCCAAGCAGTATAATGGTACCCACTGTTAAACACACACACTTGATCAAATAAATACTCAGTTTGCAATGCCAGCACAGTTAACACAGGAAGAAATCCACATTTTTTTCTTAATGTAAACCTTAAAGTAAGGTTTCCAATAAAGACATTTTCATTTTAAGCATTATTGTATTACATTAACATTATTGCATGCAACACTGCCTGAAAGTTTTATGCCACCTCTGTGTATCATTAGGCAAGAAATAGTCACGGTAAGATATTTGGAGAGAGAAATTCTCCAGTCCTTGAGCCTTGTGCTGCACACAAAAGTACAAACATCCTCAGTAACCTGCACACCTGGACAAGACAGATGTTGGTAAATACAAGGCAACTTTGGTCATATACCATAACCCTCAGCACAAAGATCTGCCCCTCACATTTGAAAAGGCACAGGTTTTAAAAAGGCTCCTGTGAGGGCCATGCTAGCCAGGCACTTATAGTGGGACCTGTTATTTACCTGAGTGAACTGCAAGTCCTGCGAGAAATCAAGGACTGTCCCCACCATCATTTCAACACCGTTGTTCAATTCAGATCAATAATAAAATATATATATATATATATATATAAAACTTTTAGGCCTGTCTTACGGATTCACCCTCATTCTTTGCATTTCAGAGAAATCCCCTGCTGGAAACAATAGTTTTCTTTACCCTGTTTTTTAATCCTCAGTAAGAGGTGAAGTGAAAAGCACTAATAACCAGCTGAATGACCACATCATTATTTCTTCATTGAACCCTTACTCTTACTTAAACCAAAAGTTCAAGGTATTAGTAAAATGTGAATGTTCCAGGTATCTGAACAGAAGTTCAGACTCCTGAAAGTCTTTTTGTACAAGAGCAAGAAAACAGTCTTTGGTGTAGGCTCATGTGGTGCAATCCAAGTATAACAACATCAGTTGAAAACTAGAGAAAGAAAACCTGTAACTTATCTTTTGAAGTACAAAAACCCAAGCTCAAGTGATCACACTGATTTACAGGCATGGATCTCTTCCAGGGGGCATATGTGGCCTTTCACTACACCTACATAGCCACTAGCATGCTAAATATGGTGAATTTTCAAGCTGCAAGTGGTGGAAAGGACAATGCCCCCACCTTTGCACAGGTATTAGCAGATTGCTTTAGGTATGTGCAACCTGAGAAGCCTGCATCTTCTAAGAGTCACCAACACTCAAACAACTGACTCTGACAGGAGGAAATACTGGACAGAACACTCTCCCCTCTGTTAATGGCCACAGTTTTAAGCTGGCAGTTAAAAATTAGTTTTCCTGATGCCTTTTTGGTAAAAAGCAGAAGCGTACCTTTGGCACCTGTTTTACAACCCCAAGTGCACGCAGTCCTGGAATGTCCTGACTGGCATTGAGTTTGACAAATGTTCGCTTTAAAATGGAAAGCTATCAACAGCTGAAGTTAAAAAACCAAACCAAACAAAATGAAAACACGCACACAAAGCAACACATTAAAATATATTTAAAAATAACACTCCTCTTCAGTATTTTTTCCCCCTAGACCACTGTCCTTACACCTGTGTTTCCACAGGAAACTGCTATACCTGGTATAAAATTACTCCACTAAACCATCCTGTTCCTTATTTTCCAGCAAGGGCACGCTTATATCTCTCTTATCCTTTTCATTTGCACCTCCATTGTCCTCCAGCTGCCCTGATTTCTGATGGGCAAATGTGTAGGTGTCATGGTCTGTGTCCGTCAGAGCTGGAGGCTCCCCCTCAGTGTTCAAAGAGCGTTTAATGTCTTTTCTGAAGGAGAATGGAGGGGGAGAAGGTGGCAAGCTACCCATGGGTCCATCAAAAGGCCGGTACACATCAACTTCTGGAGCGACTGAGCCATTGGACTCCTTTAGCAAGTCCCCATAGACCACTGCATCATCAATAACTGCATAGACATGAGACTCATTGTTTTGTCTCCCTTTTGTGAATAAGCCTTTTTTTCCAGGCATCTGGGTGTTCACGTTAGCATTGTACACTCCCACCATGGGATTCTGGGCTTTCTTCTTCCTGTTACAGAGTGGAAATTGTTGACAGGTCAAAACCATCACGTCTGGTGTGTCTGAACTCAGTAACAACAGTTCTGTTTATCCATCCCAGCCACACAGTTTACCAGGATTAAAGGCTTAACTTGCAATTCTAGGAAAAATAGACTCTTGAGTCTAGACATGCTTTTTTTAACAGGCAGAAAATAACTTCAAGCTATTTGATTACCCACTGCTGCTCTCTGACCCTGGACTTTGCACGATTAACAGCAATGGTCTGCCAAGCACTGGGGTCCTGGCTGTGCCACAACATCCACTGACATCAGTAAGACCCAGAGCCCACCAGATCCTCACAAAACACGGCTGAGTGTTACTGAACAGGAGATAGTGGGCCCCCTGTGAAAGTCAAAAGAACTTTTCTTAAGTGACTGTCCCTAGACTGGAAAGAACAAAGGCTGAACTGAAGACTTTTAAGTCTGTATTTGTAAAGTCTTTCCTGTGTGACAGGAAAATGCTGTCATAAGGGCTGTAGTCACCATATTGCATAAATTCATTCCAGCTCTACAGCTTCTGGACCCAATCACCTTGACAGCACTGAGAATATCAGAAAGCCCAATGGCTTCAGACTCTGCTTGTATGAGTAATGCTACATATGTAAGCTTTGCACAACCCAGTTCTCTCCCCAGGGGCTCATGGCATAGAAAAATGTTCCCACTTGACACGCAAACCCCAGGAGAAGTTGCTGGATGTTGTGTCGGTGAAAGAAAGCTTTTAGTATATCTGGGTGAGTTTACAGCTTGTTTGAACAAAGACTTGAATAGGATCACCCATGAAATTGCAATGAATGTGCCCCTTGCATGTCGCAGGGACTGCTGCTGAAGAACAGCCAGCACCTTACTTACCGTGCAGCCCAAAGCCCGTACTGAGGCTGAGGTAAGCAATGCTCTGCAGGTTGAAGTAATGGCTCCAGGAATGCTGCTCTGCCCTAAAAGTCAGTCAAGGAGCATTCCTGGAGTCACTCTCCTTCCACCACCATTGCCTACTTCATGCTTTGGACCCTGGTTCAAGGGATCTGCATCAACACATGAAACAGACGGCCCAGCAGCTCTCCCAAAATACCCTGTTGAACTGCCAAGTTACACACACTGATGATGAACTTACTTCTTCTTAACACAGCACACAGTCAGTCCAATGGCCATGAGAACTCCAGCCCCGGCCACCACAGCAAGGATGATTCCTAGGTCTGCAAACAGACAAAGTACAAGACACTGAGCCAAAGAAAGAACACCGAGCAAAAGAAAGAACACCCAGCTTTCTCCTAAGAGATGTCTGGGTTTGAACCTCCTCAAGAGGTTTCTATGCATACCAGCTGCCTGCAGAGCAGGGATTCCCAAGCCATTCCCAAGAAGCTGGAGGTCAGGCAACAACAAACTCCTGCAGTCAGCAGTGGAGCACAACCAAAGAAACCCAACCAACCCATCCACCTCCAAGAGTTCAGCACAGCTCATGCACTGCTAAACTTATCTGCAGCGTTTCACACACCTCTGGCTCAATAGGCAAGGAAGGGAAGAAAGGGCAGAAAGAAACAGCAGAGGATTCAACAGAAGAAATAGTGACATTTCAACAACCTCTCCTCAAAAACATCCTTTCCTCTGAAATACACACGTTGTGTTGACCTGGGGTTTTCTAGGAGTCATATAATTGATTAGGAAATTATTTTAGTCATATTTTTAAAACTGTTTATGTTTCAGGGAGATGAAAGAGAACAAGAAGGGTGATTTTGCTGTTAGTAGTCAGAGCCCCCTCTCCACTAAATGGTCAGACCTGTCCTGGGGAAGAGTTCTTGCTCATGTGAACACTGAGACTAACTGAATGAGGACTACTTGGATGAATAAGTTTGCATAATGAAATCCCAAATTGTTCACCAGGTCCGTGACCTTGGAAGGGAGAAAACATCATTTGATCTTATTATACATTCTGTCTGCTATCTCCAATTAAAAAAAGCTAAATGAAATTTAAAAAGCTGAAGTCTAGTCTTACTACCTACAACCCTTCAATCCCCTGTGTCAACAAAAGAAAACCCAGAAATAGCCCTCTCCCCTCCAAAAGACCCACCACATTAAAACCCCTTCATCCTCCCCAGCTCCTAGAAGTACCCAGATGAAACCCTCAGAGGTTTTTGAGGTACAGACATTTCCAAAGGCAGGATCTCACAAACCCTCCACATCCCAGGAGGGCCACCATCCAAGTAAAAGCAAGCCAACACACAGAAGACAAATCACCACGGCCTTAAGAGGACTCACCTATCTGCTTGTCAGCAAAAGTCACCCAGAACTGCAAGGTCAGCTGGGTCTTGTCCACAGGTTTGCAGTTGGAGACGTTTACCCAGAAGTTGTGGTACATATTTCGGGGGTCAGGCAGCAGCTCGTCCTCACGGCGTACGGTCTCCTCTGCCCCCAGAGTCTCCTCCTTTATGTTGACATAGGCACGGCCCGTCTCACAAGCGATGCCCATGCGGTCCTTGGAGAACCCAAGGCGGGCAGTTTGCTTGCTGGGCACGATGAGGTACCAGGATATGGAGACGTAAGGAGGTAAACCATAAGGCCAGTTGGGAGTCTGCAAGTAAACTTTGGCTTTTGGATTTGGACTCACAGTGAAAGTGCACTCATCTGTAGTAAAGAAAAAGAATAACAACAAAAGGAAAATTGAGTTTTGACAATTATCGTCCCCTCCTACATCAGTAATTATCACAAGAAACACAGTCCTATCTGCAGAATTTCCCACAACCATCTATTCAGTACCTGGAGTAGAAAGTTCATTCTCTCTTCCAGAAATAAACAACCTCCCTGGTTCAGATACAGACTGATTCTAGCAATGGCTCCAGGACTAGACTCTAATGAACTGAACTCTTAATTTCTGTTTATCCACATGTGCTTTAATAAGCACATTGAGAGATTTATCACTGCACAACAAAGCAGTACAAAACTCACCACCTTACCTTTAATATGTGGCACAAAAGACATTTTCAAATCCTGATGGTTGGACTCATTGACGAATCCTTTACCGAAGGTTTTTAAGGATATGGTGATATTATTCCTCATCTGAATCTTTTCAATGGATCCACCAGGACAGAATACACCAACATTGAGCTCGGTCTCTGGGGTGCCACTAACGATGCTGTAACTGTAGCTGGTGTTGCACCTCTGCTCTGGGACATGTTGCTGCAGTTTCAAGGACGGAGATGTAATTTCTATGTTGATCAGGTCGGGAGCCAAGAGCTTCCAAATAAACTTATGCAGTCGAATTGGCAATTGCATAATAGCTTTGGGCACCGAGAGGGAATAGATTCTACTCTGACACCTCCGATGATCAACACAGCCTGCAATCACAAAAACAAATCTCAAGGGTTGTGTATTTCTTGCAGAGGAATTATCTAGGCACATACAGAGTACTGTCAGTTTGGCATTAGAGACCCACACAAGCATCCACCTGAGAAAATATCCTCTCTTAGTAACCTTTCTCCAAACATGTATTGTTTGCATTTAAAGAGCCTTCCTTACCAGGAGATCAAAAAAACAAAGAGACACAAACATATTCAAAATCCCTAACTCAAGATACTACTTTTGCTATATCACTTGCTGACTGTGACACTGTTGCAGACTGGTCAAGGTAGAGATCACACTTTAAATCTCCTTCTCTAAGGTAGTTGAAAGCATTTGGGAAAATCCTACACCAAGGGGACACTCAAGCAGCACAAGATGCATTCCTGACGGCCACCTTGAACCTGAATTTTCACAGGCACGTTTACAGTTCTCAAGCTCTGTTTCCCTATTTTGCAGTACTCAGAAGATTTTTTGGGGATTTCTATCCTTTCCCTTCTGGGAACAGCTACACAGTTTCTACTTTTAAAGGTAGGATGATGTACTGAACAAGGACACCTCCAGATCCATCACACCCATCTGGCTGCATAGTACCCATCTGGCCAACGCCTGCTTTCCAACCACAATCCCTTTAAAGCCAAAGTGCAAGAGAAAGTTTGGAAGACCCCTGGGGAAAAACATGCAAAAGCATTCCCTAGGAAACAACGCCAAGCCACTTTTGTCATACTTATGCCTTTTTCAGCCGTGATCCTCAGCTTGGACAAGTCCTTGCACAGAAAGGAGATCCTGTAGACGGTGCCAGACGCCAAGGTCAAGACGCGGTCGCACGTGCGAGGATCCTTACAGATCAGGCAGATGGGCTCAGACATGAGCGGGACGTGGCTGGGCCACCCCTCCAAGTGTATGGTTACAGTCATGTTCCTCTCCTTGCTCAGGTCGACCAGATGGGTGACATCTGCAAGGAGAAACACCCCAGAACAATCACAGGCAAGGAGTGCGGTGCAAGGCAGAACTTCGGCTCTTCTCATCCCATCACGCTACAGCTTTTCCTATATGCTTCTATGTATAATTTCTAAGATATTTACTTCTTTTCATCAATGTAATACGAACTCGGGAAGTATTGTATCACTTTTCTAATGTAGATGTTTGAGCCTTTCCACACACAAAGCCCATTTCCCTCCCCCTTTCCAGCTATAACAGGGTACTACAAATGCTAAGTCACATGGATGGGCAGCTACAGCAAGTTGGAACAACGAGGGTAAGCAGGATTGGCAGATACCTTCTCCCATCTAGGTTAAGGGCAGTTGCAAATATTTGGAACACCTGGAAGGAGGAAATATAAGGAAAGAGGAGAAAATGCAAGATTATGGCTCACAGCACAGTTCACAAAGATTGACTATCATGTGGGAAGATAGATATTGGATCCACACAATATCCTCATGCTGTTAACAAGGCGTGTGTCTCTGATGTCAAAGAAAGCAACCTGATCTAGTGGAAAGGGTCCCTCTTCATGGCAGGGAGGGGTTGGAACTGCATGATCTTTCAGGTCCCTACTAACCCAAATCATTCCATGGTTCTATAAAGGACAGGGGGGGAAAAAAATTTCAAAAATTATATATACACACATATATACTCTATTACTACTCTTCATTTTCTGGTTTTAGCTTTAGCTGTGGATCTCTAGGTTATACAAAACATGTGAATAAAATAGCTTTCTCCTGTGTGGGACAACAGATACACAAAAAGGCCAAATGACATTCTCCAAGTCACTGCCACAGCCAAGCACAGAACCCAGGATTCCTACCACAAGGTTACTCATTATTCAGAATGGTCTTTTCCTGCAGCAGCTAAACACTGTGAGGGTTAGATCAAGAAGTTATTGTGACTGCAGAGAACTACATTTTCTTCTTATTTAATGACAAGCGCCACAGACAGCTGTGGAACACCCAAATGTTTGGGAAGCTTTGAGAATATGCAGATACTAATGCATTTTTAATAAGAGTAATGTTGCAGATGGCAACGTGAGGGCTGCATCTGAATCTTTGATAGAACTTACGTAACTACAAAATCAATCATGAAATCCTAAAAAATCCCTAGAGAAACCACTGTTGTCTCTTCAATCCAAGTGGTTTATTACTTGCATTTCATTCACGAAATGACAACCTGTTTTCAATTTTTTAGGTGATTATCGTCTTGTCTACCGGCCATAAATATATTAAAATTCTTCTTGCTTTCCAAAGCAGGAGGGAAATAAAGCTAACTAACTGAATACCATGTTTTCATTCTGTCTGGCTTCCAAGATGCAACACACAATAAATGTAAGCAAACACAATTTTGTTGACAACAATGTCGTGAGGATTTGGTGTTCATAAACAGAGCCAGGCTAGAGAGATAAAGACTGGAGGATTGCAGTGGTGAAATGCTACAGACCCCTTCTGGATATATGACTTCAGGGCACAGGCCATTCAAACTTTATTCCCTCTAAAATCACTTAAAAAGCCACTGAGTAGCTCCTGTCACAGTGGTGGCCAAGTATGGACTTTCCTCCACCTGTTCTTCTGCAGTGAGTGTACCTTGATTATTAACCTCCACCTTGAGCTGAGGTCAGAGCTGATAAGTCAGAGGATAAATCACTAGCTCATCACCTAGCCAGGCCTCTTATTTCTGGTTTTAGATAAAGGCTCTAATATTACAAGTCACTGTGTTAAGCCAATCTGGATTTTGGGCTAGAAAAACAAACCAACAATTTTCTTAGTGTAGAGAGAGACACAAAGAAAATCTGAATATAGGGGATATTACTAGTGGAGTATCCTGCTGACTTGCGTGTCTAATGTGACTTCTTTGCACTAGATGATGGTCAAGCAAGCAAAACAAAACTCAAAAGGAAGGAAGAAAGGAAGGAAAGACATGCACGTTGATGCCATTGGTAATCCAGAGACAGTTTTACATCTCTCATGTCACCAGTTTATGCTGTGGATCTTGCTACCTACCACGACAGCAGGTTTCACCTTATTAAGTGCAACTGCTCATGCAGAGGACAGCAAACTGGGCTCACATTTTATGAATGGTCTTTAAAATGTTGAATCTTACGTCTGAAAGAAAAACTGTCCAAATGAACTTGGACTTGATTTCTTTACTGGAAAATAGGCAGCAGCTTGTAAGCCCAAACAATTCTGATCAGGCAGTTACAGTCCCTGCTTGGTACCTTGACCAGACTCTCAGAGGTAACATAGTGGGAAGGAGAAGCTCAGCTTTACCTATATACAACGTGCAAGCCTTGATACTGCAGGCATTAAAGGCATTTTCCAATTCCATGAGTCAGGTGCTGGAAAGGGAAAGGAGCCTCCATTTGCAAGCTACGGTGGAAAATCTACAACGGAGCTTCATACTCCATTGCAAATTGCAAATTTCAGCATCCCTGCTCGCCTTGCTGTCATGATGGCCAGACGTACCAAGGGCAGTAAAACAAGCCTCAGTGTTGCTTGGCAACCCTCCACCTTAAACTCACAGAGGCACCCAAGTTCAAGGAAAATAACAAAACCAAGAGCATTTCTCTCCCTTGTGGTGCTCAAGTCCAGGTGTCTGCAAACAAAAGCAATAAGAAGGTGCAGGTAGGTTACTTACTCTCATCAATCTGTGGGTGTTGAACGACGACTTGGAAGAGCAAGCGAAGGATGCCCGGGTTCTGGGCATCCTGATCACAGCCCTGCAGGGACATGTTGAAACTGCCAGCAATATTGGCAGGCTGGCTGTCACTCAGCTTGAACACCTCTGGGTTGCTGAGGGAGCCAGGGATGTAGTACTCGACCCTCTCCTCTTTCCTTTCGCAGTTGGAGAGGCTGTAGTTGTGGAAAAACACACTTGCTCTCATGTTGGAAGGAACCACGAACTGCCACGTCATGAGCTCGTCTTCTGGAAAGCCCAGGGGGTAGTTAGGGGACATCAGGGTGACGGAAGACTCGCCCTCCAAAATGGATTCAATAATGCATAACCCTAAAACATGGGGCGGGGAGAAGAAAATATACAAGTTCCCATTAATGAAGACACACTGACATATCTAGCACCCAGAAGCAGAAGAGTATTTTTATTTTTACAGTGAGATCATCCATCTCAGCTACAGGTTAGTTTATTATAAAACCCTCAGACTAAAACATATACTGAAGTTGATTCTTTTGCCTTCAATTACAGAAAAGATAAGGAATATATTATTGTTGCATTTTCAGTTTGGTGGGTTAACCTTTCAAGCATACAGACAGACAAGCTTTTATTACTGGGAAAGGAAAGATTCTAGCTCCTACTTCTACTCATGACTATGCAAGAGCAAACATGAAACTTGACAACTGCTTCTGCTTCACTGGGTTTTGGGGAACAAAAGATGTGAGCTTTTATACCAGATTTGAGCAATCTTTCCAAAAACCTCCTGAATGTAACAAAAGCAGAGAGCCTCAAATAGGCATGATAAAACATGACTATGAACTATGGGGCCTGTAATATGCTTTATGCTTGGATGCCTCTTGGCAGTGTGAAGTTGGGTACACAGAGATTATGGTCCCACTCTAGGACTCCAGTGGTGATGTGCAACTGCAAGGAATGCCAGGAGTTACAAAAACCCTCATGTTCTCGAAGCTTGGACCTGGACCAGGTTCCTTTTATAACTGAGAGCAACAACTGCAGAATTCAAGAACAGAGCAAGAACACCTCCCAAAGAGGATTTGGCATGAGATCACCAAATAACCCACTGAACAGTAAATAATATTTCAGGTATTTTAGGAAGATTGTTATTGTGCAGGTTGAAACAGATAACTGTATTTAAGCAGCCCCATGTGCCTCCCAGGCACTGCTTCCCCTTTTCCCACATGCCTTTCCTGAAGGGAGGCATTGGTTTGAGGCTCCAGAAGTTAGGAAAGCTTCACTTAAAAATAAACAAACCCAACTACACATTGTAACCAGAAAAAAAACTCTCTTGGCTCATTCTAATTATGCTACCTAGTCCCACCTAGCTGAACACACAAAAACAAGAGAGCATGTATGTTAAAGTTTTAGGAAGTTTAAAGAGATTGGGAATGACTAATCACAGAATTGTTAGGGTTGGAAGGGACTCCTGGAGATCATCCAGTCTGACCTCCCTGCCATGGCAGGGTCACCTCGAGCAGGTGACACAGGAATGCCTCCAGGTGGGTTTGGAATGTCTCCAGAGAAGAAGACTCCATGACCTCCCTGAGCAGCCTGTGCCACTGCTCTGCCAGCCCCAGTGGAAAGGAGTTCTTCCTCACCTAGAAGTGGAATTTCTTGTGTTTCAGTTTATGGCTGTTGCTCCCAGCCCTGTCACTGGGCACCATCAAGAAGCATCTGGGACCATCATTTTCACATGCACCGCTGAGATGTTTATAGGCATTAGTGAGACCCCCCACTCAGTCTTCTTCTCTTTAAACTAAACCAGCCCAGCTCCCACAGTCTTTTCTCATAAGAGACGCTCCAGTCCCTTAATCATCTTTGAGGCCCTCTGCTGGGCCATCTCCAGTGCACCAAAAGCAGCAACAGAGCAGTTTTCATCATTATTAATTGACCAAACTAGGATATATTGACTCCAGAAGAGCACCAGCTTAACAAGCTAAAAATTACACAACAATAGTTTCCACAACAGAGGAAGTGGAAGGGAGTTCGGGACAGCAGCGCCAAAACCACGTCAGCTGAGAAGAAAGGGTTCCCTAATTCAATTACACTACTCCAAACTCACTTTTGATGGAAGTCCTGTTAGCTATGTTGAAGCCTGAGGTGGTGAGAGGCGAGTTCCACGGGAGGTGCAGAGACAGGACAACTCCTCCGAGCAGCTTGACACGAGACACTGAGCCATTCCTGCAGAAGGTGCCAATGTTGACCGTGGCCGTGTCAATAGAGCTGTTGATGTTGTAGCTGATGAAATCTGGGCACGTCTCTCCTGGTTCAATCTGCCTCAGCCACGGGGTGGAAAATTTCAGTTCGAGTCCAGCTTTTGTACTTGCCTTCACATCCCAGATGTAAGTCCTGTCAAGGCGAGGCAGCCCCGGTGGGTAAAGATGGACATCTCCAAAGGGACATGGGCCTGACACACAGTCTAAATTCAGAGAGAGAAGAGCCATAATACAAAACTCAAACAAACCAGGAATTTGACACTTCTCCTTCCTTGCTATTTTCACAATTTTTAGGTTGCACTTAACTTTTCTTCTGTGTGCACTAAAAGACACTCCTGTGACAGGGTCACATGTTGTCTCCAAACAGGTTACCCACAGAATAGACAGGATAAACCTGCTCTAGTCAGGCTGGCTAACAGAAGGGTTCCATTGTCTCTAGTATTCTGCCTTGTTTGCTGAAGAATTTAGAAGGTATTTAGTGAATAGGGTAGAGTCTGAATAGGCAAAAGGGAGAGACACAATGTCAAGAGAGCTGGAAATAACAGATGTAGAGAATCCATTTTATCCCGTCTCACTCAGAGAATTCCTGTCAAATCATTCATCATTACATTTTCCACTGCTTGCAATGAACTATATTTCTGTTCCCTTGGTGCCCAGATGAACAACAAAAACAACTGCCCCAGGATTCTGGGAAGAACCTCGAAACTTTTATCTGAAAAATCCTAATGATTGATTGTCATTCCAAATAAGCATACTTTAATCTATGTCTAGGCTCCAACTTAAAAGAAGATATATCACAAGTGCATCTTGCAAATATATCATGAGATATTGTGAGCTTTACTATTTGCATGAATCACATGAATAAAAATCCAAAACACAAAGAGAATTATCCTTGAACACCACCCCAAAAATAATGAAGATGTTACTAAAGACTGAATGCCCAATGAAGTTTGGGATCCAGTTGTGAAGTAGCACATGTTCCTGCCATTAAAGAGTACATACACCAGGGATAAGATTCAAAGCAAATGAAGCTCCCAAATTTTCAGTTTCTTGATTGCAGTAACATTCATTAAATATAAAGAAACATGTGCATGTCTTCAATGCTTCTGTTGTCCTTATAGACACAGCCAAGCTGTTCGTCAAGTACATAATAAATATATCATTATAAGTGTTCAGAGGCTTTTGACAGGGGAAAAAAAACCTGATTCTTTGATGGGTTTATAAATTGTGGGAAAAAGAAAGGCAGAAAGGAATCAGTGCAACAAACTCCCATTTAACTGCAAATCCAAATTAACATTAATCCTGCCAGCTGCAATGCAGACTTCTTTAACTTGCATAGTTTTAGTAATTTATCAGTGCTCAAAGATTTCTTCTTATCCAAGATTACAGCAGATACCTTAATACAGTAATGGGAAAAAAAAAAAGAAAAAGATATGTGGTTTCACTGGAGAAAAAAAAATTACCATTGGGGGAAAAATAAAAATCTGCCTCTTACCAATATTTTTCTGAATTTCCACGATGAAATACTTCTCTGGAGTACTACAGGTAAAGGTGAAAGTCACATTCTCCCCAGGTTTTATCTTGAGTTCAGGCCTGAGGACGTTTTTAATGCGAATCTGACAGCTTGATAAAACACCAGGTCTCAGTTTAATCACAACTGTGGTGTCGTCCGCTTTACGAAGAGAGATTGTAAAGGAAGCTAAGAAAGGAAAAAAACAGATAACAGAGATGTTTTGTTACTAGCACACATGAGGAACACCAGCCCTTCCACCCATCCCCACTGATGCCACAGTGTCCAAAGCAATATTAGCACCCACATTCTCAGGAATCTGGTGTTGCACCAGCAGAAAATGCCTTGGCTCTGTCAGCACAGCAACATAGAAACATGCCTGCTGCATGTGCCCTGGAGAGGTACACAGGGAATTTGTGCAGAACCAGTTCTGCTCCAGTTTACACTCAACAGTGTGATTCATTTCACACTTTAAAAGGAGCTCAGTTATTATTCCTTTCAAACTTTTGTTCTCCTGCCTTTGGTTTTCAGGCTGTTATCAACACAGCCCGCTTCATTTCTGAAAGCAGCCATCAGGTCATGACTCAATCCAGGACATTTATTCAGCAGCCAAACAACAACACAAGCCTCGACTTTAACCACACACAATGGTGACAGGGGAATCTCTGGGTATACACCAGTTACTGCAGAGCAGGTGAGGTATTACCAAAAGCACAGACCAACAGACCTTTATACACATGGTCACAGCCCTCTCCCACCCTCCCCACCTTTTACAGCTCCTTCTCTGAGGGTACAGGATGTCCACACTATGCCCCTCAACCAGCACTGAAGGCATCTATGGCCTGGGATGGACCATGTGTGCTTGGATACCTCTTTGGGTACCATCATTGACTTAGAGCTTTTGAGAAACACTCCACAGATTTCAACCCATCCTCAAGCACTACCAGATGCAGCAGCAGCAGCAGCTCTCACAGGGAACACTGGAGCCAGAGAATAAACTGCTTGTTGAATAATCTTTTATTTTATTGGTAGCAGTTTATCAACAAACAGATCAAACCCAATCATCTCAAAAATATAAGCCAGCAAGGAGCCCTGAGTGGACATGGAAGATGACTAGGAAAGTTATCAGCACCAGCTGGATGCCTAGCAAGGACAGAGCCTGGACTTGGCTGGAACAAGTAAGGTTTCCATTGAAGTCAACAATCTGGGGACAGGTCAGTCAATAAGTTTTCTTTTAGTTGTTTTCATGCTCCCCCTTCCTTATTTTGGTGCCTGGAAGACACAACCAGAGTGTCTGCAGCACTTGTGTTTCTAGCGTGCATGGGAAAAAAAATTAGGTATTTAAAAAATAAGAGATCTAGAAATAAGGTTACTCCAAGTTCTCTTTAAAAATGTCTGTACCTTGGGTGGGACATCACACAGGGCTGCATAACAAAGCTCTGCCCATTCACCAGGCTGGGAATCCTCTTGCTCACTAACCCCAAGATTTACCTGGCAAACTTAGCAGTGTAGCACCCTGAGGGAGCCTCTGAAGCTATTCCCACTGCCAGGAGCATGCCAGGAAGTTTTAGGAGAACAACTGGCTCACAGAAACACATCTGCAGGTTGCCCCAGGCTCTGTCCACCTGTTTGCCATCCCTTGAGCACCAGCACAGCCCATGCCAGCTGCTACTGCCACAGTAGCAAGGATGCTGGCCAAAGCCCAGGGACCTGGGGACTCACCTGGCTGAGCACACCATGGGAACCCTTGACCATCAGAGCCCTCTCATGGCAGATGAGCTCGCCAGAAACCCTCAACAAACGTACCCACCCAACTCAAAACTTTAGCCACTGCAGCTTCAGAGAAGCTTATTGCATCAGTGACTCCATTTCACCCAAAACCTACCTGTTCTATATAAGAGAGGTTTAAAAAAGCTCCTGATTTTCACAGCAATCTCACAGTTTTGCAAGGTGATTATCATTTTGACTGCATTACCATTTTTCCTGCAATGTTTGGCAAAAGCCCAGGGACTGAGCAGTCAGCATGGGCTATTGTCCCTCCCTGCCACTGGGAACACTGCAGTTCCAGGTTTGTCAACACCAGGTAGCAAAAATCTCATGGCTAAAGAGAGTAGGGCAGAGCAGAGTACTCAGAGACACCTCATCAGGCCTTTATTTGAGTTTTGTTGGTCTTGAGCCTTTTTGCAGCCTTTCTAGCTTTTCTACACAAGCTTGGAGTCAAAAGACTTAGCAAGCCCTTGACACTGCCTTACCTATTTGCCTTCAGGATCAAAGGCTTAAAATGAAAATCTCAAACATCACGAGGCTTGCAAAATTGCTGCATGTGCTTTTAGCCACAAGTTTACCAACCCTCTAATACCATTAGTGAGGACCTGGTCACCCAATAACTTTCTTACAGCTTTTAAGTGATGGGACAATACTCTAACCTGAGCGCCTATACTGAATTCTCCTGCCTCTTCCAAATGCTGGCACACTTTGTGTGTGGGGTTTTGCCTTAGAAATGCTTTGGCAGAGGTTTACTATTTTATTTCCTGAGGAAATAAAAAAGGTGACAGTATAGCCTCGGAATTGCCTTGTGCAATGACTCCCAAGCACACAGGGAACAACTGCAGGGGCAAGGTCCATGGGGTGGGGCAAAGAAGAGAGGAAAGCCAATCAAGCCATCAGTGCTGCTCCTCCTTGTTCTTCAAGGAAGAAAGAAGTCTTCAGAGGAGAAAGTGAAACAACTACTTCCAACTTAGCCCTGAGTTTTAATTCCCATACCCCTCGACACTTTTTGGGTTCTTTTGGGGTTTTTATTTATCACACCTAGTGCACAGAATACCTTTGACCATGACGGTCATCGTTTTTCTGGATATGAACTGTTAACAGCATAATATCAATAATTAATAATTACAGACAAAAGAGGCTTCTTTCTTGCATATGGTAATTGTCATACTCATCATTGTCATATAGTTTATAAATATTACTGAAAAGTCTGTTTCTAGCTTTCTGGTCAAACACTTATCACTATTCCTTTTCCCATCCCTGGGACAGCACAGCCACACAACCAACCTGGCAGGATGAAGAAACACACCAGCACCACTAACAGCCAGCACTTCTGCACCACGTGCTGGTGCACGGCTCTGAATTTTAGTCAGGAGGATTAAGTGTAAGCAGAACAAATTCACTCCTGAGCTGAAACCAAGGAACAGAAATTTTTAACATTTTGAAATAAGCAAAGCCTTCCTCCAAGGGTCAAAACAAAGCATCATCTTCCCCGGCTCTCAAAAGACCCAAATTTGGCTGCCTGGGCTTTTTTTTCCCCTCCTTCCCTCTCCTCTTGCTGACTTCATGACCATATAATCATGCTCCCTTTGATCTCTCTGCAAAATATAAAACATTTGTCAGCTCAGCATCACTTTCCAGTACAGATGTGACCCATGCCTCGGCTTTCCTAAACAGGACCTGCCCAAAATCACAGAAGTGTTGCAATGCTCAATGGATCATCATCCCAGCAGGCAACACGGATGCAGATCGATACCAAATGAGGCACAGCAAAGCTGTCTGCTAGAAACCCACAGGAGGACAGACACCTTTATTGCATAAACAAACAGCTTGCATGGATGAAACTCCACGGATCATCATTTTGGCCAAGAAATAAGAGTGATTGCTGTAATGGCAACAGTAGCCATCTAGAGATGTGCTGAGCTACATTAGATTATCCAACCTAATTTACATAGGAAAAATAGAATAAAAGAATCACGCAGAAAGTATATTCAGTCACTAAAAATTAATGGCCAAATGGCTAAAACCCCCAAACTCCAGCCACACACAAGGAACACAATAGAGAGACTACTTAAAGAGCACCTTTACTGGAGAGCTTTTATAAACACAAGCGAGTCTCCTCATGACTCACGCTCATCTGTCTTTGTCTGTGATTCCCACTGCATGCCTTTTTATTAGGATTACCAGTAACTGGGCACGTTTCTTGAAAAGAAGCAATTTCCACGCCTCGTTGCTGCTGCACAGGGGTGACACACAGGATGTCCAAACCAGCATTGCCAAGCAGGATCTTGTCTTTGTCTACACAGCAGTGGAATTGTTGGGCTCGATGAAGCCTCCGGTCCCGAGCTGGTTCACAGGCTGACGCAGACAGCTGATCTCACCCTATTTTTCACCCTGTTTTTCTTTTCCTCTAAGCAATTACAGTTTCACTGCTTCCATTGCATATTTCTTCAACTGTCCCATTCTCAATCTGCACCCTCCCTGCCACAGCTGGATTTTAATCCTGCTCATGCTCATCTAAGAACGCGCCGTCACAACAGCTGTCTCATCACAGCACCCCTTTATCACTAGATAATGCACAAACACCCCTTGGCTAGGGGTTTTTCCCAACACTATGATATTTCCAAACTGTTCATCAACGTCATTGCTCAGAGCTCTCCCACTGGGGTTAGGAAAAAAGCCACATAGTGTCAAACAAGTTGGATTACTCCAAAGAGCGTAGCCTAAATTTATCTGCCATGTTTGCACCTAACACTAATCTTACAGTAATTTTAATTAAGTGTCAAAAGGACATTTTTCCTTTACAAGAGGGGGGTGCAATATAGAAGTCAGCTGGCGAGTAGTCAAGCCAGTGGCACTCACAGAGTGTGCATAAGTATGTACAAGCAGAGGACTTGGCAGAACAGCAGTTTTTATGGCCATGCACAGTGTCTTGCTAAACAAAGCAGGAGCCAGAACAGAGTCCAACGAGCTTTCGGTAAACAGCTGCACTTTATTGCAGTAATTTATCCATAAGGATCTAGGAATTGTTTCATGTGACTGGACTGGATGGATTAAAACAACCAAAAAAGCCCCCAGATAGACCAAGAAAACAAAACCCACAAGAGTCACCAAAAACAAAACCTCAGATGCTGATTTACCCCACAATTATGTCCGAAAATTGTTGGTTTTCTCATTCTGGTTAAATCACGGGCTTGTTCCACTACAGCCATCTTTAACAAAAACCAGGTGGATGGGGCTGACTGAGGCACCACTCATGGGCTGGCAGCAGCTGGAGGAGACAGCCTGCTGTGGAAGACTAGCAGTGGCAACACTCGCTGTGGATATGGAATACCTGTCTCCAAACCCCTGTGCTGCCCGAGGGGGATCTGAACCCATGCAGCCAACACACCTCTCCAGACATCATTGCAGCATATCATGCCACCACCTCAGGACAAGGATAGCACCAGGGTGCTGTTTGCCTCTACAGCTTGGAAGGCTCTCCTGAAAAGCTCACCACTTCTTCTGAGCCCTTTGAGGAATGTTGACCTGCAAGCACATTCACAGCCTGCTGAGGTTATTCCACTACATATATTCTACAGCAAGAGTCACTGCAAGATGGTAGGAAGGAAGGGGTACAACACCACAGTAACCTAGCCATAATCTGAATTATTTCAGTTTCAAACCAAACCAACTCCTCTCTCTGACCTATTGGATAGCACCAGATCAGGACATGGCAGTATTAGCAGGGCATGTTCAGAGCAATCACCCCAAACACCTTTCTCCTGGCTAAGGGACCTCAAGGCTGTCTCCTCTGTGATGGGGACTGATGGCTCAAGCTCCCAAATCCTGAACAAACACCCCAATGGCTCAGCTAAGATATGTACAAACAACTGCACCTGACCATCTATTTCTGCACCACCTCCAACACAATTCACTCCACAGTTCACTCAAATTTGCCAACAACACAGCAAAGAATATTTAAAAGAGTAAACATCTCCCTGCTTTGCCAACTCGATCACTTTGTACCTGTCTTACTGACTTCTTTGACAATTCGAGTCCAACTCGGCAGTTGCCCAAGCATCATCCACTCCTCCAATCTCCCCTGCAACATCCATCCAGGTAACTGCTTCCATCCCTTAGCAAAGGTAGTCAGGGACCCATACACTGTTTGGGCTCCTCTCACCTATGAAACCATCTGAGAGCAGCAAAGGGAAGATCACAAGCATCATCACCCATTACAGCAAACCCTTCTTGCTGCAAGCTGCTGAAATCCCGTTTGACTTTACAAAGCAACCAGGTTTTCTGCATACATTTAAAGTGTAAACTAACTACTCTCTACATTGCAGGATGATCTCCTTATATTTGGACCTGTCTTCCAACACCTTGCTTGTTTAGGATGCAAGGTCCGTATTTTCTAAAAGGATTGCTTTCAGGGAATCACCCAGAAAACTAAAGGAATAAAATGTGCAAAGCTTGTAAACTCCTACAGATAGGCACTGCCAATTGTTATATTGGCAGCCACATCTCAGGAGAGGGCACCTGGGGGAGAATATCCATTCCTCAGACATCAGAGTACAGCCCCCTAATCCTCACTGTCTGTTTAAACTGATAAGACAGGATGGGGATGCAAAGCAGGCGAGATGTCACAGGTTCCCCTCCTCTCAGGGAGGAAGGGTGGACACTTCTGGCATAGTGATGTTCCCAACCATTCCAGCACAATTCACCAGATGAGATCTGCTAGCACCCCAGGCCAACAGTCTTGCTCATTCAAAAGTTGTTAATTCATTAATCTGTAATGCATAACAGGAATAAAGTACCGACAGATTTAAAAGAACTAAAAGAAAAAGGAAAAAAAAGCATTATTTATTTCTACCCCTTTATCTAGAAGAAAGATAATTTGGAAGACAATTAAGACACTGGTATAACTTGTGATAAAGAAATTTTTTTAAAAGAAGCTTTGATTTTCACCAAAAAAAAAGACACTTTGGGATTTGGCAAGCTTAGCTGTAATGATGTAAAGGAGAATGTTGTTTCTGAGCTGCCTTTTCTTACTTACCATTTTTACAGACACGAAGTTCTGTTGCTTCTGTGGAAGTGAGACACAGAGCTCAGTGAACACTGCGAGCTGCCCACCAGCTCACACACGGGGTACAAAATGTACGACATGGGAGCCTGTACAACTCGAGGAGAAAATGTCTCACTGGCTCAAGGAAAGACGATACCACGCAAGTCCCTGCAGGAACCTCCCTTGAAGAAAACTCGCACAGTTTATTCCTACCTTGATGTAAGCCAGCAAGAGGGCAACATCTTGGAGCATGTCTGAGCAGCTCTTCGGTCTTGGCTCTGGTTAATGAAGGTGTAAAAGCACATTTCACAATCAGGGGTCCCTCCCACGCCAAACATCCTGCCGTCAGCTCTTCGTCTCTCACGTCTGAGGAACTTCAGATCATCCCTTTTCACTCCTCAAAGTCTGCCCTCTCAGCTCTGCCCAGGGGCCCAGAAAAGCCAGGGCCAGCTCCAAAATGTCAGCGCTATCGTACCTCTCAAAATAAGAGTTTGCTCCGACATCAAGTAACCACACTCCCTTGGTTCCACAAGAAACCAAAAGGCACAGCTCAAAGCAGGCTGTCCCATGGCATCCTTGTGGATAGTTGTTAAAAGGGGTCCAATTGAACAAAGCTGAGACTTTTTCCCCTGTTATGGAGACATATTAGAAAAATAACCACTTTTCCCATGGTACTGGCAGCTCAGGCACTCAGAAGCAAACTAGATCTTACTAACATACATGAAATGCCTATCTACTAGACATTATGTCACAATTCTTCAGCTGTCTCCTCCTGAAGGTCTTCCAGGACATCCTATCAATACTATCCACGCTAGGCAGGTTCAGCTGCAGGCAGCAAACCCTCGCCTCCATCACCAGCCACTCCAGAAACACAAGATTATGCTCTGTCATAACAGCCAGCAGCCAACAACTTACTAAGCACAGCACAGCCCACATCCTTTCCTTCACACCCTGGTGGCACAAACAAGAAGAAACTGCATGGTCACATCTCCAAGAAATTAGAGAAGTTTTCAAGTCGAGGGATGGTGACATGGCTCTATCAGCTGAATCCTACTAAGAGAGCACCAGAAGTCACCAGCTGCCTTACAGGAACAGGGGAATGGTTTGATTCCAACAAGCAATCCATGCTGTAGAGGGTGTGTTGCCTGCTCCAGAGCTGGAGTTTGACAGGGATATCCAAGCAGCATCAGTGAGTTGAAGAATGTCCCAGAAACTCCTGGAAGTGCTGCGTTAAGGTGTTACCTTTAGTCGTTCCCCCAGGGTGGGCCAAAGGTTTATAAATTATAGAAATTATTAAAGGTGCAGATTTGTAGAAAGATTTTAACAGAAATCTAAAAGATGAAGCCAAAAAGAGTCCATTTAATCAAAACTGGCATCCCAGTCCATTTTCCCCACATCCTTCAGCCCATACTTTGCTGGAGCTCAGTCTTTCTAGGAGCTTGCTCTTGTGTGGAGACCAATGCTGTAAAACACCCAAAGGGAGAGCTCAAAGGAACACCCAGAAGACAGCAGGAGGACCTTGCTGCAGTAAGAAAACTACTGGTCAGCTCAGTTTGGGGGTACAGCCCACTCATGACAAGGGTGACCAACATCCAGCTTCCTCATCACAGTTCCAAAAACCCAGCACCACCAGTGACCCCACCCCGGCCACAGCACGAAGGGGCACAGCTCCACACACATTCACTGCCCTTGTGTTGCATCAGTCTATCCCTGCCCAGAACCCAAAGAAGATCATATTTTGCCATCAGCAATTACAAAAAGCAAACGAGAACATAATCAATACAGGAACTGATGAAGGAGGAAAAGGGTTCACCTACACTGATTTGCAAACACACACCCCTGTCACCCACAGCTGTTTAAGTCAACACAGGTAAAGCCAAAAGTCTCTCGACTTTGTTCTCAGCAAACGATGGTTTCTCATGCTATTTTAAATATGAAATATTTCTGGAATGACATAAGTGCAAAGTTATTCAGCCTCTACCTAAGACTGAGGGTTTGGCAGCTGTGGATTCCAAAGCCTTTTTTATTTAACATATACTTGTATAAATAACAATTAAGCTGGGTAATAAGTGCTATAGCAACAAACTGAGTCCCAGCGATATTTATTCGTGAAAATACTGCTGCTACATATTTCAAAAAGTCAAAACCTTTTTTTCCCAGTAGTTTTCCTCCTACTTTCTTTTCTATTTCAATATTATTTAAAGATAAGATAATTCATATAAGCAATTAACAAGCCTGAGCACAACTGACCCAAATGATACCAAATACCAGGTAGGGGAAAGGTCTTTCCTTTATTTCATAGAGCAAACCCTGATTTCTGTCTAGAAATTCTTGTTACAGTGTAGAAAGACAACACACAAAAGTTGCAATAAAAATGAGAGGAGGACAACCTTCTAGCTAACAAATAATTTCCTCCATCTCACTGGTCCATGGTGATACTCTGAACGTGAGCTTCAGCAGCCTCCAGTCCTTCCACCTTGTTTCTCCCTTGGCTAGTCCTTTGCCTTGAGCCAATGCCAAAAAATCATCCTTTTCAGCCTGATTTCCCTTAATTATTTTTTGGCTCATCAAATGACAACCCCAGGCACAAAAAAGATGCCAGGCAGCTAAGGAGCCAGGCTCAGGAGCTGGCTCACCACATCATGTCTCTTCCCAGCCAAGTGGCTGCTATCTGTAGGGATTTTCAATTTTGCATGTGGGTAAGCCCATGGCCAAGAGTGGGGCTGTTGGAGGAGCTTCATTCACACATCACTCCAGAGATCACAACCTTACTAAGGATCTCTAGTGGGGGCACTCAAATTGGTGGTCATTTGTGCTGCTATGGACAATAAGTTCACCTCAGTGTATTAATTCTCAAATATTTTTATATTCCCACCACCTCACATACCAACTTGGGCCTTCACATTACCCCTGCATCCCTTCAGACTTAGAGATGAATGAAAAACACACAAAGACAAGGCTCAGCTGTTAAAAAAAAAAAATCTCAAACCCGACCAAAAAAAAAAACAAAAAAAAAGGAATTGAGAAAAAAAAATTAAGGGTATTTTCTGGCAGAGAATTTAAGGTAATAGCACCAGAACTGAGACACACTGCAAGCAAGCAATTTACTATAAACACATTATTTTCCAGAGAGTAAAAACTAAGCACTTCAGACTGCAAATAGCATGAGGCAAGCCAAAAAGAAAGTTACAGCCAAAGACTCAGGCACATTGATTGTGGTCTTAAAAGGAGAGGTCTCAATTGAATGAGCAAATGGCGATTCACAATGGAAATAATCCAGCCTCCCCTGACTTTCAGAGGAGAACAAACAGGCTGGTTATCTATATTCTGTCAAAACAGCAGAAAGACCCTGCTAACAGCTTGGAGGGTTTTTTTATTTTGTTAAAAGATCAGCTCTACGTGTTAAGACTGAGGCATACTCAAATCAGTCAGTTGCCAAGAAAAAGTTAACTGGAAGGTAGAGCAAGAATCAACGTGGCACTATCTGTAAGTTCACTTATCATAACAATGACATTTTAAACACAAAGCCCAAAACACATATGCAGATTTTATCACATTTATAAGGATATTTTAAAGGTGAAATATTTGTTTATATTTCATAGACAGCATAAAAGTCTGATTAACTTTATTGTTACTGCTTCAAAGAAACATGTTTTTAGTTGGAAAACACATTTTCAAAGGTCAGAGTCACAATTCTTCATTCACATTCCCATGTCTGTGCACAGCTAGCACACCAAATACTTCTATATATAGTTTCTATGGTTTCTATAGTTTCCCAGCTATAAGTTAACCATTCCTTTGATAATTTACATTATCCATAAGGTTGCATTTCAAGAAAACCCACAAGCTCCTCTGAATACAACGTGACCAACCATGCCTGACCCACATGTTCCTACAGGATGGTAAAAAATATCACTGTAACATTGTCCTTGCTGGGGAGGGGTGGATGGAGAAGGCGAGAGAAGAACAAACTTCATCAAGGATGACAAGAGACAGCCTTAGAGCACACCAAAATTTGCAGCTGTCTCACTGGAGCATCATCACTTCCCAAGAAGTGGCACAGCCCAGGTGCACACCCAGCCTAAACCTGGCCTTGCTGCAAGAGAGGGAGCTGCAACTTGCAACCAAAACAGCAACAGCAGAGCTGGTACCTCTGTCAGTACCAGGGCAATGGGGACTCCTCAAAAATTACAAACTATGTAGGGGTGTGGGGAAAAAATCTGAATCTGAGCTACCTTGGGCTTTTGGGACCAGCCTTTGCTCTGGTTCCAACTACAGAACTACTGGAGAGGCAAATAGCTGTCATTCACTCAGCTCGGAGTGAATGAAGACATTAAATGCAAATATATTATTTAAAAGACTACACAGCTTGAAACTTAAACCTCAGGGCTGTCCAATTTCATGGTCAATATTTAGACTGCCTTGTTTGTGATAAAAATGGCACGATCCCCACTTCAGTAGAACCAGAGCAGTTCAAGGTAACAGAAAAGTTAAAAAGGCACAAATTTCATATCTTTTCGTTAATCACAGTCACTGCAAGTGACACCATTTATTCTGTACAGAAGGACTCATTTCAAGAGTCTTTAACAGGACTACTAATAGCAAAAAACCAGACTGTTTAGACTTGAGTTTGGGCATCTTTTGCAATCAAGCGGCTTTGGAAATTGAGGAAAACCCCACACACTGTCCCTGTGTTTAGAACTGGAATTCTTTTGGGGTCACAGATGGGATTTAAGAAAACTATTCATGAGTTAGGTACATGGGATTGCACCAAGCATCCAGGAATGTCAAGAGATGCAGAGATGATAGTGAGCAGCAGCCCACATTAAACTATCTGACCCAGCCAGGCATACAAGCCATTCCATTTCCCTGCATCTACAGCTCATCCATTGATCTATGTAAGTAATATTCTCTTTGCTGAAAAGCTCACATGACTGCACAGTCCGACAGAGAACACGGCCCTGAGAGCTCCTCCTCCTTTGCAAGAGAATTCATTCAGCTGCCCCTCTGGCGTCCAGGGAAAAGGACTTTGGGAAGCTATTTGCATAATCAATACTCCAGCAAGCGAGCGTGTAAAGACCAGATCACCTATGTGGGTAGTATTTTCAGAGAGGAAGAATAGGGCTCGCTCAGACTATTCGTGCTGAAACTGAACGCCCCACGGCACGAACACGACCCCCACTCCCCCGCCCCCTCCGAAAACCAAGAGTTATCAAAGCACAGCAGCGCACGGCGATAAAGGCAGAGGAACCGGTCCCTCGCCTACGGGTGGCCAACAAAGAGAGGTCGGGCTCAGCCGCACGCCGGGCGTGGCGGGGAGCCCAGGGTTGGGGTGATGCGGGGAGCTAAGGGGTGATGCGGGGAGCCCAGGGTCGGGGTGATGCGGGGAGCCCCGGGTCGGGGTGATGTGGGGAGCCCAGCGGTGGGGTGATGCGGGGAGCCCGGGGT
>JAWWEE010000074.1:44647548-44687045 GCA_035221455.1 Xenops minutus
CGGGGAGCAGTCGGGTCGGGGTGATGCGGGGAACGGAGGGTCGGGGCGATGCGGGGAGCCGGGGGTCGGGGCGATGCGGGGAGCCCGGGATCGGGGCGATGCGGGGAGCTGAGGGTCGAGGCGATGCGAGGAGTAGTCGGGGTGATGAGGGGAGCCGAGGGTCGGGGCGATGCGGGGAGTAGTCGGGGTGATGAGGGGAGCGCTCGGGGTGATGCGGGGAGCGCTCGGGGAGCCGATCCGCGGGTGGCGGAGAGGGGGAGCGGAGCGGAGGGTGTGGGTCCTGGGGAGCCATTCCTGTCCCTGTCCCTGTCCCCATCCCTGTCCCCGTCCCTACCTGTCCGCGGGACGAGCTGTGCCGACGCGGCGAGCAGCGCGGCCAGCAGCGGGGCCAGCAGCGCCCGGCCCGCCGCCATCCCCGCATGGACCCGGCGGGCGCGGGTCCCCTCCGGCACCGCCGCCGCTTCCTGCTCCACCTGGCACCTGGAGGGGCGGGCCGGGCAGGGCTGGCCCAGGTGAAACCCCTCCTCTTCCTCCCGGCCCGCAGGGCTGCGGGGTGGGACCGGCCGGGCGGGTCGGTGGGTGTCGGAAGGGTGTTATTCCTGCTGTGACACCGAAAGGCTTTTCCCTGCCCGTTCCCGGCGTGTTTAATGCCTACCGAAAGGGGGTTGAGTTGTTGGTCACCAAGCCCCGCTCGCCCCCTCTTTGGGTGGCCGGTCTGTCACCGGGTAAAGCGCCCCTTGCCTTCCAAAACATCTCAGAGCTTCAGTACTCAAAGGGAGCTTAAAGGTGGGGACGGACTTTTCAGTAGGGCTTGTAGCAACAGGACAAGGAGTAATGGCTTTGAACCACTTAGGCAGATTCAGACTAGATATAAGAAAGAGATGTTTTGTGATGAGCGTGGTGAAACACTGGCACAGGCTGCCCAAAGGGGTGGCAGATGCCCTCCCCATTCCTGGGAACGTTCACAGTCAGGTTGGACGAGGCTCAGAGCAGCCTGATCTACTTGAAGATGTCTCTGGTCATTGCCGGGGAGTTGGAGTTGGACTAGATGGCCCTAAAAATGTCCCTTCCAATCCAGACTAGTCTATATTTGGAAGCGCCACGTTTCATACCGAAGTTGGTTCCTCCCAGTGGACAGTGGTTGTATCCTGTTTGTTAAATATCCGGGGACTATACTGAGCAGAAACCATCATGATGTAGTCAGGAGGAGATGTTTGCCCAATGAGTAAATATCTTACTAATATCAGACAGCTCATCTTCTGGTAATCCCATGCAGATGCTTTGGAGCATTTGTTTCTCTGGCAATGTCATTACACAAACCCAGTACTTTTATACTATTCCACAACAGCACCTGGCTATTGCAAAAATGGACACAGGAATATTTTTTTTACAGATTTGAGACCAAGCTTTGGAGAAGATTGAAGACTCTGCTCTAGCTGATTTCAGCTCACAAGGAGGATACTCGGTTCTCCTGGGATATTTTTACTCCTCTTTTATACATGAATCTATTGTCCAGTGGTCTTCTGCACAGCGTGTCTTTTTACTCATCTTAACAAAGAAATGAAATTAAAAGAAATTATGTATAGCAAAATAAAAAAAAAATTAGTCTTTAGAAAAGGACTGTGTTAATGAGAATGTAATTAACTGGTTATATGACTGCAGAGAAATGGATGGATATGAGTTTTTTACAGTTATGTGAGAAGGAACAGAAAGATTTTTAAGGGCTCAGGTCAGATCTGATGCCACTTCATTAATCTAAAGAAATAGGTGAGAGCTAGAGTTTTTATTTTCTCCTACTAGAGAAATAGGAGGGCTTTTGTTTAATGTTAATTTGGTCTTACCAGATTTCATATCTTCATAAAGTTCAGTACTTTCCCACCAAAAGTAAATCTTGTGTCAGCTTTATATTACCTTACAGTTCCTTTTTACTATCCTTTTTTTTTTTATTTCCCATATCAAAACTTGGAATAAACATGTTAGACTTCCTAAAATGGATATGGGTTCATGTCCATTATAAGGCTTAATGCTATTCTGTCATTTGTCATTCTGATGTAGGAACACAGAACCAGAAATCATCTACCATCTGGCTGCTCTTATGTTCTCCACAGGTGCCCCTCTGGTCGCCAGAATTTCCAAACAAAAATATCATCATCTAATGGCTCTGTAAGCTCAAGTAATGCTTTCTGACCAGGCTAACATCACCTCTGTGAGACAGCTAAATTCAGTTCACTCTGATTTGGAGGGTACATGCCAAGGGACAGTCTGTATGACTTTCCCAGTGTGGTAAGAGAGTAAGTGCTCCTCTGTAGGGTTCAGAGGGCTGTGTAGTGATGGTCTGGCTACTTATGAGAGTCACTTCCTAGAAGATTTGGACATATACTGTTGCATAAACAGTGTAGATAGCTGGATTAGGATACTTTAAATATTTGGCATAGGAAAACATGTAGAAACAACCACTTCAAGTCAAAAAACATTGGCTGGCTGTACGCATAGTTTTGTGGGGGGAAAAATCACCAACACAAAGTGAAGGCTTTTTCCATTGACTTCATTAAGGTTTGCACAGCTAATGCACTTCCTTACAGTGACAGCAATCCTGGTTGCTGTTGCTGGTCAGATACAGTGCAGGAGTCAACCTCCACCCACACATTTTGTCTAGATGTGTCACAATGCTCTAGCAGAGTCCTGGGGGTTGGCAGAGTTAAAGAGTTGTTGGTTGACCCTGGCTGAGCACCAGATGCCCACCAAAGCCACTCTGTCACTCCCTTCCTCAGCTAGGCAGATGAGAGGAAACACAGTGAGAGACAAAACGGACTTGACTTGGGCTAATAGTTTAGCTTACTACCAATCAAATCAGGGTAGGTATGGGAAATAAACATGAATCTTAAAAAAACACCTTCCCCTCACCCCTTCCTTCTTCCCAGGCTCATCTTCACTCCCAGTTTTCTCTACCTTCTTCCCCCTCGAGGGGTGCATGGTGATGGGGAATGGGAGTTGCAGTTCAGTTCGTCACATGTTGTTTCTGCCTCTCCTTCCTCGTCATGCTCTTCCTCTGCTCCAGCGTGGGGTCCCTCCCATGTCAGGCAGTTCTTCACAAACTTCTCCAACATCAGTCCTCCCCATGGGCTGCAGTTCTTCATGAGCTGCTCCACCATGGGTCCCTTCCACGGGGTGCAGTCCTTCAGGAACAGACTGCTCCAGGATGGTTTCCCTGCAGGCTCACACGTCCTGCCAGCACACCTGCTCCAGCGTGGGCTCCTCCTTCCATGGATCCACAGGTGCTGCAGAGCTGTTTCTCTCACATATTCTCACTCCTCTCTCCTGCTGTTCTGCAAGTTGTTTTTCTTTCCCCCTTCTTATACATTTTACCCCAGAGGTACTGCCACTGTCACTGAAGGGCTCAGCCTTGGCCAGCAGCTGGCTGGCATTGCCTTCTGGCAACTTCTCAGAGGAGCCACCCCTGCTACCAAATCCTTGCCACACAAATCCAACACATTTACCCCAAACACCCTGACCCTCAGAGTAGAGTTCCAGTGGAGGTGTGCCACTCTGAGTGATGATATTCCAGCATCTAGGAGGTAAGAAAACATGATCTGAAGGTGAGTGCTGTTAAATAGACACCCTGCTAAAATCAGATTGTTTTCCTCTGTCTGCAAAGAGTGAGGGCCAGAGAAGAAGAACTCACTCTGGCCACAAGAGTTCTTCTGCTAAGCATAAAAGTAACTTCATCTGCTTTGTTATGATTTTAATTGCTTCAGCTTTGGTTTGAAGGCAAAGAAAGAAGGAAAACTTGAGGAGGAGTTCACACATCTTTTAACCAAAATTTCCTTTGAAATAGTTATCAACTTTCACATCACTGTATTTTCTTAAGAAGGTGAATACACTTGTGATACTGTCAATTAGTCCACGTGCCTATTTTGGCTGATGCAGTCTGTCTATTTATTGAAGACAAATAAAATTTTTTAATGGTTCCATCTTGCTTTTTTATTGCTTAAGAAATTTCTGGTTTTCCTCTATTTTTGGCTATGCTTATATATTGACAGTGATGGGAAGGATCCTGACTTAGTCCTAATGTAGGTTAAATGTGAAAGTGTTTATAAGCAAACCCAACACCTCAGACTGGAGGCGAGCAAGAGCAGCATGTATCATTTTACACTCCTCTTCCCTGCTCTATAGTCATTTCCTCAGAAAAGAACAAGAGTCAGCTGGGTCAGATTTGGGGGCCAGCCTTATTTATTGGATCAGCTGGACATGGTGTGCAACTCTATGGATTGAAGCTCCCATGGGTTGGAAAATAATTGCATCTGCAGTCAGTGTGTGCCCACACGCAATGAAAGCTCCATCAAAAACATCTAGTTTGGCTTTCAGCTCTCATTAGCCTAATGCACAGTGCCCTGGTCCAGCTGGAAATGGTGTAGAAAATCGTGTGGTTTAGTCCTCACTAACATTATTTGTCGTTTTTATGGTATCTCCTTCTGCAAGACTTGAAGTGCTTTGGAGCAGCCATTTCATGAGGGCCATGTATTGTATTTCACTGCTGAGCTTTACTGACTGGCTGACCAAAGCAATGTCGACACAATTCTGAGGAAAGGCTGGGATTAATTATCATGGAAACGTGAATTTAACAAGGGAATGGAGGGAAGAGAAAACAACGGGTTAAAATATGTGCTGGTTAGTCCAAAATATTTCTCTCCTTTGTTTATGGGAAATATTGCTTTCCTTTGTCTGTGGGGATCATATCCCTTGCCTGGAAATGCTCTATAAATGATACAGAGCAAGTTGCAATAAAACACTGAAAAGTTATAAAGGGAAGTACATGACTTCTGAGCTATACTGGTTTTGAGGAGCAAATGTCCCACTTCAGCTTCCTTATCCCCCCATCCAGTGTGTGCAGAACACACCAAAAACTGAGACAGTGTTGTCCCTACCAACTGTTGTCAATGAAAGATTCACTGAAGTAATAACAATAAAGGCACATGGGCACAGAACCTCCTGGTCAGCCCAGGGAAAATTCTGCTGAGAAAATATCCAATAACCTCCCACTGAGTGAGAGAGAGACATGGGTGAATGTGCTCCTTGTCCTAAGGAGAGAATGTTCACTTGAGTCATTTTCAGATTGGTGGTTTCTATCCTTCTCTGCCTCTCAACACCAGAACAAACGTGGTGAATCCTGAACCCATGGGATGTGTCTTTAGTGCAGGTGTCCGTGAGGCAGGTGGTAGAAGAACTGGTGCAGCCTCAAAGACAGTGATCAAGATGCAGTTCATGGTGCCTGAAACACAGCTGCTGTATGAAATAGTATTTGCTTTTGCTGGGAAAACCAAAGCAGCTTTCATCCAGCTGTGCAAGAGTCATCCAGCTGCCCAAAGAGCACCAGAGAAGTACCCCACACTGGTGAGAATTAGGGCACTCACTGGGTATTCTAGCTGAATTTCCAAGTATTTTATCTCCTCTGGTATTAAAAAGATCAGCTCAAGCAGCAGATTTATGGCTTTATTCTGGGGTTATGCCTGATGACCTTACCTAACATGGGCAGCTTCAGCCTGGGCACTGTGCCAGCTCTGAGAGTGAGCCCTGCTCCACAGAGCTTGTAAATACATGACCTAAGGGTGGCAGAAGCCCCTAAAAGAGAAGAGGATGTGCTGGAGGGAGCAGACCCTGGGCTGCTGGTGTCTGTATGCACCAGCCAGGGGTGACTGCAGGGATGTGTTACTGGGATCAGACGTACTAAGTGTTGGCTCCCTGGTTCTGCTGCAGTGGAGAACAGCAGTGATGCACAACCTCTGCTTTCCTGAGCTGGAAGCTCAGCTCAGTATGACAGGAGAATGGTAAGCAGTACAGTATCTCTTGCAAGAGCACAGGAAATATTACATTTTTCAACCCTAGCAAGGTATATTCAAGGTGTGTATTTTTTCCCTCTATCTGAAGTTTATTGTAATATAGTGATTCTGCTACCTCCTGAGGTGGGCATGGAAATATGTAATAGCACATTTATTTTTTAAATTAGTTTTACTTACCATGCTTTATGAAAATGTTCTATTTCCCTGGCACAGCAGCTGCATCATCCTAGCAGACTAAGTAAGACAGAGCAGCTTAATATTAATAAAATATCTAAGAACTTTCTAAGTTCCCTTGTCTCTGTGCAAGAGAACCAGTGTTCCCTCTGCTTCAGCACTAGCAGGAATATCCAGCTATAGTAATATGACACTCATGGGATGTGACTCCTCTCTGGTGTGTGTGGCAGCTGCGTGAAGAAGGAGTTGAAGTCTCATGACTATCTCAACAAGTACAGAAGGAAGGAGCTGGGGTTTTTATTGCCTGCCAGGCGTACAGCCCCGCGTGGTCTTTTATGTATTTGTGAAAATGCAACCCATGTGAGCACATTTTAGTCCCTTGGTAACTTCTGAAAGCAATTATTCTACCAAAGAAATTATTCTACTGAGGTGATTTCACATACTGAGCATGCCCCAGTGCCCCTGACCAGGTCTCATGAGTCACTTCTTGGGGGAAGCAAGTGACTCAGGAGGAGCAAGGAAAGGAAACAATCATAAAGGTCAAGGTGCATTAGAGCCAGGACCCTTCTAATAAATGCAGGGGTGTGCTTAGATAACTATGTTATCAGCAGGATTGATGCCATACTGACACTGGCTCTAACCCACTCAACCCTCTGGACACAGGATTAAGTCCATCTTTGCAGGATAAAACAGACTTTTCCACAATAAAATAGAATTCCTTGCATTTACTTAAATTACATTGCTTTCCAGATAGGCTCAGAAGAAGTTTCCTGAGTTGAAGTGTATTTGGGAGCTACAGTATTACAGTGTTTAACAAGGATACATATGATGATAAATAAGCAATACAGCTCTCCGTGGTCTGTCATAATATATGCATTATTGGTAATTAATTGAAGAAAAAGAAAAAAAATAAAAGAAAAAAAAAAAAGAAACCAAAACACCAAGACACCAAAATTGGGTCCAGATATAAAAATGTTCCATGGAATATTTTGGATTCAACAAATCAGAGTCCATAGACTGAAATCATGCAGCACATAATTTTGGTCAAAAGCTTGATTATTCCCAGGTTATTCCTGGTGGTTAGATGAATTGGAGGAAACATAGGCACTGTTTACAGCACTTGAATACTGACTCTGATTAGTTTTTGAATATGAGTGATATTCAGCAATGCTTGAATGTCAGGCTTTGAGCCAAGGCTTGTTACCTGAAAATACACCCACAAAGCACCTCAATAGCTTTATAGAATTTTTTTTTTCTTGCCAAAACATTTAAAATGTTCTTGTTGATGTCTCTGAATTGACTTGGCAGGTCTGCACATTGAGTGCAGAAACATTTGTTACAGCTTATTTTAAGCTGCAAAACAAACAGCCCCCGAGCTGACTGGTTACCCTCCAGTCAATTAGTTACCATGGGGCTTTTTTCTCTTCAGAGCCTTGATGTGAAAATGATGGGACAAGCAGATTTCTGCAAAGACTGCAAGTTATGTGTGAAAGATCTTACCCTGTCATCTTTTGCTCTTGGTCTGAGTCCTCACAAGTGGGGCTGGATGGAGTGGCAAACTGGAGAGGGATGTGAAAAGCTGAGCAAGGAGGAGATGGGTCACAAACTGCATGCTGACTCTGTCCCTGCTCAAACTGCTTCTTCAAATAAGAGTTACTCATTCATGTCAAGAAGATGAGCAGGATTTATCCCCGAGCATGCTTCAATAAACAGCTAACTTGTCATTTTCCTGTGAAACTGAGTGTGAAGAATGTGGTGCTGTTACAGTAGCACAGGAGAGAAATTGCTGCTCTGGGTACATTTTCATTTGTCTTTGGTATAAAGTTATTCTTTTCTTCTTGCTCACAGTTTAAAGGGAATCTACAGCAGCAGGACTTCATGAAGGGGCTGCCTGCCCCACTTCTGCTTTGTGCTATGCAAAATGCAGGGGAAATAAAAACCATACCAGCAAGCCAGAGTGGTATCCATGTGCTCTCAAATGGTGGGCACGGGTGGTTCAACAAAAAATACATTGCCTTTCCAATGAGACACTGTGACCTGAAAGGAGTAACCTGCTTGCGTAGGAAGGGAGAGCTCATCAAATACCACACATCACACAGACAGGCAGAGGAGACAGCAGAGAGAGCCTTGAGGCTCAGGGGTTTTGTGAGCTGCTGGGAAGAAACCCAGGTTTTTGTCAGAGAGAAGTCGTATTCCATCATCTTTATGTGTCGCTAAGTGAAATCATAACAAAGCAGCTGAACAGCAGGAACATTGCTCAGCACGTAGGGTTTGGTTATTTATTGCATACTGTACGGCTCTCTGTCACTTTGTATAGGCATCCCAGGTACAGAACTTCAAGTTCTGCTAGCAAATATTATAGTGTGTGTGGTAAACAACTTGTAGAATAGAATACCAGTACCAAATAACACAGATGCCTATATTTGTACTTAGCAGAGACAGTGTGAGTCACATAAGGGACTCCAGTGGGAGAGCAGCACTTCCCCACGGCTCCCACACTGGCACGTGTGAAATGAGTCCTTTATATATGGGAACTATTAGTGACATGCCTGAACTTTTAGCTATTTTGGGAAAAACTTAGTCAATCTGAAAAGAGCTTAAGACATTGAAGTTTCCTCCTTGAGCTGTGCAAACAGTCTAATATTCCTATGCCTTCATAAAGTCTATGGCTTTGCTATGAAAGCAAATCAGGTGCCCAGTGCATAATATTCTGCCTTTAATTGGGTTGTGTTATGTACTGCAAAGATCCAACTCCATCATAGGTTTATAAAGCTCCCAAGCAGGGAGTTTGCATCCCAAGATTTTCTGCTGTCAGTCATACTTGATCCCATTCTAGCAAAATACTCGCTGTATCAGGTGGCGTGAAAGAAAAAGGATTAGGTCAGGGATTAAAGACAATTATGGACTTCAATGAGAGTTAGTAGTGATGCTATAGGTTCATCTCCAGCAGGTTGTCCAGGAAATTGAAGCTGAAGTTCTTATTCCACATGTAAAACTGCGGAGACTTTCCTGGAAATGTTCAGTGAGGAAGAAGTGAGCATATGTTGAATCTATTTTAAGTTATACAGAATGTATCAAGAAAAGTGAGATTCTGCCCAACAGGATAACGTGAAGTGTTAAAGTCCTGTTCTAACCTAAAAGTCTGCAGTTAGATCCAGTTGTCACCAAAGCCTTGGAGAGCTGGGCACGATGCTCTGATGATGTTGGATGAGCACTTTCATTGCTTAAGAGGCTCCTGATGCTGCTGTAATGATTTCTGCAGGCTACAGGTTGCTAAGCTAAGAAGGTGTCATCTAGATTCAAATTCAGCTTTCTAGGAACCCGTGGTGTGCAGGTCCAGAATCCTAACAAAATGTGGTATTTAAAAGCCTGCTCAGGTGTGGGAGCATGGCAGTCAGTCCTTACACTTGGCAGCAATTAGACATCTGCCTGTGATTTCCCACCCACACTCGCTGTGCATCTCTACCCCCCTGCTTTGACAAGCTTCCCAGCAGGGTGAATTAACGAGGCAAACTGGGCTGTACTGGGGTCTGTGCCACCCTCTGTCCAGTGTGCTCATTGAGAACTGCATTGCATTGTGTGGATGCAATCTTAGACTTTCTGTGCCTAAGCTGCCAAATGCTTAATAAGGAAAAATAGCAACATGTTTTTCATCAAACACATTGAAAACTAGGGGCAGTGGGGTGGTCTCTAATGCTGTGGCAATGGAGGCTGTGTAAGCATGAGAAATTTTATTCCTGGTGGAATTTGCCCTCTGGGGAGAGGAGTTAGGTTTCAGAAAAGCTGAACGGTATCCACTTCTCCCCCAAGACAGATAGCCTGGATGCTGCAAGAGCACAGAGCAGCAGAAACTTTCTGTAGAACATGTTAACATTAGAACACACAGTCCTGGGGCTAGGTCTGGCTCTATTTTTGTGTCCACAGCTCCTCTGCTGCTCTCTTGGGTACTAACTTCATAATACATGCTGTCATGCTCCTGCCACAGAGACAATACATTCACGAATCCCCAGGTTTGTGTATTAAAGAACAAAACTCAGGTGAAAGGCATAGCTGTGCTCATTGCTAGAAAATCAGCATTTCTCAGAGAATAATTGCCACACATTGCCTATGGTCATTATAAAAATACCATAGGATCTGCAAGTCAGAATGTATTCACCTGGCACAGATGCAGACCTTTTCAAGAACAAGTAATGTTTCCAGCAAAAAGAACTTGTCCCTTAAGATTTTAGAGCTGGACTCACAAAACATCCACTTTACACTAAAAAGACTTACCAAATTCCCAGGAGAAACACAGTCTGGGGGAAAAATTACTTTACCAATGTCCAATTTATTGATCAAGGAGAACATGCTGGCAGCAGCAGGCCGTGTAAGACCCTTCTGCCTCCAAAGGCTCAACATCTTTATCTTTCCTCATCCCTGTATGTGCATTCAAGCTCAGCAGACGGCACTAAGCCCTCTCAAATGAGCCCCTACAGACTGAGCCTGCTATCTCTTTCTCCTAGCAGAGCTGTATATAAAACAGGAAGAGAGAGAGAGAGCATATTCTCTAGGACACTGTGTCTGTACCATGAATTAATTGTAGAAGTCAGTTGGCTCTCACTCCATATTTAGCAAAACACAAATTCACATCTTCCAGCTCAGACATTTCCTTTGAGACGAGTAGGTGCAGAACACCTCCATTTCATTCTGTAACAGGACATAACATAAGCCCCTAGTGCAAGTTTTAAATTCTAGCATTTTCCTTGCTTGATTTCTTTTGACTCTTCCTTTGTGCTGTCAAATATTTCTGCTGTTCTACACAAGTAGAGCCAGCTGAATATAAGTGTCATTGCTTCAGAGACCTGCACAGATCTGTCCCCTGCTGGAACCTCAAGCCCTCTGTCAGCTTTTTACTTCAGGGGAATTCACATTCATGGAAGGGAGTAGGCACAGATCCTGGCACGATATTGATATCTATTCCTCGCTTAGGTGCTTAAACTTTCTTGACTTCAAATTCTGCACATTTGATTCTGTAACACATTCCAAGCAGAGGTTACAGGTGATGTCCTGCGAGGCTAACATGGCACAGAGGCACCAGGTTCTGTACAAGTAGATTGCACCCTCCAGTCTCCAAAGAGAACAACAGGATAGCCAGGTACGTTCACATCTGCCCAGGGGAGGACTTTGGTGCAGGTTTGAAGTGACAAACAAGCAGGTGACTGACCTTTGCTGCCCCCTCCTTCCCAGCCGTACGTAGCAAATGTAGAAAAAACTCCTTGGGTTTAGAGCTGGGCTGCGAGCTCAGCTGAAAATCCTGGGGAGCGTTCCTAAAGCTTTGCCACTCGGGAGCATTTGGTACAGGGATGCTAATTGCCTCCTGAAATATTCTTGAATATCTTTGTGCTGTCAGATGGCTTTTATTTTTTGAGCTACACAAGATGGCACAGCTGACAGCATCCTTTTATGCCAGCAGTACCTCCTGATCACGATGATTCCTCATCCACTCTTCCCAGGATACCAGGGAGGCCAACAGGCTTCTTGGAAGGGAACAGAGACTGTGGAGGTGATTTGAACTGATCGCTCTGCCTCGTGCCATGTTCACTGTGTGGAGGCTGAACACCCCTCAGGTTATTTCAGCAGAGCACTAACTTCAATAAAGTGATGGCTAGTTCATTTTGGAGGGAAACTATGCTCAGTTGAAAGCCACTTTCTTATTTCTCAGTGGACATCAGCTACAAGTAGACAAAAATTATTAGTGCCTAACAGTTCATTGGGACATATATTCCTTTGCAGATGTCTTATACAGGTAGTATAAACTAATGCTGGATCTGCCAAGGGCATACCTCTTGCATGGAGGAATAGCACTTATTTATTAAAGACCTTGTTGAATATCTGAGAATGTAACTGTACAGCAAGAAAATCATCATCATAATTCAAGGAAACAGCTCTGTACCATGGGAGGTACACACAATATAATACGTGGTATTTAATGGAATATATAATTTTCACCCATTATAGATTGGGAATGGCACATCTGGTTAAGATTATCTAATGCATCCCTCTCTAAAATTGGTTTTGATTGTTTGTAAGCCTATCATACTCTTCATGCTGAAATTTTTCACGCTATTTAATTCAACTTGAATTCTTTGAGTACATTCTAGCCAAATTGATTTAACTGATTCAATAAACTCCTCATTTTATCACCTATTAAAAAAAAATATGGTGAGCACTTTTTATCCAGAAAAAAACTCTGCCGTTCATATGCTTTGCAATATGAACTGGAAATAAAGTGGGGGTGGTTTGTCTATCTGGGGCTTTCCAAGATTTCCAGCAGTCTGAAAGCTCTCTGGCTTCTGTAGCTGATGCCATGGAGTTTTTAGGTGTCCCAGTCTGCTGAGCCAAGGAGCTTAAGGCAACAACCTCTGGAGGTGATGTGAGAAAGGCAACAAGGGAGGAGACAGGGTAACACTACTGTAAATCGAGGTGTCTCTCAGTCTAAACAGTCCCTCAGGCTAAAGCAGCAGAGCTGACACTGCTGACAAAAGTTTGGCTTACCTGAAAATTTCACCCAGCCAGATCCCAAAGAGACAATCCCACGGGGAGATCTGCAGCTCTGCCTTCAGAACAGTGCCTGGCAAGGAAGACATGCAGCTTTGCTCCTCCTGGTGGGGGAAAAACTGGAGGAAGATGTGCTGGCAGCATCCCTGCTGCCTTCTGCATTCAACACCTCCTCCTGGAAAGAGGGCTCAGGAGCTCAGGGACCACCACTGCGTAGTGGCAGCTATCAAAAGCTGCAGGTGACGTGTTGAGAAGTGGAAGAATCTCAATTTATTTTTCCTGCACACTCGTGGATCCCCAAAGCACATTGCTGAGGATCCCAACATGCTTCTGCAAGCCCTCCTTGCAGCCACACATACCCTCATCTTCTCTGCAGAGTGTGTTTGCCATCAATCATCGAACCTTCACATGGACCAAAGCTTGCTTCATGTTGTGTAATTCTTCTTTCAGCCAACAGTTTAATCATCCAGGCTTTCAAAAAGCGTGTCTGTTAGGAAGGGTCACTAATGCTGTGCAGACAGAAGAAAAACCAGTGAACAAATCTCCCCAAAGAACTTAGAAACGTTCCCGGATTTTCCTGATGGTTCCTCAGTTTTGTTTACTTTATCATTGTACAGAGAATAAGCAAAGCTTCTTTGTCATCATTTTTCCCTCCCTGAGACATAAAGTTATTATCAATACTTACCACAGCTGAACAAATAATTAAAAATGAATAATTTATACAATTAACACAGGCTTTGCTCCCATTTATATAATTACTGCCAGACGATCACAAATTTCTTTTGGATTTATTTCTTAGTTAAGTTTATTTGGTACAGCTTAATGATCCTACTGCTCTGTAGATTGAATATTAATTTTAAGTAATTATTCACATTCATTAATATGCACATTGTTTTCTAGTGGCTGGTCAAATAAATCAAGCGATGTCATTCTTATTTCCTGGCTGAATAAATCCGCAGTCACTTCCAGTACAAACGTCCATAAACATGAATGCAATGCTTGTTTGTTTGAACAGTCGGGCACATGAACTTTGAAAATTCTCTTCTGAGTTTCTTTGAACTTGGAAACTGTGATTTCCTCCATATCTGCAAGCAAATGAGCACAAAAGGTGTGGCAGCATACCTAGACTGAACGTATTTAAAGTTAAAATGGATATTAGCTTGTGACTTGCTGGTTTGTACCTCTTTTTTCAGTCCTTCAGGTGCAGCTGGTACATTCAGACCTCTGCATTAGACTGCTACATAAAAGACGTTATTCTCTTCAAGTTCTGGCATTTTCCTTTCTCTAAGGCATTCCCAGCAGATAAACACCATTCTTTTGTCTGGCTGAAAGGCATTTAAAAGCTTCTTTAGCCAGTTCACAGCAGTAATGCAAAATAAATTTACTTTCCTGGTACTGTGTGGCCAGGCCACAATGACCTGCTTTAATGTGAGCTTCCTTCTGACTTCAGCAGCAGATGGATCCTGGCTCCTTTTAGCAGGTGGCTACTTTGCTCAGGAAAATCATCATTTCTTGAGCAGCAGCGTGCACCCTTTATCAGAGGGAGAAGTGTACTCACCTTCCCAAGCTCTCTGCTGTCTTTAAGAGACAATTGCTTTTTCATGTTGTATTAGTCCTCAATAAAATCCCTTCTCATCATGGCCCAAAGCTCCTGGGAATGTTGTTGCAGCAACAGTGCCTCAAAAACCTAAGGATGAGAGGTTCCTAAAAGCTGAAGCATAATTATTACCATCAGCCCTTGCTCTTTGTGAGCAAGTGTTTTTTAAATCAGTTAGATGCTTGATGTTACTGAAAAAACCCTCTAATTACAAACCCCAATATAATACAATTACAACATATATATAATATATGTTATATATTGTATATATAATACATTACAACAAATATAACATAATATAACCCAAATAGCATAAAAAAAGCCTACTTTGCTGTGAAATCTACAGGTACTATGGATGGGGAAAGCTCTCCCTCAGCATGCAGAAGGAATATATCCACAAGAACATGCCCATAGCAAAGCCAGCTACCTCCCTGTTGTGAGCAGTGGGCATTATTACGACTGTCAGAGAGCCAGGCCAGCTACAGAATGGTTTTAATTTCGTTGATTTACAGGTGTAGGCTTGAGGACAGGCTGGAAGAGGTTCTGGCAGAGGAGCAGTGCACCAGGAGGTGCTCCACAGACAGGCAGACATCTAAAGAGGGATGCTTTTCGCTCCAATCCGTGGGTTGCCATGGTTAGTGCAACCTGCTGCCCAAAACCACCAGCTCAGTGCCATGCAGGCACTTTGTGTTCAAGCCAGGATTTTAAGCAAGAGCCTCAGGGTGCTCAGCTCTCACCCTGACTTCATCTTCTCCTTCCCCACCAGTGCAGAGCTCTCTCCTGGCTTCCTCCCTGACTTTGATTCTCTGTAGATTTTTGCTTTGCCACAGATATTACTCACCTGCTCTGCCTTTGTTTTCCCTTCCATTGCTAACACACTCAAATATCCGCTTGATAAAGCATTTCCCCTCTGATTCCACCTCCTCTAACTGCTATTCACTAGGCACTGCCTTTCCTAGGGTATCCAATCTAACTGAGATGCCTCCTGGGATTAATCAAGGTTGATCTGCAGGACTGCTTTGCAAGGCATCATCTTGGCAAACCTGACTGTCCTGCTCTTATTTGTCCCATTTCTTTGCATTTTGGTTCGTCATTATTTTTGCATTTGTAGTTGTGAGTGCCAAAGCTCTGTTGAGAAAGGCTTAATGTTTGTTTAAGTGATTAAATTAAAGGAGGTTTCTGTGATAATATTCAGGTATCGATTTAGCAGTCCACTTGGAAGCCAAGACAGACCGGGAGTGACCTCTGTGATAACCAGTCTCCAACCACGTGGAGACAAAGCTAAGGGCTCAGTCCCTGCTCATCCCACTGCCATGAATGCACTGCTTCACCCTGCATGTGACAGCAGCCACAGCAGCAAGGCTGTAAAGAAGTTTGAGGATAAAGTGTGTTGACATATATATTACTTCCTAAATATCAAGATTAGTCAGATGAATAAAAAGTGCTATAAACATTACAAAAGTCATTGTAGCGGAATCGTTTGTTGAGCTCGGGAAGGAGTTACACAAAATACCAGAGATATTTCTTGTCCATGTGTCAGATGAGTAACTTTGGGAAGAAAGCAAGCAACTTTTAAAAACAATTTTATGAAAATATGACAGTAGATATACCCTTTTGTACAGATGGGTATCATTGATTTATATGTAGACATTAGTCCCTCACTCTTTGGAAACAGTAGCATACATTTGATTTAAATAAAACTCTTCTGTTTAGTTAAAAAGAAATCAAGGAGACTATCAGACACAGAGATACTCTTTCCCTCAGGGTTTTTAAACAAGAAGGATTTGCTCTAGGTAAAGAAATCTCCATTCAAAGCCCTCAGTCTGCATTTTCTCATCATCTGGGAGGGGACGTGTTGCATCCCCATGAGGAGCTGCACGGGTTGGAGCACCACCAAGCTGGGCTGTTCATGCTCCGAACCAGACAACTGGGGTCTTTATTTGGGTTGTGAAGAAGATGCTGGGGCTGCAGGAACAACTGTGGGGTCAGCAGGTCTCTAGATAATGATCTGGAAGGAAGCTTTTAGCAGAATACATTTCCCGTTATTGTAACGCACCTCTTCCAGGGTTATAATTGTTCCGGATGGACCTAGGGGTTTCCATTATGCATCACTCAGATTGCTGTGATAAACAAAGCATTTGTTCATGTTGATTGTAAAGTGAGAAGGAAACTCACACCCTAATCCAATTTAAAACATGGCCAGGAGGTGGATGTTGATTACAGTGTGAATATAGCCACGGCCACATCAGTGTAAACCCAGTTGCTGGATTAGAAAACAGGCAGGTTGGCACTTGCAGCACTGGGGGAGAGGAGTGGTACCCGCTCCCAGTACCCCTGGGAGTCTCAGGGCTATTGATTTTCCTCAATCTCCCTTCCTTACACATTAGAAACGTGCTTCTCATTGTGTTCAGGCATTCTGGTTATTTCAACCACCTAGAGGTGGGATGAGAAAAAACATATTTGGGTTAAAATGTGAGCATAGAGCAGAAGTCACAGCCTGTGAAAGAAGGCTGTGATTTAATGGTTACCCAGGCTTTGAAAAAACTCTGAGAACTGATGGATGGAAGAAAATAAAGGCAGGAACAGTGAAATAGAAATAGAGAATTGAGGGGGAAGTGAAGGAAAGGAGACAAGCAAAAGACAAAGAAAGGTATTATTGGGGAGCAGCATGAACATTAATGGGAAATGATAACCCCAGCTCCCCAGAGAACCAGGATTCCTGTTCACAGACCAAAACTGTTAGAAATAAAAAGGCTCTACTCTTTGTTCAGTTGCTTTCATTAAGACAAAGAAGCCAATGGTCTCTGTTTCAGGTCTGAATGCAGTTTCCATATCAAAAAGCCACCTAGTCCACCAGTGGACTCTTTGTTACCAGCACAGATGTCAGGAGCTGCAAGATCCAAAAGCCTTCCTTTTGCTACAGGCTCTTGCCTGGCCCCCATCCCTGCAGTGGCAGAGTGGAGGGATAATCCCATCTGACAGATGGGAACAGAAGCAAAGCCGTGCTCAGGTTCAACCAGGAGAGCAGGGTTTAAATCCCTCTGAGCTCAAGTCCAGCCTTCCTTTCAGCCATGACTTCTTGGTGAGGTGTGCCTTCACTGCAGCCTCTGTGCCCTCTCCTGAAGGAAATAGGGCTGCTCCTTCTTGTAGAGCAGCAGGGCACCAGGAAACAACTCGTTTGCTGCCTTTCTAAAGGAGTTTTACTCGAGGTGGAGTTGGGCTTGTGGAGCTGGATTACTGCAAATACTTAAAACTGCCTTTGTTTTCCTTAAAAAAATAGGTTTCCAAAAGAGTGTGAATAAGATCCTACAAATCCCTATGGCTTGACTGGAGCCAGATTGGACTGTCAAGTGACATAAATGGAGAATAACCCAACTACTGTGTGTCATGCTGTTGCAAACTCCCTCTCAGTCAGCAGAGAACAAAGTCCACTCCTCAGTTTTGCCTCAGAGTAAAGCCAAAAGGAGCACACTTCCAGGAAAATACAATTTCCCCTGAAATCCCATGGCCAGCTATTCCAGATCTGAGCTGGGTATGTCTTAAACCCACATTTCTATAAGAGGCTCAGACTAACAAACCAGCAATAAGATGACACACTTATTTTTGCAGGCAAACATTAGTGCCCTGAGCCAGGCTGAAATAATACACCCAGGGAGGGTGTGCAGTGTTGGACCTGTAAGATGATGTTTCTGTGCCAGACCCAGCTCTACACTGATTTCAGCTCTCCATCTTCCATCTCGGAGCTGAGTCTCAGAGCGTGTCCTGAGCTCAATCACGTAAAGATGCAAACACCCAGGGAGACACATTCCAGGACAAAAGCACAGGAAAGAAAAGCATAAGGTGGGAAACTTTTCCTGCACCTTGGAGAGCAAGATGTGAAAAGCTGTGTCTGCATTCTCCCTTTGGTACCTCCACCAGAGGACAGGGAATAAAGCAGATACCCAGAGATACCCAGATATTTTGCTGGCATGAATGGCACTTGACTAACAACATGAAGCAAAGTCTTGGCCCTGGGACATTTGTAATCCAATGCTTTGATGGTAGCAGGGAAGAAATGGGCAGATTCCTGGCCTAAACAGAGTTTGCAGTAAGGTACAAGCTGGAAAAAGAGCAAGGGAGACTGACAGAGTCCAAATGTGATACTTCAGCACCTGGGGAGTACTCTCAGGTTTTATTGTCCTTTGTTCAAATAATCCTCTTTTCCACTGTTTAGCCCATCCCAAAAGATCTTTTCAACCCTTGTGGCTGTGAGTCTGCATGCCCTTCTCTCTGTCTCGAGCAGCAGCAGCTAGCAAGGCTTAACTCTATTCACAAATGTATAATACAAAATCCTCATGCAGTCAAAAAATGAGTAATAAAAGACTACTGAAAATTAGCAGAAGAGCATTTCTGAAAGCAGTGAGACAAATGTAGGAAATGCCTAATTATTAGAACACACAGACTCCTTTCGACACAATTCTTCATATATCCCAAAAATAAGAATGTACCTGGAATGCAGATTAATGGAAATACCGACTGTCCTCTTAGATTCTCTTTGTCAGCTTCATTTCTCAAGTGCCTTGTGTCTAAAAGACAAAGGACTTGACCCAGCATTGGCTTAGTAGGATGAAGACCCTCTCTGCTAGCTGGCTTTGAAAATTCTATTTTTTTTTTTCTTAGAAACTGAAGATGCAAAGAAAAGTTCTTTGGCAAAATAGTGCCAGTCCCATTTTTTTTTCCATATTTTCTTCCTTTGGTTGGTCTGTCACTTAACACACATTCTGACATGCCATTAGATCCTTTAGGTGCCACCTCTTGATGTTTGCCTCATGGCCTACAAGGCAGAGTCCCTGGGCTAGGGTTGTATGAGGGGAGCCAGCCTGCAGGGATGGCTCACTTTTGGGCTGCTCAGAAGCCACCACTGCTGTCCAACAGCATTCTCTGGTGCCGAAATCCTGGCAGTTCTTAAAGCTTTCCTACCTGGAGGTTGTTGCTAGGCAAGAGGCAGCCTGCAAGTGCTCCATCTCGGAGGTCAATGAAATGCTGTCCCCAGGCAGGCTGCTCTGAACTGAAGGCTGTGTGAAAAGAGAGAGGTAAGATTCTTGTTCTCTTCATTAAAGAATGATTTGAGTTGTTGATAGAGACAAGCCTTAGTCACGGCTCTTAATTTCATCCAGGTAGAAAGGAGGTTTGGACAAAAAATTTTAGGACTAAGCAAGGATGCTGAATTCTTAAAAAAATGCATCTGATGTAATGTATATAATTTGAAAGAGCAATGCCTGCTCCCTCCCCCTTTGCATCACTTTTTCATCTGAAATGAGTGTCAGCGTCAGATGCAACTGTAGTTCATGTCCATGTAAGTGGTTCCCAGTTATACCAACAAAAAGAGGCACATTTCTGTTCAGATTTGGGGGTTCCTGCAAGAGAAGGAAAAAGATAGGAGGGTTGCTATGGTTTGAAAGAGAGAGTGAAGCAGAGAAGGTGAAAAAAGAGAAGGAAAATATCATGTATAGGCTCGAAGGTAAAGTCTGTTTTTCTCACTGATAATAAATACACCAAGAAAGCTGAATTCATTTCAAAAGGTCACTGGGCAAGAAGTCAGATGAAAAATGTTTTGATAATTGAAATCCAAAGTTTTTGAGCATGTGCTTTCATTCTGGGTTTCTGTCAGCTCAGCCAGACACTTTTTGGGCAAGCAGCTTTGTAGCTTGTGAAGGAGCCCATCTCACAGCCCCAGCCCCCAGATCCCTGCTGGAGGCAGCTCCACACAGCTCTGTCAGGTGAACACAGAGGAGAAGGAACTTTGCACTGGCAAAACAGTTCCAATAACCTGGGGAACTGCTTGCCCTGAGATTGGGGAAATACTCAGATCTCAGCTAAAAGAACTGGAAGTGGGATTGTGGTTGAGATTTCCCTCATTCCAAAGTCTTTGGATTTCTTTTCATCCAAGCAGTCAGAGTTGGGGTTTTTTTTGAAAAATCAAGTTGCAATGCTAAATTATTTTTTAGGTTTTTTTTTCTGAGAAATTCTAAATCAGAATATTAATGTAAGCAGCTTTTCATGCCTCGTTCAATGCTAGTGGGTACCTAAATTAATTTTTTGTAACAAATGGGGGGGGGGGGGGTTTGTCAGTGAGAGACAGTTTAAGAACTTCTATGCTTATTGAAGTTTCATGCTCAATGTTTTGAATAATTCAGGCAGAAAAAATATTTTGAAAATGTCACATCATTTTACTTTGAGATTCTGGTGCTTCATTCTGCTGCAGCATTGTAAAGCTAAAGGAAACAGGGGAAAAGCAACATCAAATCCTTCATTACATTGGGCATTGGTGTGTGAAAATTCACATCTTACTACTCTGAGCAATGGAACCCACCTGCCCTTCATCCATTGAGCCTGTCACTGCCGGGTTACCGAGGTGCTGGCTTGGTGTAATTTCAAGTATTTTCGTGTATTTTTAAAGAAATGCATTTTGGAGACACAGCATTCATCCCAGAGGTGAGGAAGTCCACCTTTGTCCTCCCACGTCAAGTGTGTATCCCTCAAAATGCTGAGCTTCCCTGGGAAGGGGGGAGAACTGTTGACCCTGTCAGTCTTCAATATCCAGAACAAACAGTGTGATGCTGTGATATAAATAATTTTGCAACTTTTTAAAGAAACAGAAATGTCACCTTTTCTCCCCCTCCTCCTGCTCAGGCTGCAGCAGAAGCTTCTGAAGGCCTCTGTGAAATGCTTTACAAATTTGTCCATTTAACCTGAATCACAGTTTTCAGCCTTTTCTTTTGGTGTGGAAAACAATACTCGATTTTAGGGTCAGTCCCAAAGGGGTGTTTCTTTCTTGCATTATAGTCCCATAATAATGCAGTGCATTAGTTCATCCACCCTCAAATGGCTTTCCACCAGGAAAAAATGAAACCTTTATCCTTCCTGTGATTTCTGTGCAGTGATGGCAGCCCATTAGCTCTGCATATCTCAGCTGGTGGACCATTTGTCTTTGGAAATCTACACTCATTACCTTCTGGGTATAGTTGACACCCCAATCTGACACACTAGAGTAACACAGCCTGCCTGCATCATATCTGCAAATATAAAAAATGCAAAATAGTTGAATCTGTGGCCTTGGTTCTGACACAAAAAAGTGTACAGACTTTTTTCCCTGAGTTCTCCACCCCTTCTGAAGGGCTCTTCCCAGGTAGCTACAGCTGTCATTTAGAGGAGAAGGCATTCACAAATTCTTCTTCCTGACTTTTTCTCTCAGCAGTAGTTTTGAAGTCTTTCCTCTGTGCCATGGAAGTCCCTACAGGTGGTCTGCCACAGGAGACCTTCGGGCTGCTGAGAATGCCTTAGGTAGAAGCCAGTGTGATTTCTGAGCTAGAGCCAAAACGTGGTTTGTTCCCATTGCTGGGGCTGCAATCCTGCCCTAGCAGAAGAAGTGACAAGCGTTGCCCATGAGAGAAGACTGTAGCACACAAAAAATTATTGGGTAGGAAAACAAGTGTTAATTATGTAAGCTAAAAATACCACCCAGTGCACAGAGAAAAAGACAAGCAACTGCTGAATTTTCCTGCTCATGCATCTCACTCCATTTTACTGCTCGAGCTCCCTGTAAGAAGAGTTAAGCTACTCACATATGTCGAGAATTGCCAGGGTTTTCATTTTTAATGCTGTGCCAGAGGGGTAGGTGGCAAAGGAGCCTGACAGTGGTTTTATCCAGCTTTAACATGAAGTGGAACAATAATGTTCTGACAAGGATGCTAAATGGGGGAGTCAAGTCATCACAGCATGTAATTTCTTGCTCAGCCTCCTTATGCTTCCCCTTTTTCCCCTCTGGACAAGCCACTTAACATCTTTAGTTCCTTATTTTTTGTGTTAGAGACAGAAATATCTGTGCCACGTTTCCATGCCTACTCATATTTACAGAGTTTTTTCTGAAATCCCAAGCTGAAAAATCAAAGGAAAGGCTTACTAATAATGCAACAGCCAAGCAACTACACCTCCAGCATCCCTTGTTTTGCCCTGAGACTTTTTTCCCCAGTAGAATAGTTATTTAGAGAGGTCAATAGAACTCTAAAGACAAGCTAACTGAATAGTTCATATTTCTTAGTGTTTTCAATGATGTTCAATGACATGAAATTGTTACCATGGAAACTAGTTTAACAAAGGTGTTACATGTGCTATTTCCAAGGTTCAGACAAGGCTTCTGCCTCTATCAGTGAAGTTTCTTAGAGGAGGGAATGGCTTTTCAGTGTCTTCATGGGTCAAGCAATAGGTATCTGAAAATCCACAGTCCAGTAATTAAATGTTTGCCTGATTTCATCCAGACAGGACAACCATTGTTCCCAGCTCCTTCCCCTTTAAGCAATCAATATAAATTTAAGATACTGTAAGTAGAAGACTCTTCAGGAAATGCTGGAATTGTAGAGCATGAAACTGGACCTGCCAAATCAATTATTTTCTATTGCTTTTCTTTTGGCTTTTTTAGAACAGAAGAGATACGATTTGGACTTCCAAGATGCAGTTCATCTCACAAAAGTAAGATATGAGAAAGCAGAATATTCTGCATCTTTCTGGGTTTGATGATGAACCTACTCTCATTGCCAAAAGACATGCCTCTATGGAGTGTGCTTCTGAATCCCATCCAGAGTTTATAGGAGGTGATTTATTCTTCATAGAATATAATTCCTGTTGCAGTCTATTACTATTCTATTCTTCATAGAATGATATTAAATAGCATGATGGGAGAGAGAGGAGGCCTCTGACAGTCAAAGTTAAGAGGGTTGCTTGGGTACTCCAGAACCAGCAGTGGCTTTGAGGTAGGCACAGCAGCAAGATCATCTGTTGTACCAAGGTGGGTGCAGCCCTGCAAGAAGCCTACAGAAGCAGAGGTCTGCTAAATGCAAGACGTGCAGGTATGTTATGCCCCAAGATGAACTGCCTCAGGAAGGCCAGCCTGCTCAAGAGATCCCTGATGACACAAAGTTTAAAGTCTAGAAAATAAGTCCTGTAAGGATAAATGGAAGGATGCATAGTTTTTTAGCCAAAGAAAGCACGGAAGAGTGACACAGGAAAGGTCTTTGAATACTCCAAGGTTAGCTACAAGCAGGAAAGGACTATTGGGTGGGGAGGGAGGGGGGCCGAAAGACAAGGAATAATGGGTTTAAATTATGCATGGTGACATTTAGATTTGGCTTTAAGGGTGGGATTCATCTAAGCAAATATAGACATCTCCCATGTAAATACTCCAGCTAGGTTTCATCCGTAACAGCGGAAAGAAAGAGTCACTTACAGAGCATGGATCATCTCACCCTAAAATAGACGTCTAAAATAGTGCCTTCACAACACCTCGTGCTTTTCATCTGCAGCAAAGTCAACCTGTTTCTTGCATCCAGCGCTTCCAAACTGGTTGCTGCTCCCATAGCCCTAAAGTCTGCATATGCACTGTGTATGTGGGACTGGGTGCCAGGGGCTGCTAACCCCACTTAGCCTCATTTGCCAAGGTGAAGGGCAGACCCAGGAGCAGGAGGAGCTGCCACATCCAATTGGTTCCAACCCTGGGAGTGCCAATGACCACGTTAGAAAGATTACATGTTTATGCAGAATATAAATACCCGTTTCCTGCTGTCATGTCCTTGGAATTGGCTCTGGGTCATGCTTCCTGTGACTCCTTTCAGGGGAATAAGGGGAAGAAAGGAAGAGGGAACATTGCCCTGGTGAAGGACAGGTTTTCTCTTGCACTTCAAGTGGAAGGCACAGCACTGATGTCTGTGTAACATCGTGGTTTTGGGGATGTGGAGAAATAGTGTCTGGTGGCCAGGTTTTATATAATCCAAGAAAAATTACGGCTTAGGTTGTCAGAAGGTAATAAATTAGATGACTTCATCTCTCAAAATAGTAATTTCCCTTCACCATATTGAGTTCTGTGCCAGAGATGCACCTTTTCCTTTTTACATAATTATTTATTCCAATACCATGCATGTGAAAGGCCAGCAGCAAAACTGTCTTCCTTGCAGTGAACTCACACACACACACACACGCATACATGTACACATCTGCTCCTTGTTTCTTTTCATTTGATAGCCCCTGTACTGAAAATGGGGAATGGTTGTGAGGCCAATGGCCAACAGTAATATGGATGCACATTGGTACATTATTATTGCCTTTTAAGCAAAAAAAGCAAATTGCAAAAGCTGTATCATGAGGAAAGAAAAAAAAATCTCTCCAGCCATAGCATATGGAGATGACTGTGCTTTGCCCATCTCTGTTCTAAACCACAGAACTCATAAGGGCTAAATGTTGGTTTTAATGATCTCTTGATGAAGTTTAATGAAGGATTCTCTTAGTGCCCAGAAAGTCCAATCCCACAGCACATTTTGCTTACAGAAACACTCTGAATGTTGAGCCATGGGTGAACAACTCAGCCTTTGAAATTCTGGCAAGCTTCCCTACATTTTATCAGCAACAGTGAATAAATATCAACCAAAGTAGTAAAGAATCAGCCATATTCAGTACACAGAAATCAGGTCAGCACATTGGTACCTGTAAAACATGGTAAATATACATTACACCACCAGTACAGACATTAAATCAATACATGAGAAGATGTGGTGTTATCAGGAGGCAAGCAGCTATAGATTTCGTCTAGTTTAATTGTATTTCTGCACCTCTGTAAGCTATTAGAAGTAAGTAAATATGCCAGTGTAAAGGCTTAATGATGACTTACTCTAGCACTTCTGTAACACTTTCCATCTTCAGAATGCCACCCGTCTGAGGCAAATGTAGGTAAATATTAACCCTGCTCTACAGCTGACTTATTTATACGCTCTCAGCAGGCAGGTTATGCTGGCAGGCTGCAGAGACTAATTTATAGCTCAGCCGTGGGGAGTCCCTTGGTTTGTCTGCACCCAGGAGTCATTTCATACTGCCACTAATCCTCCTGCAGCGTGTAGATGGAGATTTCACTGTCAGCCAGCTCCTGCAGTGGCAGGATAGCAGATAGATGGCTGCAGGAGCCAGCCCCTTCTCCTCTGGTTTTCATGGCCAGCCCAGGGATGTCAGGCCTGTTTGTCCCCTGACATTTTAGCAATTGCTGAGGACAGCCAGGGGCACTTTGTTTTACCTTTGGAAGAGCTTGCTCTTATTTGCTAGAGACCAAAAAGGTCCTGACCTCATCTTCCCTGGTGTAAATCAGGAGAAACAATGCTGAAACCACGGGGGTTGCAGCATCAGGAGTGGAGTGGTTATAAGGCAATCAATTCCTTGTTATTTATTGATCACGCAGAGGATCCGATTCTTGCCATGTTACAAAGAGTCAACCAGAGAGGAAAGGACATTTCATTAAAGAAATGAATGTTTGGTGGTGATTGTTCTGGAGGCTAAGGGACTGCATAACAAGTGATTTATGAAAACTCTTAACATCTTCCCTAGCAGGCTAATAGCACTGTAGCCCACAACATCCATCCTTTCCTAATTCACTATAAGCAGTTAAAGAGCCAGTGTTTAAAGACCAATAGGCGATACTTTCTGGACACGGGTTTACTGGCATAGCTGTCCTTGCTGTCTTGGAAGCAGGATGATCATGGATAGGCACACAAGGGCTGGTTTTGGGGAAATGGCACCCAGCACAGCCACACGTGGGGTGCTGCTGTGGGCAGCACTTCACTGTGTGGAGTGGGGAGCAGCCAGCAGAGCGTGGCAGGACACAGCTCTGCTCCCAGCAGGGAAAGGCCAATGCAGGGATTTGGTATGCAGGCTAAAGCATACACATACTGAGGTAATGACAGTGATTTGTGTTAGTCTGTTTAGCCTGTACGTACCAGGGTGTTAATGGTGCTTTACACCACTGTGCATTAATGGGACGACTGGTGAAGGCACATTTTCATTCCCTTTCTGCTTTTTAACTTGCCAGTGAGTCACTTTTGCTCAGTGCACAGGCCAGTCTTTGGTGGCATCATTAGGCAGTGTGATTACATCATAAATCACACTGCTGTTAAGGCAAATACCCAGACCTGCAGAGCAAACATAGATGTGCCCTGTGAATACCTGTATATCTGTGAGTCTCTGTCTTCTCTAGGGCAGCAGGATATATTCTGTCCCATTCTTCTCTGATGGACTTTAGACAAATCACAAAACCTAAACTACCTAAACTTCTTGTTTGCTCCTTTTAACTTTACGAATTATTTACACTCAAAATTAATCATGAGTCATGATGAGGTGGAGAACAGCTATCTGCACCAAAGAAGCAAGTGCTTTCATCTTGCAAGTCTGTCATCCAAAAAACTCCCATCCCAAGAATCAGACTGGGGGTACAGCATGTCCAGGAAGCCAGTAGTGAAGGATGTACTCAGGAATCAGACAAGTTGTCAGGAACAAAGACGCAGGTCAAAGCTAAGTTGTTCAGATGCAGAAGCAGCGTGCAAAGCCAAAAAGCAGGAAACTAAAACAATGGCAGAAGCAAGAATCTGGAGCATAACAGCAGCCAAGAGCTGGGCTAAGCAAAGTCAGGACACCCCAACAGCCCCCTAAGGACAGTCTATGGGCTGGTTACCAACTGCACCTTGACTGCCTGGCACCCACAGAGAGAATATCTCTAACATTTTGGAGCAAGAGGAGCAGTGAGATCTTCAGAGACCTCTGTCAGAGCAGTGCAGCAATGGCACTGCACCTCTTGATCTGCAGCGTGGTGAGATGAAAGGCTACAGTGGGGTTCCTGTGAGGAACAATGATGATGCCACGTGCTGGGTGTGCTGCTGGGACACAGCCTTGGGTGTTGGCCAGATTGGGCTTGCTGAAGTTTGCACAAAGAGGTACTCATGCTGGCACTGGGAAAGTCTGTAGTAAAGTCATACACTGCCTACATCCTCTCACAGTCGTGATCAACTGTGTGTGAATCAGGTTGCCATTCATACACCGTGTAGTTCACCACAGAGGCCCAGCTTTCATTAATACCACCTCCAATTATTATTCCAACACATGCTTTTTCTATCCATCTCACACAGTAATTTTTTACATTTCTCAATATGCATAAGGTAATCTGATTACAACTTTGACCTTTGAGACAAGGCATATCTTGTATTTTAAATGCCATTTTCCATATAATGTAGACATTAGTGTAACCTTATTAGACACAATTACTGGTTATTAATGACATGAAGCATAAATATCTCTGTACAGAGACTATAACCAGATGTATTGCTGAATTAAAATACCAGTCATGATAGCACTAATCACTCGGACCTTAGGGCACAAGCAACGCTCACCTAGCAGAGTTAGAGCCAGGAATGGATTCTTCTGTGAGAACAACAGGGCTAGTTGGTTTATCTTGCCACTATCTTCCAAAAGAGCTTAGAGAAAAGAAAATTAAGGACCACAGTGAAATACGTGGCAAGAATATACTCTTATTCAAAAACATCATGCATGGAGTATTTTGACGTGTGGGTCAGGGGAAAGAGGAAACCATCAAAGTCATGGTGGGGTCTAGAAGCCAAACCACCAATGGGGAAAAATAACTTAGAGAAGGAAACCTTTAAACCCTGAAGCCTGGAGAAAAGGAGGCTCGGGGGAGACCTTATCCCTTCCTGTGACTACTTGAAAGGAGCAAGGTGGAGATTGATCTCTTCTCCCAAGTAACAAGTGACAAAAAAGAAACACCCTCACGTTGTGCCAGGGGAGGTTACATTGGGTATTGGGAAAAATGTCTTCCCAGAAACAGTTGTCAAGCCTTGGAACAGGCTGCCCAAGGAAGAAGTGGAGTCACCATTGCCAGAGGTATTTAAAAGATGTGCAGACGTGGCACTGAGGGACATGGCTTAGCAGTGGAGAACATGGAGCGGTGCTAAAGGTTGGATTTGATGGTCTTAAGGGTCTTTTCCAAATACTTCCATGATTCTTTGGAAACTAGAGTTAGTCAGAGCAGGTCTAAGCACCTCTTTAGACCAGGATCCACCCTCCTGCTCACTCAGGAGGAAGCTCAGCCCTTTCAGCTCAGTGTGGTTAACTGGCACGTACCACACCTTACACCCTTCACATTAAAGAGTGAGGAGCTGGTGCATCCTCCTTTCCTTACGCTTTATCAGACTGACTGCTCAGCGCTTTGAACTGACAAATAAAGATCATTTTCTTAAAATCGTTGCAGCAAAGGTTGATTTCATTTCCCCCTGAAGTCGCACTCCACACTCTGCAGTGTAAGGAAATATCCAGTACCCTCTGTTCCTGTGCTAACTCCAAGACTACCAGGATTGGTATTGCCTTCAGCAAGTTTTTGCTGAATTGCTCACATATTCCACTGCTTCCTAAATAACCACAACTCTAAACATGCTGAGCAAAACCAGACAATGCAGCACCTGTAGGAAATGAAGGCAAGAAAATGAAGACGGTCAAAGCGAAAGAATATTTCGTACCTTTTAAACCTTCGTATTCAAGATGGCCTTAAGAGGTAGATTAAATATGTTTGTGTCATTGAGGAACTCAGAGTAGCAGTTTGAAAATATTTTATGTGTATTGTCAGGAGTAATTGGTTTTACCATGAATGTGGGATTGGGAGATATTGGGAAGCAGCTAAGCGTAATGATTATTTGCCAAGCAATAGCAGACAGCACTCAGGAACTCACAGTGAATGCTTTGTCTTGCAACAATCAACTTGTAGCTCTGAACACCGAGGATTCTGATATTTTATACATATTTTACAGAAATGTATTAACTCTTTGATGTTTTCCAGCTTATGAGCTCTCTGAATATCATTGTTAGAAAGATTTAGCTGTGATTTTAAGCAGGTTCTTTTGGTTAGAAATACCATTAACGTTATTAATCCTCATAGGTTTCTTACTGTCTTTTTAAATGTAACAGAAGAAGAATATCAATAGAGACAACTTGATAGCCACAAAGATATTGAAGATAGTGCCATTATTAGCTGAATCACACATAATTTCATGAAATTAATTGGGATATGTTCAAAAAGCCATTCTCTTCCTGTCACTATGGCAAAAGACTTTCCAATCACGCAGTTCTGCTGGGGCTGTTCTCATGGCAATTGGCAGGAGTTGCATGCACAGAAAAAGTCTCTTGGTTTTGTTTTTGAAGAACTGGATCTTTCAGAGTGTGTGCTTCAGGGAGTTTGTTTTTCTTACCCGGGTAAAGCCTCTGATTTCTGCTTCACTGTGCTCTGCCCAAGTAGGAAAACAGATTAGCCAGTGTTGTTTTCTTTCTGCACTTCGTGTGTGGGAGGAGAGTAAATCTCCCTGACCCATTCCACCCACGGCACTTCAGTTAGTATTGGGCAGCACCATTATCAGTCTCAGTGGCTGAATTCGGGGAACTCAGAGCTGTCACAGGCATGAAACATTCCAGCTGTAGGTGGAAAATAAGAGTTGTCTTCTCCTGTCTTAACCCAGCATGGGCTGATGCCTGTAAGTGTTGCATGGGGCAAGGATATGAGGCTCTGCTTCAGAAATGGAAATAAGTAAGTGACATTTTGGAGGATGAGTTGTGTCACAGGCAATCCACTCTCACATTAGGGTAGCTAGAGCAAGGCCTATGGAATTACATTTGATATGCAGGGCAAAGGAGCATTCCCAGGTAGTATCTACAAATTCCTAGGCAAACTCTGAAACAGATAATAAAACAAACCAAAAAGGCCTGCAAAACTCTGAGTATATGATGAAGACTTCAGTACATGGCACAGACATTCTGAATCGCCCAGTTAAAGATCTTGTCTATTCAAAATGGCTTTTAGGCTGAGTCTCATTTCATTTCCTAAGTGGTGAACGTGGTTTTCCTTAGCTGCCCCATGCAAACCTATAAGGAAGGTCCACATCCATGGAGCTGTGGAGCACTCCACGGGCATGGACTGCAGTAAGCTGAGCTAGAGGATCAAGAGGTCTGCTGGTGGTGGTGGTTCTCTCCAAAAACAGCCACCAGCACAGATATATTAGTTTTTGTGAGCAGCTGCTGCTTGCATGGGCTTGCTGTAAATTTATTCACAGCAATATCCACCATAATCGTGTTTCCAGGAAAGAAGGAAAGGTCATGTGGGGCTGGGTTGGAGCACAGAGGCATAAGACATCAGTCTTCATGGTTCCAGCCCCAAAGTGATCCTACAAATAGTGGGGATTGAGGTGCCATGGGAAATGCTCATCTTAGGAAGGGGATGAGGTATTGCATGTAAACATCGTGCTCCAAAAGTGGGTTTCTCTGTGTTGTGACCCTGCATCATTATGTGCTTTACATGTCCTGGAGGAAATGAAAAATAATCTCAAGAGTTCATCCTAAGCATTGCCTGAAGAAAGTACTTTCCACTTTCCATTTAGGAGCAACTACATTTCTGGCATAATTAGGCATAGCTCATATTCCCCAGAGAAAATGTGATGAAACACAGAATTGAAGAAAAGAAATGAAATAGGCCCATGATTAAATCTCCACCAGCTACCTCCACACCAAATCTTTCATATATTCACCTCCTTGAAAGTATTTCTTACACCTTGGGGGATTCTTTCATATGCTTTTGGATTAATGAGAATCTCTTCCAGTAACATTCATCACTTAGTAATGATTTGTTTTTAATACATCAGCTCACAACAGCACCTTTCAATGGGAAAAGCATTTCCAGAGCACAGCTATTGCCTGGCTAAATTGTGGTCAGAATTGTGCAGAATGCCTTAATTTAATGACATAAAGCTCAATCCATGACCTTCAGTGCAAAAATGAACACAGAGGGAATAAAATCATGTTCACGCTTTGCATTTTTATTGTGCTTTGCATGTTCAAAATGCCATATGGGATTCAGTTCATTAATCCTTCCTCTACCAGCATGAGAAGTATAAATACTATTCCCTCCACAGCTAGAGAGGCACAGACATGTTATCAGGAGGCCTGAGCCTCACAAGCTCCAATGTGAGCCGCACACATTTTCCATCTCACAAAAGCAGGGCTGCAGGGAGTTGGTCTGGCCACTCAGCCATTTCCTAGTAAAGCCAGAATGTTCCTTGAAAAATCTGCCAGGTCTTTTGCTCATACCACTTTTCCACATGCCATCATCCAGGCAAGGGTGTCTGCAGAACCCAAAACTTCATTAAAAGTAATGGTTTTGACGCTGCGTTTGCATACCTGAGCTGAGTGGAACTTTGAGCCATTCCCAAGTGAGATCACTGCTCCTCTGGCTGTGCAGAGCTCTTCCACAAGGTGTGAGACAGCTACCTTTAGTCAGAGCAGAAGGAAGGGAGACACTCATCCTGACATTTCCATTGAGGACACATGGGAAAGGTGGCATGGGAGGGTTCCCATGATGGACAAGATAGGGTTTTGGGCAGGTGCATGAGTAGAGGGTGATTCATAGGCAGGACTTTGTGAAATTAAGGATAAAGGAAGCTCTTCAAATGGGTCCACATTTCATTTACTGGAAGAAGACAACTTAGCACCCCTGCTCAGTGTCTGGGGCAGATGTGTGGAAGAAGTCTCGTGACTCCAGGACTGGTGGGAAAGGCAACTTTGCACTTGGGTTTTGCCCTCAGTACAAAGCTTCCTGTTCACCTTTGTCCTGTAGGCGTCACAGACCAAAGGCATGAGAGTCTGAATGGATGGGAAGCAGAGTGGAAAAGCAGAAGAAAGTGAGAGCACAGTTTCCTGAAGTACATTTTTAGGACTTGATAATAAAAGACATACTTGTGGGAAAGACAGGTGAGAAATCTGAAGGCAGAAAATGCCAAGACAAAAACTTGCTACGGAAGGAGAGAAGGGCAGAGAAAGACACCAAGTAAGAAAGAACAAACCTTAAGAATGATTAATTTTCAAGGACTGAAGACAAGCGGGGTGAAACTTTGGAGATAATGAAGTCAGGAACAGAAAAAGGAAGATTATGTAGGTAGTCATTAAAATGTTCCAGTGAGAAAGCCTTGGCAACGTAGACCAGAATGCCATAAACAGCATACAAGCACAGTCTTGTCAACAGCAGTGACCTGACCCAGCTGGGAAATACAGGCACACCAGCATTCAGCTCAGGTGAGCAGCTTTAATGCAGTTATGATGAACATTCTTGTGTTGGACAATGAGGAACATATATTTGACATGGATCAATAAAAAATATGATGAAAGAACCATGTCCACTGCATAAAAATTATGTTTAGCATATTTTCCTTGCAGCCTCAGAGAACACGTAAAGCAAAATCCGGGTAGAATCAGAAGGACAGAATCACAGAATATCCTGAGTTGGAAGGGACCCACGAGGATCCAGCTCCTGGCCCTGCACAGGACAACCCCCAAAATCACACCATGTGTCTGAGAACATTGAACTCTGGCAGGTTTGCTGCAGTGACCATTTATGAGAGGGCATGGTGGTTCTGTTTCCTCATTTTTCTGAAGTCTCCCATTTCTTCCCAGGCTCTTGCTCTCTTCTGCCATCCCTCTTGCCTTCTGGGGCCAAATATGCAAGCCATTGTTGAAGCAAAGCACTGAACAGTTTGAATATGGAAAGACTGAATATGAAGTATGTAATCAAGTTCCTAATTCATCTTGTGTCTGTTCTCTTTTTTCTCTATGATCTTAATCACTGTCTTTTTCACAGTTGCTACTTTGCAACTTCTTTGCAGGATGTGCAGGCACATTTCCTCTCTTCTCTGCTTTTTCTATGTCTCTTGTTTCCTTTATTCCTCCATGCTCTTCTTCTGTATTTCCATTTTAACTACTTCATGTTGCTTAGCAACACCCAGAATGACACCAACAAGGTACGGTCCCACTGCTTCTAGCAAGTGCCACCTTACAAGGGACAAAAATATAATGTAACTTCACACTCCCAGTGAATTCACTTCCTCAGAATTTCCAGGAAAGCTAAGAGCAAGTCCAACTCACAGAAACACACAGTATTTTATAGGATATTTGCACCTTTCCTGAGATTGCTAACCTGCCAAGACAATAAGAAACCTAAAAGAAGAGATAAGGTTTTCGATCCTGGCTTTCCCAACACACAGATCCAGAGACTGGGACTGACATAAAAATGCTCCAACTGCTACACTCAGTTATAAACGCAAACTTCATAAAAAGTTGGAAGATGTTTGGATTGTGAGACTGAAGCCTGGTCACAAATCTAACTAAACACCATCCAGATGTTTCCAATGAACATCCTTAATATCCTAAATTTTATACCAGGCTACCTTCTCCCTTGGCAGAAGAGAACAGAAACAAAACAAATGGGCTAAGCTGCTTTTTTATTATAATTAATATTATTATTTACAATTGTTTTGGACAACTTATTTAACCAGAAATATTGTGAAGATGGGACAAGAAATATAGTACTTTATATGTCACAAGCTGTTATCAGTTTCGAGTCACGCAAGAGAATTCTTTTTCCACACAAAATCACAATGTGAAACACTCAACTGCACTTCTGATCTCCACTGAAATGCTCTACTGCTGAGGGGAAAAATGAAAACTGATTTTTCTGCTTAAAAATAGGCTTTTAAAAACCAGCTACTGATTAAAAAGAATTTTTATGTTCTGAAATCTGAATACAGATGGGACTCGATATTTACACATTTTCCCAGAATCATTACAAATGTTTTTTGCAAAGTCAAGGCCACTCCCTGAAATATATTGTGGAAAAAAAAATTACATTTATTCAGTAAAATTCCTTGAAAAATAACTGACATTTTCACACTAGCTTCAGAAAGAAGCCAATTTCCAAACTGGAAAGGCCCTACACTAGACTGAGAAATCCTGGCTTTGAGTTTATAAACTGTGTTTATAAAAACCAGAGAGGAATACGAACGTCATACCTACTCATACATCTAGATATACATCTTCAAAATAAATTCTTTAATCTCCAGTCATACAAAATTTCAATTAACTATTTGATTTCACTTAGCCTTTTTTCAGCCCCTGGCATCACGTAATGCCAGCCCTGGAGATACTTTTATTCAGCAAGCAGATGTCACGATGAATAATACTTATTTAGCCAACTACAGCTTTTAATTAGGTTTTTTTAGGGTCTGGTTCGGTAGCCCTTACTCATATGGAGTAATATTCATTGCACAAATAGCTCTGCTGTTGCTGCCACGTTAATCACCGAAAGCACTGGTGAACTAAGCCCTGAATAAGTAACAACTCTTATATTTATTTAACCAAGTATGGTAATTTCATCCCAAATACCCACACACCTCCTGACATACAAAAAATGCTCAATTACTAATAACCTACTGAACAACAGTTGTGCTTACATAATATATCACTATTATTATACTGTACTACATTTTTTATAGTTTTATTATTGGAATCAGTGTGGCACCAAGTAACAGCAAAACTGTGTCCATGCCAAAACTACATATTCCTCTGTATGCTTCTGCTTCTAACACATCTGTGAAACAGAACTAAGAAATCAGGTGAGGGAGAGAGATTAAATCCTGCAGTCTGAATACACAGAAACAATTCTACCAGTCTACCAGCAGCAGACAAGCCTAATACCTTCTAACTCTGAATCTCTCTCTGGAGAGAGTTCCTAATTCCTGGAATGAAAAGCAAAACAAGAACAAAAAAAAATATCTGAAATATAGATGAATTACATAAAAAGAAGACCAAGAAATCTATTTCTAGGTATCCCTCGCTTTCCAACAAACACTTGTATGTAAATAAAGTCAGGATAACTTACCAGGAAACAAGATCCAAGAAACAGCAAAGGAAAACCAGTATTACTTGCCTAGTATTATTTGCTTCTCACAATCCTTTTTGTCCCTTTTGTTTTGGCTTTCTGTTCTACAGAGTCCTCATCTATAGATGGATATATACATATATATATGCCTTCCCTGAGTGTGTAAAGGATTATATATGGTGACTCATCTGCTCTCATGCTGACCCTGCTACCAGCTGGTCTTAAAAACAAATCCAAATGAATAAAAACTGCTTAGAATCAACTCCAGCAAAGAGACAATAAAGCTCCACTGCCAGTGAAAAAGAAAATAAATAGACAGTTCAGTGTCTAAAGTTGGAATCTAAAACTAGCCGGGGTGCAGATGTATCATTTCACATTGCCCTGGGCTTGCCTCTTCGGGGTTGGGTTCAGTTGAAATCCCAAAGTCACTCAAAATTACAGGTTACTTGGAGTCGTAGAAGCAGCCACAGCTGCCAGAGCAGAGTTTTTGATGTTAGATGGAACAGTGAGTGAAGAAAGCTCATGGTCTGCGTGGTGCATTTCCACTCTTTTCCAGCCAGGAGAAGCCCTGCTGCCACCTCACCAAAACCCAAGGGCTCAGGGGGTTAGACCCAGCTAAAGTCTGTATGTCAGGTAATGTCTGTGCCCTCTGCTGTGCCTTCAACTCCTCTGTAAGGCACAGAAACACGGACTGGTTTCTCCCTGGGACAGGAACATGCTTACCCCCGTGGTTACTGTGATCCACAGAAACACCTTCCCTAACTCACAAGAGCACATTGTGTCTGAGACCAGTGCTCCCTGAAAATGGTGCAGTTTATGTATTCTGGGCAAGATTTGTCTTTGGAGTTTGGTTGTTTGTTTGTTTAATGCCTTCCCTGTGTTTTAAACATTTCATGTTTTAGCAGACTTTTAATAGCAGCTCCACTTACAATTGTATTTATAGAATAACTATGAATAAATCTCTCTTTTCTATTCCATTTTATAACTGAAGCAGCAAAATATTCCAAGTGTGGCACCACCTAGTCACAAAGTTTGTATTCAAGCTGATATTGATAGAAGTTAGAAAAACACAAATCATTTTGTACCACTTTTGGTGTACCACCTGGTAGGTGTCTGCAAGAACTGCAAACAATAAACCTTTAGTAGCTGAAGTTGCCTATTTGAGACAAGAACACCATTCCCTTGCTTATGTTGATGCAATTCAGGAAAAAAAAAAACCCAACCCAAAAGCAGGTCACTGGTGAAACAAGGATAAGCAAACAAAGATATTGCAACCTTGAGTTTAAGCACAGGCCGCCTGTGTCACAATTAAGGCTATAAATTGTGAACAACAAAGCCAGAAAAACTTCCAACAAAAAATTGTTAACTCTCTGCCTGAATGCATCTCATTCAAAAGAAGGAATTATTTTCTAGCATGGCAACTCTTCTAAGGTCCGTTCCATATGTAAAGCATTTCTCTTTCTGGAGAGTGTTAGCGTTATCTTAGTGTTTTCTTGCTAGCCTTGCCTTTCAATATGAAGAGGCTTCTCTGCCATACAGGACGTGATAGGCAAAGAATTGCTCTCTAGCATGTCAAATGTCTGTGCACAGGAGTTGGCACAAGGTGGAAATGTGCCAACTTTCCTTTTTCACATCAAGGAAAGAAAAGAGAGGCTTTTTAAACTAAGCATACAGGGGAAGCTGCCCTTTGGATCAACAGGTCAGGTGAACGTTTCTCACAGTGACTGGATACTCTACTTTCTGAAAACAGCAAAACTGCTATATTTACTCAAGTGACGACCCCATCAAGACCAATAAGAGAAACAGTGGGTGTAGAGGCAGCCCAGTAACACAGAGCATTTTAAAATCTTGATGAATTTCTGCTGCTTGTCAATCTTGTTCTCTCTGCACTGTTTTTCCAGATAGCATACACACGGAGCATGCATTCATTTTATTTTGTTCTCAGTTAAAAAGTATAGGAATCCTAAGAATTTAATCCCTCCAGACATTTCATTCAGTCATTTCCACCAAACCCTTGGGAAGAAAACATTATGAATACAACAAAATTAGCCCCAAGTGAATTCATGTGTTCCTAGCAAATTAAATACATTGGTGTTGACAAAGGAATGATAATTCCTATTGCAAATATTTGTCACTCAGCTCATATTTTGGTTTTAGAAACTTCAGCTGGACTAATCATGTCTAAGGCAAAGGAAACAACTTCTTATAAGGCTAAACAGTTGCAAGTATACAACGAACAGTATTTCAGGCTACACAACTGTCTGCTCAAGCAAGAGGGAAGAAACCTTTCCTCTTTGTATGCTTGCACAGCAGCAGCTGGAATCTCCTTCTGGACTGACAGCTCCTGCCTTCTCACCTTGCAGACTGTCTGTGAGCAACCTTGCAGACTGGCAGATGAAAAAGAGGTACAGCATCACTGCACCTCCAAGGAATAAACTGCATCCAAACCGCTTTTGAGGAACAAACTTTGTGGAACTCAAACACTTGCCCCCACACTGCTTTTAGCACATCTCAAAGAGTGGGCCTCACCTTCCCAGGACTAAAGCCCTCAAACGGAGGAGAGACCTGTAGTCTGTGGAGTGGTACAAATTGAATCGCCTTGGAAGGTCTCTGGCACAGCCGTTCTCCCCATCCCACTGCACCCAGCCGTGGTGCAGGCATACACACCCACCCCTACCGCATGGAGAGGGCAAACACCCTCCAGAAAGGGTTTGGGATGCCCCTTTTCCCACCGGCAGCCCTGGTAACACCATCTCGTGGGGAAAGAGGGGGTTTGTGGAAGGTTTTCAGACAGGAAGGCCAGCCAAAATCCTCCGTTCCACCCTGGCGGAAACAGACCAACAAAAGGCTACAGTGGCTCCAGAAAGAAAACCTCTGTATTAAAAGCCAAATAACGCCGAGCTACAATAATAAATACACACTATCTCAACCGGGAAATACAGTGTAAAAGGTTCATTAGAGTTCAGCTTCAGCAGTAACAATATATATGTCGCTTCAGTTCTCCATCCTGCCAAAGGGAGACGTCCCTTTCCCTCCGTAAAAGAAAAACCCACTCAAACCGTATCCTATACGAAAACGCTACTCCAAAGACAACAAATGTGGCCGAATAGGAGGGTCTTTGATTCCCTCCATTGATTTCTTGGCGTGGGCTTTTCCTTTCTTAGGGTTTCCTCCCCCCTTTTTTTTTCTTTTTTTTTCTTTTTCTTTTTTTTTTTAACCAAAAGGTTCGTTTAAAACGGGTATTAAAGATATAAACGGCGCACACAGGGTCTGGTCCCCTCGGGGCCGGGCGCTGAGCATCCTCCTCCTCCTCCTCCTCCTCCTCCCCGCATCCCGCCGCGCACCTGTGGCACGTCTTGAACCACCCAAAAACCCACGCCACAGTCCGTCCCGCGTCCTTCCACGGCACACGACGAGGACAACGGGGGTGTCCCCGGGAGAGGCTACTTGTTGGCGGTGGCCGTGGCGGTGCCGGCGGTGGTGCCTCGGCGCTGCTCCATCCCGTTGGGCAGGAACCCGGCGATGATGGGCACGGGCCAGATGAGGGCGGCCACGCTCCACACGATGATCACCAGAGTCATGAAACACGCCACCAAGGTGGACTCGATGGGCTTGCGGTTCATCCGCCAGCCCGGCTCGCCCTTGAGCTCCTCCAGGCTGAAATCCAGGCAGCAGAAATTCAGAGGCTCCCCTTGCAGCCAGTACTGGCCGGGCTCCGCCGCCGGCGGGTAGGACAGCGAGGAGGAGGAGGAGGAGGAGGTGGAGGAGGAGGAGGAGGATGAGGATGCAGCAGCGGGCTGGGGAGCGGTGCCCCGCAGGCGCCCGACCCGCCTGCCCCGCACCCAGCTACAGCCCACGCAGAGCCGCAAGTCCTGCTGAGCCCCTCCGGCCGCCAGCCCCAGGTGCTCGATGAGCAGCGGCGGCCCCACGCGGTGGAAGGCGGCGGAGAAGAAGGCCCGCCCGTGGGTGTTGGTGGAGAAGAGCAGGAGGTCGCAGTGGATGCCCAGCGGGCGGCTCCAGCGCACCAGCAGCGAGCTCAGCATCTGCCGCTGCACGCTGATGTTGCAGTGCGGGTCCTCGGCGGGCTGCGGCTGCCCCTGCGGCTGGGGATGCTGCTGCTGCTGCTGCTGCTGCTCCTCCGGCTGCTGCGGCTGCTGCTGCTGCCCGGAGGAGGTGGGAGAGGAAGAGAAAGGCTCTTGGCTGGGGGCAGCCGGCGTGCCCGGGCTGTCGGTGCTCCCCTCCTCCTTGCTCGCTGCGCCGTCGAGGTCCATCTCGAGGCTGGCCAAGGAGCGGGAGGAGGAGTTGGCAGGGGGCAAGAAGAGCTCCTGCTCCTGCTCCTCCTGCCCGCTGGCAGCCGCCGAGGGGCTCCAGCCCTGGCAGGGCGGCAGGCAGGCGGCCAGCAGTGCCGGGAAGAGCAGCGGCAGCATGGCATTGACTTAGAGTCGGAGAGGAGGGAGAGGAGGAGGAGGAGCGGGAGGCTGCATGGCGCTGCCGGCTGCCATCTGGGAAAGGCAGGCACAGTGCTCTCGCCGAGAGAAAGGGAAGGAGGGTGGGGGCAGGCGAGGGGGTGGGAGCGGGGCTGGGGCTGCCGCGGCGACGAGCCGAGTGAGCCGCGAGCCTCGGTGACGGCAGCGGCTCCCCCCTTCCCCGCCTCCCCCGCCCCCCGACCCGACCGGGAGGAGCCCTGTGCCCGGCCAGCCCCGGAGCCCCCCGACCGGACCCGACGGCGGGAGGAGCCCTGTGCCCGGCC
>JAWWEE010000074.1:44687145-44734526 GCA_035221455.1 Xenops minutus
CCCGCCCGGCGGGACGAGCCGGGAGCCCCGCCAGCCCCGGAGCCCCCCGCCCCCACCGGCTGGACGAGCCGTGTGCCCGGCCAGCCCCGGAGCCCCCCGACCCGACCGGCTGGACGAACCGTGTGCCCGGCCAGCCCCAGCGCTCCTTCCCCCGGGGCGATGCCCGGCACGGCCGCCCCTCCGCCCTTAGACGGGGTACCCATCCCTGCCACCGCCCCCGCCCGGTCCCCCGTGCCCGGGGCACAGCCGCAGGCTCTGAGCTCCGCAGCCCCTCGCCCAGCGGCGCTGCCGTGGCCGCTCTCCCTCCTGGGGGTGAAGGAAAGCGCCCTCGGGCCGGGGAGAGGAGCGAGGATGCGGAAAGAGCATCCGCGAAGAGACTTTATAGGAAGGGAACGGGACGGGGGAGACGCGGAGGAAAGGAGTTTAAACTCGGGGACTGGGATTGTCCAGAGGTGCCCTCCAAGCCCAGACTTGGCCCCAGAATCTGCTCCTGCAGTCGGCCATCCAAGCATGGCTTGGGGCACAGGGCATTTCACCCGTCCGACGGGCGCTGTCGGTCCTTGTAGCAAAGATTTAAAGGAGGGAGCTTACAAGCAGCACGGAGCTTACAGGAGCACGGAGCTTACAGGAGCACGGAGCTCCCACGCGCGATAGCCGTGAGATTTGGCAGCGCTTTTGGAAAGGCTGCTTTATAAGCACGATAGTTTTTAATCAGGCTAGGTACTCCAGCCTGTTCCGTGACCCTGTGCTGGTTGTAGTGTTACTCTTTACACAATCTGACACTTGTTGTTTGACACTCGGAGCCTCAGGGAGGGACAGAAGTAATGGCACAGATGATGAATGTTTTTAGTCTTTTCCCTCGAACAGAGGATGGGATAGAGTTACATTTTCCTGGCAAGCATCCAGAACCCAGACTCTCTTCTTTGTCTTTGCAGCCCTTTTCCCACAAATACAGATGCAAAAGGGAGACACCAGTCTTTCCCAAGTATATATGGGATAATTTATTTAAACACCAGAACTAGAGTCCATAAGGCACTCCTTTGAGATTGGCACTGGTCCCATGTCAGACATGTTCCCACGTCAAAGTGACACAGGGACACATTCTCATTTGGAGGATGAGTTACTGTAATATCACTCCCAAGTCTTTCAGGTGAGTGAGGGTAGTGAATGAGGGTAGAGAGTAAATTTTAGATTTGATATAAATCAATGTGAATGAAGGTAGTGAATCAGTTTGCTTTCAAAACCTGTGCCTAAATATATCATGACCAAATGCAGAGTTGTTTGCCTTCTATTCATCTGAGCATCAAAATGTGTTTGTGCTCAGTCCTAAATTAGTCCAAAGGGTATTGACTACCTGTAGTTTGGCTGGGTTTTCAGTTTTGCTTACTACAGAGAAACATGCCTGATGAAACCTTCAAAGCAAGCTGTCTGCTCCCAATTCTGGGCTTGTGCTCAAGTGTTGCAAAACAGTTAATACATTTTTCGGTGCTATTTCAATGTCCCTTATTTAAGAGTTCTCTGATATTTCTTATTGCCTGTTGAATGTGTCTCTACAAGCATCTCCTGATGTCGTTTGTCATATCTGCACTCCCACACATTTGTGGGACTGTAGTATGTTTGCAGACCCCAGACCAGATAAAGTGAGGGCCAGTGTGTAGCAAATAATGCCAAAACTGTGTGGCCACCCATGTGCACAAATTACATTGCACCGGGATTTTTGGCTCAAAGGACTGGAAATGAAACTAAGCCTCATAAATAAGATTTAGCTCCTGAACACTGTTGCAGTATGTGGGTGGCAAATGTTCTCAGGCAGAGCTTCAGTTCTTTTGGTCTCCACTCCCAGCACCCAGCTGAATGCAGTTAGGGGTATTTGTGAAGAAATTGGTGAAGAGCAGGGTTGAGCTAAGTTTCTTTTTTCTGCGAGGAAAGACAACCCGCTAGAGGGAGGTTAAATGCATTCAGCATCATTTAGACCCCCACAGGAAAGAGCTAAAAGACAGCAATTTATTTCAGGTTGGAGATGTATGGGCGCCTCATATCTATTCCTCTTCATCAAGGAATAATTGAGCAAGTGGGTGGAAGAAGCAGAAAGTATGTTAGATCATTGGCTGATAGGCATTGTCCAGCAGGGCCCTTTACAGATACTTTATTTCTAGGTCTACCAGGTATAATTAATCTCTGCATGGATTCAGTCATTCAAAGAAGTTGCAGCACACTTGAAAACTCTTTGTAAGCAGTACTAATATACATAGCTCTATTCTTTAGTTTTAAGCCATGAATCTCTAAGAACAAACCAGTTTTATGGCTAGGGAGGCTGAAGCCTAAAGAAATTGGGGGCCAGGCAAAGGTGACCTGCATGTCACAAGCAGATCAGGGTGTAAATTTTGCAGGTTTGATTCTATAGCTGTAACTAGAACTATATTGTGCACCACAGGTCACAGTAGCATTTGACACATTTGACAGTATGGTAGAGGAGGTGTGAAGTGGGCTATAATGATAAAATTTTAGAAGGGAATAATGAGGTAGCAAGACAGTAGGAGTTTCATGAGACAGACTGCAGAGCTGTTGGGAGAATGAAGGCTAATGGTGAAGGACAGTCAGAAGCTTTGGGGCAGTTTTGTGACATTTTAACGAAGCATTTTTATTAAAGTATTGCTTGTGAAATACTTCAAGTATGATGAAATCGAGAATAAGTATTGCTGCCCAAGTGCCATTAAAACTGCTTCTCATCAGGGTGCTGTTTTAGAGCCTGAAGTCTCATTGCAGCTGGTGGAAATTGACCCTAAGCAGGTACAGATTCCAGAAAGGAATCCGTAAGCACATTCAAGTCAAAAGCTTGTGATCCTCAGTCAGCATTTCTCAGCAAACTTGATCTGCACTGAGGAAAGGGAATAACTGTGGAACTTCTTCTTGACAGAGGATATACTTTTGAGATTGTAATTTCTGAGAGGAGTTGCATGTGGGAGAGAAGATGGGAAAGTAGCAGAGTACAGAGTTGGATACCCAGCCATAACATCACAGAGCTATTTTTCTGTGGAAAGACACCTACTGTCAATTACAGGAAAAAAAGACTTTGGGAGCAAGTAAGTATAGTGATGCGTTACCAATCTCTGTAAAAGTGCCAGGTAAATGAGAATTTCACAGTCAACAGCTGAAGAGGGGGGTAGGGTCAGGAGAAAGGAGTTGGTACTTGAGTCCTCTCAGAAAAGAGCAGTTTCATTTCTGTGAAAGGGGTAGGATCAAGTCATCCTGAGGATTGTTCTGAGAGCTGTACTTGTTCCCAGATGAGGAAAAACATTTCTGTGACTGTGATACAATTTAGAAGGCTTGGTTGGCTAATGGTTTCACAGCTGGTGGGGAGGGAGAGTCTCAGAGTAATGTGAGGAAGTGGGCTGATAATATAATGTCTGTGGATTGTGTCCTTTGAAGAGTTATCTATAATCACTGGTTTGCTGGTTGAGGAAGGAGCTAAGGGATGTTTCACACTGCCCACCCATGTGTAGCTTTGATTGTAAGCACAGTGATCAGAGCTTCCACTGTCCTCCTCCTTGCTTGGTATTCTTGTGGATTTGTCAGAAATTATTTGTGATGAAACAGTTAAAGGCCACTGAAGTTTCTGAAACAGATAAGAGAAGCTGGTCAGACTACGCAGCTTGCTACTGCTGCATCATGTCAGAACAGTTTATCTGCAGAGAACAGAGACCATGCACTGCACACAACAAGCCAGGGTTTTGTACCACTCTTTACATGAGTATCAGAAGCCCAGACAAAGGGAACAGCCAGTTGGCACATAGGCTGAGAACAAGGGCATAATCTCTCCCGAGAAGTCAACACACCTCTCTCAGCAAAGACACTAAGCTAATTGTTAGACAGGCATTTCTATCAGCAGCACATACTGCCTCTGCACCACCCTCTCCCTTGTAGAAACAGATGTCCCTGAAGCCATGAAATGCCCCACATCCAAGATCCAGAGCAGGCGACTGCAATTTTAAAGCAACTTTGACAGTCGTGCCCTTTTTAATTAAAAAATTGTAAACATTCTCAGCCCAACCTTGACCACAATCTGTAACCCCTTATCCAGATCACCACAAACTCCTGCAAAAAGCTGTACCTGCGTAGCTGAGGGAGTGAGGTAAGGTGAGAGCATCAGGTGGTGTCAGGAAGATGGAAGGCTTGCTCGATGGATGCTCTGGGAGCTTTGAGGGGTACTCATCCTTGGAATTCTGTTAGACTCTGTGCTGTACTAGCACAGACTAAAAAGACTGCTTCAATTCTAAAGGTAAGTGTGAAATATATGCAGAGAATGTAGCAATAGACTTTCAGAACCTTTTGTAGCACGCTTTATATAGGCTGAGGCTTTTAGAGAAGCATCAAAAGTAAATAACAGGAAAAGGAGATTCTGTGAGAATGGATATAAGAGAGAAGTAGTCTAAAGAACAAACTTTGCACCTCCACAACTGAAGGTGGCCTTGAGGTATTCGAAAACATAACCCCCCCTATAATATGGATTGGATAGATCTAGTTGGCCTGCAAAGAGTATTGAATGCAGTGCTTTCATGTATTCCATTTATGCAATGGATAGGATTTGACCAGTGTTCTAGAAGACTGGATTCATGTTCTTGCCTAGGTTCCCACTTGTAGGTTGATTAAAACCCTCGCTCATGTGAGACTTCCTCCTGACTGAAATTCTACAGCTTAGGCAAGATTCAGCCCTGGACTATATTTATTTTGTCTCTAACTACCACGCTTGCTTATTTTATATTTTACTGGCCAGGAGCCTGACTATAATTATAATCTACTTTGCCTCATACTTATTTCACCAGTAGGCATAGCCAGGGTTGGAGTTTGGCTGAAACTGGCAAATTCAGGATCTGATATGTTGATAAAGATAACAAATCCAAATTAAATGGTCTGCGCTGGTAGAATTGAGAGACTGGCAATGAGTCATTTCAAAGACATCTCAGATAGAGCTGAAGGGCAATTCAAGAGCTTTGCTTCCACCAGAGTATACACATCGCAGGACTCAGGCTTACTTTCTACCAGCCAAAGGCTGTTGTAGGGTGGGTTTGACCAGGAGTCAAACTCTGTGTGTTCTTGAAGCACAGATATTCTGAATATTTGAATGAGCCCTGGGGTTCTGAGCAAGGCTTGACATGTCACAGTCATTCTGGAAGGAAAAGAGATGCAGTAAAGCAGTAGTTGTTTAATGCCAATGCTGTGGAGGTAGCAGGAATGTGAAAACATTTGGTGTGATTAACACATGGAATTGTTCTGCAAAATATTTGTACATAAAGTAGCATTCCTTAATGACTATTTTATGAGTTTGTCTTTGGAAAATTTAAACATTTACTACAACAATACGTTGAAAAATAGCTCCCTGGAAAGCATTTAATTCTGCAAATACTTTGAGTGTTTCCCAGCCTGTTCTGAACATGGCCCTAAGGCTTGTCTTTACTGTTATTTATCTTTGTATAGAAAAAAAAAAGACAGGTGAAGAAGTATTAGGCTGCACTAAGCAGATGCGGGTTTGGCACTTGCTTGTGCTTCCAGTGTGGCCTCAATCTTTCTGCAGCTTTAAAACACAGCTATGAAATACGGCACCCTGCTTCCCCAGGAATCTGTGAGACACTTGGACTGTGAGGCAACCCTATTCCACAGGAGAGGAAGACAAGCTAGTTCACAGGTGGAGGGGAATCTGAGTTCACAGGATCCTGTGTGCAGCTTCTTAGCCACCCTGCAGCCCTGACCTACCTCTACTTTTCTATTACTAGCTAATTCTTCAGTGCTATATGATACAGGACAGAGACATTGTAAGGGAGTTTACAGCAGGGACCTAAGTGGTTTCACTGCAAGCTTTTGTCCCCAGTCAGAAAGGGAAGTGCAGGATAAAGAAGGAAAAGTGGAGGCTGCAATCAACAAAGGGAGGGGGGTTGGAAGGATAACAAATACCAGAATTGGTATAAGACTCTGTTAAATTGTGAAAGGCTTTGAAAGTGAGAACAAGGAGTTTGCATTTGGAGCAGTGGAAGAGGAGAAATGACAAGAGAAGTGTGGACAAAGAGTGATGGGCCCAAATGAATGAAGAGTTCCAGATGTTGTAGCCAGAGAGGAGATTACAATAGAGGAAATGCATAGTCCTTGGCTAGGACTTTTGGCAGAACAAGCTGAGATGGATTGTGATACTTTGGAGGGGCTGCATGAAACAAATCAGTGACAGTTAAAGCACAGCAGCATCAACATCATCAGTACAATTAACAGTCAAAACTAAACTCCTCCTTGATTCCAGACTGTTCATCATCACCTTAGATTAGGGTTCCCAGAGCTGCTGTGAGAACTTGGTGTGCAGAAGCAGACTTGAATTCTCAAGCATCTTGCAGTGGTCTGCAGACTGGTTATAGGCGTGCCCCTGTTATGTGCCTTGCCTGCTGTCCCTTCTCCAGCGAGACATTTTGCTGTGTATCAAACGGGAAAAGAGATTCCTCTGCCTCCATGAGTCAGCAGAACAGCATTAACCCTTTCTGGAAGTGCCAATGCCAGCGAGTGGGGCTGAGTCACCCAGGCACATACAGCCAGCCTGGTGCCCACCCATTCCTTCAGCTGGGAAGCAGTCCTGAGAAGGACATTTCCCATTCCACTCCTCAGTCCAGCATCGTTATTATTTGCAAAACAGCAGACAGTCTCCACTGTCAGATTCAAAAAACTGTCAGCTGTTTCTGGGCTAGATACAAACCAGATTTAAAAGGAAACAAAATGTTCTTCATTTCCAGGGAACTTGCTAGTTCACGCTCCTTATTTTCCCAGCAATGGCTGCAATCAGTGTGAGCCACAATTAGGCACTCAAACCTCAAAACTAATACCTTTGCTAAGCTGAAGTAGCTTCACAGAAGTGAAGGGAGTCAGAGCTTTAGTTCCTGAACTTTAGTTCATTTTAAAGAACTCTTGTCCTAATCCAACAAAGTCAGCACATGAACAAGGCGACTGATTGCTTTCAGCAGGACCATTGCACTCATAAATGCTGTTCTGTATGGTATTACAGACTCAGCCTTAATGTGGGAGTACACAAGTAAGAACAAATGCCTTTAAACCTGATGCACTGAACAAGCAGCAGAGGAACACCGGCTCTTCAGAAACAAAGATTTTCTATTTTCATGCAAATGTTCCCAATGTTCTGAAGCAGGAGGAGATGCTTAGAAAATACATGAAGTACGAGATGCTTGCTCTCTAAGAGATTGATATTCACTCAGCATTATCTGCTCTTTCCATGAACTAATAACGACAAAACAAGTAGGGAATGTAGCCTCTGATGTCATGTGCCTGGTTCTTTGCTGAACTGACCAGGTTTAGAAAGTGTGCCTGGATATTTACTATGTCTTGGCTTGATTCTGCAAATTGAAGAGTGATACAACTCAGCCCTAAGACGTGTATCTTAAATTAGTCTATTGGATTTCTTGCTTAAACCATCACGTCAAATGTTACTGTTTCTAATATTATACATGAGTCTGTCTCCCATATCATTGCATTTGCCCGTGGCTCTTTTTATTGTGTCGCTGTAAAGGACCCAGAGCTGATGATTGTAATTTTATCTTCTCAGGAAGACTGATAGGTGGCAATTTGTCATAGCTGTATTCAGGTTCCTCTTCCTGAGTTCTAGCTATGAATGAAGGCTTTATTTCTCTTCTCACCTATACCCATACACTGTGCTCTAGTCTTGCTGCAGTGAACAAATTGTGCTGGTAGAACTTCTATGGCCCCCTGGTTTCCAGGCTCTGGCATACACATCCCAAACTCTCAGGTATGAGAAGGTGGCATAGGCATGTTTGTGCTTTTGGTCACATCTTGTCCATTGTAGCTAGATAAAACCATAGACATAAAAATAGGATTTGAAAATAATCCCCTGTATTCTTATTGCAAGTCAGGAAAATTTAATTAGTCCCTATGGGATTTCCATGTGCCAGGACAGTCAGGGATGCTGACACCAGTGGACCACTAGAATAAAGAGGATAATCTGAAAGAGAGTCTATAATGCTTCAATTAGCCTAATGCCTTATGAGAATATTATTTCTATTGCATTGTCTGCATATCTAAACATTGAATTAGCTTTCATCCCTGACATAAAATACTCACTGGCTACATTTTCTTCTTCATACCAGATCAATAGTGCCTGCAAGCAGCAGGTCAGATCACAGTCTGTTTTCCCAGCTTTGTTGCGTATGTACAAGTACAATGCCAGACTAAAAAGTATTATCTTCCACAGGGAAGCAGTTTTCTCAGAAGCATGACTCAGGATTGCCTGAATATCCTGTTTTAGAAGTTCTTTGATTTCCTTTCTGTTAACCTGTGTTCATGCTTCGGCTTTTGATTTTGGTGTGTATCTCTTGATACTGATATCTGCTGATACACATATTCCTGCCTACAGTAAAACAGATGGCTTCTCTGTGCTACAAAGTGAGAGATGTTAATCCACTGATCGTGGCTTTTGAGCCATCTGTGAATGGATGTCACAGCCTTTCTTGAACTTCCATCTCTGTTTTCAACTTTGCTATCATCCCTGTACAGTTTTTGCTTTTCCAATATACTGCTGTCAAATCCAGACCTTGACTCACATGCTTAGAGGTTGCAGAACTTTCCCCTGACAGCACGAATTTTCTGCCTGCAGTATCTGAACCAATGCTCCCAGTCATCCTCTTCTGTAATTTGTACCAACCAGTTCTGAAACAGCATAAATGGGACATCAATTTTGTTGTCTCTCACTCTGGAAAATTACCTGTATAGTTTATTTTCATTTTTCTGCCAGCAATTCTGCTTAAATGGACCTACTGGATGTCTGGTCCTAGGAGACAAGGAGCACAGTTTTGGTTTAGGAACATTTTTATCTCACTTCTATTCTCCCTGCTTCTAGCCTACAAATTGGAAGACAGATTTGGTATGTTGGCAGTGATAAGAAGGAAGCCACAGAAACGTTAAGTAAAGGTAGTAGCTTGTTGAACTGGTAATTGCGTAAGGGGAAATACAGAGCTTAGTGTCACATTTGAACAAAAAAAAAAAAAATCAAGATATTGGTGTCTTGTAGAGAAAATTGTGTTATAGGACAAAATTAGGAAGAAGTATGGAGCATAAATCTCAGTCAGTTTTCCAGAATTTTGCGGGTTTATGCAGTTGGAGAAGGTGGGTATCAGCCTCTCCAGCTGTTCTCCCTGTTGTCGAGTACACCCGTAGCTGGTTTTCTCTAGAGATTTTACAAATGCTGATGCTATTTTTGTCCCATAATTTTATACCCTTGAGCACACACATAAGGAACAAAGATGAGTTTAATAAACAGGACTCACTGAGGCTCTACTGATTAGTGAAGATGAATATAGTTAATTTTGTAGCGTTATTTCCTTATTCAAATTAGTGTCTTTAAGGATCAAACAGTGACATGATATGCTGTAAGGATTTCCCCCCAGTGGTAAAAGCAAATTATCTCATTTAAGTAAAGTTGTCTGTATAACTTGAGGCTTAACTGACAACCAGTCTTCTTACAGTCCTTTGTACCAGAAGAAAATTTGACTGGAGAACGGGGATTTGTTTTGCCACTGTTGAAAAGAGGAGCTTGAGGTATGCTTGGAAATGGCCTCTTCAAAGGCAAAGTCCAAAAGCAATTTGAATGCAGCAGAGTTTCTTTTGTGAAAAATCTTGTTTACTATAATTAAACCTGGTTCATGCTTAAGCCTCTTCCACAGGCAATTCTGACATTAAATAAATGAATGCAAAATCATTTTGTTGTAGAAATTCTGCAGGAAATTAAAATTCTAAAGAAATTTGTTTCCAAGCTATTATTATATGGATTTTAAAGAGTTGGCTTACTAGTGTCATGTCAATAACCAAAACTACTTCGTGTCAGCTGTACTATCTTGATTAATTTTTCTTAGACTTTTCATCAAATTAATGTCTCAAGTATCACATTTCTGCAATGATATGTTTATATATCATCTAATTATTTAATAAAAAATACAGTGGAAAATAAATAGAAAGCCAGTATCAAGCAATAACATCAAAAGTATTTTATTCAACTAAGCATTTCTACAAGATCACAACAAAACTAAAAGGGTGAGATGGTTACATCATTGCAAACTGAACTTTAGAGTTGCAAGTTGTCACTAAATGGTTTAATTTCGACAAAGCTGCATTTTTTGCCAACTTTGCAGGCCAGCCCTTTGGCTCACTTACACACCCAATGCTGCCTTGATTATTAGCACTGTGTAAAATCCTTTGTAGAGACTTTACATCTCGTCACTCATAGATGGTCAGACTCTTCTAGATGTAATATACCATGTCCAGTGTGCTGGGGCTACAAAAATGCATGTATAGTAATGCTAAACACTGGATTCAAAAGGCCAGGTTTACTTCAGAATACAGGGTTTACATCAACATCATCCTGTTGATTTTGACAGAGATATTTCTGATTAAGACACAGAAGAGTGGAGAGGCTTGAGACCATAAATTTGATTGTAATGTGTCCGGCCACCTGCTGAAATAATGGTGTTCTCTGTGATTTCAGTAGTAATTTTTTGTGTCAGGTTTTTCACCTACTAGAAACTGCTTTTGAAGTCAATTCCATTGAAAAAGTATTTGTTTCACAGAAGTATTTGCTCCTGAGTCCCACAGAGACTGTCAGCACTGTATGAAGATCTCCAGGAGCTCGGCACTGAGGATGATTATTGTTTACAGAAATGGTATATCTGTAGTATTACTGCACCTGCATCCATTTATTTTGCTTTAAAGAACTTACAAGAGTCACTAGAAAAGCATATGGATGATAGCTTAGGCAGTACTCTTATACATATGTAGTCCATATAACTATTCCAAGAGTTGAAAGCCCCTGAGGTAAAAGGACCCCATATATACACATATATTCATGTTATATACAGATAATATTATGCTCATATGAAAACTTATTTTCATTTTTGTTTGAGTTTTGTGTAAAATCAATGTTTAAACCCACAGTAACAACTGAGCTCTGAATGGGAGGCAGTTCCGGTCCCTCTGTATTCTGTCCCCAGCAGGGTCTAGGGGAAGACCATGGCAGAAAAGGTCCTAAAGTGAATCAATTCTTTGATGGACCTGTCTGGTAACTGGGCAGACAGAACAGGGTGCTTCCCCCTACCACTTCTTCCTTCAACTTCAAGCACCTGGGAATATAGTCTGCATTTTGCTCTAAACAAGCAAGAACCGCTAACACAGAATAGCTAAATTAGGAGGGACCATTAGACTACTTTATCCAGCTCTCCTGCTCTAATCTGGGTCATTCAGAGCAGGTTGTTCTGGGCCAGGTCTGCTCAGGTTTTCAATATCTCCAAAGATGGAGACTCCACAATTACTTTAGGCAACTCCTGCTAGTCTTTGACCACCCATATTTAAACGGAATTTCCTATATTTCAAGCATATTGCCTCTTGTCCTTTAACTGGATAACACTGAGTTACAACTCAGTGGAAGCCACTACAGCACCCAGCACCTTGAGAACTACTTTTGAACAGGCATTGTACGTGCCCCTGTAATAAAAAAAACCCAGCAAGTGTCTGCTGGACACTTGCACTCTACTTTGGGAGCTGGAGGCTCTGCAGTTTGTCATAAAGGTGAAATTGAGCCTTATTTGTCAGGAAAGAGTGAAATGATCCCTAAGGTTAGCAAAGCACTCAGAGACCCTTTGGGAAGAAAAGTGCTATGTAAATAGAAGCTGATTCCTACAGGTTATTAATAGACGTATCTGCAAAAGTAAAGTGAAAACTACAAAGGAAAGATCATTCTGAATTAAATTACCATAAATTTTTTCACTGCTGTCTCTTTTCAGGAGACCTGGATTATACTGCTAACAATGACAGGTTTGAATAAGAGACAGGGTTTGTGTGGGCCAGAGGTGGGAACAGAGAAAGAGACTAATTATATCTTTTTTAACCTTTGCATGCAGCTGGGCAGGATAAAAATGAATTATTCAACCAGCAACTGAGCTGTTATCCCAGTGGAGGCTGCAAAATGGTGCCCAGGTCACCTAGAAACATGATCTAACCTGTGCCATTTCTTTACAAATCATTAAAATCATTAAATAAAATTGGTATTTCCTGCATGCTTCACCTAAGGCTCATGTAATTATCCTATAGACAAACCAAAACAGATTTGTCTTATTTTCTCTTACCTCAACAATGCAGAGGGTGAAGAGCAAGCAGTGACACAGTCTGGGAGAACTAGAAACAGCACTCTTCAGTGTGCATTTGGAACACTTTATTGTGAGATATTTATTCCACTTTTACTGCATACTGTGACACGAAGCTTTGTTCAGAGGTCAGAGATGGATAGGAAGGCATAGAGGAGCCTTTGATACTTGTATTGCTCAGCAAAGTAGCAGGTGTCTGACCAGACAGAGAAAGAGCCTCTTTGCTCACAGGAATTATGGACAAATGGAGGAAGATGCATGAAATAAGAACTCTTTTCTCACTGCTTCTTGACTTCCCCCCCCGCCCCTCCCAGTTCAATTCAAACTGCAAGGTAACTGGTTTATTTCTGATATCCAATAGCTCTACCACTTTAAAGGGGTTTGGCATAAACTGGACTCATACCCCAAGCAAAGCATTTGACCCTTCAGCCTTGAATTTTTCTGAATTCTATTCCCACAATTTAGCAGTATCACCTGTGCCCCGCAACAAATTAAAGCTGTCTGTATGATACAAAAAGTCTTGTTATGAACAGAGCTTTTTATGTTGCTCTGTAACACTTCAGCCTTATCAGAACTGACTTTTGGAGGCTGAATGAAGTGTCTTTGAGAATCTGAAGCCAAACTTTGCTCAGTTTTGTATTACTTTCCTAGTTATAATTTGCTTCAGTACAGTATTTATTAGGACTGACCCAGGACACTAAAAGGCTTTAAAACTTGCAGCTGAGCCAATTTACCAATTCAGGGCTTTTGGCTGCTGCTTTTTATTATCACGCTTTGTTGTCTCAAGCCAAGGTTTTGAAAAGAGGATAAAGAATATCTTGCATTCAATTGCTATTGACTTACAGAAAAAAGCAATATATCACTGGAATAGCTGTGCTTGATGGTGCATAAAAGACTCAGCTTAAATCTTGTGGATAACCTGATACCTCAAAGAGGAGTGCATGCCATTTTTTTGTCTTAAGTAGTGTAAAAAGGCAGTAAATGAAGTGGAAATACTGTACTGAATAAGTGACAAGGCAATTCTGCTCCTGGAAGGTCACATTTTACAGAACTGAGATTTCCCTCCATTCATCTCTTTTATAATCTGTGGCACATTCTGGTCTTTACAGTCAAGAACCTGTGATTTTGTAGTTATCAAAACACTAAATGCTAGGTAACCACCTGAGTGACTGAATGCCATGTCTTCAGAAGGCAGCCTTTCCTGGAGCTCTCACCATACACACAAGCATCCACGACAATGTGGAACAGCCTCCAGTACCCATGTCTCCTGGTTTTGGCTTTAGGTCACATAGTTTGTGTCCTTCCATAGTTTGTGTCCTTCTAGCGTGTTTAGTACACAGAGATGAATGTCAATGGAACTCCTGAGCTTGTGAAGATCCAGCAGATTAAATACCTATAGCTTCTTTGTCAGACCAAGCAATACAATCTAAGGCTGCACTCTCTTAGGACACCTCACGACAAGTGAGTTCAACAATTTAGTCCCTGTTTTTTAAACCTTATTAGGCTGATCTTGCTTCAGAAACAACCTTGGGACCTTCTGTGATAGTAATGTTTTGCTGGATGTGGAACTTGTAAGCCTCAAGGGATGGGAGGGCTTGTGAATGCAGTTACCTCCTCATGGCATGAAGGGGTTTGCAGGTATGTGGTGCACACCTGTGGCCACCAATGCATTTATTCCTAGGCAAAAGAAGGACCAGCTCAATTAGCATCCTTATCACAAACATAATCACTACTGCCCACGAGGAGAAAACTTTCCATAAGCAGAAGGAATCAGTCTGGGACTCAGAGTCACATCCTGAATGCTGTGGAAGGTTACTAGCAATCCTGCCCTAGCAGAGAGGAGTTGTGACTGTTTGTATTATCTGCCAAGAAACAGATGATAGCAGCAAAGCAGATCCAGGGCAGAAATCTCTGAAAACATTTTGAGGAACTAAGAAATTGGAAATGCATTTGCCATTCTTGAAAGAAAAAATTAAAAAAAGCACGGTTGTTGCCTCATGTATGTTTGTTTAATTTCCTTGGGGGTCTCTTGGGTATAAAAGTGTTGCTGTGTCTATCAAACCAGTACTCAAGGTGTGCAGGGCTGTGCTGCCCATTCTTCATTCCCAGACAGATGCTTGTACTACACAGAAATACCTTGTTTTTTATAAGTGAGGAAAATGATCCCCAAAGGAACAAAAATTAACAAAACTAATATATTTGACACGACTTCAGCAGGAAGTTGCACCGAAATTAAATCACTTGGTGCTTCTTGCAGCACAGGTGGCACCTCCAAAACCAGCTAAGCCAGGTGTTTGCTTCTTTGCAGTAACCAGCTTGTGTCAAAGGGACAGTTTAGAATGCACATGGACACGAGGCCTTCACTCCAGCTGTAAATGGCACTGTGGAGTAGGAGAAGGCCATGCAGATAAGCTGGATGGACGTGTTGAGAAGGGGAGGAATGTCTTGCAGCCTTGCCAGCAGTCACTTGGGGATGTAGGGGCTGCTTGTGCACCAGCCCCACTTCTCCCAGCCCCCAGAATGCTCATCATGTCTGACAGACAGGGGCTGTTTTTCAGCAGTGGGGTTTTTTCTGAATGGGAACCATAATCCTCTTTTTCTCCTTAAACTAACTAAATAAATATAATTCCAATTTGCCGTTCCAAATCAAGACAGGGAAAGTAACACACAGACTACATGTGCACAGCTCCCCTCTGAGGAGACAGACTTTTTCCATTCTGGGCACCAACAGAGGCTTTGCACTTCAGCCATCTTCCCAGGCAGCATTTTTAATTAAAGTTGTAACTTATCCCAAGGAAGAATCCAGAAAATATCTGGATCCTTCTTACTTTTGTCAATCCTCTGCCCTAGGCAAGGAGATAATGAACTAGTCACTTCACAACAGTGTTCACCATGAGCTAATTTATTTTGTTGTATTGTGGAGCTTGAGGGTTAGTACAGACTGAGGAGTCCTCCCAGAAATGACAGACTATTTTGAGCTGACTGCTTTGAGACCTGAGCGGCTTTAGTTTTCTGTCTGCTTGCAAAGCTTTCTTCCTGCTGGAGAAACAAGTGCAATGAGTCACTGGGAAGGGCACTGCAGTAATGGGTTGCATTAGAGGCACACACAGAGACATGAGACCTCACATGAGGGATGTGCTGGTCCATGAGATGACAAGTCACAGCACTGCAACTGGGACCTGTGTGTTTTAGCAAGGCTCCTAGGGGCATGAAGCCCCACCAGCAAGCACCCTGAGCATATGGAGCATTGCTGCTGCATTTCTCTCAGCCCAGAACACCAGAGCAGCTGTTCTGCCCAACAAAGCCAACCTGGACATGCAGCACAGCTATTGCAAAGGTGGGAAAGGCTGTGCAGCCTTGGAGATACCTGAGCCTTCAGCAGAGAAGGGGAACACATCGCAGGAGGACTGACAGGTCTGCAGCAAATAAAAGAAGATGGAAATAATCTCTTGTAGGGCGAAAACTGTGACCTCATCACAGATATGTTTGCTTAAAAATTCTTCTTATAAACGAGCTAAATAGAAATCTGTTTTGCTTAAAAACTCATCTAAAGTTTAGCTCCTCTCATCTCAACTTTAGCTCCAGATTTACAGACAGCAGGAAACCTTTCTGCTGATTGGAGTCTAGCATCGGTTTGGGCTAGCAGAATTTTTGTACAAGATCTTTTAAGGAAAGCAGATCTTTTAAGGAAAACCTGTGCCATTTTTACCAGCTAAATTTCTTGTGTGTTACTTGAAAGGATGTGAAACCCAAAGAGTGAGAATAAACAGCAGGTATCATCTGTAATCAATTCACTTCCATTCTTTAGACTTGGGCACTTGTGGAGCTGAAACTTCAAGTAAAGCTCCTAAGGGGATGTCATCAAAGGCATAAAATACCTGTAGGAATCTCAGGAATAAAATAGGTTTATGAAGCCTACTTTTGGTCTTAGAATATGGGGAGAGTTTGTGAAACCCAAGGCAGTCTTCACTGTACTAACATTGATGTCAAACCTCCTAATGAATTCAGGCTCTCATTTCCATTCATTGATATTTTTATTTAGACCCACTTCTAAACTTTAATCCCTTTCTTCAGAGGAGGAAAGAGATCCCCACCTATCATTGCACACACCTGCTTGTATCCCATCAGAACCAGACAGGAAGAGATAATCTAATGCTTTATTTAGATTTATGTAATCTAATGTCTATGCTCGTGCATTTCTTGATGGACTCCTCTAGATTTTGTTACACAGTGATTCTCCTGTTGTGTATTTATATCAGACTATCCTGTTGTATATTTACATCACCCTGTAGAGTTCCCGCTAACACCAGCAAACATTCAACCTTGAGCATTTACCGAAAACATTCAGGACACAGAAAGGAAATATCTCTATTTATAGTTAAGAAATTGGAAACCTACACAGTAACACTTGAAATTCAAATGCGAACAGCAAAGCAGAGGAATCAAAACAAAAATTACATTGATTTTCATTGAAGAGAAAATAGGAAAGGATGGGGAAATCAATGAAAGCCGCTCTGTTCAATGTAGGTAGAGCTTAGATTTGAAAAAAAAAAACAAAAACATCCAAAATTCTATGACATGCTTGTTCTGAGTGGAGTATCATACTAATTATCGCCCCTTTTTATTCAGTAGTGGGGAGGTTAACTAAGTTCTCCGTCTTCCTATATTAGCAGCTTGATTTAATAGATCACTACAAATGCTCCAGGTTTGACTCGGAGGGGTTTCCTCAACAGGATCATTCCTGCTGGGTGATCACGTTGCTGTCAGCTGTACAGGGAGTCTTCTCCTGTGCCCAGGTGACCCATATCTGCCCATGGTGCCAGGCTGTTCTTTCCTGCTTCCAGTGGTGCTACCTGAGGACAACATTGATTCTGCTCGTGGCAGTCTTGAGCTCACAGCTGCCCACCACCTGGAGGGACCTGTTCGCCTGCCCCCTGCTCTGCTCTGTCAGCTGTTTATCTGAGCATTTCTCCTTCATAAGAAAAAATGATTCACAGTCTGCAGGAAGCAGACCTCTGTTATCTCATAAAGGGGCTGTTTCTGCCACAGTCAGAGGAAAACAATGGCCCCTTTTCTAAAGAAGACATCTTTGAAGCCAGTCCAGCATGACTATGCAGAAGGGTTAAGGAGATTATTCTGTTTCTTTAACCCAAGACAAAGATTTCCCTGTATGAATCACACCACACCCTAATACTGTTCTTACAGGATGTCTGAAGAATGAGAGGAGGATTCAGTTTTTATTTTTAACATGTCCATTTCCTTTGATTGTGCTATGAGTTGAAAAACCTACATCTGTGATTTCAGTGCTGTAGGGTAACTAGTTTCCTATAATTCTCCAAAAGTGAGAGGTTTGCAGTCATACCTTATTACATGTTTATAACTATACTCAGGAAAATTTACATGACCCACAAATGTTTGCCAATATTTAAGGGGATTTGCTGAACATCAAATGGATCTCTCTTACAACTTCATGATGATTTTTTGGCAGTCCAGATACTGGTTTTTATGTTGGTTCTTGTAGTAAGACATCTCTTCTCCCTTTCACCTCTTCTGTAGTGCACGTAAACACTTATCTAGTGTACATCTTACCGAATGCTGAATGATTAAATGGCTAAGTTGGATGGATTCAGTAATAACTCATTTTACCATCAGAGTAAGTCCTGCATTTATTTTCATATTGCATTCTAGGACTACTTGTTATACTTATTTTTGGCAATACACTGAAACCTAAGTCAGTGTTACTTAATTTGTAACATGTCCTTGATATATTCTGGTCCATTAAACAAAAGAATGTCTTCACAACCTCTTCCATACACAAATTATAGCACTATTTGAGCGGCTGCATCTGAAACATTCTTTCGCTGTAGCCCACGTAGGACATTCTGTTCCTCTGATCACAATGCCATGTGAGATCTGGGTAACTATGCTGCAATGGTAAACCTCGTGCTTGCTTTAGGGAATAAGCCTGATTTTGAACTTTAACACATGAAAGGTGCAAATCTTTTCCTGTGCGCACAATCCTTGTCTTTGGCTTGCAAAAGGAGAAACAACCAAGAAATGCTGAAAGCAGGGAAATTTGCTGGATGCCAAATGTATTACTGCCAAGAACCCAAATATGTAAAACGCCGACAATTGAAAAGTCAAGGACATCTTTTCATAGTTCGTATAACTCCAAATTATTTCAAATGTCTTTATTTTTTCTATTACTAAGAACTTGACTTGGATAAAATAGTGTAAGAGAAGACATGTTGTTTCTACAGAATAACTATAGGAAATGTATAATTTCTTTAAAAATCTTATTATTTTGATCAAAATACGTAACAACAATAGGTATACATTGAGAGATATATGTCCCTATCATACATATAAAGAAATTTTATTTTTACTGTTGGGTGGGGTATTTAAATCTATTTCCACTCTTTTCCTAACAAACAGACATTTTCTTATTCAGTGCAGGTAAGTTGTATTGGCGTGCTTGTCAGAGGTTCAGCTCCCCAAAGGTATTTAGGCAACTCTGATGTCAAAGGGAATTTGTTACCCAAAATATCACAGAGGATCTGGGCATAAACTCCTCACAAAAAAAAATACAGGATGAAGCATGTTTCAATTCCACTAGATTTGGTGGCATTGCCCCATTTACAAATGGCATGGTTTGAACTAATGGATGGTTAAAAAAAGCTTGGGAGGGGGAAGTAAAAAGAAAGCAGGGGTGAGGAAAAACAGAGAACAAGAGCAAAGAGTCCTGGAATTCCAGAGAAAAAGAGAATCAATTCTTTGAGGACTGGAGAAAGCTGAAGAAGGAACAGGAAGAAACCCCAGACATGGTGACAGAAAAATCCCTACAAGACTAAAGCTGCAAAACAAATTTTCAAATGTTAGCAATTACTTTCAAGGCGTTATCAGCCATCGCTAGTGTGTTGTCATGGGGAGAAAAAGGCGTTGCAGCATCAAAGGAAACAAGGAATGTGAAGAAGAAAGAAATTAGAGGAGTAATTTGCATCTATTTGGTGGAACAATCTTCAGAGGCACTTTTGTTAATTAGAAGGTTTGAGCTGCACATATTAGAGTCCTGGTGGAAGTCTCCAGACATATTTTGAGGCAGCAATTTGTATGGTCACAGAACATTTTTATAGTCTCACGATTTATCAGCAGAACCAGTTATTTTTTTCCTTCATCATTTGAAGCTTGACAGCCAGAAGGGAAAATGACCAGGAGCCTGTTTCTCTGAGCAAACATAATACTGGAAAGCTCATACTTCCTTCCAGAACTTTTGATAAGATGCTGGTAATGGCATACTTCCCCTATCCACTGGAGCGTGACTATGAGTGTACCTAGTCTTAGTTGTGACTATTTGTTCTCCTCTTGTGTGACCAGTTTTATTAACTTCTTATTATAGTTTTGTGAGTGTTTAGAGATCTAGATATCTGTTCTGAAAAAAGTAAATAAATAAAAAATACATAAAGGGAGGGAGAGACTAATTCCCTGCTCCACTGAGGTAACTGGAGATAGAACAGCAAGCAAATTTAGCATACTTTCTGGTAGTGTTTAACACTTCACATGTTATTCAGGTGGACTTTTTTACCATTAGCATCTAAAATTTGCAATGACAAAAGTTGAGTCTTAAATCCATACATTTTATGAATCAAGAAAAAAAATCTTGATTTACAGAGACTTCTTTAGACATAACAGTTACTCTGAAGCTGAGGTCTGAGTGAACCCAAATTTGTTTTTCTATAGACTTTTTTTTAACCATAGGCATAGAACTTTTCATCCCTTGTAAAGAAACCCCCAAGTCTGAATGCTTTTTCCTTCTTTTCTACCTTTTATTTCCTTCATCTGGAACTTTCTCTGGTCCCCACATCCTCCTTTCCTGAGTGTGTCTCCTGCTTCAGAATACAATATGTCTCTGCCCCTTCCCTGTGTGCCCAGCTCCATTCCTCAGGTAGATAATTGTTTGCATCCATTTCAACTGAAAACAATTACTTCCAGTTCAGTCTCATATCCTTGCTGAAGTCAAATTGAGTTCAAGGTATCCCTGAGGTCAGCTCTCCAGAGGTAAATACAGGGGGTTTAACACTGTGTTTCCCTTATATTTCACACATGATTTTTTTTTTTTAATTCAGTCTTATGTATATTTTCACAACATATTTTCATTGAAAAGTATGAAGGCAAAAGCTTATTCATTCCCTTTGACTAATGCCTATTCTTTGCACCCAGCAGCTGTAGCAAACACAAAAATCTCCTTTTTAAATCAAAACAATGACTGCTTTCACAGCTTGCTTGCTCTTCCTCCCATTACTGATCCTTTGCTGTAAACATGCATCTATCTGTAATGTCATGTTTTGTGTGTATTCAACTTTGTATTGCTGAAAAAGCACGAACCAAACTTGTCTGGGAGTCTCGGCTAAAGACTGTTCAAAGGATGTGGCTGAAACAAAAAGGTGATTCCACCACTCCATAAATAAATCCTCCTAGGTGTAAATTGTGGCCGTTCCTCTCTCCATCCGAACAATTGAGGTTTTCAGCAAGCTGCTTTTATGTAAGATTAGAGAGCTGTCTCCATGACATGATGCTCTGCTTCTCTTCACCATTAGTTAGGCGTTAGTTGTTCTGGCTGTAAATAGACAGGCACAGATGGTACCACGACACTCCGAGCCTCCACACATCTTGCACTGCAGGGATTTTTGTTATTCTTGCTATCTCTCTAGCAGCTCCTACTCTTTCCTAACAGTTTGTTGAGAAGAAAAAGGGAAGACTAAAGAACAATCAGTCCTTTTCCTCTCTAGGACTGCTGAAGGCTTTAGGCAGGACAGCAGCACTCATTTTGATGTTTGGTCTTTGCTAGTGGGACCCAGCCATGGGCTCATCAATGAAGAAAAATCATAGGTGAAGTCAGTCCTCCCCGAGACAGCTGAGGTGCCTGAGAGAGACTAAATTCCCCAAAAACACTACATTGTAAGACTCAAACGGTACATTCTTCTTCAGTGTGCTGCAGCTCTGACCACCACAGTTTAAGAACTATGACAGATAAAAGAGAAGCTGGTAACTTGAAAGACAGGAATAGCATTTGGAAGAAAAGAGGCTGGAACAATTAGCAACACTGACTGAATCTGGAGAGGGCATGGATAAGATGGACATGACAGATTCATATTCCCCCTTCTTCATGCATGCCATGGAGAAGGTAAAATGGGTGCTGCACTTTAGCCTTTCATATAACAGAAGAACAAGATGTTAATTTAATGGTAACAAATTGAAATCTGATAAAAGGAAGTCAGTCATTGAGAGTACAGTTACCCTGATACAATAACCATTGAAGGCAAGAACTGAGCAAGGCTATAAAAGGGGTGAGATGTTTGTATAAATTATTAAAGTATGAATTTAATATTTTCTCTGTCCCATCTAAAGTAAGCTCCAGTAATTATACAATTCTGTGTCTCTAAAGAAGTAAAATTACTGACTAAGGATAAGAAGTAGTCTCCCTTCCCATGAGCAGGCAAATCTCCTATTTGTTTATTATTTGGTTTTTCATCATCTTCCTCTACAGTCTTGGGGAATGGAAGAATCAGTGACAGGGTAATAGACAGTTCACCTGCTCCTTGACAGCAGTTCCTGCATTTTCACCTGTGGAACTACTAACAAGAAGAAAACTGGTAAAGCTTAGTCAGTGTGTTCATGAGCCAACATACTGTTTGTTTAAATGTGTCCAACATCTTTGGGGGGACAAAGCTTTTTCAGATACACTAATGCCACAGGAATAGACAGAGGAGTAATATCTGTAGATGCAGAGCAAATTCCTCTTCCCAGCCCCCCACAAAAGACATTGAAATTGCAGCCATGCAGCTGCGAGCTGGCTTTGGTGAAATACAAACCCAGTCCACTGGAATTCATAATGAATTCATAATGAAGGAGGATGATTTCCTTCTTCTTCATCCACCTCTTTCATATGACTGCAAACTCATCCACCAAAGCCCTGTAATGACACTGCTTATCTTTATAAAGGCACTACTATAATCCAAAAGAGCCCTTCTCCTACAGGGAGGTACACCCACGTACACCAGCCATGGGTGGTGCCCAGACACCTGTGGGCAAGCAGGAGCAGTGTCAGTGGGTGCCCCCATGGGCCCAGACCACCACAGAGGGCTCCTCTCACATGCTGCTCCTCCCTGCCCAGGAGAGTTTATCTGCAGCTGTATTTATCACCCCATCACAAGCCCTATCTTAATCAAGACTGCAATATCCTGTAACAGGGACAGGCTTGCAGGAGAGAAGAGTGTGATGAAAATATTGTGAGAAGGAACATCACAGCTCACCTCTTTTTAATGAAAGGATTGACTGAGAACAGTCCATCAAAAAGGCTAGACACCTAAGTGACAGATGAGTTTCCTAGAATTGCAGTATTTCAACAAGAAAAATGAAAAGCACCTTAATATTAAATAGAACCTGTGACTGTCATGTAGAAATAAATCTATGACAATCTGCAAGGGAAGTGGTTGAAGGCATGAAAAGCCTGATGAGATTATAAATAATATCATATATTGCATTACACCATGCTCACACAATTTGTGTTTCCCCAGCTCCTCAGTATAGACTGCTATCCGTTCATCCCTTATCTGCTGCAGACTTTGGCAATCTCTTAGCTCCCCCACAAATGAGACAATTTGGATACCGACATGTAGAAATGGGAGGTGTCTCAGTGTGGATGCCAACGTATGTGGTAAAACTGGGTGAAATCCTGACTGCGTGAATGGTTCAGGATATGCCAGCATGTGTTGGAAAAGGCAAGTGAGTTGCAGTTCTTTGCAAAAGTGAAGACAAATAACTATATAATTCACTTCATGGAATCAGTAGTGAGGACTTTTAAGTCTATGGAGCAGTTATGCTGGTCGTTTGTTCAGGCTTTTCTGTGTTCCTTTTCCTGGGGACTGTGTAGCCACCCCCAGGAAAGCTTGAAGATGTCCTGCTGTGGAATGCAGGGGACAGTCAATTCCTCTGTGCTTGGTGCCTTACAGCTAAAACCAGCTGCCTTCCTAGAATATGTGCATTAGCTAGATACGTGTGATTAGGATCAATACAGAACTGAAAAGGGAGATTTATGGGCATCGGCATCCAGTGTCATCCAAAAGCAACCCTTGCAGATCTGTGAGACACTCGCTGTACTCTACTGCCTACCTGTTGGTCTCACCAGCATGCCCTAGCTTGCCTTTCAGACTTGGGGAAAAAGCCTATCCTCTCCCATACAGTACTGCAACAGGGTGGGCACACAAAGAGGTTCACTTTGGAGGTTACTATAGGGGATCTTTAATAACACTCCCATTTATTTGTCTGCGTTCTGCCACTGAACACCGTGTTCTGATGATGAATTGAGCAGAGCCCTAGAGCCAGGTCCGTGTCTGCCACTTAAACCCTAATGCTTTGCCGCTGAAGCGAGCTGCTTTCAGGAGTTGCTAGGTAACTGGAACCTGCTCACAGCTTATGCGAGCCACTGAGATGCTTCTGATGATGTCATGAATCAGATTTGTATTTCGTCTCTTAAAAGAGTTTTCTCTCCATCTCCACAAGAGCAGGTGCGTGGGGGAGTTCTTCAGTGAGGCAGAACTCTTTTGGCCCAGCATGCTTATGCAGCTTAATTTCACTCTTGCAAACACTGCAATAAAGCAGCGTTGGCCAGGGCTTCTCAAAGTGTGATTTTGGGGGAGAACTTAAAAATGGTCAGACTTCTTTTTATCTTCTAGACACCAATTCAGTGGAAATACAGACATCTTCATTGGCTACTCTGCAGCCTGCATCTGAACAAACTAATGGCTTACTTTCTACTATTAGAAAAAGATAATGGGAATTTCATGATTATGCTTTTGCAGAACACAAAAATCCAAATATCATGTGCCAGAAATGGACTAAAGCCGCTCCTTTCAATATGAACTATATTTATATATTACACCATATTTATTACTGAGAGTCTAGTTATGCCAATGTGTGACATTACAAGTGTGTGTGGCACATTGTTGACAAGGCAGGTGAGAAGAGCTTCTCAACCAAGATGCTTTGAATATGCTGTAGTGAGTGTAGGACTGATGAGCAGGAAATCACAGAATTGTGGGAGATATAGCAAGCCTGGACTTGAGAGGCTTCAGCCCTAAACTTGGGCTGAACAAAGCCTGCAAAGAGTGTGTGTATCCTCATTCCTAAGTAAAGCATGGTGTGTGTGAAGGCCTTCTAGTGGCTGGCTGCCCATATGGGAAGGCAGGGCATGAAGGCAGGGGACTGATCGTCACTGTGTATGTTTGACACACACTGGGGCTCTGCAGATGCACTTGTCATTTTTCCTGGTTTTCTCCTCCACATTATCAGTGAGAAACCTATGTGTTTCTCACTGAAAGCCATCCATTTGCATGGGGATCCTCTTGGATTGGAGAGCGTGCTGTCATCTCTGAACAGGCCAGTTAATCAGGAACATGACACTGGAGCGGGAGCTGGTGCAAGCAAGGAGAAATCAAACCCTTTGTTTCCCGCCCTCCAGATTGTAACACTCATGCATCCTCTGGGAGCTACTGCCTTCATCCCTGACACCCCTAACTCTATCTCCTGGTTGTTCTCTCCCTGTTTGCCTGTCTGATTTGATCTTCTTTCTCTTTATGGCTGTCCCTTGCTGTCCGTCTCCGCCACGCTCTTCCCTGTGTGTGTGAATTCCTGATCAGTGCAGAGCTCAGGTCCCAGGCGTGTGCTGTGCCAGGCTGCTGTGACAATTAGCTACCCTTTGGAGAGTGCTGAGCAGCACCATCTCCAGCATGCTATTTTAAGATGCGCAGTCTTGATCACATATGCTGGTCTACCTGGCAGAAAAGGAACACAGACAGAGCATACAGCTGAAATTCCCCAGGCTCTGGGTGGGTGCCAGAGTTAAATGTGCTGTTTAGCAAAGGCAAGACCATTTTCGGCAGAGAGAGAGCAAGCAGGCACTCATTAGGACAGGCAGAGTCCAGTGGGAAAGATGTTATACCCCACTGTCAGCAAGTGCTTTGGTATCTTCACCTCTTCAGGACAATCAGACAAGAATCTCCCTCCCTCCCAGATGAACTGCAGGAAACCTGTCTGCTTTGTGTCACCTCCACAGAAATCATCGGGATTGTTTGCATAAATATGCAAGTGGTAATCAAACCTGGGGACTTCGGCTGATTTGTGGTACACTTTTTTGTACATGCTGCACATACAAAGCAAATAGATTTTCACTCTGTTTGAACTGTACAAGGTCATCGAATTGAGCAGGGACCAAAGCAATGGAAGGCATATTTTTATCCTGGTTTCTTGTTTTGATACCTCTCCTAGGATGTAATACAGTTACTGTCATGGCCAAAGAGCACAGGAGACCTGCTAGTCTTCTAGTATCTATCCTGCCGCGTTCTTATGCCTGCAATTTCTAACCTACTTGAAAGAAATAAGTAAATGAGGACAATTAAAATTGCTGATCCCATTAGGAGACTTTTCTTTTCATGTATATTTTACATACTGAGACAGTCTGCTAAATCTAATTTATGAGCAAGAGTCTATGAAGGATTAAGTGACTGAGATTTCTCACTCTTGATGTTCTCTGTTTTCTGCTTGGTCTGATGTTCAGACCAGAGATTAGCACACACTTCACAAAGGTTCCTGGTATTTTCCCAACGTTTTTGTATGGCTGTCTAACAATGGCAGAGCAGAGGGCTCTAGAGCTTTACACAATAATCAAATCAGCATACCGTTTTGTAGGATTAACAGAGGTATCTGCTGATTAAAAAGTATAGGGATACGGAATAAGGGCTGGATTTAAGAGAGTGGATTTAAGAGGGTACACATAACTCAAAAAATGTTGAGGGCCAACAATAAATGCTTCACTATACAAGTTGATGAAGGCAATCTGATATATTCACAGAGGAAAACATTTTTCATTAAAGACAATTTTTATGCTGTGTTGCTTTGAATAATTTGATTTTTCTCAACAAGTGGCATGTTAATAAATGTTTAACAAAATACCACAGAAATTATAAGCAGTGTTTGGGTACCCTTTCTTGGGAGTAAGGTTTTGAAATTTTTCTCCTAAGTTTTGTATTCTGTTCTCATCTTGTCATTCAGAAACAGCTTGCAGAAACAGATATAATTTATTATGCTCTAAAGAAAATGGCTTACCCAGCTAAAGACATATGAGAATCAGAGGGGCTTTAATAGTTCAATTTGTGTTTGCATTGTGACAGTTATGTTGTGGATAGCTGTGCCCCAGCATACATCCCTCCATGGAGCTGAAAAGCAGTGACAACTGGGCAATCCCCCTGAAGATTGTCAGCAGCCACTGCACTCCCAAGCACCCTCCACAAAGGCAGTGTGGGCACGCCACGCTGCTGCCACTGCTGCTCCAGGCAAGAGCCACTGCAGAAGCTGGCTACAGCCTCTGAGGAAAATGATGACCGTGGCATTTTATTTTTATACCCTGAGCTTTCATCTTTATACTGATAAGAGAACAGCTGCCCCTAATTCCTCTTCTAAATCCTGAGCCTGGTATGGCAACCTTTTGGGCATCACGGGTGCTATCCTTAACTGGCCAATGAGACTCAAATGCCAGCTATTATCCTCATGGCAACTATGTCTGGCATTAGTTGGGGGTCTTTTTGGCTGCCTGTTTAATGTTCACAGTAGCAGTTTGGTCTCAGGAGTCAGAAAAAAACTGTGCCCTCACTTTCTTTCCTAAATGCTAAGATTCACTCACCAGCAGCATTTGAAGGGTTGGTTGGGGGTGCTTTGACATTAAAGGTTTCACTTCCAGAGACTATGACACAATGGTGCAAACTGCCGGGGAAATTTAAGCACAAATGATTAATGCATAGTAAGGTAACCTGTGGACTAGCTGAGCTGCTGTTCCCCCAGAAAGGCTGCCTTGTAATATCTCATTTAGATAAGAGCAGTGAGACACCCTGGCCTTGGAAGTGCCATGGTTTGTCTTCACCTTTGCCATAGGAAATGTGAAGGGGGGACTTCTCGGCAGGGTAGGCAAAATTCAGCTCTTCCCACTACGGATGAGACTCAGCGAAGGCCACAGAGGTGAGGCTGTGAGAAGGTGGCTTCTCTGCCCCTGTGTAGACCTGGTCCTGCAAAGAAAATAGTCTCCAGACACATCAGCCTCTTGGTGTAGTTTTGCCTTTTGGAAAGCAAAGAGGGGACCTGCATTTCAAATGACTCTAAGAATGTGGAAACTCTATCAATTGCAGGAAAGCTAAATGCAGGTGAAAGAAAAATTATTTCCATCCTCCCTGAGATTGGTAGCTAAGTATGAAAAGCCATTCCCTCTTTCTTTTGCTAAATTTTACTAAAAGTGAGGAATTCCAAAGACTTCCCCACCACATACTTCTGTAGGTGTCAGTGGAGGTAACAGTGAGTAAACCCAACTCCTTTGGTGGATGAAGCAAGACCTGGAACAGAGATGAGCGGAAGTATAGAACAAGTGAGGTACAAGAGACTAGGAAGAGGTAATATTTTTGTCATAAAGAGGAGTTTTATAAAGGGCTCTACAGTTGATAGCCAGATAAGATTTAATACATATTCCTCCTGATGGCGATTAATTGCATTGGTCAGAAGAGATGCTTTTCCATATATGCAATACAGAAGTCTTGGAAGGAATATTTTTTGTTAAAGTGACTGGAGTAGTACTGAAGGTGCAAGCTGACAGCATGTCTTCAGAGCTAGCTGTTTGTTGACTTAATATTCCCCTTCCAGGGCAGCCGGTGTGCTGAACAAAGATCAGGCATCCTTCGTGTTCCAGGCTGTGGGCTGTGGTTTGCTCAGGCATGGAGGGTCATTCTCATGTGTCCCCATGCCCAGCCTTCACTCCACAGAGAATAAAGTGTGTTAAAATGTGAGATATCCCAGTGACAGATAACATCAAGAAGAGAGGTTCATGATTAAAAAATCGAATTCTTCACCTGACTTGGACTCGCCAGCGTTCTAGTCTGAGTCTACAGCTAGAACTGCTGAACACCAAAAGTTCATTTGAAGATGGTTCTCTTATATGAACAAATATAAGCACAGATGTATGCAGGGAGATATCCACAAAGGTTTGCAATTCACTGGAGTGACAAGGGATATAATCCAAACAGTATGAGGCACGTTGAAATTGTTTTGCAGATAAAAGTGCACTACTTCAGCCTCATACAATTCCTACATATTTCACATGACCTCAGTTGTTGTTTAGTAGCTCACAAGATGAACACTTTTAAGAAGTTGTAAAAAAGCTGTCTATCTCCTTTATCAGACCAGGTAACAGAAATTAAAGCAGTGTCCATCCCATGCACAAGCAGGGCACCAGTCCATTCCTGGCAGCATAACCTTGAGGTGTCTGGTTTCCCTCAGGGCCATGCTCCAGTGATTCATCCACACTGCTCTGTCCATCCTAACTCCCTTCTCTCCCAGAGTCATTACCCATTCTGCTCTACTGCAGGCACAAAGGAACTTTCCACCCACCTACACCTAACCTAAAAAAAGCCAGCAGAGCCTTTGGGCTATGTATTTTCTGTGCTCAATATACTGATTTGTATAAATATATATTAGTTTTATTTCCTCTGCCAGCAGATTGCACTGCCAAAAGTTTTTAATATTAATCATGCTTGTACTGGGAGTGGTTCTGCTCACCTGTGGTATCCCAAACACCTATTGGCTTCCAGAATGGGAAAGGATACAGAGGAGAGCAACTAAGAAAGAAATGTCTCAGGCCTTTTTCACTACATGAAGGCTGGATTAAAAGGGCAAATACCCAACCTGCTGAAATGGAGACAGGAAAAGAAGTGAAGTTTTCCCTCCATCACCCTGTGCTAAGTTCTGCAAGGAAAAAGGTCTCAGTGCCTGCTGGGGGGTTCTGGAGCTTCTGTCTCATGTTGACTTTCCTTTATCACTGTATACAGATTATTTTCCTTTAAACTTAAGCAGTGAGGGATGGTGGAAAGGGCAGATGAAGAGGAAAAAAAAGAAGAAAGGCAAAAAACCCTGACTTTTATTATTCTTGCTCATGGACTTTGTCTATTATTCTAGACTCACCTTATGATTAAGTCTTTTTAAAGATATGAAGAATATCTACCTGAGACATAATTTAATAATTTTTCCCATTTCCTTGTATTAGTAAATCCCCCCACATATCTTTCACTGAAAAACAGGTCACTTTGAAATGGATCACCTTGCCTAATACTTTGTTTTCAACTGAATTGGTCATGTTTGGGTACCCTTGGCTCCTACTCTTCAAGTTTGTAGACACCAAGCAATATTAAAAGGTAAATTTGAAAGCCTTTTACACCACCAGCATCTCTTAGGACAGTCAAAACCTCAATCTTATTTATCTCCTACTTTTTTCCTCAACTTATTTGTACCCTTTTCATTTCTATGACATACTTGCATAGCAAAGGCTAATCTGAAAGACTTGTTAATCAAGTATAGCCTTTCATTAATAAGCCTATCCAATTAGAGCTGTGGTGTCCCTCTGGTTGTTTGATTGCCCACCTATGAAACTTGTAGCTAGTCCACTCAGCTTGAGCATGGAGAAAGTTGACAGGAGGCCCTTCAAGACCCTGTTTTTCTGCTGGCTTTCAAGGTAGTTTTGAGCTAGTATTTCCCAAAAAAAGTAGTAGCTCTTATTTTGTCTCATTACTATAGTTGTTCAAGAAGGGAAATAAACCAAAGGGCATCTATCTGTGCCAGCAAAGAAACACCTCTCTGATTAATAAGCAACTTGTTAATTAATTTCCATTTCAAAACAATGTTTTCATTACCCAGTTTTGCTGCTGCAGCCACAGCTATCTTGAGAAAGATAGAGCTGTTTATGTGCAACTTAAGATGGATGTCCAAGACATTACTTTTTTGAATAATTGTTTTGTGTTGCTGACTTATTTTCTACTACACAGGCACAGCTACTTATATGAAGCTGTGATATTCACACTTTGTCTTCTGTTCAGTTCCAGGAAATTTGTCTCGTGAGGATTAGACACGCTGCCATCTGCAATAGACATTTCTATCAGTGGATATGACCAGGAAAACCTACTGTTTGTGAGTAATTTCTTCTAAAAATAAGCACTGCCTCTTCAAAGTGAAACGGGAGAGTGACATATAGCTTTAAAACTATTCTTCTAGTTAGTAGCAGAAAATAACCCACCTCTGTGACTATCTGTAAGGCAAAACCCATGGGCCTGAAGTGAGATGCTAATCCCCTCCCAGCCCAAATGCAGCTTTTGAACCTCTGTCCTACAGCAATGCTGGGAGTATTGTCTGGGACCACTGGCTGGAGTCTCTCAAATGCCCCCTTGGGTGTCTCCAGCCAATGGTCCCAGCTCCATTCACCTGTGGTGGGATTTTGTTCACATAGTGGAGAAAATCTGCAATAGCAAGGGGCCAGGGAATGGCACAGACTTCAAAGCTACTGAGATGGGAAGGGAAAGCCACCATGGGTCAGATTAAGGGGCACTAGAATCAGACTATCTCCTTATCCCATAGAACCAACCTGGACAGGCACTGAAGCTTTCATATGTGCCTCTGGATGAGGCACAGACCTTTCACAAATTGCTAACCAGGGAAGTAAATCAGAGGTTATAATTACTAAAGTAATAGATGATAGCTCTTCTTGTCTCTCTCTTAGCACTAAGTGTTTTGTGTCACCAAGAGATAAATTTATTGACACCAACTTTTTAATATACTTGCTCTAATGACGGGGCTTTTTCACTCCTAGCCACACCCTTGCCTTAGCTTCAAACAGAGTAGTTACCTTTACAAATACTGCTTGGGCAGGGATGCATTAGGCACAAACAGTAACTGCCAGTTATCATCCTTTCCCACAAACCCACAAAGGGAGGAGAATTTTGTCCTCTCTTTCTCAAAGGCAGGCCATAAAATATCCACTGATACAATCTCTTGCCACAACTGAGAGAGCAGAGACCTGTGGCCAGGAAGATGGGGACAGAAATCAGGCAGGAACCTCTTAGAAAGGCAATAAAAAGATCAACTACTTATAGTTTGTGAAAACAAGAAGGAGTAAATAGTCCACCCCTTACTTCTACTGTTTTACTTAGTCATTAAGTCTCAGTGTGAGAAGTGAATGAAAGCCCCCATTTGCAGAAATGCTAATGTCTGGTTGGTCTGAGGGAAGCAACTTGAGAGGTTTTTTAAGGATCTTGTTTGATTTTAATTTTTTTATCTCTAAAAATTATGGCTTTCTGACAGGGGCATCAAAAACATCTGGCAACTTGGACATCCAGATCAGAGAATTAATAAGTACTGGCAGTGAAAACAGAGAAAACATCTTCCCATGCTCTATGTCTCCCTGTCCATTGGCAGGAGCTCAAGGACAATCCATTACCCACCCTTGGTCAGGAGTCAACAGCAACATTTCTGGAGTCTCATACTACACAAAGTCCATGGAAGAAAAATAATCCTTTTGTAGTTTTAGCTGATGGGGGAACACAGTGTAAAGCACTCCCCTGCTTTCTGAAATCAGGACACATATGGGCCGATTCAATTTCCATCTTCCCAACTGCCGAGCTTACCCATACACATTTCCTAGAGCCAACCTGGTAAACAAGGACGACAAAACTTTCACACTGGGACTGGAGCAAGCAGAGGGGAGTCTGTTGAGCAGAAGCAACCATGGAGCCAGGCAAGGGGCACTGTGCTGGTGCATTACCTGTGCTCTGCTCCAGATACAGCATCCTCCAGGCAATTCCACTGAGCAATGGGCTTCAGGGGCACTTTTGTTGGTTATGAGCATGAGATGGCAGAATCTGATCTTTGAAATTAAGCCTGATTTTAGATAATTTTGGTCTGGGTTGCTTTTTGTGACCTGCCAAAACTACAAAAGATGTGAAAGCAATAGGAACTTGTCAGGAGAGCGTAATCTGGAGGGCACATGTATGATGCAGTATAGGAGACAGATGGGAGAAATTTGTGGAAAATTGGCAGAAAAAAATGATGATCGGTTGCCAAAAATAATTTCTTTAAAAAGTGATAATCTAAACAAAGAGAATGGTAAGAAATGCTGGCCACTTGAACCTAACAGTTACTCTGGGAGAGGGGAGATACATTACATTTGCTGAACCTGTTCTTCATCCCCCCAAAAAACAGAGCTCTGGGGCAGCTCTTCCATAAATATTTCACTGCACATCTTGCTATGCAGGCTGCAGGCTGAGACCAGTTATGTGACCATTCCTGTCCCTAATGGCCTGATGCACTACAGCCCATGTAAATCAGGGGGAAATATTCCTATGGGAAAATGATATCTTGAAAAAGGCCCTGAAAAATAGCAGATAAATCAGCAGCAGTATTGGCATTGCATTAAGGGCAGGGTGGAAATCATAGCAACAAAGAACTCCCAGAATCCTGAAAGCATGGCAGAGGTTAGCCTTTGCCACCAAGACAATTGTTCAGGAGATATTTAAATGTTTGGAAGGAAAGCTTGGTAGGACAATCATGCAGGGAGCTGCTAAAAGGCTCTGTTGAGCTGCAGCCCTGGGTGCTATGCACTGTCTGAGGATGCTGCCACACGGCATGGCCTCTTCTCCATCCTCTTCTCCAAGAATGCACATCCCCTGGTCCACCACCCTATTGCATGTAGCCCAGTCCATACTGGTGGGCTGTGAAAACTGAAGCCTGTTCCCGAGCAGCTTGTTAAAAGGTGCCTTCAGAAACCTGCACTCTGGAAAGCTCTTGCTCCCCTCTCTGGTAGCCACCTTGGCCTTTTTCAGCTCAGTGAGTGACTGCTTTTCCTATGGAAATTCAAGCCTCTAGCTGTAAGCTCTCACCATTCAATCTCACCCTCCATACTTTTGTTGCAGCACATTGCCAGAACTTCCCTTGCAGACCCCAGCCATGTTCCCACTGGCCACTGCATTCCCAGCAAATTCCCCCTGCCTCCCTTCAGGGAAGCCATATGGGAACACATTACCACAGCCATCTTCACTGTGCACTGGCTCTTTGGAGTCTGAACAGACTGCAGCATTCTCAAATGTGTCTGTTCTTCAATTATTTTTTAATTTCTTCAACAATTAATTCTTGGTCTCTACCCTGACTCACTGAGTGCTGTACTTCTCTTAAGTAATGCAAGCTAATGATCATCTCCCCTGGATTTTATAGCTAGTAGTGGTGAAAGATGAAAGCCCAACATTGTCTGTAATACTGGGTCTACAGTCACATATTAAAAGAAAAAACCCTCCAAGATGACATCCGTTGTAGTCAAAGTTCATATATTCCTTCATGAAAATTCAACTACATGAAAAAAAAAGACTGCAGTATATGGAGGATGATTCATGCTTAAATACACAGTTGAATGCCACTCAAAATTCTCTCTTTTCTCTAGTTCCTGCTGTTTTGTGAGTCCAGCAAAAGAAGAACTATGATCAGTGCTAACCAATCTCCGCTTTCTCACCTTTTCCTTCAGCATTTCATTAGAGATAAAAGTAAAATCTGGTGCTCTTTTGACATCACACAAATAGCATTCCCTGGCTCTCTTCTCCTCTCTCCATCCTGCTTTATCTTTCACTGCTCAGCAAATCTTCACAAGAAACTAATGTTTAGCTGCAGAAGAGAAGTGTATGGAGGATATGCATGAATACAGAAAGGAGCAAGACTGTTGCTGAATGGCTCTTTTTGGAGAAATTGGCCCTGTTTCAGTGGTTAGTGAACAGCTGCCTCACAGCTGAGATTTATCAGCTAAAGACAAGGTGATACTAAATCTAGCAAAAGACAGAGTGAAAACTGGAGGGTTTCCTTCTGGCTGTTCATTGGAAGTGCATGAGCCTGGGCATTTACACCCCAGAGTAGGATGCCTGGGTGTGTATGAGTAGCAGACCTGCTCCCTGCAGCTCCCACTGGGAAGAATCTCCCTGCAGTGAAGAGGTGATGCTACTGAGTGCCAACTAGTAGAAGAAAGCAAAGCAGAAGCCCTGAGGCAAGTGCCCATATTGATGTCCAGCCCAGCCTTCTGTATCACTGAACTGCAGAAGCAGGTTAGAAACTTGAGAGGCTGTAGCATTTCTATCCAGGTTAAAAGTGCTTATTTGGACAATCCCTGATTTACAAATGTTGACTACCCATTTCTCTTGGTCACTTTGGTCCTATGGTCACTTTGGCTAACATCCAACGCCAAACTGTGTCTCCTGCCCCACTCATGCAATGCCTCAGACTGAGGTGGAAGCTGGAAAGATATGCTGGATCATGGGAAAGGTTAGGGTGCTACTGAAGGCATCACTATCTTCCCTTCTTAATTGCTGCAGAAGCAAAGTGAGGTGGGACCATCCTTACATGGGCTCATGTCTTCATTACCTATTTCTAAGGAACTTGCCGTAATTCAGAATGAAGTGATCCCAGTTTTGTGGGAGAAGATTGGCCTCCTAAGACACCAACACACTTCCAAGCAGCCATGACTGGATTTGGTATGAGTTGGTGGCAAATGACAGCAGGTTGCAGGAATGAGATGGGGAGTGTCACGTTCATGTAGTTATCCTACAGAAACCATGGAAGAAAAAAAGTGGGGCTGGGATACCACAGACAGGAGAGCCAATGGAGAGAAGCAGGCAGGCATAGAAGTCATTGCCCAGAGGAACCTGGGACTCAGCTGTGTGTAGTGCAACGCAAACATCTGGTTTACAATACCAGTTGTCATTTGGCTTTCATGAGCCCATGAGTTTCACAGCAGGGCATGATCCTCAGGGAGGATGCTTGAGGAGGGTCCTGTGAGGCTCCAGCCCAGGAGTGAAGGGAGGTGAGGGAGGCCATGCCAAATATGCCACCAGGCAAGGGATGCCAGTCAGGAACCATGAAGACTACTTTAAAGTTAGGTCCAGGGTTTTTTGTCTTTCTTTCATGATGCAGGATGTTCTGTCTTCTGAGGGTTTTATGGTTGCTCTGTTAGTTGAATGATTCTCTGAGGAAATAAAAATGTATTTTAAAAAAATTCCTTACCAAAAAGGCAACAATTAACTGCCAGCAAGATACGTAGGGAAAATCACTCAAGGTCTCTTGCAAATTGCAATTTCGTAAGCTGGCAATGCACCAAAGCACCCCAGCTCAGGTCTGGCCAACAAAAGCAGGGAAACAGCTTTTTCATGTGTTTCTCTACTGAGCTTTGGTGTTAATGGAACAGAATATTCCAGTAACCTTTCAAAAGGTTGGACTAACTCATTTCTTTGGGTTTGAGAGTGTTGAGCTGCATTAATCTGGTTATTAGGTAATAAGTAGTAACTGAAGGGAGGGGGCATAGAGGGAAGCCAGGAGGTGGTTTAAGGTGTTTTCATGTGGCAGTTGGTATAAAAAGATGAGCTGATTAGCGGAAAATTTAGCTTGTTGACAGGGGACAGACACCCACAAGATTGTTGTCTCTCCCTTGCAACACCAGTCCCTGAGCCAGGCTACACCTGCACAGCTCCGGTACTATCGTCCTGGGTTGAGAGGGATATGTGGGGATGAATAATTCAGCTGCAAATCAGCTCTCTGACAGCACTGCATTTTTTTTTTTTCTTGGTTGCTATTTTTAATTTAGATACTCCCACGTGTGTCTTTGGTAGATTAGAGACATATGAGAAAGAGAAGAAGGTAGCTGATGCAGGCAGGTAGCAGAGCCTGGGGGTGGCAGAGACTGAACCAGCACTGGCCTAGAGCAGCACAGAGCTGAGCATCTCTGAGTCCTATTCCCTTTGGTGGGAGCTGAAGCACTGCTTACTTGGATTTATACCCCTGTGTTGGCAGTCACAAAGAAACAGTGGAGGTGCTGGTACAGTTACAGCCAGAGCTGGATCTCAGGGGATCTAGGTTCAGTTTTGAGGTCTGCTACTTATCTCCTCTACACAAACCTTGTAAATCCTCTCTCTTGTAGTTTCAGATTTGTTAGTGGGAAAATTGTTACCACTGCTGCCTTTGGTCTGCCTCACCTTACTCTGGGGAAGAATCCATAGCTGCTTGTTTATAGCTGCAGAAGATAATTCATGTGGGAGCCTCTTCTGCTGGAAGGTGGCATCTTCCTTCTGTATTTTTTAATCACAAACAGCAAAAAGAGAGAGTTGTCAGAATGGTTTAAGAGGAAGTAGAAAGGTTTTAGCTGCAGCACCTCAGTGGAATGAAGGACTGTAGGAAACAATGGGGTGGGAAAAGCTGCCTACTTGGGCAAAAACAAAACTATCATTACATGCTCATCTTTGTGAGAATCCAGATTTCTGGAAGAGATTGGCTGGCATTTTGATTTGTACACTAACTCCTACAGATCATAAAACCAAAGATCAAAACATAAAGAAATCCTGTCATGTCTGAGAATCTTTCCTTTTCCCCCTTGCTGCGTACACAGTCACCAATCGATGAGATCTAGTACTAACAATATCTGATTTTATGATGTCTAGACTGCTTTTGCAAATCCCTGGCTTGTAAAAGTATTCATGTCTTCCTGTGGACTCAAGGAAAGCTTTGAAATTTAAAGTAGCTCAATTCTTGTTACGTTACATGGAGTCTCAACTCTTCAGCTGCAAGTCACTGGATATGGGGAAGTTCTTAAAAATGAGATAAGAGGAAATAAAGCATGTGAAACCCAAAAATTAATTAACTAATGTGAGATTTCATAGATTACTGACAGGGTTGTATAAAGTATCCATGTTTTTGAGGTGTAATGTACTGTGCTACTCCTTCTCAGCATCTACATAAAGATCTTAATGTAAGAAAAGCCTTTACTTCCTTCCCTATTTCTTGATCTTTGTGATCAAAAATACCCTGGACTTATGCTTAATTGCTTGCTTCATTGTCAGGAAAATCTCCAAGATTTGGGGGGAAAAGAAGCAAAATAGAAAATAGAGTGATGTATTAATGATGAAGAAGTCAACATCCTTCACAACAGAAATCTCTTGACTAGTGGTTCACAAAGCCTGGTGGTCAGTTTTAACCATGTGACAGCCAGGAAACTGGAACAAAAAGCATTCTCAGTTACACACCATTCAGACAGGAGGTAATTTGCCGTCCAGCTAAATACCTAATAAACTTTTGTCACACGTCTTTGGCCTCCTGACTTCTCCTGGGAAAACAACACACACAAGCACCAACAAGTACACACCACATGGTGGCTTCTCACACCAACATTTTACGAAGAGTAGCTACAATTTTAAAACACAAAACCACATGCCAGACAAAGGTTTCTCTTTCTTTACTAAGACATGAATTTAATCTCCAAAAACTACACTTGCCTGAAGCCCCCAAAACAGCAAGTCTATGAGCATTGAAACAAAATCTGGCTCAAAACACAGAGCCCTTGGAGGCATTAAGGCAGGAATGAATTGCTTTACATCATTAGAAAGCCAAGACTGTTCGCTTTCCCAGGGGGCATAGAGCATTTAGTTTGCAGTTGGTACTTCACAAGATACTGAGCCATAGCTCTGCCCCAGTGCATTTTCCATATGTACTACAGACCATTTTAGGGTTTCTAAATTTAAATTATTTTCTTCTTTCTAATTGCATGTCTAAAGCTATGATGCAGATTTCTTAGACACCTTTTTACCTACTTAATTTTCCATCACTCCTTCCAGATTTTTGAAAAGAGGTTGGTATGTGAATTTTGCTTTCTAGTTGTTCTTCTCCAGTTTTGTGGAAGCTCAAATGAGCAAAGTAGCAGCTGCCAACCAGTTTTCAACCTGTGAATAAGCTGCACTACAGTCACTTGGTAGACTTGTATCAGGAAAGCACTGGCATTTGATTTCCCACCAGCAGTTTGGTAAGTCAGAGAGTTCTAAACAGCCTGTGGTAACCACCTCCCTACACATCTGTGCAGCCAGTGCCTGTGCTGGCTCCCAGGTCCAGGCTCCTTCAGCACACAGAGAAGCTCCCTGAACCTTCACTGGGTTAGGAAGATGGTTTGGAGACACCACTCAATACCCTTTGTCAGCATCACTCCAGGTTGTGAAACGCTCTCAAGCATGCTCTTGTGACACTGGATGTATGGAGGTACCACTGCTGTCTCCAGCACTGTCATTGCTCCCCTGCATGATGTCAGGCACACCATGTCCTGCAGTCCAGAAACTGCTGCTGAATGACCGTCCACAGTGCCCTGTGTTGGATTAACATCTCAGCTGCAAGCAGGGAAGCATGCAAGAAGCCCTTGCTTTAGGACAGAAGTGAGTACTTCAGTGGAAACCTGAAAATGAGACAGAAGTACTCCTCAATTCTTCTGTCATTCTTTATACAAACAACAGACTTTTTTTCCTCCACATACAGCAAAACACTTAATAAAGAACAAACACTAAAAATCCTGGACAGGCCTTAAGAAATCTTAGCATTGTGTTCATGTAAAAGCAGTGTTAATGTGGGCTGGGGATTCTAGTTGTCACTTGCTACCTTCTAATCTTAGCTCCTCTAGTGGGCTTTTGCATGTTAAAGAGTAGAAAATAATATTTAAATTAGCATAAGGTTAATAGTATAAGTATTAGGTTTGCAAAACATATATAAAAACTGCAAACATTATATGCTCTGCTTAGGGAGTGTTAACGGGAACATTTACATCAAAAGAACCCTTTAGAAGTAAGGATCAAAAGTAGGAATCTGATTATATGAGCTGTATGTATAGAGTACATGAATGATGTTTTGGTATGTTGCTCACTTCACTTCATGCAAAGCCTTTTTTCAAAAGTTCAAGCTGAACCAAAAGAAGAAGTGTAATGTGGCTACTGAGGCAATCCTTTACTTCTCATGTAGGACACAATGACAGGACACACAGCATCCCTGTGGGTCTGCATAACTAGAAGTGAAACTTGCCTTGAATTTCAGAATATAATTTGGCATGGTTGAGTTTATTTATGGCAACAGAATCTAAAATGATCCATACTCTCCAAAGACACTCTCTCAACTGTTAAAAGGAAAGTTGCACTCATGTAAAAGGTCTTATATTGTTGAAATAAAACTACTTAACCTTTAAAATATATTTTCCCTTTTTTAGCTATATTGTATAAATCTCAGACATCTTCTGTTAAGAAGCAGTATACTCCACTTTCTTATACAGATTTTGTGACATCTTTTCCTATAATTTCAAATACAAAGAGAAAATGAGTGGCAGGTTTCATAACATCAAGTCCTGAAAAGGAGGTGTTAATTGGTACTTAAGAATTGCAGTCCAGAGCATTCAAATGTCCTATTAACCACATAATCATTGGGAAGCAAGAGGATTTCTATCTAGTACCAATGGATTGGAATAGCATATGCTAATAGCATATAACTATCAACCAAGACCATTCTATGTAATAGACATAGTATATGGGTAGTCTATAAGGCATTAAATACACCTGTTGATAGTAACATCAGTAAATTAATAAAACTGGGGGTAAAAAAAAAGAAAATAAGAAGTTACATCATAGTGGATGATCATTAGGAAAACCGCCAGACATCAAACAGCATCCACAATGCATTACCAGTCCTGATTTGCTTCCTTTAACAGGACTCAGAGATGCCAATGGTGCTAATGAAGAATATAAGGTATCTGCACTTGCATGAGAAAGCATGGGATTGTAAATAGGGTCACAACACTCCCATCTGTAATATATGCAATATCCTAAAGCAGCACTATAACCTCTCTGGTGGACTGTGAGCAGGCAGTCCCCCTGTGCTCACTATCCCTGACACAGTGGCTTGCTGGGTCCAGTATCTAGTTACTCGTGCTGACTCTGCTCAGGCTCCCCCAGCTAAATAGCCTTCATCACTCCCAGATCAGCACACAGATTGGGCAAAAAACATCACACTCAATGTTTCATGAAATTTCTCACACTCCCTTCTCATGCACTGTTGACTTTTCTGCTGCTTTTCCTCCCTGTCCATGCATCACAAGAAGCAGCAGATTGGCAAAGGAACATAAAATATTAATTTTAAAGTGCCAAGATGTCCTGCACCTTTCACATCTTCCCAACAGTCCATTCTGCCCAGAGGGCACAGCTGAGTGAGGTGTTGACAAAGACTACCCTTGGGGGAGGCCAGCTCCTCACTGGCCTGGGACAAAGTGACACACACAGTCTGGCTCCTTTAGGTATAAAATGTCCTACCACAAGAAAACAATCTGTTCATCCCTTGCAGCACTACCTACTTTATCACCCCCACTGCAAGGAGCTGCCGTGGCTCAGCTGTGAAAAAATGCTGATAAGGAACAGCGTTGAGCCACCACCCATGACCATCATTCCTGAGCTGAAGTCCTTCTTGAGTGAACAAGTGATTTTCTTACATCAATCAAGTATGAATCAAGGTATATCCTGTGCTGAAATTGCATGTCCTTTGCTTGAATCTGCTTTTTGGAACGGGAAGGCATGGAACATCCCCTCCTGCCTGTCTCTAGCAAGTCATTTCAATGGGAGTAAGAAACGCTGAGTGAGCTTATCCGGTACATCTGGTAAGCCATGCTGGCAGTTTTGCTGAAAAATGTGTACAAGAACCTTCCCCCTGTTGGAATGCAAATTTTCTTTTTTTTTTTTTTAAAGCATAATGAGTTTTGAAGGGGGAGCAGAATGTGATTTACAGAAATGCCAGCTTTGCATTACATCTATGAGACCTTCAGGTTTCCCGCTGTACCCACAGGGTGGATGGCATGGCTGTATTCCAAACTCAATCCTAGTGAGCAAGGCTCCCTTTTTAAATGTTATTTCCCAAAGTAACTTTTCCAGGGAAATAAGGACCGGGTGCATGACCAGTTACAGTATTTCAGGAGGCCATTTCCATTACCAAACCTAGGCCAGGCCCTGGCTCTCCACAGAGACTGTGCCATTTCATCTCTTCTGTTAACAGGCTGAATTTTGTCATTAAAGTTGCTAGAGTTTTTGGAGGGGAAGGCAATTTCCACTCCTCTGAAAGGTTGTTAGAGGACCTCTCTGCTCCAATAATGAGAACTTGCTGTTCCTATCCAGTCTAAATGTGATATGGTTACATGGTGGTTTTTATTCTTTTCCTTAAATAGCTTTTCTCTGTTGCTGGTACTAGGCCAACCAATATATTCTTAGAGAAAATTCAGTATCCTACCATAGTCTTTATTTTTTAGACTAAGCAGCACTTTATGTCACCTCTCATGAGATATGCTTTATGGAGCTTCTGCACTTGTTGCAGATTAATTAATCTTTCTCAGAGAAATGTGGCAGCAGTTGTGTTGCAGATACACATTCATCCATGCCTTCTACAATAGATCTTTCACTTTCTGCTGGAAATACCTTGCCTGATATATGCTGTGAGCACATACACATTCTTCATGGCATCACCCCACGGTCAATTCATAGTCACTCTGCGATCATCTCTGACACCTAGAGCTCTCTCCAAGAGTCATCTCTTGTCTCCCTTAGAGAAATTCCTCGTTAACCCTGAAGTGCATGCCATGACATTCTGTTCTAATCAAACACTTTTCCCACTTATCTACCTGTCAAGAGTCAGAAAGGTTTTAATATATGATAGTCTTACATGTCAGCTATGTCCCTTCAGATTTCAAGAGCCCACTGACTTCATATGCTAATGTACTTAATGAAAATATTACCGCCACTAGTCCTAAAATTGACCCTTAAGGAATTCACAGTAACTTGTTTCTTGACTTCTCTCTTTTCTTTATCTTCCTCTGCCCTTTCCCATTAGTCAGTTCTTCCCCACCTTTCATGTCCTCTGTTAACCTCCATCTTATTTTCCTTCATTAATATTTTCCCATTTAGGAGTGCATCAACTATTTTGCTAAGGTATAAATGTGATTTACCACATTTTCTATTTTTGAAGATCCATTATCTCATTTAAGGCAAAGCTATCAGACTATTCTGGCACCATATTCACTTGGTAAACCCAGGCTCCTTTCGTCTTGTTTTACGTTTAACTAGAAAGAATAATTTAATCATTCTTTCTCCTTTGGCAATTCTACTGTGTGTAGAAATACACACGCACACAAAAAATGGAGGTACATCACATTCACTTCCATCTGGGGCATGTTTATATGCATATAGATAGAAAATGTGCATATACATATGTGTATATGAGTGTTATGTGCTTTTATATTTTATATATATACATACAGACACACCATATACACATACATGTAGCTATCCATACATAACACCTTCCAAGCTGCACAGCTCTTTAGGAAATATTAGCATTTTAACTTGCCCATAAAATATTTATTAATACTCATTAATTTTAAGACTTGCAGTTATTTTCTTCCTTTTCCACTGCAGTTCTTTTTCTAGAGCCAGCTGACACCCAGCTGACAGGCAACAAGACTGTGCAGGATGATTTTACCCAGCACTCAAACTGTTCCCTGCTGACAGATACCATTATGAAGTTCAAGTGCAATCTAGTTGTTGGATAATTGCAATGATGAAGTTTGTCCATCAGTGTAAAAAGCTGTTTTAATAGTTACAGTGAACAGGAAAATGTCCATTTGCGACCTATTTTAAATATGAGGGCTGGTTCTTAATGAAAGAAAGGTTATTACATGACAAGGGTTTAATTAACAGGTACATGTCTTGTTATTGCTTCTTGTCTGACACGGTAGCACACGCTTTTGTAATACAAAAATTCGTTGTGAGAAAAGGTGGAGGAAGATGCCTTTCTGTAAAGTGGCTGTCCAGATGGATGACCTTCTCCCTCATGTATATGTAGAGGGATATGTACCACAGCAGCACAGCAGCCTTTGCTAATGGCTTCAAGAAGCTGGAATCACCTGCCTCTTGGCACACAACTCACTTGCCATCTCGAATGACATGCTGAGAGAGAAATGAATGGAAAGCCAGGTTTCCAAAATTTGCATTCCTAGCTGTAGGAAGGAGACAAAACATTCCCAGATGCCCTTTAAGCTATTAATGACAATATGACACTGTGACCAGACCCCATCAGTTCATAAGGACTGAGCTCTTAGTCCCGTGACTGTAAATTCAAAATTTTAAACAGTCTTACAAAAGACCTTTTTTCCAGATTAAAAGCAAGCAATTTATAACTTTGAATGCTGCAAACTGGTAGTTTTGCTCACCACTGTGTATTACTAGTTCCAACTAGCAGCAAAACTGTGCTAGTGCATTAGAAGAAGATGGCCAAGACAAAAATACAGCACTTTCTACTTTGTTTGACAACTGAACTGTTGATGAAAGACCAAAAAGCAGACGTGCACTGATTCTGACAACTCCCCACCTACATACACACACCTAAGCACACACTTTAGTCTGAATCAGTAGGAAGCTGCTGACTGTCACTAGCCTAGTACCTTTGTGTAGAACACGGAGGATGTGCATTTTGGGTTAAATGCACCCTTCTGCAAACATCCAGCACAACACAAGTGCTACATAAAACCTCTTCAGAATTAGGCTCGCTTAGGTCTCAAAAAGTACTCAGTCCCATGTCTCAACTCCAGGCTTAGGGACCAATATCAGCCTGCTAAAACAATGCTGGTAAATATGATTCCACTGAGTCTCAATCTTGCATGTCTCCAAAATTCTTCTGTATTATTGAGTGGTTTAATGAGTGGCACAGGGACAGGCACAGGTATTTTCAAGCCAGACAGAGCTATCCTGGTCACAAAGCACAGGCCCCTGGATGGGGTGAGCAGCTTGCTGTCTTCTTATATAGCTGATCTCTTCTTCCACTGATGCATTGTGTAAGTTCTTTTTCACTTTGCCAAACTCTGCTGGTTTGGATGACAAGAACCTCCTTTGCCATCAAGGCCAGTCCCCAGCTGAAGCGGTCATCAATTGTACCAGGTAATACCTGTTACGAGTTAACAGAACTCACAACTTACAGGTTAAGCTTCACCCCCAGGAACATGACCAGTCTTGCTGAAATCTGTTATTTTCTACCCCAAAAGTATAATTCTGTCTCTTCTACCTCTTTCAAGAGTTTATTCTTCCACTACCACAATATTTGAGTGCTCATAAAATAAAATCTATTGCAAAAGTGAAGCTTCTATTAATCTTCATGAGGTCACTCAGAATTCTTCCCTCTGAAATCTGGGCTCAGATGGTGGATATGGTTTGAGAGGGTTTTTCTAAAATTCGGTCTATTAATTTATTGCTTTTTTTATATTCTCAAGTGTTCTCCACATCCCTGCAATCCAATCACCTGCACTTATCTGACCTTGTGTTTTAAAGCAAGACCACTAAATGCATGTATATGTAAACAACGGCAAAATGAAACTGAGAAACAAAAGCCACACTCAAGAAGATTAATCGAAAAAAATTAACCAAGCAAACTCTTTAATTACGTGACATGGGGCTGGGATTTGAAGTATGCAGACAATAAAAATTACTTTGTATTCCAAATGCTGAGTTTCAATCCTTTTTTTGTAGGAGACTGAAAAAATACTAGTCATGTTTTTGATGTAGGAGCAAAAGAGTAATGCCAGGAAACATAAACATCAATTCTGATATCTATCAGCAAAAGTAAAATTATACTTGTAGAGAAAGGTGGGAAGCATGTCTATTTAAGTGACAGACGACTGGGACACTTCTGCACATTTCCCATACAGGAACTAATGAATTACCCAATTACTTAATCAACTTCAGGCTTTGTGTGGATTAACAGGAATGTTAACAAACAAATTAGTGTAAAGTCTAAAAAAGAAATCAGGGGGCATCAGCCACATGGAAAATAGTTCACTACTATTAAGGCAAATACAAATGTCACTATACCATTAATTTCCCATAATGAAAGGAGGCTGAGCAAACAGTCCAGGTTAGGAAGCAAAACTTGATGTGGGGAAGGTGGGGGTCATGGGAGAATGCAGTAGGTATGCTGTTTGGAAAAGTCTGAGCCATCTGAGGGCTTGTGTCCCTGCATTCTCCCTGTGCTGCACAGGGGTTACTGCCTAATAAGGAGAGACAGATGAGTGAGCGGTGCCTCCAACCCTGCCTAAGCTATCAAGGTGTTGCTGAATTTAATTTTCATTCACATGGTGGGCTGTGCAGCTCACAGCTCTGATTCATTATTCCTGCAGGATTCAGCTCATGAACCTGAGAGATTCCCACTTCCAAAGAAAAGGGACCTGGTGTGGAACAGCCAGCTGCCCTTGCTTGCAAATGAAAACCTCTTTACTTCATGTGTGTAGCGCTCTTCTCCTCAGCTGAGGACAATACCATAGAGCTCAGAGTAAGCAGAACTAGCAAAATATTGAGACAATTATTTTATAGTGTCTTGAAACCATTTTGAGAGTCCAGTCACTGCCTAAAACTTGGTTATGGTTCTTTTAAATACATTTCAGTCTCTGGACTGTTGAATTATTTAACATTAAACATATTGACCTATATTTCTCAAGCTCTGCCATCAAGATTATAGCTGATTGAGAAGTTAGACCTTTGCCTTATCTTTTTAATCCATTCATGTCACTAAAACATTGCTTTCTCATCCTGACAATCTACTTATGTATTTGATTTGCTTGAAGCTGAGGATAATCTGTTTAGATTAATCACAATCTTAAATGCTTCCTAGAGAGTTAGGTGGATGCTATACACAAAATAGACCTGCCATACCTAAGGAGCACTTAGGTTTGGGCCCATGTGGAGCCTCTAGCTCTTCTCTGTTCACCAGATTAACCAACAACCCAAAGTGGGCTTGGTTAAACTCAGACCTAGCTCTTGATTCTGCTGAAATGGGTCCTTCTGGGAGGGGGTTATAAACCAAGTGTTGTATCAAGTATTAACGCACCCACTATTAAAATATTTAATATAAAATATTAAAAATAAACAAGAAAAACAAAAACCAAAATCATATCACTTTCTCTTATTTTCTTCTGGAAGGACTTGGTATGATTTGTTACCTGCTAACAAAAACAAGCATATTTGACACAGGTTTGAATTATGTGTGACTTAGAACATGTATATGAGTTCTGTCAATATACTAATGGGAACTTACTCTGAAAATATACTGAAATCTTAATTTGTGTCCCTTTCCATAGATTTTGTTGGCACTTATTGTGCAGTCTGGATTCTAATAGTGAGGAAGGCAGCCAATATCAAAGGAAGCTAAACAAGGTGTAAGATTTTCTGCAAACAGAAATTAGGTGAGAAAAAGACCAACCAGAAACATACTCAGAAGGAAAGAAGAGCAAAGGTATTCTGAGTAGTATGGAAAATCCACAAAGATCAAAAATACATTGTTATTTGGCATTTGGGCTTTTTTATTGGCTTATTCATGGTAGGAATAGTAGTAAATTTTTTATCTATTAAGCACTAACTGTTTGGCATTGCTGTTTCAAGATCCCAAGTCAGCAGTAAGTCCCAGAAACGGCAATGCCTGTCCCATGGTGTGAAGAGGACAGCCAAAAGCAAACCAAAGCTTTCCTCCAAAATCAGATACTGACTTTTTACTATGGTCTCATCCACGTCTGATAACCACTCTGAGATAATTTTCCATCCATTCACTTGGATGTGATCATGAGAGCGCAGGGGTTAGGGCCAGTGTGAGGGAAATCATCCTTTGGGGTGAAAACATGTCCCAGATGGTCACAAGCTCTCATTTATCGTAGGGAAGGCTCTCACCTAAGGACTGCTCTCCCTCTCCCCAGACAAGATGAAGTGCCTCATCCTCCCGCAGCCCAGGAACTCACACAGCAGCTCAGAGAGAGGTTTGGGATGGAAGGTCTGTTAAAGTCAAGTCACCATCACTTCCTGAAGGGGAAATCAACAGGAAAGCAATTCAAAATTATGCACGCAGTTCTGGTGAAACTGGCCTAGTTTATAAGCAGGGTAAGCATCAGAGCTGCTCTGTTCATTTTTGTGGTGAAAAGGTTATAATTTAAGCATACTTGACAGGTACATACAACCAAGCGGAAAGCTTATACTCAATAAATACTTATTTTTAGTCATATAAGAAGCTCCTTCCTCTATAGTACAAAAAGGTTGACTTTACTGTAAGAATTGCACTGCATAAACAAAACGTGTCTGTTTAAACTCTGTTGGAAACACAGCAGTGAAGAAAAAGGTCTAAAAATGAAAAGAATCAACAACTGCCAGTAGAAAAAGGGCACAATCTCCCAAGGGGAAAGAAAAAAAAAAAAAAAAAGGAGAAAGAAAAGAGAAGGAAAGAAAGGGAAGGTAAAGAGAAGGAAGGGGAAGAAGAAGAGAAGGGAAGGTAAAGAGAAGGAAAGGGAAGGGAAAGGGAAGGGAAAGGGAAGGAAGGGGAAGGGGAAGGGGAAGGGGAAGGGGAAAGGGAAAGGGAAAGGGAAAGGGAAAGGGAAAGGGACAGGGGAAG
>JAWWEE010000074.1:44734626-44800709 GCA_035221455.1 Xenops minutus
TTAAATTGTAACTCTGACTCATAATCTCTCTGGTAGTGGTTCCATTCCTTCTGCTGGTTTACCTTCAAACCAGTACATGCAATCAAATCGGTTTTGCTCTGTTCAGGTGTAGACGAGCTGCCTTTTCTCTGAAAAATCACAGTTCATTTTAGGAGCTAGCAGTTTTTCCCCTCCCTGTGGACAATGATGGACACTGCACCTATTGTTTTTGCAGGGCAGAAATGCATCTTTTGGTGAACAGTCACAAAAAGAAACCTACATCCTACATCTTCTCCTCCTTGTGTGCCAAGAGCTGACTAGAGCCAAAGAGCAGGGTTCAAGAATGCAAACTTGCCCCAGTGCAAGTGTCTTAGTCTGTGTAGCATATGTATTGCCAAGGAAACAGTCAAGTCACATGGGAAGAACTATGAACAAGAACAGAGTCTGGCCCATTTTCAGTGTCAGTCTGTGCACAAATGCTTTTCTCCAAGAATAACAACAGCCAGACACCAAATCTCTTGAGCAGATATGCCACTTCTCTGCAATAATCTGAAGGTCTTAATGCTGTGGTTAAAACATAAAAGCGACAGCAAACTGCTAGACCCACCTCTTTTATTGATACAGTCTCTCCTGGCAACTACAGATCTCTCTGGGGCAAGATAAAGAGAGCCAGCACTTTTAATTTACCAGCTCGACTGTCCCCTTGGAAACACTAGGACACAAGACTATCACAGGCAGAAAATTCACCCTGTAAATGCAGGATGAAGACATAGGTGCTCTCTGGTGTGCCAGAGATGAAGTGCAAGAGCTCAACCCCGTGAAAATCCTTATCACCACTAAGAGAGGTAGTCTCATGCTGCAGCCCATTGCAATGCAGTAGGTTCTCCTTGTGCTAGGTGAAGAACACATGCAGGTTTACAATAGCTCAAGTCTGACAGTTTTTAAGTATTTTTTAAGGGTGTATTTCTGCTGATCTGTTCTTAGACCTAGTTGACTATTCTCTTGCACAAATGTTTATGCCAGTAGAAGTGTAAGAGTGGGAACCTGGGAACCCATGAGTGGGGAGAGGGTGGGACCTTCCTCTTGAGCACCACTGTAGGTATACAAAATTTTAAAGTGAACAGAAAACCACAGGGATTTTATTTTTTTTTTAAATGGAAAGTAATACCTGAAAAAGAAAATATCTTATTAATATAGAGAACCTTGAAAATCAGACCATGTCTCTGAGGTTCCTAAATATAAGCTAAATTCTTCAGAAAAACATTTCTCTTCCTTCAGAAAACCACTTCCCTTTTCTTTCCCTTTCTCTGCCTTCTCGTAAGCTTAACAACAGAACAAAGCAAGATCAAAGTTGAGTCCTTGACAGTTTGACAATGTTACAACAGAACACAAAGCTGAAAATTATAAATTAGAGCTTTGTAGTGTCTATGACTCTGATTGCTGATTGTGGCTTAAGAATCTGGATGCCAAATTTCAGAGTACTTTAAAGATAAACAATGAACGGCAGCAAAGAAATAAACATGCAACAAGGGAGAGCTGTTATGAGAGAAAGCTTAGTGGAGGAGTTAGCATAATTAAGAAAACTTACATCTATGCCTCCTGAAAATATGTTTATATAAATAGACAGTCATTCTGTATTGCTCTCTGTAAGAGATTGTCAGGATAAGGCAACTGGGATGTGCCTTCAAAAGAGAAAGAATTTTACTGCAAATCTTTCTTTCTTCCTTGGCTAGTTGCAGAGTCTGAATCTTACTCGTAACATTCGTGCATGACTTTGCAAGCTGATTCTCCAAAATTCTTAAGTGAAAATTGGAATACATGATTGCAAGCTTCCTTATCCAAATGTGTGTGAGCAGTTGTTGCTGGCAGTGGGGCCTGTGTGTGCTCTCAGTGAAGAGCTCAAGGCAGTGCTTTCTGGATATGGATGGATTAATGGACTGAGTCTCCAAAGATGAGTACAGATAAAAAGGTCCCTGCACCTAACAAAATCTTCTTTTAAATATGATCATCTAATCCCCCTAAACCTAGGGGGAGTTACTTGTCTAGTTTAACCTTTTCAGAAAACTTTATCTATCAATGAATCCCAGTGCAGACTTCTGCCAGTTCCCTGACTTATCAGAATCAAACAGCTCCCAGTCCACTTACCAATATAGTATTACCCTCAGTCTCTTAGTAGAAGTAGTACCTTTTGCGGTCAGAAAACACTACAAATGGAAAAAGCATTAGTTTATGGAATATAGATAATATAGAGATTATCTGTAAATGCATCTGTGGACCATTCTTGCCTTTTCATTGCTAGCAGACATTCTGTATAAAACTGACAAGTCTATGTTTTGTCACATGGATATAAGCATATTGGACTTTGTGGTTTTTGCATGGATTATTTTCTGGACTTCACAATATAACTAGCATTTATTGTTTAATGCACAGGCTCTGGACTCTTCAGAGCTAGTGGAAAATACCAGATTTTCATCCAACTTAAAATATTTCCAACCCTATCAACAGACAGCTTGAGATCATCAGACCCACTAAGAACCTTGAATTCAGGCTTGGATGTCTAAATTGCTGATGACAGATGTCTGCAGATCAAGGACAGCCTTGGCCATCATAAAATATGTATATCTCCATAATGTACTAAGTCTATAGGGCTTTCCTGAACCAGTTTGGAGACTGTCTCATTTCAGGTGAAGCTGAAGTGATTTTTTTTGCCATTGTGAAACACACATGTCCAAAGATTGCCCTTCCCATTTCCAGATACTCCTGGATTCATGTAATTGAGTTATCCTGGTCTGCCTTTGTGTACGCATGTGAGAAAATAATTATTTTTCCAGTACCTTCAATTGTCAAAATTTATTTAGGCATTCTTTAATTCTGCTATGAGAAATGGACATGCTTGAAATGTCACCAGACTTATGTTGAGATCAACAAGCACTTATACGTGGACTTGTTCCCCAGTGCTCATTCTTGAAAAAACTGTTCAAAGACTGTAATATAAAGCATCTAAGAACAGTCAAACTATCACACCAAAGGTGCGTATAGTCCTGAATCTCAACAACACACAAAATCAGATACTGAAGAATCCATTAAAGTCAGGACACACCTGCAATGATATACTCCAGAATAGTACCACAGTTGTATCAGTTTTGTGGCTCTGGAAACATAATAAGCCACAGGCCTTTTTCTGTTAATTGACTGCCCTACATGGGGAACAGGACAAATTGTCTTCCATGAATTTGTTCTCTCTTCTTCTGAATCCATGCAAAATCAATGGTACAAAATCTTTGGAGCAAGGAGGCCCATTGTTCACCTACATAGTATGTGAAGAGCCAGGTTCCTCTCCTTTGTTATGAACATGCTACCTTTTGGTCTCAGTTGGGGACACTAATTCTTTTAGTATGAGAAACACTAATTTCCTTATTTATTTTCTCCATTCCTCTCAGGACAGAGAGTATCATATTCCTGTCAGTTGACTATGCTTAAAAAATCCTGCTTTGTTCTACACCATCAAAATCCCAGTATTATGTACTTACAAAGCACCACAGGACTCTAATACCAGTTGGAGACTCTAAAAGCTACTGTAGCACAAATATAATAGATAGAAAAACTGAAAAAAGCAAAAGCAAAACTAACAAAATCAAATCTAACATAGTCCAGAAATATTTTTACAATTAACTGAAGGAAGCAAACGCTATCAGAATATCCACTTCTATAACCTTCACTCCAATCCAAGACAAAAATCATGCTGCTTCCCTTTGTGTTTCAGAAGGCCTACTTTTAGAGAAATGTGTGGGCATGGCTGCAGATCAGAGAAGACACTATTTGCTATTTTACAGAAACCTCTGGTCATTGTGTCAAGAAATCACCTGCATACAGCTGAGCATCAGTAGAACAGCTGATACCATTCAGGGCTGAACACATCAGCCTTAACTGTCCCACTTTTCCCTCTGGTAAACTACGTCTGTAGGATTTGAAGCACCTTGGAAACAGCAAAAAGTGAATCTCCTTAATCATAAAATCCTCTTATGACTGGACTGACAGCTACTATGAGAAATTTCAGCTTAAAGTGACACAGAGACAGAGAAGAAGCTTGTAATGGAAAAACTGTCTCATCTGTAACTAGAACATCATGAATTAGAGGCAATAATTGGCCCTACAAGAAGAGAATAATATCATAATTATTCTTAGTACATGTCACTTTAAATCTTGGTATTAGATGATGCCTCCAAGATGTTCACAACTAAAAATTTCTGGCTTTGGTCCATGTGAACACATTATCCCCTGTCTATTTGAAGTGGAAACTGCAAATAGTCTCTTCTGTCTGGAGGACAGGACCACTATCTGGAGTGCAATTTCACTGTGAGAAACTGGCATGCTCTGACTATGGCTAGGCTTACGATGAAGGCAACAAGGATTTCTGTGCGCTAGAAGATTTTGATCTTTAAAAGGATGATGACCTTCACTTTCCAGTTTGATTTTTATCTACTGGGAATAGGTCTTATTGCCTGAAAGAACAGAAAATCTATTGCCCAATCATACAGAGTTTTCTTTGTGTAAAACCAACACTTCAAATAGCTCAAATTTTTAAGGTAAAAAAAGGAAAAGTGAGGAAGAGTTTCAGTTAAAGTTTGTTAGCATCCTCCAGGATTTCTGCTATGTGAAAGCTTCTAAATCTGGTGCACCTGATCTGCTTTAAATTCTGTAAGGTGAAAAACCTCGTACTATGCATAAGTTCTTTGAGAGAGGCAGTTAGCCACTAGAACGGAGATGACATGACATGACATGACATGACATCATATTATGTTTCTAATAGTAATTTTTTCATTAGAACATGCAAGTGTGATGCAGGAACTGCTGAGTGAACTCACATAGCCTGTTTATGCTAGCATTCATATTACATGAGCACACATTTCGTCTTGCCTAGAACTCTACACTCTGATTTGGTGCAACAAAGACTTCAGCAAAGACAGGAAACAATAGAAAACACCTACCTTTGACAGATGTACAGAGCAAATGGCAAGATCTCTAGAGTAAACATCACTCACTTCTGCAGAAAATATGATAAGCTCCTGATAATAACCGAGAATTGGCTATGAAAGTGACTCAAATGTTGACCTCCTGTACAATACTGGACTTTGAGCTGACATCACCTTCACTATGAAAAAAATTTTCTAAACTCTCTGGGCATGCCTCTCAAATTAGTATATTTTTCTTTGGTGCAGTCCCTCATTGAACTGGTCTGGACAAACTATTCAAACACAATTCTTCTCCCTGAGAAGAATCCAGACCAGCACAGATACGGCCAGAACACATCTAAATGTGCCCACAAAAAGCATAATGGCAGTTAACAGTGTAATCTGACCAGGACAACTGAAAGGTAATTTAGAATAAACTGTAGGTGTTCAGGACTATGGTATCACTTAACAAATGTTTGCTGTGATGCTTGGATAAAACATTTATTTATCCATGGGTGTAAACTTTTTATCTCCGCCCCTCTCACCACCTCTTGTTTGGCCAGGCCCAAATCACTTCAGTTCTGAGTTGCTGAGTTTTTCCTTTAATCATTTCTTTCCCTGCTGGTTTTTGAGTACTTTGAAAGATATTGTCTCTTACTAAGAGGAGTATATCATCTTCCTTAGGCATCTAATACCAGTGAACTGAATCATGGTGATTTTCCTGGAAGTGCCAGGTACAGCGTAGATAGTCACTCCTTGAACAACTGCAGGAAACTTGCAGCATGAATTTTCAAATCAATATGATGGAGAACATATTAACACCCACTAGTCTCATCAGACTACTGATAATAAATTAAGATAATACAGAAAGCTATCTTCTGCCCTCATTTGATAGTGTCATTCCTTTTTTTCTGGGTAATAATAGCCATTTTTACAAAATGGGCTATTACTTGAAAGTCTACGCTCAAAAGTATAACTGAGAGTTTGCTATGTCCTGAACTAGGCCAAACAGTACCTATTTTCAAACTGAGTAAACTTCTTTCAGTAGTGAAGCAGCTGAAATCCAAGCAAGTCTATACATAAAGAATGGAGAATTAAAGAGATTTAAAAGCAGCCAGTACCACAGTTGCCAAAGAATTACTTCCTTTAACATGCAATTGCATTCCATGAAAAAATGGTAAATCAAAACTGGTTTTGTCTGACTTCCTTGCTTTTTTATTTTATTGGATTTTCTCATAGAAAAAAAAGAGGAATCCCAATCTGATGAAATGTAATTAGTCACAAGGAAAGTATATTTTTTTCCAAATCCACAGAGTTGCCATCTAAGTAAAAAAAGCAAAGACTTTTGACTATCATTAAAATGAATTTCATTAAAATCAAAGCAAGACAGAGCTGCATGACACTCTGCTAGAAACCTCATCTGCAAGAAGGGCTTTAGGTAAGTCAAGAACCAATGCAGTTAAAAGATTTTTGCTGGAAGAAAGAGAAAATGTCATCGGCCAAGCAGGCTTGTTAAAGCGATTTATCAGGAGACAGTGGCAAGACAGGAAACATCATGGTACTTAGTGTGCTCCACCTGGTGACTCCTCTCAGGCACTTTATAAAACTGTGACTTAAATCCACAGTACCTCTTCCTGTATGTATGATTGGTGTGTAGTTCTAGAAGAGAGAGACAAAAAGATATTAAGAAGCAAATTTTTTTTATTATGTTTCTTTATCTCTGAACAGTGTCTATAGTGGGTCAGACTAGGTTTGCACCCATATAATATTTCTTTCACTCTGGGAGAATTTGTAGTATGATAACAAGGTGGGAGTAGGAGCATTCAGTTTCCTTAGGCTCCTTTGGAAACTAAGACTGTCAAAACTCAACTTCTGAGACAGAATTACTATCTATATAGTTAAAAGAAGAATAATTTCTCCCATTTCTGAAAGTCTTGCCACTTGAGATTTCATAGATGTGAACTGGCAAAATAAATCTATTTCCCAGAGGAAAGGGCATTCTCCAAATTCCTTACTGAATACACTTTTCTTACTGAAAGTGTGTTTTATAGCCAAGGTATAAACACCATTTGAACAGAGGAGACAGAGCTGGGAGGTTCAGCTCCTGCAAGTGCAGTCTATGAAGTAAGGAATCTAGAGAAAAATCATTCTTCAGGGTCTAGAGTGTGACATGAGGAAACTGAAATACAGATTCACTGTATGATTTAAATGTAGTCCTGGCCACATGAATAGTCTCAATTCAGCATCAGAGGATTTGGCCTCTGTAATCTTTCACCTGTTTTTCTCACCTGAAAATGTCCCTCTTGTGATAGCAGGCTACATAACTAAAAGAGATGCCTGTTATAATGACTGTCTTCACATTATGCTGCTTTGTTAGTGATACCATAAAAGGCTGAGGTCATTCTGCTGTAGTGCTTTTGACAGCAAAAGTTATGGGGAAACCCGATCATGGACAGCACGTAGGTTTGTGGAAAACAGGGCTCCTTTGCTAGCATTCTTGAAAAAGATACACATTACTCTCACTCCAAATAGTAAACCCTTCTCTTCACCTTCCTCTGTGGGATACCATCTCTTTGTAAATCTAAATATAAGCTGTCTGGCTTCCCTTTAGAACATCTCTCAGAGCCTACTTGTGCCCTAATGTTCACCTCATAGAGTACCTTGGGAGTCATAGCGGTCTCTCAGGATCCCTGAAAACTTCACTGTAACAGGATTTCTAAGGATTATTATGACTGAGACTAGTCAGATGAGAAGATTTGTCTCATCTGCAGTCATCAACATCTGCATAACTACTACATTGTTCTTTTCAGCACTCCCTTGGGCCTTCCAAGCTAAGCTGCAGGGATAACACAACAGTTTTTGCCACACTAATCAGTGTTGTCTCCTTGTTGTGTGTGCTCTTCTGAACTGTTTGTCTGTCCTTTGTGCTTAACACTCAGACTAGATGTCCTCTGCAGTAGGATGCTTTATTTTGTACTGCCCATAGAAAACCACATAGCAACAACATAGGCAACATCAGGCACTTGATCATAGCACATCAGGCAATTTTGTAGTGACAGGTCTTAATTTCAAATATGATTGGTTGCAGGTCTGATTCTCTTCAATGCTGAGAACCTTCATATCAAATGGGATCTGGTAATATGGATAAAGAATCTCAAAAAAGTACACACCCTCATGCCAGTATTGATGACATGCTAAAGGCAGACATCTAATAAGCCTAATGTGCAGTGGATCTATTTCTTGTTTCAGTCTTTCATAATCCAGCACAGACACCCCTGTGATATTCTGAGTATATATTTCTAATCCAGCTCTCTCTGTTCCTTATACTCTACCCTGAACTTGGCTAGTAATCTCAACCACTATGCCCAGATGCTGCCAGAGCATGTCTGCTTACAGCTGAAGAGAAGTCAGCAGGCACAGATAGCCAGGGGCAGAGCACATTCTGCTTTTTCCTCCCATGCCCTACAGCAGAGCATGTGCCTAGATGTTTTCAAGGAGAGACATGGTAGCAGGCAGAGAAGTGTCCTGTCATCCATTCCTGTACATCAAAAACAAGATAGAGAGAACATTCTGCACACTATGGTTTTCCATTGTTTTTGAATTTTCTTTGTGACAAGCATGGACCAAGCTCTGAGCAGGGACTCATGGTAATACAGAAGGACCATTTTGCTGGAGGTGCAGTAGTTTGTTGCCTAAAATCAAGGAAAATACTTCCAAGACAACATTAGTACAGGTAAAGTAGAGAGCAATTCTTTAATGAAAGCTTTCAGGTGTATGAAGTACACAGGCGCATACCCAGTGCAGGGTTTTTACAAATTTGTAACACTACTTACTTATCACATCTAATGGATGAATCCAACCCAAAAACATTGTGCCCCTGGTACCACCCTGGTACCTTCCTCAGAACTGCCCTGTTGGAATGCCTCCAAGGTTTTGGGGTCTTCTATTTTGTTTTGACTACAATATGTCTTCTAATTCCAGCCCAGGGACATGTGCCCCAAACACAATGCCCTTGCTGCAATCTTGTCTGTCGAAAAGACTATTAAATAGAAATTCAGGAATGTGGCACCAACTGTGAGAAACTTAGAAGCTGTTATTTGCTATTTGTTATTCAAATGTGAGAAACTGTACAGCTATTAAAAAATCTACAAATATATACAAAATATTAAAATCTACAAATAAATAAAAATCCTAAGCCATCACTTCAGAGAACCAAAGTAATGGCCACCAAGGGAGAAACCAACCTTTAAGTTTGCCTACAACCTCAAAAATAGCTAAGGCATGGCCAGAAAGTCAGAGAGTACTGTAAGCAAGTACTACCCATCTTCAAGACCTGTGGAAAGTTCATGTGACCAGGAACAAGGAGGCAAAATCTGTGAGCTCTAAGTGGTTTTAAATATGGATGAGGGGGTCTGTGAAGAGAAGACCATGATGGTGGCTCAGCCTTCCTGTTGTTCGGAAGTCAGGCGGAGCAGACTTCACCCAGGCTTTCAACCCAGACCACCCTGAATTTTTAACTTCCCTTTCTGTTTTTAGAGATGAAAGGACAATGAAGAATCAGATTCATGTGACACATTGGGATAATTTAAAGTCACTTAAGAAGAACTGAAACACACAAATTTTTCTAATTTGGACAAAACACTTAACAACCTAATATATTTTTGACAGTCTGTGGAAAGGAATCAAATTCCTCAAAGTTCTCGAAGAAGTTGGAGGCACTTAATATGTGCTCAGAATTGTTTTGGTTTGTGGGTTCACTTGCAGTTGTTTGCTTTTTTTTTCTGATACTGATTTTATGGGCTGCATGCATTCAGAGCATGGTGTGCCTTGCCTACTCTGCTGAATCAAACACAATCTTATATGTATGGTAGGGATTGCATTAGAAAAAGAAAGCTTTCTGGGGAACTTTTTTCATGTTATCAGGCTAGAACATGCAGATTTTGTTGTCTTCCTAAAAGCTCCTTCAAACTATTGTGGTTATTTTTGAATTTCTGACTTTTCTCCAGAACCATGATTGAGTTTTGATTATTAAGACTTCAGAAGTTCTCACAAATGTATTCTTTGATATCAAAAAGTACAAAAATTGTCATAATTACCAGGAATGAATGGAAGTGCTTGAATTAGCAAAGAAAGTAAAAATGGCTCTTTTAACTTATGAGCAAATCTGCAGTCCTGGGGAGACCTCCTGCTTCGTCTGTGTTAATTCTGATCCAGGACATTATAGCTGAGGGTGTAGTTAATAGAATTCTACAGGTAAAATCAGACTTCCTGCTGCAGAAAAAGAATGTGACTCTGCCCTGGGAGATGCCTGGCTATGGAGGACCTACAGGCACACCTGAGACCAAGCTCTCATGGCCAGAGCCACCATGTTCAGCACCCTGCTCCTCCCAAACGCTGAAATGCTCTGCTCCTGTCTGCGGGAAAGATGAAGTAGAGATAACTGCTTTTAGCTGACTTTTTAATGTTCTTTGCTTTAGTAACTTTGCAGATACAAGAAATACCCAAACTCCTTTTCCAATTATGGAGTACTAATGACTGTGTGCACTTAGTCTCTCCTGACTTAACCATGACAGTAGGTTCCAAACACCTTATACAGGAGTAACAGTATTGTATGAAACAACAGACAAAAACAATCACAATCTTGTTTCTTAGGTAATATAAACAAAATTGTGTCACTGCATAGAACTACATCAACTGTAGGAGACTGATCAATATCATAATTTATAATGCACTTTTCATAAAATTTATAATTTCTGGATTTTTTTTCCTGGATTTTGAATTTACATGGCCTCAAATTTATATCTGAGATGACGTGTGGAATAACCCCACAACCAGGTAGTTGTAGAGAAAGTACATTTATTCAGCGCTGAGTGCATGGGGGATTAGTCCAACAAAAACATGCACACCTGTCTGTGCTCACAAGTCTGTTTAAATACAGTTAAAAACATGCATATTTATTATTTCTTTATGCATATGCATTATTTTCTTAGAAAAGGCAGGGTTATTCTAATCAGTTCCAAGAAGTAATTTCCATTTTCTCCACCTTGCACTCCTCCCATCTGAGTTTGCACATTGGTTTCCATTTTTCCTGGGCCGGGGTCTTCGGGGGTCTTGGGGATGAAGGCCGTGGGTCTTCCTCGCTGTGACCTTTTCAACTTGGCTCAAAAAGTAACTTAAACTGGTTTTGTTGGCAACCTGAACTGGTCTAATTAGCAAACTTCTACAATTATCTTATTTTCTTGACACATTTCCTGATTTATTTTAGTTTTAGAAGCTTCAAGGCCAGGTACTGATAGCAACTATAACATACTCCCTGTAGCTAATAATTGTGACTTCAACCATGCAGTCTATCTTTGCTACTTCAGCAAAAGCCTCTACAATTATTTCTATTAACCCTTTCAGTGTTAGTTCCCTATTGATACCTTATATCACCTTCAGGGACAGTGACTTCACCACCCCCCTGGGCAGCCCATTCCAGGTTTAATCAGCCCATCTGTGAAGAAACCCTTCCCAAAAATCTAGTGTAAACCCCCCCGGCACAACTTGAGACCCTCTCCTCTGTCTGCCTTCAGTGAAGCACTGATGTGTGTAACTGTTGTGCTTCAAAATACATATTTTGTAAACCAGCAAAGCTGAAAGTGGTTTCAAAAAGAAGCACTCTTTTCCATTGTAAATTAAATCAAAGTAATGGAAATAAGTAATAAGGAAATAATAAAAATCAGCACAAACTGCGAAGTACAGATATGCTAATTTTGAGATGAGTGTAAGGTTATGGAGGGGGAGAAATTGGGTGTCTCCTGAATGACTCATGTGCACCTGCACAGGGAATCCTGAGTACAGCCTTGGATTTGTTGTTACTACAGAGGAGAGAGATTTTAGAGATTAGCAACAAAAAATTCAAAGCACCAACATGACATAAGTAAGTGAAAAAATGTTTAGAAGAGCCTGCTTGGTAAGTGAGAGAGGAAAGTGCAATTCTCTAAGATGGGTAATGAGACGGGCAGTCAGGGTTTGTGTATGCATATATGGTGAATGTTAAAGGAAGTACAACTCCCACTAGCTTACTGGGGATCCAAATTAGGTGGTATAGCGATTATTTCGACTGACAACATTGCTACCTTATGCATAAGTAAAACCTTTTTTTTTTCAGAGTTTCTCTACATGGAGATTTTAGTGATGTAATTCTTCAAGCATAATTATGAAGTGACTGAAATAGCTTGGTACAAGCCAAGTATATTGGCCAAAACTTTTAAAAAAACACCACCAAAAGCAACCATAGAAGACAGGAAATATTGATGTTAAACAAACAAACAATTTTTTAAATTTTTAAATAATTAGGGGTCAAGATGAGGAAGAAATTTCAGAGCAGGGGTCTCTGAAAGGATGCTGTTTCCTGCTGTAGGAAGTAAAACCAGTAGATACCTTATTGAGAGTGACCCCAAACATACAGACTATTTGATCTTTCTCACATCTGAGTAGTTTTAGAAGATTCACTCTAAGCATATGAGGAGTTAACTGGATTTTTAGTTTAAAGAGAAAGCCTTAGCAAAATAGTTGGTTTAGAATATCTTGTTGAAATCCACTAATTATAGTCATCCTCCCCCATCTCTTTTCAGTGATGACAAATTCAGTATTTTTGCAGGATAATTTCATCCAACTTCCTCTTCTCTCTATTTCATTCTGAATTTTTACTAACACCCTGTTGGCCATCTTCTTCTGGTCAAGCAACTGAGCTTCTTGAACCTTCAATTGATTTGGCTTTTATGAGAGACTGAGTGCAAGAATTGGATTTTATTAGATAAGACGTCTTAACACAACAGTTTTATTCCATGCACGGGCCACAGTTAGTTCTCTCAGCTAAAAAAGACACCCCTTTATAATTCAGACATGGGAATAAAATGCAAATACCAAGGAAAACAGCTGAGTAGTCCAAATCAAGCTAAAATATGTTTAATAGCCATCAATTTTCTGTATAATCATAATAATCCCTGATTTCTTTTTACATATTTCAGACTGAAACACATATTTTTGTCTTTTCAGGTATCATAACCTTAAGAATGCAGTCGGTTTGTCAGAGAGTTGGCACTTGTTCCTCATGTTTGAAGAGACAACTAAATGGCTTCCTGGGATTAATTAAATGGCAGAGAAAAGTGGTTCCTGCTTGTGTGAGAACTATTTACAGTGAGACGGGGAGATGGGAAAAAACCTATGGGTTGGAGACAAGAAAAAGAGTTGAAAATTGGTGGCTCCCAAGAATAAAGGATGAGTTCTGCAGAATTTCAGAGACTGATGTAAGCATTATGAGAAATTTGGAGATTACATGTTTGGTATTTTTGTTTTCATAGAATGAAATTAGTTGAAACTTACTTAGTACAGTTGGCTTATAATGATTAGATGTATATTGCATTTCAGGGGAAAATTCTTTTATGTGATAGTAGATTATTAAAAACCATTGATTAAATAGGTGGAAAAAAATAATTAAAAAATCTTGAGGAAAAACACAGTGATTAGCAAAGTATGAAGTTATCAATTTAGGAAATGTTTGAGAAATCAGTTCTTTCTTTGTATATTGTATCATATTTAGGAATTAATTATTTAAACTATTAAACGTCTTCTACATTCGTAACTTTTGTAAACAATTTTCTGAAGATACTATTCCCAGTGTTAAGACAAATCTATTACATACACACTGTGACTCATTAAAATCTATGTTAAGGGAAAATGATTTTTTAATATTTTCTGGTTTACAGTCTCATAGGAGTAATAAGTGACTTGCAGGAAGAGAAAAGTTTTCCCATGCAATAAAAGATCTTTAAAACAGCAGTATCTCAGTCTCTGACTCTTTTTGCCTTCACAATTATGCTCGGTCACATTGATTTGAAAACATTTTTTGCCCCTTCTTGGTTTTTTGTTCATTTGTCTTAAAACATGCCATCTCTCAGACAAAAAAAAATCATTCTATCAAAATGTTGAAGAGAGAAAAGAGCTTGCTTTCTCTGGGAAAGAAAACTGAGACAAAAATGGTGTGCAAGTATAGCTGTAGCAAGGAAAACATTAATTTAGGTGTGTCTTTGATGCCTTATTATACATATATATGTACATATCATATAGCATACACATTAGCTAAGTTCTAAATTGTATTTTCAATTGCACTTTTGTTTTATCCTTACAGTTGATGTAGATTTAATATCATCTCATACTAAGGGGTAAATAGTGTATAGTGCTGCAATGAAGTATTCAGATTATTTCTGATTTTGCTATAATTAGACAAAATAATGAAATAATGAAGTAATATATGATAAATATGAATAGCGTTTTGTTCAGAAAAGTAATAGCTGCCCATAATTTTTTTCATTATTAGTGTAAGAAAAATAATGTACGAACTTACCAAGCATCAGTGGTATCTGATAAATTCCGTGGTAACCAAGATGTATTAGGAATAATTAATGCGAGAGATAGTGCTTGATTTCCTTGTAACTTTTGTCATTTTACTCAAACCTAACTAAATGAAATTTTAACTTTTTCATTATGTAAGATAGTGCTTGTAAGATGTCTTTGGATTTGAGCATACGTAGTGAAGCTGAACCAGTTTCACTTTAGTGGATGTTCACGCAATTGCAAATGATTTAGTCACTCGGTGAGTTACTGCAGTTCAGCTGACAAGAAATAACTGTCCAGGAGTGAGCTCCATGTTTGTTGTAAATACAAAGTAAAACATTATTTAAACTGTTATGAGGAAAATTTAATCTGCTATGTTTTCATTTTTTTGGTGGGGCAGGTTAAGAGAACATCAGTTGCAGATACTTACAGTGGGAAATGGTGATTGGATAAGCTTCAGTTCTGCTAATACATATTTTGTTGAGTAAAAATTAATTTTCATAATATCCCAGTGCTGTATAAATGTGAACATGATTTGATGAGATGGTGGCCAAGTCTGGTAAAACACCTCCATTTAGAGCCCCAAAGAATTTGCTCCAGTGAACTTTGTCAGTGCTCACTTGGATCAGTTCCAGCAGAACATTCTTTCTCTTCCTGGTACCATCTAGTTTGTAATGTGTGCATATATTTATTCAAGTGAAATGCTAGCTCCTGTAGTTACAAGTTTCTAAAACTTTCTTTCTAGAAATCAAGACCAAAATTTTATGTGCTTTCTATGTTCCCATATCCTTCTGGGAAGCTTCACATGGGCCATGTTCGTGTCTACACCATCAGTGATGCAGTAGCTCGGTTCCAGAAAATGAGAGGGATGCAGGTAAGAATAGATCAGCAGTAGGACTGGGAAGGTGGGAGGGGTTATATTTCAATATCATAACTGTTCAGTAAATGAGTATTTCCCAAAATCCATTAAGGTGAAGGTTTAGTTGGAATATATGCTACAGATGCATAGAAAATGACCTGTGAAGCTTTGAATATTGAAATTTGACACTTTAAAGCAGGTGGTGTTCGGAACTTGGTAACAGATTGTTATAAGCCATCTCAGATGGTGCAGCTGATTCTGTATCAGTTACCTGAATCTACTCATGTGTGGCACACTGTCGATGAGATGTGTGGGCTTCGGGGTTTCTGGGAGAGGACACTGCAGACCCCACTGCCATCTGGGTGGGGCTGGAGGAGAGGAAAAAGTGTAGCTGGCAAGAGAAAACAGACACCACAGAAGGCAACAAGGCAACTCCTTTCACCTCTTCTGCTCTCGAGAGCCAGTTGATGTCATTTGTCACATTCAGAGGGACACCCTGCTCTTCTGTGCCAGCTGGGAGGGAAACCTTCTTTCATGACTGCTGCAAGTCAGATGAACAGGATCATGTCACATGTCACTCATCACATCGTGTGGATGTGACTAGAAGTTTCTGTTCCGTAGTGTCTGACTCCTTGGCTTGCCCATTTGAGCCTTGCTCATACATGCAAAACATCTTCTGAAGGTGCAAGTCTGGAAGGCAGGCTGAACCTAACTGTCTTGCTACATCTGCAAGGAGAAATGCTATTTTCCCTTTCACGTTCCTCTGTTTCCCAGCCTGCCCCATGCCTGCCATGGTTTCTCCCTTCTGTCTCTCCATTACACAGAAAGTGTAGCGGAGAGCCTTGGCCCTGCAGTCAGCAGTGGGATCCTAATTGGTGTTCTGCAGGAAAGGCTGGTGGGTAGAATTCAAAGGATGTAAGGAAGGTGTGGGAAAACTGGCCTAAGTGACAACCATATTACAGAGGAAAGACATTTGGGAAGGGGGAAATGTTAAGAATCTGAGGAACAGTAGGAAGGAGGAATATGGAAAGAAGGGAATAAAAGGAAAAAAATAGCAATAGGCAAGAATCTAGGATGACGCTACTGTATGAGAGAGAAGGAGCAGCTCGAAAATATAGGAATCAACCTCAAAAGAGTACAAAAAACATGAAATGGAGAAAGAAATGTTAGTTGCTGGTTGAGGTACTAAGTGCAATTTCCTTGCCACAAATGCTGTACCAGTGTAGCATTTCCTGGATTTATCACCATCCCTGAGACTCTGATAGGTATCGACACTGAATTATTCAGTGTGCTGCCTTTCCAAATACTATATATTTTATGCCAGTGAGGAACATACCATGCACTGAATATGTGTTACTGCTTTACAGAAATGCATTCTTAGGCTTTCAAAATTACAGGGGAAAGTAAAAACTGCCTTAGACTTTAAATGAGAGGAAAAAACCCAACGTGTGTTGTAACACTGATCTTTCCTAACTCCTCTGAATGACCAGAACTTGGATCTCACTAAAAAAATTGAGCTAAGGAGATACTTGAAGGGGCATTTGATTCTTGCTTGATGCTAAGACCATTGATGAAAAATCATTTCAGGGTATAGTCATGTCTTATCAATAGCAGTGAAAAAAGCCACTGAATTTCTGTTCAGAAAGTTGAAAACTTGCTTTGTCTTGTGCTATCTAAAATAAAGTGAAAATAATTGTCTCCATCCAGTAGCGTGCTCTACTTGTAGTAAGCTTTTGAATACAAGGTATGTAAGCACCTTGCATAGAAACCTTTGGAGAAAAGTAAAAAGATAATATAGTTGCAATGGAATACAAGGGCCACTGTGCAAACAAGTTTTTATTTCCACATTTGCCTATTTTTTCCAGAAAAGTTTTGAAAAGCTTTTCAAGTTTTTACATCTTGCATTTCAGCTTATTTTTATATTTCATGTAAAAATTACTCTGAAGGGTATTGGAGTGCCTGTAGAACATGCTGAATTTCTATAAATACTTGTATCTCTTATGTTAACCAGTTTGAACATCTATTTTTGACTAAAGGTGGGCAGCCAAAGAATTTAACCTTCATTTACAATTAAGAGACATTAAAAATCTCTCAGATGATTTTCTGAGTCTGTCAGATTAAGAGATAGTGTGTTAGTGATGTACATTAACTTGCTGGAACTTTTCTTTAAAAAAACTTGCTTTATTACCCATGCTAATTTCTCCATCACTTCGCATTTAAGTCTTTGTAACTGATTTTCTCTGTGCAATTTTTTATGAGCCTCTGGAGGGGTTTTTTGCCCTTTGTCATGGTTGTACAATCTGTTAAAGATTCCTTTATTGTGATGGTTGTAGGCTATGGCATGGTTATATCATAAAATTTGATATTCCCAAGAGAAATTATTCTTTCCCTGTATTCAAGGAATTACTGAAATTCTTCAGTACATAAAATGAAAGAATGCTTTAGAAACAAAACTGTTAGTGTGCAAAATTTTTAAGTTATTCCATTGGGTTTTTTTCTCAAAATTCAACTTTAATATTACATGTTTGAAAGCTCAGATACTGCTAATTTTTCCCCAGTCAAAAATCTAAGCAGAAAGTAGAAGTGAATCCATTTCAGGTATTCAGAGCAAGTTTAGGATAAGATTTTCGAGTAGCAATGTTGTTTAAACTTTGCTTCCATCATTTTCAAACTAAAAACAATAAAGAGGGAAGAATCTCTCGATAGAGATGGAGAACTCACCCTGGTTAGCAAGTCATAAAACTGTGCTAGAATTGATGCAGGCAGGGGGAGAGTGTAAGGTAATGAGGAATGATGGGCTGTTACCATGAAATTTATGGGCTAAAGCATTCAGATTTCAATGACCAAGAAGAACTTCAGACTACAGTGTGTATTGGTTATGTAATAAACAGTGAGGGAAAATGTGTATGGTGTGTACATAGTTGATGAGAATATATGGTTGAGTAAGAGAGCAATTTATGTTGAATAAGATGGAGGTATTTTTCATAGAGAATGCCTTAACGAGAAAACAGTAAATTAGTTTCGTATTGATTTAATCTGAAGAGGCAAGAATTGGCAAATTTGTTGTCATATTTAAGCAAGGATAAAATAGAATACATTTACGAAGGGATTAGAGGTCCTTTAGAACTTCTTTGGAACGCAGTTGTGTAATGTCTTCATGTTGGAGGTAGTTTATATATTTATATATATGTGCACATAGTAGGGCAGGACTAGTAGGTTTAAATAATTTGGATTTTTTTTTGTTTTTCTAAAATGGAACATTAATATTCCATTTTTTCAGCTGGATAAGATCTGATTTTGTTTCAGTTCAAATATTTTAGAGAAGCAACACGCACTGAAATCTCCCGATATTCATCAGAAACCTGTACTTCACCAGCACTTTAAGTGGGAAAATAAATATTTGTTGCTCTTTTCCCCACCTTGTTTTTGAAAGAAATACTGCTTCAATATAAAAGTGTAGATGAAAGCACTGTGAAGCATTGTCTTGTTCCAGCACTCCTCAAGGACCCGTAGGCAGTGCATGGGAACCAAACTGTCAGGCACTTGGATTGGCTTGCTGGATAAATGATTTGTAGAGTACATCTGTTATCTTATAACTTGTTTACATTCTGATTACAGGAGATGAAGTTTGAAGTCTTTGCGTGGGAAATGTAAGCCATATAGATTGCTTAGCATAGCTAGGCTCTTTCCAAAATGTGTTAAGGGTGACATTTTTCTTGAAGTGCAATTAGAACAACTTTTGTGTGTGGAAAGTTCTAGATCTTATCGCAAACATATTTCTTATGAAATGCTATGAAGAAGTAATTGATATATTTTAAATTATGAATTCGTATCTATTAATAAACCAACCCAGGACAATAACATGCAGTTTCTGGTGGTGTTTTCTTCATGTAAATTCCTCACATGAATTTACATGCACGTTTTGAATTGAAATGTAGTTTTCTAAGACGTTAAGAGATTTCCTATTCACTATATGAGCTTGCTGTGTACAAGTTGGAGAGATATTCATGGCAGATTTCCAGTCTGCTGCTGCTCTGGGAACAAGTATTTACCATTACTTTTATCATGCTGTCATTATCATGTCTTTGATAAATTTCGAAGTGGATAATTTGTGCCTCTCTGAGGAGTGAGAATCGTTCCCTTAGAGATCAGCAAACAGAGTGATTCAGTTCAATAATTCTTGTGATATGTTTTTAGTGAAATTGATACCACAGCAGGGCAGTCACATGTGAGAGTTGTACAGAAATGAGAATAATCATTGGACAATTCAGGTTGAAATTCCTGCATGCTGGAATCACATTTCTTAATTTATACTTAAACTGGTCTTGATAGATGAGATTAGAATATTGTCAGTGCTATTTCCACAATATCCCCAAATGACTTAAAGAGCGTTTTCGTTTTATCCATAACATCTCTTCTTTTAAATTGGATGTATTTTCATTAATTGTTTTCCCTTTCAGCAGTGAATCTTAATACTCTTGAAATTGCAAAAGTGAATGGTATTGAAGACAGACAGGCAAGTTTAATTAAAACTTTATAATTAATTCATCAGTTGAATGAATTATTTCAATACAGATCCATTTTCTGATCATCATTAGCTGCTATTCTCCACCTTTTTTGTGTGAGGCTGCTGTGTCCTTTTGTCAGGTTATTTCATGTGGTATAAATCAAGTGGAAAATATTACAAGTATCGTGTATGAATTGAATCTTGTTTAATTTCAGTTTTCCTGTAGCAAGTACTGAAGGTGTTAATGAGCTCACTGTTTCATTTTTGAAAGAAAAAACGAGATGTAATTTTAAATGTAACTATATTAGACAAGAATGTGTGAGATTAAGGAGGCAAGAGACAACTTTGTTCTCAAAATGTTTGTGGTAGTGTGTGGACATAGAATAATTTCTTGTATTTTGTGTTTTGTGAGAATAAAAAATAAATGAGGGCATTTTATATTTTGATAGAAATCACTGTGGGCTGGTTATTTTTTAATTTGAAAGTGTCTCTCAGAATGCTAATGTGCCGCATTGTGTTGCAGAGAAGCACTAAAATAGTCCTTGCTAGAATGTACACATTGGTCAAAAATTTGTAATTTTAATCTATGTCAGGTGTGCCTCGTCTGCTTGGGGTTTTTTTTTGTTTTGTTTAGTCGTTGTAATTTTTACCTGTTGTGTAATGGTGTTTATTAGCTGGTACACTTGAAATGCAATCTAGGCTGCATTCAGGTGGGGGTCTTGTATTTAAAATGTGCTGAATTTGTAGCTAGAGACAGGAATGTAGACTTGGTTGTACCGATTCAAATCACTAGTTTTCCAGCAAGCCTCTGAATTTTCGTTTTTGGTGGCTTTTTTTATTACACATTCTCTGAAATAAATGTATTTGTTTGCGGGCCTTTTTGACACTGATTCTGCTGTCTTTCTTAAAATTTAGAATGCACTGATCTGGATGTAAGAATGATACATCAGCTCTCTGGTCGTAGTTCTGAGACATACATCAGGAAAGCAAACATGTTCTTTGTTTCCTTACAAAGATCAAGGGAAATTCAGTGAATTGCCAGGACTGGTTATGTCGATGGAGGCTTAGAACTGAGGTCATTGTCAGCTGTTATACAGCACACTGATCTCACCTCCTGATTGTCAGTGTGATGAGCTGATCAATCATTACAGCAGTGAATAGCTGCCAATCCTCTGAGAGGAAGAGCTGAGATCTTAGAAATGAATAAGTGGAGTTACTGTGTCTTGCCCTGCTTGGTCCCACAGTCACATTAAGGGCTCCAGCCATCATTAACAGATTTTTGACCAGGCCATGAAACGATTCTTAAAGCAATGCTTTGAGCTAATTTGCAGTCAGTCCTTGGATCTAAAATGTTTCAAGTTGCAACTGTTTTCCTGTTTAATAACATGTGTCTGAAAAGACCACTCAGCGTGGTAGTTCCTGAACATTTTGTTCCCCACACACTCTTTAATTGCCTCCTTGCAACTTTTTAGGTTCCTGTGCAAAAGGAGTGCCTGGGGTGATAGCACTGGGTATTATCAAATGGCTTCTGCCTTCTTTTACCAGCTGGAGGCATCCTTAGACTTAGGCAGGCCTCCTGCTTTACTAGATACTGTTATTCTATGTTTTTCTTTCTCCTTGAGGCGTATATTGTGTGCACAGCGAAACGATGCTTGGAAAAATGGTCACTCCAGCGAGCAGAATGGATCTCTCAGTTGCATAAGGTTTAGAGACTGCTGTCAGAAGCAATCAAGTCAGCATTCAGGAAAGTGGATGACTTGTTTTTCTCCTGCTCATCTGCAATGCTAGAGGGAGCAGCAGTGTCTTCTGCTAGTTAGAGCCTATGACCAACCTATGAAGGAACTACAAGGAATACCTGTTGGTCTTCAAAATTGCTTTCTATTTTTTGCTTCCTATTTTTATTTTGTTTTGAATACTTGAACTGTTCCTTTTTCCTTTGTGCCAACTTTTAACATGCTAGTTGAATATTTTCTTTTCCTCTTCCGTGTTCCTGAGATTTTGGACGTGTTTTATGTTGGATAAGTAGAGTGAAGGTGTCATGCCAAATGCTGCATGGAGGCTGTGGCATTTTAGCTGCAGATCCCAGCCCAAAGGAGCTGACCTGTTGTTTAGACAGATGCATTTCACAAACCTTTCAAATCCATTCATGATAAAAGAGACAATAAACTTGAAATAATTTTCTAAACCCCTGTGCACGTTACATTCATCTCTATAGCAACTACATAAATAGATCTATCCTGGAGATTAATTTGAGGATATTTTTAATGTCTCTTTAAATTCAGTTTTCTTATTGAAACTTGAATTAGCATACTTCTTCAGCTCCTTACCTTGAGGAACACTATTGGTCATTAAACTGAACTTTTGAGTATGAAGAGTGAACATGATATTTTTAAGAAATGCTAGAATTTGGAAGATCTGTGTGCACAGGTTACTTCTTCTAGCCCTGATGGTACAGTGATAAAATGTCTGTCATTCTCTCATTCACTGTCTGGAGCATCCGTCAGCCCTTTTGGGGAGTCTGTAGCTGGTAGCAAAGCTGTTTTTTCCATATCCTTTTGCTTGTGAGTGTGAGAAATGAGATTGTGCCCTGCTTTTGTCTGCCTGTCTATATCCAGGAGATTTTCAGAAGCCATATTTTACAAAAATTACCAAGAGTGGTTTTTCTAATCTCCCTTAGAAAGAGAAGGCACTTGTGGGCAATCAACAAAGGGGTTTAAATAGAGAAAGTATGTTTTATACACAGCAAAAAAAAAAATCAGCTTTATTTCGTCATGTTTGTCCAGAATCAGGTTGTCAGCAAGAGTATGGTCAAAGAGAACTGAGCTATTAATTAATATTAATATTTGAATGTGTCCTTAAAAGAAAGAATCTGTTAAGGTTTACAGTTTATGTAAAGTTTACCTATCTTTTTTTTTCTCCCAATAGTTTTGATTGCTAGGTGGGGGCTGGGGAGAGGTGTGCTTAAGGGGGTGCTGAGAAGTGATTTAGGCTCCCGTTGAGATTTACCATGTAACACTCCCCCCTCCATAATGTGGAGAAGTAGGAAATTTGGGCTCTTTATTTTCTCATAGTGTGGAGTGAAGAACAATAATTTGTCTGATAATAGGGAAAATCTGTAACACAGAATAGCATTCCAATTTTAATTAGATTTAGACATCAAAAATGTGCTGTGCATGGACCCTTACTGTGCTGGCTTGGGTCACAGGTGATCACAGGTAAATACCTTCAGGTTTGTTGCTTCATCAGCAGAATAAGGATATACAGCAGGTTTAGTTTTAGATCACTACTGAAACGAGTGCTGAGGAGTCACATCTGTTAAATCCTGTTGCTTTTACACTGTATTGGTGCCTAGGGCATCTTTATAAACACATCTACAAGATATTTTTTATGAAAGATCACATCAAGTCAGAGGATTGGAGGAATAAAAATAATTCAAACCAGGGACAAAAGGAACTCTTATGATTCCAAATCGAGCAGATTTTTCATAGCAGGTAGGTGAGGAGATTAATATAGCTGGGATTGCTTTTTTATTACTTGTTTGTTTACATGCCACTAAGGAACAAGTTCTTTATATAAATACATATTTTAAGGGGTAAAAATTTTGATTTCTTGCAAGCAGTAAAATGTTAGTCATGTTTTGCTATTGTAAACTTGTGTAACTTTAATCGTTATTGTTGAATTTAGAGCACCTTTGTAGGTTTAAGAAATAGGATTGATTTTTTTCAGGTATCCAATATATATGTGTTTAATAAGAGCATCTTAACTACTGGTCTTTCTTTCCTTGTTTACTAAAAAGTTTTTTTAATATCTCCTGTATTTATGGATTATTTTTCAAAATAATTTTCATGCTAGTAGGAAAGGTATATCTCTGTTTCAACAGAAATTATCATATTTTAGAGTAAACTTTTTTCCCCACTGTTATTTGTGGTCATGAAATACACTTTGGCAGTCTGTAGTCTACATTTGCAAAAGTTATTTTAGTAAAATCTGACTAAAACTGTTTTCTTCATTGTCTTAATGTTATCTGGTGGAGTTAAGGTTATTGTAGGGTATTTTTCTTCTTTTTTCTTCAACACAGAAAAAAATAGTAGGGTGCACATCAAGTACAGTTATAAAAGTCACTTATTATTACTTGCTTTCTTCTTTTTTAGAATGAATATTTGATTCTTTCCAGGAGTAACATAAACTGCTGATTTTGACCACCACAAAAACTTACAAAGGGTTGATTTTTTCCATCGTCAACCTGGTACTGAAATAGTCATGAAGATTTATTGCATAATACTTTAAGCTCCCTCAAACATCTCACTATAGATAGCAAGTATGCTTCATAATCATCCTTTAAAGCAAAGCTGGCCACAGTTGGCAGGTTTGGAAGAGGTTCAATTCAGACAAAGCAAATGCTGAAATGCAAAGCATTGTTCATTATTTGGAGGCCTGTGTGTGTTGCTGATGCCGTTTCAGAAGTTGCATAACGTTGTGTTTTTCTTCTTTTTTGCTGCCAGGTGATAAATCCAATGGGATGGGATGCATTTGGTTTACCAGCAGAAAATGCTGCAATTGAACATGGCCTTCACCCTGCAAGCTGGACAGAAAGGTAGATTTTGATGAATTGAAATATGGCATTTCCACAGGAGACAACTGTACTCTGGCCCCCATAAACCAACAAAACAGAGCAAAACCAGCGTAGAAGAAAGACAGTACAGAAAGAACCAGGGTTATCTGGGACCAAGGTTATTTCACAGTGTTTTATGGGACTGTGCAGATGATTCAGCTTTGAAAAATAAATATATTGGGATGATGCTCAAGGTTTTAATCTCAAGGAATTTTAAATTGTAAAATGGTAGAATATCAAAAGAGAGATGTATCCCAAACACCAAATCAGTTTGTAAGAAATAAATCAGAATTTCATGATGGGGAGGTAAATCTTAGTATAGAATACTCAGTTAAAGATTATGAGCTACGTGATTAGAGTTACTAGCAGTTTTCAGCACTGCAAAAGAGGAAGGAGATAATTTCTTCTTTCGAGACTTGGTCTTGGAAAGTGATAAGCAGCTATTATTGCTGCTGATTTCTGTGAACATTTTGGGCTTTAGACCACAGAATTGTGTGTTATATTTCCCTAATATTCTTTAAAATGAGGTAAAATTTATAAGTGATTTGGAAACTAAGCTTCCTAAGTGAAGCTGTTTGTTGTGCTCTGGGTGCAGGAATCTAACTGCAGTATCTTTATAGACCTTGATCCATTTCCTTCTTTGATAATGTTGTTTCTTTGAGCTTTTTTTGTGCTTCTGGTCCCATCCTAAGATACTTGATACTTTTCCAACTCAAATATGATGGCAAGTGATTTCACTTAGGGAGAATGCATGTGGACACTGCACTCAAATTCTGAGTTGCTTCTGCTCCGTTTTCTAAAATTGCCTTTATGCATTGTTTAAACAAGAGTATGCTTGAAAACCACTTGCCATGAAGACACAAAAACCTGGTTTTGTTCATTTGAGAGAGTCTGAAAAAATCCCCGTGCACAGTGTGTTGTGCTCTATCAGTTATATTGTAGCACTGATGATTTCTGTCTTCCTTCAATAAGCCTATAGAAGCTCAACTGTAAAGCAAATCTACATATCTATTACATGAATGTCTTGTTTTTACCTCAATTATCTTCATGGATACTTCTACTGTGATCCTTCCCTACATGGCAATCGAGGCACAGAGAAGTGCAGCTTGTAATTTTGAGACCACGAGGCTGGCATTAAGTACTTGCTGACTGCAGAAGGGTTGGTGTTTTCCCCTTATTTCTCCTACATGGTCTACCTATTACACTGGCTTTGGCACTCATAGGGCATCTCATTGAACTGACTCAGTTGCCAGCTCAGACAAAAGCCCTTCTGCCAGCTGGCTGAGTTGAATTGGCTCAAAGGAAAAGCAGCCAATGTGTGGGGCAGAGACCTGTGCAGTAGCAAAGAACTGTATCAGCTCAGTCTGTCTCATCTTAGCAGTTTGTCAGGTCTTAGCAGAAAGTGTGTGGTAGGGCACAGTCTGAGCTGATTATCTTCTGCTTTCTGTGCTCTTCTGTTTTTCTCTTTTGTTGTAAAGAGCTGTGGATTGTTCCATATACTTAAAGGAGTTCAGCTAGTTGCAAGTTCAAGATGTTTTATACTGGGGAAAAGTTTTGCTTTGAAAATTGCCTTAGTACTGAAAATAGTGGATATCTAGTTTTAAGAGTTAGGTATAACAAAGAAGTATTAGAAAAGGTAGCACATTGTCATTGGAACTGATTATAACAGCATCCAAATTATTTACATACCCAATTATTTTGGATTATGCTAAGCAAGGGAGTTGGTTCATCATACAGGCAGTTTAAATTCTGACATTTTCTCCACTGTCCCTCTCCCAAATGCTTTTCATGTCTGCAGTGGGGTTAGCTGAACTGAACATGGAGCTGTGCCATCAGCCTGATGTGTTGTAGTCATCCCTGGTGCAGACACAGCTGTCCCTGTAAAAAGGGGCACACTAAGCCTTTCAGTTGGCTTATTTCAGGAGGGAGCACCCAAATTTCAGATTTTGGTGAAGAGGTGATTTCAAATGAACTCAAATTGACTGTTACTTCTTATGTTCTTAAAGATAGGAAAAAACCATAAATTGAAGACAGAGTTATTTATGCAAACATATAAAATTTTATTAGCATGAGTAAGTGTAGCAGCAGAAGCTTTGTGAAAATATACTCAAATTTGACATTTTTTTATCAGCACAGTTACTTTTGAATGGGACTTTAATTAAAGCAGCATTACTGAAAGTGTGGTTTCTTCCAGTGAAACCTATGAGTCCATAAGAGGATTTTCTGATATACCCAAACTAGAAAAAATAGCTTACTAGAAAAGGCAGGCCTTTCCCAGGTACTAAATACTTGCATTACTCAGCTATTCAGCAGTGCAAGTTTGTTCTGGATCAGAATGAAATGCTTGGTTTCATGACTGTCAACTTAGCCACTGTGGGAGGACAGATACTACTTTATCTGACATAATGCATTTTAGTAGAAAGATAAAAGTCCATAAGAAAATGTAACCAATTTTAGGGTATGTGAATGAATTCACACTGGGTCACTAATCAATATTGTGCAATTTGGAGTGTTTTGGTAAACTGCATTTAGTACATTTTCTGCATATTCTGCTGTTTCTTCTTTTACATTTGTAATAAGATTGATCTGGGGCAACAGTGTCACAGCTGATTTAGGTTTTCTGCTGCCACCAGAGGTTTAGGAGTTGCTCATTCCCTCCCAGGATATATGCTCCCACCACCTCCTTTGTGTTGGCTCAGCTGTTTTTGTGGCCCACCATGTTGGTTTGATCAGCCTGTTGATCAGAGAGAAGAAAGAAAACTGGTGGGGGTTTTTTTGTGAACTTTTTGTAGGACATGTGTTCAGTTGAATGGGTAAGCTGGTTCAAGTCATCCTATTAGCCACATGATCACCAGCCAGAGGAGCACTGCCAGAACAGAATTAAGCTGATGGTGAAGGTGCATCCTACTGCATCAAGAAGATTTCAGAGGGCCCTTTGGCTCAACTGCAGTGAAGATAATTAAAAATAATGACAAGTGATACTTCAGTAATGCTTCCTTCAAACTGCAGTGTCATATTTGCTATGAAGTTGCATTCAAATCAAGAGGGAAAAAAAAAATGCTGTCTTGTATGCATAGCCATGGAAATTAGACCAGAATACACAAGGGACTTTTAAAATTATTTTTTAGGATGAGTATTCTGACCATTCTGAATTTTACTGCTAGTGGGATCATAGTGTTTAGAGGATAGCTGGTGCTTTTGATTTCCCAGAACTTTATAAGCTCCTGATTTTAAATATGATCATGATGGAAATATTTTAAGTTAATTATTTTTTATTATTATTATTTTGCAGTAATATTCAACACATGAAGAAACAGTTTGATGCACTAGGTCTGTCTTTTACATGGGAAAGGGTAAGATTGTATTTTTAAATACATAGTGCTCTATTTTATTGTATTGTGGAACATTGAAAACCCTGGAATTTCACCATTTTATTTATGGCAATATAAAAGTCTTTGGTAGTGACAAGTTTAAACAGTTGAACTGTAAAATCAAGCTTTTTGTCAGATTTCCCTCATTTTTTGTATACTGATATCATCTGATAATATCAATGTTTAGGATAATCTTTAAAGTTATTTCAGTTTTGTATTTGGGTTTTTCTCTTTGCTTTTTCATCTTTTTGGCGTATCCATTTTCTGTGTTAAAAGTAAGGCTATAGCCTAAACAGGTATTTATGAAACAGCAATGCCTTTATGTTAAGGTATGTATTTTTTGAGGAGTACTCTTTTCAGTGTCTATGTCAAGGGTTTAAAGCTAGTAAATGAAAATGGTGGCTTGCTTATGTTATTCCAAATTTTGAAGCACAAGCCTGTTTTTTGTAGGTGTTCATATAATGACCATTTTGGAAAATGGCATTTTTATTTAAAACACTCATGCTTGAATATCAGGTGCTCACCTTAAAAAACTTACCCAAAACAATCAGACATAAGCTAATGTCATTTTCCAGTTAAAAAAGAAATTAGTGCTTAAAGCAATTTTAAAGTTATTGCATTTTCCAGTGAATCAGTCAGTCGCTACCTTTATACTATGAGCAATAACCGTTATCACCTTAATATGATTTTGAATATAGTGATGGAGATGCTAATCTGGATTCTTATAGCAGTATTGTAGATCTGAAAAGGGAATGCATTATTTTCTGATAGTCTGAAACATGCCATCTGTTTTCTTTAATCTTGAAGGTGAAGTTGTTTATTTGTATGTCTGACATCTAAAAAAGGCATATTTCATCTTGTCATATGTATGGCAAGATTTTTCAGTAGAAGCCTTTTTAATAAGGTTTTAGTTTTCCTGGTAGGCAAAAAGTTGCTTTGAAAATAAAAGGTTTATTGTGGAAGCTTCACTGCTTGGCAACTGTTGTCTTGTATTTAAAACTGATGGTATCTCAGAGGTTTTCAGTATGTGCAGCACAGAAACACTTTAAAACAGTGAAATCATATCTGTAGGCTGTGTTATGGAACACACTTGTGCATGCACACACACAGGAGTTGAATGTTGCAGGTTGCCTTTCAAGAAAATTGAGAAAATTCATCTCCATGTATGGACTTCTGCTTAACCTTTCCATTCCGAAGAAGAGATGGAGAAGTGGCAGCACTAAAAACCATGGCAGGATGTAGAAGTACACAGGGAAAAATCATTTGTCATCTCTGTGCCTGTTCTTTGAGGCTTACTCTCACTTTTCTAGTAAACCATTATTTTGGTTAAGGAACTTTCAGGAGTCTCTGAATACTTCTGCGGGAAGGGCTCTGATACTCTAAAACTTCCTCCATTTGAACTGTTGTGTAATTAAAATACTTTAGAATGCTCTACACATAGTTTGTGGTTTTGAAAGGTAAGATTTTAAAACGGAACAGCTAAAAAGTCTTCTTTGAAACACAACACGTTAGTGTTTTCACTCCTTAACTGGTAACTTTTGTTTTACCTAGAAAACCTGCCTTACTAAGTGAAGTAAGAGAGATCTGAATGGTAGCCATTAGAAATAGATATGTTTATTCACTGCAAAAAATACATGATGATAATATTACATGATCTCCAAATGCACAGATATTTGAGATAGCCATGAAAGAACCTGTGGAAATGGAAACTGTAGCAGAATGTGCTTTCTAGGATGATAAAACCTGCTTCTCTGCAAGGCTGATTAGGCTGGGCAGAGCATCTTAGTGCCTCAGCTGTGCTGCTTCTGGGAGAACTCAAGCATCTTTGCACAGCAAAGCACCTGCTGTGCAGGTACTTATCTAAAAAGTGAGCTCTTAGAGGTCAGGAGTACTTTTTTTAGTATTCTGTACTTGTATGGCTCTAAATCAGAGGACTTAAAAAAACACTATGACACTGCAAACAAACCCACTAGCATTAGTGACTCCTATGAAAAATCCAAGGAAGATACCTTTTATATGGGTTAGTCTAATTAACCAAGACCATTACACAAAACAGGAGTTTGTTTTTAATTTAATTTCACTGATGTTGCTTAATTCTGCCCCTTCATTGTGCTAGACCACAGTCTTTAGAAAATACATGCTTGAGGGAACTGATTCCCCTAACTTAGATCCTTATTTTAGTGTGTGCTGAACTGCCTTTTTAAAGTGTGAACCTTTTATGTTAACTGTCTCTGTCTTCTGTGGCCCCTTAGAGTATATGGCTAGGTGATGGGAAGGGAACTTAAGTAAATTTTATCATTTTACAAATGATAAATGAAAAAAGAAGTGTGTGTGGGGAAAAAGTCCTTTTTGAATACCTAGTGCATGTAGGTGTGTTGAAGAATCTGGCTACTTAAAAAGTCATATCTGGTAGTCAAGAAATTCCTGTCCAGGAACATGAAGACTAGTTCTAATTTTATTGCTTGATAAAATTAGGATGAACAAATCCTAGTGCACCTGCGATACTAGAAATTTCTTTTTTTTATCTGTGGGGTTTTTTCCTTGTTCCCTCTGTCTTACAAATCAAAATGTGCGAGTATGTTAATTTTGTAGCAATCAGTAAAATTATTTAATCAGTAAGGCACCACAAATAAGACATTATTAAAAGCTAATTAGGTGATTTTGGACAGTATTATTACAAAGACGTTTTAAAATTGTTCTCCTGAACAGAAAATGTAAGCAAATGAAAAATGTAATTAAATGCATAAAATAACTCCATAAGGTCTTTGCTTTAGTGTAGCTTTAGGTACTAATAGTTATCTGGTATTTTTTAACCTGAAACGTGGAGAGATTTTGAATGCCTTGAGTAAGAAATGTTGTATTTTTAAATCACTTTGAAAATGGTGTGGTTTGGGGGAGATATCAGAAAAAAAACCCCAAACAATAAGACAGAAAACATTTCTGTTGTGAACATTTATGTTTCTCAGATGCAAGGTTAAAAAGATGAAGTTTGAGCATGGAAAAAGTGTCTCTAAGAGACATTAAAAACACCTGCAAAATTAAAAAATCCCCAGCATTGCAGTTGTGTTTTCGCTTTAAGATAACAGTAATCAGAGCATCCCTGGTGCTCAGATTTTTCAAAAATACCACCCCAGACAGCGTAGCAATCTGTCTGCCACTTTTTGTTAAAACATGATTTTTGGGGGAGATAGGCAAAGTTTGGATCATCAGCAACAAGGGATGGAGAGCTGCTCTGTGCATTAAAAAAGACAAAATCTGTGGTAGGTTTTCTTGGTGCAGATATTTTAGTTTAGTTTTGAAGTTTTCCTTCTTGTGTGCTGCCTGAGCATGCATAAAGCTAACAGTACACAGAGCATTACCTATGACATTTTCTTTTCATCCACATATCACTGATAATCAGTGACCCTGCTTGTCCTTAAATAAGAAAAGGAAACTGTTGATACAAGGCTAATTTTTTTTTTCCAGGGAAGATATTCATGCTCTAAAATGTAGGCACTGGATGACATTTGTATTTGTAGCTAATAAAGCATAAAACTAAGGGCCTTTGAAATACAAATATTCAAAGTAATTTAGAAATGTAGGTTGGTCTAGCTCTAAACCTTTGAAAATCAAATAACTATACTTCCAGATGAGGTGGCACATGCCCTTTAAAACCAAAATTAACAAGTAATTGATTAAACTGCTTAATCTTCCCAAATAGATTTTGAAATGAATCTGCACAGATTTTTTTCTCCTTATCTCCTTTTAAATAAGTACAACATGCCTGTCTTCAGAACAGCATAAGACTATGGTAACAATTAAATTATTAGTAATATACTAGGAAATTACTTCTCTCCAGTCTAGTTATATGTTACTCACAAAGCCTGCTGGATCTTAGAACAAAGAAAACCTTCCCATGCAGCCTGTAAATATTACTTTTATTTGGAAAAAAAAAAGAGAAAGCTGTGGAAGTAGCTCAAAGATGTAACCTTCTTAAAAATACAAGCAAAACCCAGTTATTAGGTCAGAGATTCATAGTAGAACACTGTAAGAACAGAAAAATAGTAGAACACTGTTAGAAAAAATAATTCATTTTAAAACAAGGCATTTGAAAATTAGTTTTGCTTTTATTAAAAACACCAAAATCTTTCATCCAGTTTGAGTTGTTGTTTTTCAGTGGGTTTTTTATGCAGGATTCTTTCCAATTGGTTTCACCATATTTTTGGTAGCTGAAAGGGATTTTTTTAACCATATTTTTTAGTAATGAATGGCCCTTTAACCTTGACAGAGACCTATTGCTTCCAAGTTGCAGTGCTATCAACTTTAAATTGTAATACTGCCATTTAAGCTGTAACTGAGAATCTATTTACAAAAATAAATAAGACACCAACCCTTCCATCAGGGTATCTGTTAGGAACAGATTACTGTGCTGTAATAAATGGATTAAGCAAGTTAAGTTGTTGGTAAGGGTGGGGGTCTTCTATGCCTTGCCAGTATCTGCTCTGTTAAAAGCAGATCCCTTTTACAGGTGGTTTGTTGTGATGCTGAAATGAATTGATTTGATGAAGGAGTGTCATTCCTGTGGGTATAAAGAGCCCTGACAGCAACATTTTGATGAGAGTATCAGATACTCCTTTTAAAGCTGACAGAAGGAAAAGGGAAAATGGATGGGGAGAAGAGGGAGATTCTTTCCCTCCCTTTTCATATTACTGCCTGAAGAGCAGAGGTGATGGGTGATCCCTAAATCTGGCACAGAGCACTGAAGAGCACGTGCAGTGAACAGCTGAGCAGCATCTGATGTGTTTGTAAAAGAGTTCTGACTTTTAGTAGGTATTTTATTTTTGGAGAAAATATGTTAATATCCTGTTATATATATTCACTGAACTGGTTTATGATACAGGGCTCTGTATGTGTGCTGTTTATGCCAGTGCTCAGATCACAAATGAGAAGCAGAAAGTTACTGTTTTTGGCAGGAGGGAATGGCTCCAGTGTGCTATTTTTCAGAAGCTTTTATAAAGTCTTTTGTGTGTTTCTCAGTTAAGTTAGTTCTGTTAATGCTCTGCCTGTAAAGTATAAATAGAAACATTAACATTTGCTGTAATTTAAGCATGATGGCAGCATAATGAAAACTTTTTACCAGACATCATTTATTTAATCAAGATCAGTATCTGGAATACATAGAAAATTATTTTCAACCGTAAGTCTTAATGTGCTAAATGATAGGGGAAAAAACCCCGAAAAAACAAAACACCTTTCAGGATTGACAAGAGTTTGCTGGCTTGCTGTCAGCAGCTCATTTCACTTGGTAGTGATGTAATTTCTCTTTCTTCACTAACTTCAAATGTTACTCCAAACCTTTATAGTTATAAAGTTAAATTATGACCTTGAGTGATCTTTTTGCTCCTCAAGGACTATACAGCAGATTATTTTTTTTCAGTGACAGTGCTGCATTTCTTCCTAAAAAGTGTCAGTTTACAACCTGTGCAGGAGCACTTACGTGGGATTCTGTTTCCAGCAGTTGCCTTGTGTCTTGTAGCTCAGGTTTATGTGGCTTCTGACATACTTCTTTAGGTTGGGAAATGCAATCTTTTTGTGTAGGTTAACACACATGTGTTCTTCAGGGCCAAAAGGACAAATCTCCATTTTATAATTTTTATTTGACAGCTCACTTCTGTTGTCCTACCTATTTCTCTGTTGTTCACATCTCTCTTCTTTTGTGTGTCTGATGTTCCAGTGATGAAACTCTTGCCTGTGGTGGCATCACACTGGCAGAAGAACTATGTTAAAAAGCAGGGGAAAAAAATAATAATTATTAAATGGATAGTGTTTAGTTGGAGAGATGGAAATCAGACTTTTATCAAGTGGGGTTTTTTTCAGTGCAGAGCACAGGGAATTAATCAAGGAACTGTTTTTCATTACTGGGTCTTCACATGCTGTGCTGAAAACTTGCCATTAAATGTCTGTTTCTGATCTTGGAAGCCTCTTATACACACTTTTGAGGCACATCTATTCAAAGGTCATATTAATTGTTAAAAGCAAATGTTTCAGCACTGGAATATAAAGTTCAAAGCAACTAGAATATAAAGTTGTAGAAAAAGAATAAAAGTTTTATGCTTGAGTGTTTCAGATGTCATTTGAGTAGCAGATGATATTGCAGGAGTTGTGTGTGGTGGGAAGCTTAGATGATAGAAAAGCCCACGTGAAAGACATTTCACATTTGGAGCTATTCCTGGTACTTGGTAACTATTTGCAAATGGAATACATTTTATCCGTGGCTTACAGATAAAGTTTTTATCAGTAACTCTAAAATCAAGAGATATTTATGTTGATAGGAGCCATCTTCCACTTCAGTAAGTACAAATGTGGTCCAACAGAAAGTTTGGTAAAATGGTTCTTCTTTAAACAAGTGCAAGTTAAAAAGAAAATGTTGGGGACGGAAATCTGGTCTCTACTATTACATATTTATGATGTAATGAGAACTTAAATACTGAGTTACATAGTTGTTTTCACTTTGGTCAAAATTTAAAACCTGTGGGTACAAGCATATGGGTTTGTATTGTGCCTCTGAAACCTGTGTTTGTGTTGAGAAAACTGGGGGTCTGTAATGATGGAATCCCTTAGTCATCTTTGCGTATTGAGATGTTTATTTGAAATGCAGTTTGGTTTTTTAAGAGCAAACTTATGGAACTTTGTAAGCAGTTGGTCAGTAGGTTGTTTTTTTAATTATTAGATGTCACTAAAAACTTAGAAAATGTTTTTTGAGTCTTGTTAGCTGCTGTTCTCTTAACTCCCATTCCTCCTTCTTATGTTGTCTTTTTTTTTTTTCCCCTCTTAATTTCCCTCTTAACAGTCCCCCTCATTTTTGACTTCTTTTATGACCTGGTTTTGTGTACAGGTGAACATCACTCGTTGTAAACATTACCCAAATAACAAACCCATGGGGTTTGTGCATGTATACATACATGAATGAACATTTACATTTTCTCTGCAGAATATATTAGACACTCTTGGGTTACTTGTCTATGTCAAAATGATGTAAGAAAATCCTAAGAATGGTTTCAGGAATTTTTATTTTTTTTAATTTCTACAGGAAGTAACCACTTGCTTACCAGAGTACTACAAATGGACACAATATCTCTTTCTTAAGCTTTTTGAAGCTGGGATAGTGTATCAAAAAGAGGTAGGTACAAACTTGGACCTTTAATATTTTACAGGTACACTCATTTAAGTTATTCATGTCAGTGGCACATTTCCGGATTGTCCATTCGCATTCATTCAGTGGATTGTGGTCTATTAATTTTTAAATAGAATTAATTTTATACATAACTGAATTTTATATGTAACACATTTTATATGTAACCAACTAACCAACATGAATGGCCATTGTAACAAGTCAAATCAGAAGTGTTTCTTGTCAGAGATTTATATTGAAGTGCAGGATCAGAATATAGCTTTTATTAGGTTTTTTTCTGGCTCTAGTATGGGAGTTTCTAGATCTTAACTTCCATCATAAAAATATATGGCATTGGGATCATTAGGAGACTCTTCAACAGCGAGATTATTTACCTGTATAGCATTACTGTGCTACTGTCTCAGAACTGAGGGGATTGGATACGATAATTGGAGATTATATGCATAACCATTCTATTCCTGAACCCTATTTATGATCTCTAAAATATTACAGAAGTATTATATACCATAAGACTGTCACAGCTGTTTAACTGCTAGCAGTACATTCAGGAATTAGAGTATTTTGTAAATAGCATATATCAGGCTATCTGTAAAGTGAAGTGTTCGGTTGGTTTCTTAAACAGGAGGTGAAACAAAGATGTTGAATCACAGTCCAAAAAACTCTCTGTATAGCCAAGGCAATGCAGTTCCAAAATACCTGAACAGCTGCACTTAAACAAAGCAGCAATTTAGTGAATGTTTCTAAATTAAAATGGAAACTAAGATTTCTTAAATATGCTTTGATGTTTCATTTGTATTTTATAGAAACCAGGAAACTGCATAGGATGTAATTAGGGATGTACTCCAATTATTCTCTGAATCCAAAGAAATAGATTGATGGTAAAAGGTAACATTTAGGATGGCAGGTTGTTACTGAGCTACTTCTCCCATTTGCATAGGCAAGAGGCACTCAGAGGTCTTAAATGATAACCAGCAAAAATCTTCAATGTGTGATACGTACTAACATTCTGGATTTGGAGATTTTGGTATTTTTCTTCTTGTGTAATTATTTTTTTGTTTGTAATAAAAAAACTAAATCCCTATCTTTGCCATAACAAATATATTGTTATCTGTAAATTTGATTGCTTGAAAAGTGATCCCAGGTGAATCTGAAAAGCACAAGGCTTGCTGCTTCATTCCAAGCAGTGATGATACACAAAATAAATGTTGCATGTAAGCTCCAAGTACTGTGGGATCCTGGAGGTGTTTGGGTACCAGTGACTGAATCTGCTTCCAACTTCCATCTGCTTTCAAGTCAAGGATCAGTCTGAGGACTTAAATCAGCATCTGTCAACCTGTAGGGAATGTAATCTCTGGTGGATATGAACCAGTTGCTTTTTGGCAGGAAACAGATGGCAGAGAGAGCCCATAACCCTGTGTCTCTTCAAGCAGTCATATATACTTAAAGCTTATATTTATCTCATGTTGTCAGTTTATCTGCAATATATATTAAGCAGTACTTTTGTACAACTTGAAGTCTCCTGTATTACAATTTCATTTTGGGCACAAGGAGATAATTCATAGCCTTACTGTAACAATAAGACAAGTAGAGCATGAGCCTAGTTAACACTCTGTGCCAGGAGTGTGCGTGGCTGGTCAGAAATTACCCTGGCAAGGAGACACAGACTCAGTATGTCCAGGAGCTGCAATTAGGGAGGATTAACAATGTCTGTCTGGGTGCTGCAGCGTCCACAGAGTGCACCTTCATTCACTGTGGCAAAATCCTCTTTCCTGCAGTACTGATTTAGTCAAAATACTGGAGAGAATATTGACCTGGCCAGATGTGGATGTCTCATCAAGGATAATACCTGCCCTGACTCTCTTAGTTTTATTAGATACCTGTAATCTGTATTGGAACCTGAGACACCAAGCCTGGAGATAGAGACTTATGCTGTAGATAGCTGAAGTTACACAAGATGAATCCTCTCTTAAAAGCATGTGGTCTACACTGACATAGTGAGGAGGTTGAAATAATTGGTGTGCTCTCTACACGCTTGCACTGTGCTTTCTTCGTGTAGATGACTTTTAGCAGCTTCCTGGGGTCATACTTTCAGAGGCTGTCATTGTCAAGAAGTTGCCTTTGTGAGGTATAAAGAGGAAATAAAGATTTAATTTATTAGCCAGGTTCTCCATATTAGTCAAAAGTCTGTGAGAGATGGAAGGAACAAAATGTGACTTTAAAAATTCAAGGACAAGACCTTTCAGCTACTGATTGCTTAAATGCACATTTGCTCTGTTTTGCATTATTTATTTAGATATATCTTCATGATTCGTAACAGGAAGTTTTTTTATGCTAAATAATTATGTTAATCAGTTACCTTCTAAAATTTTCACCATAAATTTGATAGGATATCATCAAAATAGAAATAGTATTTTTTCCCATCTTTGAGTCAGAGCCAGTTTAATACAAGCTCATGCTAATACTGCTTTATGCAACTGGCATTTTATTACTTCTTTATATTGTTTGATTTATCTCTCCTTAGGTGTTATTTTAACTTCATAGTGGTGTGGAATTTTTTCAGAACTTTATAAATTAAAAGATCATTACTTGAGAGCCAACTTCATAATGTGTTGTATCACTACTGAAGAAGTTGTGTTTTCTGAAAGTCTGGAAAATAGATTTGTAATAGTGGAGTATACCGATTTATTTTAATTTCACAATGAATTTTTAAAAGCCTTTTATTAAATCCAGTGTGGTGTTATTGGTCAGTAACAGGTAAAAGGAAGCTAAAGAGTAAAAAGCTTAAATTCCAGTCTGAATTCACACAAGCTTAATTTGAAGGCAAGTTTGTTTTTATCCAGAAAAGACTTTTGTTCATTTAATGATTATGAATTTTCTATAAATCAGTGTAGGTAGTCAGACATGCTCACACAGTCATGCATGCACACACACATCTATACTACACACTGATAACAAAACCCATTACAGTATTTCTCAGGAAGAGGATCCTTGCATTTCTCCTTTGGCTGTGCTCACTGTAAGGTTTGTGTTCTAAGAATATGTAACATATTGAAAATGAAGCAATATTAGTTGTTTGAAAACAGGGGCACTTCTGAAGGCGGTCAGTGATAGATAAAATGTAACATGAGCAAGAGGAGGACAGTGATTAGTTTTTGTTTGTCCTCCCCATTCCCAAAGAATGCATTTGAAATTTAAAAAAAAAAATATTTCTTCTGTCAGAACTCCATGGAGCTGCTGTTTTGCAGTCACTCTGATTTTGCTCAAATACTAAATAACAATCAATATGCTGAATTACTCTTTATTACTTTGATTATAGGGTTTTTTTCTCATTCTTTCTGTTCATATTTTGCATTTAATGTCTAGCATTTAGCAACACTTCTGGAATGACTGATAGGATTCTTTTGTGATCTTAGATCCATTATGATAAGCGATCAGCTAAATTGTTCAAGGCTGGGGAGGAGAGAGTTTGGTTTTTGCTCCCTCCCCAGTATATTATGGCTGGTATTTCAGTTAACCCTTAATAAACAAGGTTTTTACAATTGAACACCAACATTTACTTCATTTTAAATTTTCTTTGTTGTGTTTGTATTGATAAGGAAAGATGATTCTAAAAATAATTCACACAGCTGACAGAAGTTATGTGCACATAATACCAACTCTTTTGCTTGTGACATAATTGATCATTATAATACTTCTTTGTGATTGTGTCCTCTCAAGTTGGACATGCTTGTTTATTCATCCCTTTTAGTCTGACTCCACACTTTTGGATTAGTAGTGAGGAGCTTTTAAGCATCAGACTATGCCATTTGTCGTGTAGTCAGTCAGAACACTTACTTATTGAACAGCCCTGCCATCGTGTCAGCCTCTCCCGCTAGCACGATGAGTCCAGCAAACACTGCCAACTGCATTCTTGAGTCTTTTGAGCTCTGAGAGGAGGAATGTTCCAAACATCTTCAGCTGAACCCATGCTGCTGATTCAAATGGATGCTATAAAAATGTAGAAAACTCAGGGGTCCAAGGTATGGTTCTGGGAAATTCTTTCAGTATCTGAAAAGTAAGATTCCATTTTTAAGTAGCAGCTGAACATATTTTTTTCTTCCTGCATCTTTTTCAGGCCTTGGTTAATTGGGATCCAGTGGATCAGACTGTTCTAGCTAATGAGCAGGTGGATGACAATGGTTGCTCATGGCGTTCAGGAGCAAAAGTGGAACAGAAATACCTCAAACAGTGGTTTATCAAGACAACTGCTTATGCCAAGGTATGAAAATACAAGTTTTGGAAATTATGATAGCATTTAAAAGAGGTGACTTTTCCTTCAGAAATATTAATCAAGCTGCATGTGGTCCTTTACATATGCATGTTTGTGTAGTATATAATTGTATAATATATGGGACCCATCCCTGTGTATGTGTGTATATAAAAATTATTATCCCCGAAGTCTTTCTGTTCACCTCTTTAAGAATTCTAAGTAACTGGTGCGGGAATAAGTTTTGAAGAAGTCAGAAAGTACAAATTAGAGGTGAATGAATGAATTCTGAATTCACATGATGACTTGATATTTACCAAGTGCTTTTCTGTAGATTTTGAGTGTAAAGCTGTGCAATCTTTTGAACTAGAAAATTGTTTGCTTAATCAACCTGTTGGACTTGTGGGCATGGAGTACAGTCTGTCACCTGGCATTCATTTCCAGCTATGTCTGAACCATAATTCTTTATGGTTAACTTCTCTTCATTGAAGATTCATCTTGACCTTCTGTTTACTTCACTTCATAGTCTACTCAATTTGATTATCTGTAATTTAAAAAGTATATTTTCAAGTTATTTAAACATCCTTTTTTGTTCTGAGCTCAAATTTTGATTATGGTTGGACGGTACAGCTTCCACACTACGAATTGTTCAACAAAAGTTTTGGCTTTATGCTCTCTGAGATGAAAGTATTGCCTTCTTGTTTTGTCTGAGTGAAACTTTTATTCTATCTGAGTATTTTGGGTATTGAGACTTCAAGTACAGATTGAGAAAGTTATTCCCAAGACAACATTAAAAAATCATCTTTGATCCTTTTTATAAGTCTTAAAATTCAAGAAACCAAATTTCCACCATCATCCAGGGAGAAGAAATCCATGTTGCACTCTAGGTTCATCAGTAAAAAAGAAAATCTTTAGATATTCTGTGTGATGCTTTGATTCTTCATACACAGAGAGGTACTTGAGATGCATGTTTTCTGACTGTGCTGCCTCTTCTGGCAGTAAGAAGGGAACATTTGCTATAGCTAAAGGAAAAATCTGCACAATCACAGAATGATCACACTGTCCTGAGCTTTTTTTTGTGCCTTTGTCACCGGAGTTGGTGGTTTATGACCTTTGTGATATTTCAGGGTCTGCCCTGATTCACTTTTTCCCTCAGTTTGAGCCTCGAGCTTCATTAGAGGTTCTACCTTTGCTAGTATGTCTTTTGTCTATTTGTAAAGGTTGTAGGAGGTAATGACTGGTGTTTCTGGGCTATATCCATGCTTGCACCAAATCACTGTTTGCTTAGGTCCCTCTAAGAGGGGTGAATCAGCCTTAAATTTTAACTCATCAAGACTAAAGGACAAGACTGAGGAGCTTTTCAGTAACCTTGGTGGGATTATTACTTGTACAATATCCACTCTCCCCTAGAAATGCTCTTACAGGAAAGCCATCGTCTCTTGGAATGATCACATCTCCAAAACATCATTCCCCAGTTAGTAGGCTCAGCAGATGATAAGAAGCAACTTTTGCCTCCACAACGCCCCCTCGTCCTCTCCCCAAAGATGTCACCTCAGGAGACTGCCATATCCCCTACCTGCACGAAGGGCAAATGTGCAAGTGACCTTTTGTTCCTGAGCACTTCAGTGGCATCATGAATGAGATCTGCTTCTGATTTTCCCTTGGGGATGAACATTTACATAAACCCCTACAAAGGACATGCAGAGGACAGTTGAGTACACTACAGATCTCTGTGAAGGTTTCCCAAAATTTTGTTCTGTTCATGGCTGGTAATCTGTGGAGTCTGTGCTAGCTGATATAACCAGATCAGTGAATGATGCCATATTGCTTCTAGCTCTTGCTTTGGCAAGCATTGCCTTCATGTTCTCCCACTTCTTGTGCAGTGACAGATGCTACCAAGTATCAGCAGGTGGTTTGGATTTTCCTTTTTACTCACCCTCCACTGACTCCCGTTTTTTCTTGCTGTGGTTCTGGCACACTTTCAGTCTCACTTTGCTGCTTCTGGCAGGGGTTTTAAACATTTAGTTGTAGAGGGGAAAAATTCCTTTTTTTTTTTAATTCCCAAACCTTCACATAAGAATAACAGGTTACCAGGCTCTGCTGTATGAAGTCCAATATCTGATATTAGATGGATTTCATTCTTGGAAGGTTAAGACAAATTCTCCTTTTTTTTCATTTCAAGTTGCAAGAAACTAGAGAACATAGCATGTTGTGTCTTACTTTCTGAAGAAGACTGTTTTGGCCATACAGCTCCGAATGGCCCATGAACTGCAAGCCAGGACTGAAGACAGGCCAGCAGAGACTGTGCCTGAACTAATACTGGCCAAGTATTTCGATCTCTTAGGAATTCTCTGCCCACACTGACATAATCAGGAAGCTTCACAGCAACATTTTGACAGCAGCCAAATTACAGATCTTAAATGCTACAACTTTGGCTCCTCTTTCCAAATATCTTGACTAATTATCCTTAAAACTCAACTTTGCACACATTTCTTCATTCCTTATGGGAATCACCCCCGTACTTTTCAAGAAGTGGTAAGTGGCATGAGTCCTTCCTTCTAAATCTGTTTCTTTTGTTTACTTTTCCTTTGGATTCAGGCTTTTGACAGTTGATCTGAATCCATATTGTCCTACATTGTTGAACACCATGGTTACAGCAATCACTTTTCCTAGCCTATTCCTCAAACCTTCTTCCCCACCTGTTTCCAAAAGCACTTGCCAGGCTTTGAGAGGGAGATGTTAATTTCCCTTTATTGTTTTCAGAGCCTTTCATCTTGGAGTGGAAGATCCAGATCTTATGGAGCTAGTCCTAATAGGTGTGAAGGATAGAGACATCTCTTTAAGAAGTTAAAGATCTTTAATCACTAATAAGATTTCAGAATTATAACATTAGTGGTGATGATACGCTCATTTCAGCAGGGTAGATAATTTCATGTCTCCTGATTTTGAAGACACTTCCATAAACAGATTTTCCTGGATTACGTAATGGACCAGAACCACTACCAGTAAAACTTCCTTTTCCTGAAATTCTTTGCTTCTCAGAGGCTTCAGAAACTTGTGCTTCTAGTGCTAAATAAATACAGTTAGGTTCTTTGTGCATCTCACTTCCCTTTTTTGTCAGTTGTTCAGGGCTCACCAGGAATATGTGTACAGTAACTCCTCTGCAGGTATTTTCAGGTACCTGAAGGCTCAGGATGCTACACTAGTAGAGAGCATTTATATCCAAGCTGAGCTTATATGGTGAAGGTTACTTATGATAATCCATATGCCAGCCTCCTGTAAAAGGAAAATCTGAGAAGACATTGTAAAGATCCGTAATGGGCCTGGGCATCTGAAATCCACAGTGGACTTTTTTTGCATTAAAACACTAATAGAAATAGAAGTTTGCCCTTCCAGAACTTGTCTGGCCCTGAGCTCTTTATTCCCCAGTTCTGAGTCACTTGCATGGTGAACATCTTTTGTCTATTTCTGCTCAATTAAAAGGTGTCCAGAAGGTTAAGATGCTGTCAGATTAGCATGGTCAGCATCATTCAGATCCAAAGATCTCTATTTTTTGTCAGTATAGAGCAGCGTTTAGGTCTTTGAGCCATACTGCCAGAATTCTATCAGAACACACCTGGCCTTGTAGTTCCTCACAGGCTGGACAAATTCCTAGGCACAGAGCAGATTTAATCCTTCCTTGTGTGAGATGCTTTTCCTAAGTTTGGGAAAAGGTAGAGAGCTAGGTGGATCAGGCTCCAAGTGAGCTGTATGACTAGATTTCTCTTATCCACTGATGTTTCACTACTTTTTATTTTTGAAATTAAAAAATGGGAAGGCACTAAGAGATTATCTGATAGTAATTTAATCCTTGAACCTCTTGGGGAAGACTTGTATTTTTTCCCACTTTGGCTACTTTTAGTTTAGAGGGTTAGCATTTTATGAATGTCCCACCCATCTTTCTACAGTGAGGCCTTTGTCTGACTTTGGTATATCATGGGGAAAACCATTTGATTCTGGTCACCTTTTGCTTGCACCTTCAGTAGTGACTAATATTTCTTCTGAAAAGTTTGCAGAAATTTAAGACCAAATGTCAGAAAGTTTCGCCTTCTTTGCCCTTTTTCTTGAACAAGGGTCTCTGCAAATCTGTTCCCTATTCATTCCCAATGTTGTATTTGAGTTTTCTATAAGTTGACACAATGGGACAGTAGATTGGAAAAAATCTTTGGTAACTTGCTCCTTTCCTGTATGGCTTAGAGGAAATTACAAGTTTTTATTTCTTAACCTTATTTCATAGACAAAGTTCCATTTAAAATATATTAAATTAATCTGCTATCCCTTAATTCATCATGCAAATTCCCAGCTAGCAATAGTGGCTGAATGTGTGTGGATATAACTTATTTTCTCTTTGGAACACCCACAATTTATTTTGTTGTAACTATTCAGCCTATTTATGCTGTATATTGATGATCTTTCTAGTCATTCATGTTTCTCTCTTTTGCCCATTTATCATTTTATGTTTTCCTTGTATCTCACAACCTTAATAAAAATACAGACTAGTCAGAGACATGCTTACATTGCTAGTCAAATAGCAAGAAGGAGTTACATGATCAGTAATGGGCTGTGTGTTACAGGAGTCAGGGTTTCATTCCTATGCACACTGTTTTTCAGATTTCTGTTGTGTCAAGTGGAATCATTTCCTGTGGATTTGCTTTGATTTCTTTATTCTTATTGCTTCCTTTCTTACAATAAGCAATGTTGGGCTCACACAGCAATTTACCATCAGTAGTGGATATTTTTCAAAGGGTAAAAATGTTGACCACACTTTAAAATGCTTAGCAGAAAGAATTTTTGGTTATGTAAAGTAATAAAATAATCGTGACCCATTTTTAAGCTGTAAAGTACATGTCGAATGGTCTAACAACTTTTATGGATTTTTAAAGAACATTTTAATTGTCCTTTTTCTTTTGACAGATTTCCTTGGTAAAAGTATAATGCCTTAACTGATGGCATTATTATTCAAATTGTTGTCTGTGCATTTAAGATGTTTAAGCTAAAACATTTAGTTGCTATGGTTACCCAGCTGAATCTGAATCAGTAGGCAGATTCATTGGAAAAATCGATCTGTAAATGTTAGTATTTTCTGCAGGTATCTGTAAATTGCTATTATGGGGGTTTTTATGCCTGGTCAACTGAGTCCTCAAATCAAAATAAGTAAGATTAGTCTTTTTATAGTCTCTGTTCTGTTTTTCATATTTTACTTTACAAAAATCATCCAAATAACTGGAAAATAATCTTTTCTTGAAGAAAATTAAACAGAAACAACTTCAAAACTTCAAGGTTTGCCTTAAATCATCTCCCTTTTTTGCACAGCAATGAGATAGTCTATGCATGTTTAATTCAAATAGTGGGGAACGTAACAGGACCAACAAAATTCTGCTGTTGTAATTTAGAGTTGCAATACAGATAAATAGGACCCTTTCTTAGTACTTTTTTTTTGTACAGACTTTTAGAGATAACCCCTTCTCCTGTTCTGTGGAGTGCAGGGCCATGGGTGTTGGGCATGTGCTGACTCTGCAAAGGGAGAACAACAAATGATCCATCAGTTCTTCTCCAGCTTTTCTCTGGCTTTGTGCTGTATCTGACAGCCCTTTTGTCTGGTGTGAATAGAATTACTTAATGGAATTACTTAATGTAGTTGTGTTTTGCTTGATTTTTTTAATTTTCTATTTTATTGCTGAGATACTAAGCAGAATGGTAATGAAATGGAATGGAACCAAAGTACTGTGTTTTAGGTTGTTAAGAATCTTGACTGTACTTTGGCTTTTTCATAGCATAAGGTAATGCCTCATCACTGAGGAGAACTGAAATGCTGGCTCTTTAGTTTTTGGTTCTTTATGAGTGATTTTTTTCAATTCCCACACCTGGGTTCTAGCTCAGAGTTGTCTTCTTCCAACAGAACAGGCCTGATAAACCTCACTTTGAAAATCTTCTTCTTGAGTCAGGCTGGGAGCTCTCTCCTGGACTAAGAGCACTCCCTCCTCAGCTTGCTTAGCCCTTCATTAATAGGAAAAGACGCCTCTTTTGTCTGGCAAGACAGACAGTTGTTTGTGGATATCCAGACCAGGCTGGTCTTTTCACCTTAGTTTAAACACACCATCTCATTTGATGCTACAGCAGTATAAATTTATGTTCCTATCAGCATAAGGTTAATTAAAACAGTGAATGCTCAGTACTACTAAAAATGATAACAAATGTTTTTAAAGAGATTCGTATTTATGGAATCAGTTACTCATTGCGAAGATACACTTCATTGTATTGGAAAGGGAGAATCTTCTCTTTGGTAATTTAAGCAGAAAACAGCCCTGAAGAGCAAATCTGGAGAATTAGGGTGGCTTTACTTTTTGCTTTTGAGGAATGATTCATTTGCCTCAGTTCTGCATAATCAAACCAGACATATTTGTTGCCTATAAGTTTTGAGGTAAAGAAATGGGAAACCTGCTGACAATTTAGACATTTATGAGAAACAATTTGAAGTATACACAGTATCTGTGTTATTGCTCCTATTTAGTGTAAGTTTTCAGTATTCTTCACACATAGGAAATAAAAGTCAACAGTGACCTACAATAGTAGAGGTGGAAAATACTGCAGGGAAAAAAAGTAATAAAATAAGAAGATATTAAATACCAGCAGAAGCTGTACTGCATAATCACAGTTGGAACTGTGCAGTAGAGTGCAACATAAAACAGTGGGTAGCCTAACTTTAATTTCCTATACTTTAGTTAATATATTAAGTTGTATTAAATGATTCCATGTAAACTTTAGTTTAATGTTTGGTTACTCTTTTGGGAGTTTGATCAAATAAAGTGAAGAATTTCATTTTAATACAAACAGTGCTTGGATATTTATTTGACTCTTTCTCAGAAGCAAAGATTTTAATTTTATTGTAATTTAGTAGAATACAATTTTATTTTGCTAACAAATTGAATTCTTTTGAAATGCAACCTTTTGCTGACCTTTTTATTTTAGTCTTATTATCTTGCAGATGTGTCAAACTTCATTAAAGTGTCTTCATTGAAAAAAAGAATATACGTTTGACTTTATAGCTTATATTTAGATTTTTCACTTTATTTCATTTACTATGACAGAGGAGTTGCAATACGCTGAGTATGAAATTAGTAGCAGGTATTGATGTACTAAAAATTTTAGTTCACAAAGTCAGAGGTGGAATTTTTTACGTGCTCAGCAGAATCCTCCCTCTTTAACCTACAAGCAGGGGGACTTTTGGAGCTGAGATGCTCTAGGGAAATTGTAAAGCACTTATGTTCTTGGATTTTATGGACGTTTTTTGCCCAAAAATTGCTTAAGTGAAGTTCTATTTCTGTCATATCTTCCACAGACTGAACAGCTAGATATGTGAGACCAGTTTTCCACATACAAATGTGGTCATCATTGTCTGTGATGAATTGTCAGCAAACTCATCTTGATTTTGTGACTCTGATCACTTGAGCTGGTTGACTTTCATATTGTAGCTGTGCCAGCATTTTCTGTATGTTCTGGAAGAGTAAAGCAGTCCTGTGAAACATGAGTTTATCCTGAATCTTCAGCTTCTCCAGGTGTTAGAGCCTTGAAGTCATCCTCCTAGCTTTGATTTCTTCAGCTTTCTCCTGAACCTGTCTATCTTTAGATCTGAAAGACTGCCAGAATGTATTTATGCTATTCCTTGACTTGTGTTTAATTAAGATGGGAGTAATTTCTCCTGTAATTAGACATTTGCATTTGAAGTTTTCTTGTCTCTTCCTGGGTAATGAAAAATGAAGGCAGAAAGGCTCTGCTACCTAGTGTTTCCAAATGTCTCACTATTAAGTCATCATCAGAAATTTGAAAATTGAGTTTATTTGATAATCTTATCACTCTCTGCTTACTGGATCATAACACTGCTGTCATTTTTTTGTCCCCTGCAGAATCCAGTGTGGTTCTACTTTAGTTTATTTGCCAGTTTGCCAGGAATCTGCTTGTTCATTGTCTCTTCTGTGTTAACAAACCTGGTTAATAAACTTTTGGCATCATAACTAGGAGTTATATACACATCCTTAAGGATCCCCTTAGACCAGGTTGTTCAAGGCCCCATCCAACCTGACCTTGAACACTGCCAGAGCTGGCAAATTGCAGAATTCATGGGGCTTCTTTAATGATTCAGAAGATGCTCTACCAAAAAAGAACATGGAAGCAAAATTCATGGAGTTAATACTCAACTTTACAAACACTGGCTTATGATATTCAGGAAGTTCTGTGCTAGTGTTGGTCAAGAGGTTCATATATCCAAACAATCTACATGCAATTTTTTTTAATTAATTGTATTTTTAACATATATTTATGGGTTTATATTTTTGCAGGGTGTAGTGCAGTTGGATTTGAAAATTAAAAGGTTTTTTTAACATGTTTTCCTTAAGCAATTTTTTAAATCTCCTAATTTGCATGGATGAATTTTAAATGTACAAATGCATTCATGTGTGTAAGAATTAATGTTTTTCTACTTTCCTGCTAGTGAGTATCCTAGGTTAATTTACCATTATTAACATTCTAGAAGTATGCATACTCTCAATTTCTTGCCTCTGTAACACTAGGTACAATGTTTGTGGTTTACATGTTCATTTGCTGCTTCACCTGCTATTTGAAGCCTTCACAAGAAACCAAAGTAGTGTGTTGAGAACAACAAACTGAGAATCATAATTCCATGTTTAAAATTTTTTAAGGTTTTTTGTTTGTTTGTGAGGGTTTTTTGGTATCACACTATAGCACAGTTTACATGCAAATTAAGATGTGAAGGGTTTGTGTTTGCAAACCCTGCCAGGCTGTGCCATCTTGCAGAACAAGTTTAGTTATCTTCACTCAGGTGCAGTTAAGTTGGTTCTTGCTGTATTTAGCTGCAGCAAGCAATTGCATTATCAAGAGAAGAACAGGGCTAATTCAAACTACAGTTTATAATAAAGCCAATGAATTAGAGTAAAATCATTACCACACTGGTGTTGATGATCTTGGTGCATTAATCCTGCAGTGAAAAACCATCTAGGAACTTTTGCTGGCAAGCAATTACAGACTGTAGAGTTTCAGTAGAGCACATGCACATTTAGCTGCTTCTGCCAGCAAAATATAATGTAGATTAGAGTGGATATCCAAGCAGGAGCATTTATAAAAACGCATTAACACGTCCAGCCAGTTCTGTGTGTATTGGACAATTCCATTTTTTCTAAAATGCATAAAATCCTTGCAAAGAATATATACAAGTATTGTCTATATATATCTTTATAGATACCTCCAGTTACTCATTATTCTTTGGTAGGTATATACGTACATGGATGGTTCATGGCAGATAAAGCTCAGTAGTCTCTGGAACTTGGAATTCTCTGTGATACAGTATGCTTGCAATTGTGAACTAAAATTGATTAAAGTTACAGTATGAAAAAAACCCTTCCAAACCCCCATCATTCTTTTATTTATAAATCATCAATAAATTAGTTTGATTCTTAAAGATATAGAAAGCAATAATAATCCCAAATGGTGGTGTAATATTATGATTTACGAAGGACATGCCTTTTGAATGGTAGATATAAAACAGAGCAGTAACTGGAAAGTAATTCTTACAGTATCTTTTATGCATCTCGCTTTGAAATTATTTAAGAATGTAATTAAAACACAACCTGAAACACCTTGAAAAAGAAGGAATTGTACATTCACTAATTATCCAACTACCTACTGTTTAGTTTGAGCAGCACGTAGTAGCTACTGTCCATCTCTGCAGGTTGTTAGCAATCAATGAGATAATAAACAGCTTGCACATTTGATGTTGGGCATCACAGCCGAAGGAGAAATTATTCAGCATGTTGCTTTATTCTTAGGTTTTAACTGTAACAGTTCATCTGTCCAAGTGACTCATGCCTCTGGCTGTACTTCTGCCAAAGTAAAGATTTTGGACAGTTGTGGAGCATTCATAACAAAAATGTGACGTATTATGAAGTGGAAAATGAGATGACCTTTGAGTTATCTGTCCCTTTGTTTTCTCCTTTACTTTTTTATAGATTTAATTTATTAAAATCATACTGTTCAAATTGTTCATACAAATATTATTAATTTGGAATGGTCTGTTACACTTCCATGCCACGCATCAGAAAGCACATAAATATATAGATATATCTCTTGCTGAGTATAAATGCACATAGAGTTTTACGTTGGCTGTTGGACATTATGGCTAGTGAAGGAGGCAACACAATTTCTTCTCTACTGCATAATATAGACCCATTTAGCTTGGAAAAGACCTTTGAAATCCTCGAGTCCAACCAGTAACCCAGCATTGCCAAGTCCATCACTGATCCCTGTCCTTAAGCACCATGTCTATGGGTCTTTTAAATACCCTCAGGGATGGTGACTTAAGTGCTTCCCTGGGCAGCCTGTTCCAATGTAATCTTTTCCATGGAGAAATTTTTCCTAATATCAAACCTAATCCTCTCCTGGTGCAACTTGAGGCCATTTCCTCTGGTCCTGGCACTTGTTACTTGGGAGAACAGTCTGACCCCCACCTGGCTGGCACCTCCTTTCAAGTGGCTGTGGAGAGTGATAAAGTCACCCCTGAGCCTCCTCCTCTACCAGCACCGTACCAGTTTGCTGTTAGCTCTAGTTAAAGCCATAGTATTATTTTGTATGCCTATAAAAGTTTAATGTCCTACTTCTTTCTTTTCTTGCTTTAGGCTATGTTTGATGCTTTGTCTGACCTCCCTGAGTGGTATGGCATTAAAGAAATGCAGGCAAATTGGATAGGTGACTGTGTTGGTTGCTCGCTTGACTTCTTGCTAAAGGTAAGTCAGAAATTTCCATTGCTGCTATCTTAGTTGGGCTAACTGCAACCCCTGAAATGTATAATGGGAATGGATTTTCAGATCTTCAAAGCTTGAAACCTACTAAAGATTATTACCATATTGATGCCCAGACCAGCAGAGATTCCTGAAGAACACCACTTGTGGGTTGAAGAGATACTCCCTGCTGTCCTCCTCAGGAAAGGGTTTGTGTGTTCAGATGGATGCAAATTGGCTGTGTGTATTTATACCAAAATACATGCCAATTAATAAGCTTTCCTGAAAGCCAGGCACTTAGGGAGCAGTGCCAAGAGAAACATCAGCTGCACCAGTCAGCTGGGCTCTAGCTGGGCTTTTGCTCCTCTCTGCATGGCACCTCCTCTGTCAGACCCAGGCTGACCTCAGGCAAGCTGCTTTGCTTATAGTTGTTGATTATTTCATGTATTATATACAATAATTAAAATAATGGAAGCCACACCATTTGGTAGTGATGGAGCTACAGAGAAGTCTAGATGGAAAGAAAGGAGGTGAAGAAAAAAAACCTGAAGAAAAATATAAATATCTTCAGAAGGACTTCAGATTTTGCCATTTTTTCTCAAGAGAAGCAAAAGGCTTCATTTATATGATAGCGACATAAGAGATTTTTGAGAGCCTCTGATCGAATTTCAGCCCTTATGCTTCAAAGCTTTATTGTGCTTATTTACTCTGGTCTAGCATTTTAGAAGTGGCTTCTTATTTTAAAATACTGAATTTTGGGGAACTTCATTTTGAGACAGCTTAAACCTTCTAAATTCCTCTGATTTTCACCCTGCTAAAAGATGCGTTTTTGTATTTAAGCCATTTTTGTCAATTATTTCTGAAAATTTATATCAATACTTATTACAGAAAGATCTTCTACTAAAACTCCAATGACTCCACAGTTAGTTGACCTAAGATATAAACTGTGTTGATAGTTCCAGGTGGTAATTCTTAAGCAGTCTTTGAAGTTTGTTACTCATATTTTATGTCCAGTTGTTTTAATGCTGTGCCACTTTTTATAGCTTCATTTCTGTACATAAGTCACAGCATTGACTTCAGAGCAGTATGGTGGAAAACCGTATGGTAGCTGAAAACTTTTAAAATTCTCTTTAGATTTCAGAGGTAACATCTCATTGCAGTTTCTTGGAAACAGAGAATGCATATTAAAAGTGAATACAAGGATTCCAGGTTGCTTAGCCAGGGATTGAATCTAGCTCAGCAGCACAATGCAATATTACATATCAATTTAGCATTATATTTTTATAGCTATATTTGGATAAACTGAGGCAAGACTTTGAGGCAACTTCCTCAAGGCCTTAAAAATAAGTTTTGTCAAGGTTTGAGTCTGGAAAATTCCTATAGTGGGATCATGTCTGGCTTTGATATTTGGAACTGTATATTTCTGCAGGGTGATGTAGACTCATTAGATGTGTAAAAAGGAAGGGGAATATAAAACCACTGCACTTCCAGTGGGAATTTTTCTGCTCTCTTTCAGGTTAATGGTGAAGTAACAGGAGAGAAGCTGGCAGCTTACACCTATACGCCTGAAGCCATTTATGGAGCTTCCCATTTATATATCTTACCAACTCATAGACTGCTGCATGGTAACAGCAGTCTCAAGGAAGTCTTTCAGAGACAGTTCATCCCAGGGAAAGGTGATATTTTTCTCATACTGCATTTTGTTGTAGAAGAGCAACAATTTTAGAGAATGATCTTTAGAGAATGTGTGTCAAGCTGAGCAGGAGCTGTTCCTGTTGAGAGGGAGCAGGTCTTTTGATTCTTGGTATATGTCACAGAGTGTCACACCAGCCTGTCTTGGCTTCAGATGTGGTGAGAGCAGCTGTGCTAGAATTCTTCTTTCTGTAATGGCTGTAACAGTTCACAGTGTGTAAAAGCAATGGAACAGATTCTTGTTTTCTCATGTACCAGAAATGAGTCGTCCAGATCTGACTGTGTCAGCCCTTTGGAAAATCTCACATCTGTATGTTAATTTGCCATTAGCACAAAGAGAGCAGCACCAACTCATGCACCCACAATTATTCCTGTCTGAAACAGGGAATATAAAGAGGGCAATAGATCACTAATACACAGCAAAGTGCTCACTATAGATAGAAAAATAATACTCTGCTTTGCAGACCCCTAGTTAATACAAGACTAATAGAGTGAATGTAGAGGATCCCTATTTGTGACTTGCACAGCAGATACAAATAAGGGATAATTCTTCAATCTTGTTAACTGTGTTCCTGAAGGCTCCTAATGACGTGCGGAATAACCCCACAACCAGGTAGTTGTAGAGAAGGTTCATTTATTCAGCGCTGGGTGCATGGGGGATTGGTCCACCAAAACCATGCACACCTGTCTGTGCTCACAGGTTTGTTTTTATACAGTTAAAACATGCATATTCTTTATTTCTTTATACATATGCATTATTTTCTTAGAAAAGGCAGGGTTATTCTAATCAGTTCTGAGAAGTAATTTCCATTTTCTCCGCCTTGCACTCCTCCCATCTGAGTTTGTGCATTGGTTTCCAGTTTTCCTGGGCCGGGGTCTTCGGGGGTCTTGGGATGAAGGCCGTGGGTCTTCCTCACTGTGACCTTTTCAACTTGGCTCAAAAAGTAACTTAAACCAGTTTTGTTTGCAACTTGAACCGGTCTAATTAGCAAACTTCTACAATTATCTTATTTTCTCGACACATTTCCTGATTTATCTTAGTTTTAGAAGCTTCCAGGCCAGGTACTGATAGCAACCATAACATACTCCCTGTAGCTACTTCAGCAAAAGCCTCTACAATTATTTCTATTAACCCGTTCAGTGTTAGTTCCTTATTGATATCTTATATCAGTTCCCTCTCAGTGTTAGTTCCTTATATCAAGAGCGTGCCTTCGTAACCCACATGTGATAATTCAAACTTTAGCACCTTGAATGTGCTCAGCACAGCCCTCCAGTGCTTCCAAAAGGATGCCCCAAGAAGTCACCTCTCCCACTGTCACATTAAAAACATCCCCTGGGAAAAGGCAAGGCTTGAAAAATAAACCCTCTCCAAAGATTGTGGTGCTGCTATCAGCCTTTTCCTAAAGCCTCAGCCCAAGCTCAGTGATGGAGCTGCAGCAGCAGCAAAAATCCCACACACAAACCAGAGACAGGCACCCAAGGAACTCCTGGTCCCTTCTGCAGGGCCAGAGCTCTACCCTGCCCACTTCTGGAGGCTGTGCTTACCCCAGGAGGAGCAGGGATCCTTACACACACATCTCTCCCAGCCCAGGAGCAGCTGCAGTGCCCAGGGAACCTTGTCCACAGCAGTGTGCCCATCAGCCAGGAGGGTGGGGGGGTCAGCACAGCGATGTTCCATTCCAGCAGCACTATTTCCACAGTCAGGATGCCAAGCAATACCCTGGGATGCAGGCACACTGCTGTGTGCTCAACCAGCAGAGCTCCACAGAGCAGTGGCCCTCACACAAAGCAGCATTCCAGCCCCTGGGGCAGTGCCAGGCATGTTGGCTGGCAATGGTGTGCCCAGAGAGCACGCCAGAGGGGCTGGGGGATGAGCTCTCTCAGCAGTGTTCATTGCCATCATGGGTACACCAGTGCAATCTCTCCCCTCCCTGCCAGGCAAGAGGGCTCAGGGACCTTGCACAGGCTTTTTCTCAACAGCACTGCAATGGCATTTCTCAGTAAGGGTCAGTGGCCCCATCAGCTCGAGACTGGGGGGTGATAAAGGACCTGGGCAGTGACTTATGCAGGTGACTGCGGTGTCACTTGTGGTGTCACTTGTGGCTGAGTAGCTGACAGGGCAGGCACAGAACCTCAGTCATGCTCCTGAGGGCATTGATGCCTGAATAGCTGTTAGAGCAGGAGCAGGCACGTGGCCTTTGTAGGTGCCTGTGAGCTCACACGTGGCTGGCTGAGTGGTCCCTAAGGAACAGCAGGTCCATGGCCAGTGGGGTTTCTTGTAAGCCCACTGGTGCCAGGGCTGCTCACACACAGGGGCAGGAGTCTGGCTTGTGCAGGGCCTTCTGATGCCACTGGCAGCTGAGGAGCTTTGCAGCTTGGAGAGGTGATGCCTCTCTGGTTCCAGTCTGGCCAATTGTGCAGCTGCAGCAATGGTGCAGGGAATCCCCTCTGTGGTACTGATGTTTGTGTGAACTATTATTATGCCTCTTGCGGTGAATTGAATTGGTTTGTGCTTAAGTTTAGTGAGAGTTAATGAACAATGCATTTAAGAGAGTCTGAGCACCTTAAGCTGTTCCACAAGGAACATCTCTGCCTTTAAGGTACTTGTGTGCATGTCTCAGCACCTACCAGGAGGGAAAAGCCTAAGAAATGCCAAAAATGCACGGCCTTTTTCAAGGTACTTCAGTGCAAGCTTTCTTTGGGCAGTTTGACACTTGAAACCCGTATTGGGTTAAAGCTTTTCCTACAAGTGCATAGAATAAGAAGCCAAATTCAGTGTTTTACTGCCACACTTCCCAGAGTTACTGCCCTGCAGGGTTGTCTCCTTTGAGAGCCCTCTGCCAGAAGGACGTGGACTGCATAAGTGGATATTTATAGCTGTGTCTATTATACTTTCCAATGGAATAACCACTTAAGGCAGAGGGCAGCACCAAAGCAGTGAAGTTCTGGCCTTTTTCTCAAGTCAAGGAGTTAGTTTCACCAGGAGGTGGCCCTCCTCAGTGCTGCAAACAGCTGCCAGCTCTCTGAAACTTCTACAGCTCTGTCAAGCAGCAAGCAGATTCGCACCCAGCAAAGCAGAGTAAAAAGGTGTTTGTTTTGTCTGAGTGAACGGCTGGAGAAATATTACTCACATGTCTAGGTGATCTCTGGCCAGTCCTGCTGGTCTGAAATAATTCAGTGTCTTAGTTAATGCAGCAGACAATGAGCAGAGGCAGCTGGAACAGAGCATGGTCATTCCAGTTAATGCCATTAAACAAAGGGGAACAAGAGACCTAATCTCCAGCAGGACAGGAAGGGCAGCTGAGGAAACTCAGCCATGCCCATAAGCTCCTCCAGAACTTTATTGGGGCACCTTAAAAGCAGAGGAGCTCAGGACCAGGGGGAAAGTGCCAGCTTTGTGCCAGGCATCTGTATGCCAGAGCACAGATCCTCTCACTCAGCTGAGGAGGGGGACTAAAAGATGACATCAAATTGAGATGAGTTAAAAATTGAAGCATACCAGGGCTGTGCTAACTGGGCATCTCGAGGCAGGCAACTTCCACCTGGTGAGCAGTTCTTAGTGCAGGTTGGCAGGACAAGCTGACATGCCCAGGAGGAGTTTCTGTGCCAACAGGCACGTGGGAAAAGACCTGGGCATCCCTTAGCCCCATGAAACCTCTTGTCTGCCCAAAACACCTTCAGAGATGGAGAGGCAAAATGGTTTAGAGCTGAGTTTAGAGCATGCTGGAGAGAGAGGCAGAAGTGATGTTGCTTTCAGGGAGGAAGGGGTGGAATTGTGTTTTCCTTGTTTCCCATTTCAGGATAAGGCAAGGAAAGAGGAGGATGTTTGCACCCTTTCTCTCTTCCTCTCTCTGCAGGCACACACCTATGTGTGTATACACAAAATGTTTGTATAAAAACCCCCGAAGTTTAAACTCTCCAATTTCACACTAAAGCAATAAAATCTCCCCCTTTGGGTGGGTTATCCTGCAATTCCCACTCCTTTTGTTGGTGGGTATGCCAGGCAGAAACCTGAGACACCAAGGACCTGGTACCTGTGGGGACTGACACCAGCCAAACAGCTGCTCCAGGGAAAAGCCTTTATTGTCAAATACATTGATGGATGTATTAATGGATGGATATTTTAAACTGAGAGGATTAAAACACACCTGATCTGTGAAACTTTTCCCCCTCTCTCAAATAATGGTCCCTGAATGCTTTTGAAACCTCCCCAGCAGTATCAGTTCATGGGCAGCTGGCTGCAAACCAGGCACAAACCCCTTGGAGCTTGGAGGGCTTGAACAGCTCTTTGGACTCTGATCCTGCAGCCCTACTAATGACCTTGGGAAAGGACGAGGCCTAAAGACTAATAATCAGGGTTTCCTAGGCCGTGGGTTTCTCCCAGATGGTCATTAATCCCCAGAAAATGTGTACTGGCCTCAGTTGTTAATGCCTCATTAACCCCCTAATGGCAACACCTCTACCACTGTCTTGCTGTCCCCCTTGTAGCCCTCTGAAGGCTCCAGCACTGGCCAGGCAAGACCCAGGCTTGCCAAGAGGCACAGCAGCCTGTGGATTACACTCTAGGTCCTGGGGTGTGTTGTAATAAGTATATATATGATTTGTGCCAATAGGGAAACAAATGGTTTTATTGCACGCTCATAAAACAATAAAACCGACTGTTTCATCAGTTTCCCTGAACCTTTATCGAGGAATACCTGAATTATGACAGGGAATCTGTCAAAACACTAAGTCCTAAAGTTCCCCTTGTCACCCCTTTATCAAGGAATACCTGAATTATGGGGGGTAGTTATCAAGATAGTAAATTGTAATGTAGCAATTAACCAGTTGTAAAAATAATGACTTAATTGCAGCCATATAAGGAGAAGTATGTAAAATGCATCTGTATAGCATGTAATGACTGTGTATAAAGTGGCTGCATAAAAGCCAGACACACATTGTACCTGAGACTCCCCCCTCGTGTCCAGGCCTGCATTGCTCTTACCATACAAGAAAGCTTTTATAAAAAATAAGTTCTTTTGGTTGAGCCACAGTGTGGCTGTGTCAGATGACACTGGGTGCAGCTGCAGGAAAGGCAGTGGATATTAAACCCCTGCTGATCCCAGGACTGCATGTGCATTCCCAGTCCCTGTGGAAGATGCAACCCACAGGAGGGCTGGAACTTTGGTACCCTTTCCTGCAAAATGCACTTTCCCAGGATTTCCTTCAGCTCAGCCAATGAGAGCAAAGAGCAGCTGTGACTAAGGGGTTAATAAAGTTATTTTCTTTTCATTAGTAGTAGGTGACTCCAGTCTTACCTCCTGAACCCAGGAGAATTGCCAAATCCTTCATAAAGTTATTTTCTTTTCACTAGGAGAGGGTGACTCCAGTCTTATCTCCTGAACCCACGAGAATTACCAAATCCTTCTGGCTCTGGCACACAGCACAAGCTTCACTCCATCTTTTTATTTTCAGCCCTGTGGAGGGCCATTTTAAGCCCCATTTTAGAGAGAAGGAGGGCTTTTTAATGCTTTCTCATCCTGCATGCCAAGGTCAAATAACCTGGACCAGTGTCTCAGAGCACATGGTAGGGTGTGGGTGACCCTCCCACAGCTCCTCATTTTGGGGGAGACACCCTGGTCACCTCTGCCAGTGAGATGTTAAGCTTTTCACCCCATGCCAGCTCCTCCAGACCTGCTTGTTAAGCTTTTCTGTCTTAGGCAGCTTCTCCAGCATCTTCACCTCATTCCTGGTCTGCAAAAATGAGTTGCCACCTTCCCCCCCTCCCTCCATGCTTTCCACAGCTGTTCAGCAGAGTGGGAAGTGCATTTCCCTCCACAGTTCATGATGGAGAAACCTAAATTCTGTCCTTCCAAGCTACTTATTCATTGGAGCAAACATATTTAGATAAGGAAGGAGAGCTATCTCTCTGTCATTTGTTTCCTACAAGCAGTCTGAGCTCAGTGAATTCTGCCCTGAATTTTGGAAGCTCATCCATTCTGGCCAAATGACACATCTCTTTATTGCCTCCTGTATTTCAATGTTTCTTGTCCTCTTGAAATCTCTCTGAGAGCTGCAGGGCTGAGTTCTCCTGGCTCCCATGGGCTGCATGCAGCTCCATCCCCTGAGCTGAGTGGCTGGAAAAGGATGAGGAACTATTTCAGTCACGCTGGAAAATCACTTGTTCCAGATTTTTGCTTTTGCAAACATGCTTCCAATTTTAAGAATCCACTCAAAACCGGCCAAGACATAATTTCTTTCTTGATGATAGAGTCTAAATGTACACTGTTCCTATTTCTCCCTCTGTAAATTGGGGTAAACATCCTAAAAAACATCCAGCAAGTTATTCCAGCCAGCTTGATCCCTAATTGCCCTAATCACCCTCTTGGGCTTTCCTGGCATGTTTTGAAGGTGGAAGAAGAAGCTCCAAAAAACTGTGTTCAAGGGCACAGCAACTTTCAAGACAATCTTAATACCAAACAGAGAAAGAAAGGTCAGGAATCTACATGGATCCTATTAATCCTTTGCCAGTACTATTCACCTCAGTTTAGCCCTCTTTTTTTTTGTGGTTTTGGGTTTATTTGTTTGTTTGGGGTTGGGTTTGGGTTTTTTTTCTGTTTAGCCCACCAGTCTGACCCAGTAGCAGGTCTGTTTTAGGGAAAGGATTCTGTGAATCCTTTCCTCCTTCCCCTGCCCTGGCACACTTGGCTCCACAGCAGCTCCCCTACCGTCCCCATGGTGGGATGATTTCTCTAGGAATTCTCTTACAAGACCTGCACAGAGCCAGGCAGAGCTCTGTGAGCAGTGAGGGCAGGAAAAAGGGACAGGCAGCAGAAACCAAACAGAAGACAATATTTCTTTTCTCTCTTCCTGCTACTGTCATCACCTGAAAGCCAGAGATGGTTTTACACTGCCATCCTCTCCCAAGTTATTTCTGTATTCCTGCCTCTTTTCCCCTTGCCTTTCAAAGCTCAGGTTCTGTATAAACAGTGTCTTGGTTGTTTCAGCCACCTCTGGGACTCACTCTTGGCATTGCTGTCCTGTGCTCTCTCTCTTGCCTGCTCCGTGTTCCTATTACTGAAATGACTTTTCCTTTGTGAGAATCCTTCCAGGAAAGCTTTGTGTCTTTATTTCTCTTCCCTTTGTCTCCTGCTGTAATCATCTCCACACCCTCTCTTTCCTGTGCTCTTGTCTCAGGTCTGGTCATGCTCACCTGCAGTTGGAAATGCCCCAAGGCTAGGGAGTATGTGTGAATATGCATGATTAAATCCCATTACTCTGAAGAAATTACAGTTAATAAGAAGCCAGGCAAGGGTGTATTGAATCAATGATGCTATGGGGTGAAGGAAGATTTACAGTGTGACATTTTTGCCTTTAAAACATGACTCTCAAATGAAGCTTATTTTTGTCCAAACCTGGATAAATCCCTTATAACCTTGCGTTGCCTTGATTCTAAAATCAAAATCAAAATCTCTGCTTGTGGCAAGCTGCTACATCAGAGTCTTTAATACAGAAGAACACTGTGCTTGAAACAATAAAACAGAAGCAGCGTGTTTGGGATAAAATGATTGGATCGAGGGCCATACCCATGTAAAACTGACCCCACCACTGATGTAAGGCAGCCTTCCTGTTCCAGTCACTATTTCCTCACTTCTTGGCAGGACAGATACAACTGGCTGAGAGAGGAGCATTAGGGGATAAATCAAAACTGGTAGCAAAACACTTTGAAGGCTCCCAGGGTGCTGGGGAAAGGTTTGTCCTCATCACATTTGTCAAGGATTCACTTCTGTGACTCTCCTGTAAAGCACCTTGCACTCACAAACCTTTTTCCCTGGGATTTTTTTCTTTTCATGACTAAATATTTGCAGGACTCATTTGTCACTTGAACATACCTGGTTCTCCAAGCACTCTGGTTTCATTCCTTCTTAGTTTACCTACACTGTAAATAGCTCAAGACAGGCTCCTGAAGTAGGGGAAGGAGGAGGCCACGTTACAGTCTCACTGAGATGTCTCCAAGGGTACCTCACAGATCTGTTTTCTAATTGATTTCCTTAGTTCTCACTCTCACCTCACTTGTCCTTACTGGAAAACGGTGCTGTACCCAGAGCCTGCTGCAGAATTAGGTGGGAAAGCTGCAGGAAATCCTCCCTTTCTTCTGCTCTTTGTCTTATCAGTAGCTGGGGAAACATGGAAGTCTCAGTTCTGGCCCCACTGAGGCCCAGGCACAGACAAATCTGTCCCTGGGATGTGCAGAGCTGTGGAGCTGACCATGGAGGTGTGTGTTTTTGACAGAAGCACTAAAAAGTGACTCTTCATTTCACCCCACAGGTGTTCTATTTGCATGGAAAATTTTGGCACATGGCAAGTGTGTGGCCCATGTAGTAAGTACAGCTTATGTTCCCTTTTTTTTTATTTTATCCTTACCTTGCATATAAAACACATGGGGTTTATATTTTTTCAATCAATTTCTCTCCTTCTACCTCGTCCTTCAGTATTTCCTTCAGAGTGACATTGGTTTCCAGGCTGAAGATATTCCTGATTCAATCTCAGCCCTTTTCTGCAGGGAATAAATCCAAGCATCCTAGAGACTGCAATCTTCTGATCAGTGTCTTATGAGCCAGCAGAACTCAAGTTACCTAATTACAGTTCCTGTATATATTAGATTGTTAAGTGTGCATGAATCTTCTAAAATTAGGAATCCTCCTGGCTTTGCTTCACCTTCCAAGACTTGTATGGGGGAATCATTCTCCTTTCCCCTCCCTGCATTGCCCCTGCAGCATTTCCTTTCTCTCCACTTGTGCTGCAGCAGCAGGAGAACAGCCCCAGCCCTCTGATAACCCAGTCAGGGGTTATCCTGGCTTAACTCTGCTGGAGAGGAGCTGTGCAGAACCAGAGAAAGGAATTCTGTGTGCCAGGCTCAGGGGAATGCTCTTTCCTGTGAGGTGACCAGGCAGCAGGGCAATTCTGCCTGACTGGGGGCCAGCAGCAAGGTGGGAGATGTCACCCAGAGGGGCTGGGAGTGCCTGAACTGATCCATGGCAGACCTGACTTCCCAGTGGGATGCTGGAATCCTTCCAACCTGCCTGCTCTTAATGGGAGCTGCTCACAGGTGCCCACAGGAGAGGCTGCAAGGGCAGCCCATGCCCCAGGGACCCTCTCTCTGGCCAAACACAAAGCACCCAGAGCCCAGACCCATTCCCAGAAAACAATATATACTTCTGTGTGAAAGGGGTTGTACTTCCTACTTGTTACATGACTATCCATACAGATATCAAGCTGTATAAATAGCAGTTATCTATATCAAACATTCAAATAGTCATTATGTAGTCTCGTGAGCCTTAGCTGGAGACTCACACAAATCCCAAGAGTACCATTCAGGGCTTTTTTACCTGCAGTTTGTATTTCTGGCAAGGATGTGACTCACCTTTTCCACAAAACACAAAATGTGCTTACCAGCCACTCTCAGAAACAAATTTCCCATGTGATAAGAGGGGCCCTTTCGTGCTGATGAAGAAAAATAACCCCTTCCCTACACAGGGACCTTCTGTGGACACAGGGTGTGCAGGACATGGTGTGGAGAGCACAAGAACTGGTGTCCCAGTGACAAAACCCCAGTCCTTCAGTTCCAGTTCATTTGGGGGGGGGGGTGTGTGTAATAAAACAAGTTACACTGACTTACACAATTTCCTTTAGTTTTAAGTCAAACGTCATGACACATGTCAAGTTAAGGGGCTTTAATCTGGTTATGTCAAACTGGGAGAGAGTATCCCCCCTCTTTCTGAAATTGCAATAATTAAGGAGCAAAATAAAGCACTTGTCCAGCCATGCTGGCTCCTGCACCCCATTTTCTAGTCTCCTGGTGTTGCTTTTTTTTTAATTATTTGGATTTTGGGTTGGTGGGGGTTTTTTTCATTAGTTTTTGTTTGGCTTGGTTCCTATAGCAGTGTTTTTAATCAGTTCTACCAGTGTCATCTGAAGGCCAGAAGAGAGGGACAGATATTATAGGATAAGGATTAAGGTATAAGTCTATTTATTTCTAACCAGATGCATAAAATAGAAACCTACTGTTAACAATCTTAAATAGGAACCTACTGTTACAATCTTAAATCCCCACAGTAATATTTCCAAGTGCTAAAGTTGAGCCCTGCCCCAGTGACCAGCTGCTGACATTGGTCACTATGATACATTTTGCTCCTACAAAACATTTTAATAGAAATGATAAGAATTTAATAGGAATTCATGCCATTTTTAAATAATACCAGGATTACAGCAGGTATTGGTGGAATCTATGAGTCCCCCAACTGTGAGTGGAAATAACAGTCTCCAAAATGCAGCACATTTCTGGTCCATAATTCATTAGCTCAGTGCTAAGAGCCCAGACTAATTAACTGCATCCTGGCCTGCCCCCCTGCTCTCTTCCCAACCCCTCCAGCAGTGAGCTGGCTGGCAGCTTTGACTCTGCACTTCTCTGTGCTTCTCCCTCTCCCCAAAATGCAGGAATTTTCCTTTGCTGCCAGCCTGCACAGCTTCTCCAGCCCTCTGCTTTTCCTTTATTTAAATCTGGTGCTCTTCTCAGGGCCCCTGTATTTATGCAACAGAGGAAATACTCTGAAGTATTTAGCTGATTAGCTTTCAAATTAATGACATTAGTGCCACAGTTAGGGTTTGGGTTCTTTTTACTTTTTTTTTCCCCCCAAGTTTTTCTTTCATTTAAGCTAGAAAACTGGCACTGAGGAATATTATGTTTAGAAGAGGGCAAAAGGAGTAAGGAAGGACCAGCAGCCATTTCTTGCCTGGATATGCTACTGAGCAGTGCCATGGGATGGGAATGCACCAGCAAGAGATGCCATTTACAGCTTGGCTTCCCTGATGGGGGAAAATGTCCTGCTTTAAACTTGTTCTTGACCTATTGAGTGGCATTAAGACATTCAAAATAGATCAAATTCTGGCCCCGACTGAGGTGCCACAGAAGTGTGCTTGATTGGAAGGGGAGAGAAACTTTTGAAAGTGACTTCTAACGTTGTCTTGAATGGAAAGCAGATCTGATGCCCTCCCCAGAGGTTTGCTTTATATTCAGAAAACTGGCACTGCCAGGAAGATGTCCTAGCAGGGAGGAAATCATCTGACTGCAGAAATGCTGCCTCACCATTTCTCCCAGGCTAGCTCTTCAGCAGAAAGGATGGAGAAGGAGGTGGCAGCAGCATTCACACTGCAGGGGTGGGGGCAGAGATGGTGTTCAGAAGCATCAAACTGCTGTGCCCCACTGGTGATATGAGACTGTCTTCTCTGGGGCCAAAACTCTGACCCACTGGTTTACCCACGTGCCATCAATGTGGAGTAACCCTACAGCCTCCAGTGAAATGCCTGCTGTGTGTCACAGTGCAGCCAAGAGCAGGCTGTGGCTCTGCTTGTCTCATTCCAGAGCTTAGGAGAAGAGGAAAAAATACACAAACTTCTCTTCTCACACTGGTGGGAGTGAGTAGAAGTATTTCTTACTTCTCCAGAGAAAAGCAAAGTCAGTCCCTGCCAAAGGACATGCAGCATTTCTGGATTATTATATCTGTATTAGTCCCCTGTAGGTGACCTTTGGTACCTGTGACTCCTTCATGCTTTAATAACAAAATGAAAAGAAAAAAAAAAAAAAGAAGTAAAAGAAATAGCATTGCAATGATCCACTTGGTTATGCTGGTATGCCCCAATGTGCACGCTCTTGTTTTGCTTCAGTTTAAACAGGTGCCTAAATGATTTATCTAAAATGAAACAGGCTTGGTTTAAATCCAAATAAGTGCGTGTTTCCTCCATCAAAAGAGAGCAAGAGCAGCTCATTTATTGCTTGTCAGTCAGGTTTGCAAAGATGACTTAAAAGGGAACACTGGTGGTGAGGGGTAAGGTCCTGCATGACTGGTACCAGGGGTGGGTGTGGGTGCCCTGCTTGCCCTGCAGTTTGGGGTTGTTTGAAAGACTTAACAGCTGGAGATCCCCCTGTCCCTGGCAGGGGGGCTGGATCAGGTGGCCTTTAATGTCCCTCCTAACCCATCCTATTGCTCTATTCTATGATTTTCAGCAGCAGGAAGCATGAACATGGTCCTTTACTGCAGTTCTGCTGGGAAGATGCCAACCCCTTGGGCTGAGCTGGCCCTTCCTGCACATCTACAAGACAGGCTTGTCCAGGGGAACCAGAGCAAGGGGAAAAGGTGCTGAAAAGCAAGGGGGCACAGCATGGTCTGCAGTGGCTGCAGGTGGGTCAGGGGGGCGGGCAGGGCTTGGAGTGCAGGGGGGAGGAGGAAAGAACAGGGGGATGTTTGAGAGGGGAAACAATCCTGCCTTTCTCTCTGGCTGGTTCCTTCCTGGTGGAGTAGGGAAGTATCCTGAGCAGGCTGAGGTCCAGGAAAGGTCCTCTGCCAGGTCTGGGGCTGGCTCTGCATCACCCCTGGGGGGTTTCAAGGTATTCTGAGCTGGTGCAAGATTCCCACCACAGAGCTACAGTATGGTTTGTTTTGGAAGAATGTGACTTTTTTCATTTACACCTCATTTATGATATATTTTTCTGCCTTCCCAGCATGTTGGCTCTGGCACATTAACTCCCAGGGACACCTGATTTGGGGGATTAAAAGTAACTCTAAGGAAATATTACTGACTTTAAGTGACCCTCAGTGACACTCTGCCTGTCTCTTTACTCTGTCCTAATGACTCCTTTGGGGTGTAACACTAGAATTTGCCAAGGCAGCACATTCCATGGGGGGGGAAAAAGAATCTAAATGAAAAACCAACCAGTTGAAGTCTTAGGTTTTGGGTAGAAGTTAGAAAGAAGAAGGAGAAGCTGCCTGCCAGCCACTCCTTTTCTCCACCAGTCTGTGGCTGGGCTGGTGGGAGGCAGAGATGCTCCCCTCCATGTCCTTACCTGCTGCCAGCCTGACAGGTCACATATCAATGGTTTCACTTGAAATGGCCTTGCCTTGGGGTTTACAGTCCTGTGGCTGCATGGTGCAGATCTGCCCAGGGCACAGGGGTGTGTTTGCCCCTGTTGAAAAGAATGTAAGATCACAGGCAGCCCCAGGTAGTGCCCAAAATTACCAGATGTGGATCTGAAATGAGCTTTGGCACATGTAGCTGACATGGTTTCAGAGGAACACATAAACCTGACACGGCACCAAAGCTGACATATCAATCACAGAGTAGGTATGGGAATGTTTTCCAGCTTAGGCCAGCTAGATATTTGCTATTAACAAAAAAATATTTCTGAAAATAAAAAGCTAAAGGAATCTCACACGCACACACACACACAGAGTAGGCTGAGGATGCTGATTTGCTGCTTCTTAGGTCCAGGTGATTGCTTGAGTGTCACATCAGTGCTCATGGGACAAACACATCCCTACACGTGAGGCACAGGCTGTGTCAGGGTGCTGGAGAAAAACTGAGTGAGGCATCTGCATGATTCAGGGCAGCATTCAGCATTACACAGCTTATTAAAGGGACAAAGGATGCGTGCACCAGGAACAGAGCACGGGGAGAGAGAAGTTCAAAGGAGCTTGAGAATAACCTTGCAGCTGCAAGCAAATACATTGCTTTATGTCTGAGACCTTGTGGAGTGCTCAAACATGTAATTGTTTTTATGATGTGTGGCATTTGCTCACCTGTATTATTTTTGACACTGGAAGAGAGTCCAAAGCTGCACTTGCTGCACACAGAGAGGGGGAAGGTGCAGAGCCCTCCTGGCAATGAGGGTCAGTGCTGTCCCTGCCCATCCCACAGGGGCACACTCACCACCTTTATGGGGCTGCTCAGGAACTGCAATGGTCCAAATAGGAGAGGTTTGTCTCTGCTCAGCCTTCGTTATGCTTTAGAAAGTCATTTCACCTGTGCTGTCCCAGCCCCTGTGCCTTGGCCACCAAAGGTGCCCAGTGGTGCAACCTGGGGCAGAGAATGATCACAGGTTGGCAAATCCTTTCCAGTGCAGCTGCCCAAGTGCCACTGTCACATAGTGGGGAATGGCAGCGACCTATCCCTCCTTCCATGGGGCAGCCCAGCACCCTGTCCCGTGGCCGTGCTCACCCTCCAGGTGCGGATGTCCTGGTGTGTGGCCCTGCTGTGTCACCGATATGTCCCCTCTGTGTGTCCCCACTGTGTCCCTGCTGTATCCCCACTGTATCCCCTCTATATCCCCACTGTATCCCCATTGTATCCCCACTGTATCCCTCCACTGTATCTCCATTGTATCCCCACTGTATCCCCACTGTATCCCTCCACTGTATCCCTCCACTGTATCTCAACTGTATCCTCTCCATATCCCCTCCATATCCTCTCTGTATCCCCTTCGTGTCTCCTCCGTATCCTTATCCCCTTCGTATCCCCTCCATATCCCCTCTGTACCCCTGCTGTGTCCCTATTGTATCTTCACTACATCCCTGCTATATCCCCTCTGCATCCCCACTATATCCCAACTGTATCCCCTTCATGTCCCCACTGTACCCCTTCTCTATCCCCACAGTATCCCCACAGTATCCCCTCTCT
>JAWWEE010000074.1:44800809-44889377 GCA_035221455.1 Xenops minutus
AGTCTATCTTTGCTACTTCAGCAAAAAGCCTCTACAATTATTTTTATTAACCCTTTCAGTGTTAGTTCTTTATTGATTCCTCAAATCACTAACACCATACTTAGCATCTATGGCCTAGTATTTTTTTGTTGTTTGGAAAGCCTAAAAATTGCAAGAGTAAATACTGTGTATACTGAATGCTTTTTATTTCTGCTTCAGATCGGTGTTCAATTCTTTTTTCTCCTCACTGGAAAGATGAGGCTTCATTGTATAATATATGATGTCAACAGCAGTGAAGCAGGAATCTTGTGGGGAATTGTGTTGGTTGCACAGAATCTGCTTTATTTTTGAGTGCTTAATTTCTCTAATCTTAAAAAAGTTTGCTTGCTAGCAGAGAAAAAAAAACCTGAGCCTGATTGTGTTGAGTATATAGAGCTCTTGTCTCAGAGGTGAGCAAAGCTTGGAGAATTTTGAAGAACAAATTTGCAGTTCTTGCAGTTAAGACAACTCAAAGCACTAACTGCACATCACACATCCATTTTTGTGCCTGTACCTTGGATGTTGTGCTTTAAGCCAAACCACACAAGTGCAAAATGTGCTTTTAATAAGGACAACAGTGTATTTTTTATATTGCTTTTTAAGTGGAAATACTTGTAGAAGCTTTTTTGCGTCTGTTAACAATTAATCTAAACCTTTTGGTTGAACTAAATTAAACTCTCGGTTGTGATAATGACAGCTGTAAATCCTCAAAAAAGAGAAACAATTCTGGAATCATAATTCTGTAGTAGTTCAAATTTTCTTACTATTTCTTGAGACACAGACTGGTACTTTCCAAAGAAGAGAACATAAAGAAGAATTTCTGCATGAACTTTCAGCTTTGCATTTCAGCCATGGTACATATGAAAGGCCAATGACAGCATTTAAATACAAAAAAAATTTGGGTGGCCTTGATTAGGCCATATTTTCACACTAACCAGGTTTTTTTGAAAAAATTCCCTAGTAACATTAAAATTTTCATTTAATTGTCATTGTTTTCTTTTCAGTGGAAATAGTGGAAATTTCCACTTTTCAATGGAAATAGTCCTGTAACTCCCTTTCTTCATGGTGTTCTCATTTAAGCAATTAGGAGGTTATGTTTTTATATTCTTGAGCAGATAAAAAACCCTGTTTTATCGGAAAGTAACTGAAAATTCTAATACCTTTACTTTTGAATTATAGATATTTAAATGAGTTTTCAAACATTCAGGTTTTTTGCCCAGAAAAAACTTGCATTAATTTAGAATCTGGTAAGTCTTATAGTTTTGACAGTATGAGGTATCTGAGAGAAAGACTTGACCCTTACATTGTTCATTATCTCATTATAATGCTATGCATACATTCTTTTACATTTGTATCTGTAATATCATCTCTTTTTCGGTTACGATAATAATGATGTGAGCAAATGAGCACAGGAAAGAGCGCCTTCATGAGCTGGAGTTATTATTCTGGGCTCCAGCATAAGATGAAAATTATTGTTGGGTAGAAGAAAGAAGTTATTTTTAAAAGCAGACCATCCTACCCACTCAGCTTCCTGTTCATGACGCCTTTTGCTTAGTTGCTTTTAAAGAGTGGAATTATTCCTTTTGTACTTTTTTTTTAAAGCTGTGTGCGGTGGTTTGAATGTGGAAATTTTCTTTATAATGTGAATATTTCCAGCATCTGAAATTTGAGAAAGTATTAATCCAAAAGTAATAAAGATATAATTTGTGTTAAGATGAGTGATGAGATACAGCAGCCCTGTTCTCAAAATTGCTGTTACTTTACTTCAAGCAGTTTTTACACATTGCAATACAAGCCTAAGACTCAGCTTAGCTATGAAGATAGGTGAAAGGAAGCTCTTAGCAGCCCATATTTTAATTATTGTAATTAACATCGGTTGGTTAGAGCATGTGCTAAGAACACCAAGGTCCATGTGTTCAAGCCCCATATGGGCCATTCACTACAGAGCTGGACTCGATGATCCTTGTGGGTGCCTTCCAACTCAGAATACTCTGTGAAATCTATTAAATCAACTTAAAGGCACTGGAAAAAGAAATGGATCCAAATGGAGATCTGGGGCTTGAATCCTTAAAACTTGGAGTCTTTATATTTGGTTTTCTTCTTGCTGAGCCACCCAAGTTGCATGTTGTAAATCAATTTCAGCTTATTACAGTTCTCACCCTTGATTCTCTCCTCTCTTACCTTTCTTGTGGACATTGGGTTCCTCATCTCTGATAGGAATATGAATATTCTGTTTGGAAATCAGTATGTTACTTAGGAGGCCTTTTAACACTGGTCACTGTTTCCCATGTTTTGTAATCCTTCTGTTAGAAATTAATCATAAGGATATAAGCTCCCCTACAGTTTCATCTTGTTTTTGGTGGAATTTTGTAATACTGTATGCTAGTATATAAATCTGGGCTTACTAAAGCCAATTCATACTACTTTGCAGCAGGCCTGCATTTTGGTAAAAGACTGAATTTTTTAATGTAATCCAAATCTTAATCTGTTTTTATTCAGGTGCTTGTTATAAGTATGTTTTCTAATCATGAAAATTTGTCCATCTGACTTAGTGAACATTTTAATATATCTGAGCTTTTTAGAAAGGTGATTAAGTTTTTTATTTTCTTTTTTTTAAAGAAAATTTTAATTTAAAATTCGTGTATGTTTAAGATTAACTGCATTCTAATGGTAAGTGATGTTCTTAGCATATCTGCAGTCATGTTTTGCTTACCATACCATTATGTTTGTTTTCAGACTCACTCACTTCAGTGACAGCTGTGAATTTGCTTACCAATCAGGAGATTCCTGTAGTCATCTCAGCAAAAGCCAATTTTGATAATTTTCTTGATACTAAAATAGGTATGTGGCATCTAATGTGTAAGTGGAATACTATAGTTTTCTCTTGCCATGTTGGAGCACCAAATACTGTTGTGATAAATCAGTGAACACAGAGGCTCTCTCCTGGATTTTGTAATTCTCTTCTTCATTAGTGAAGAAGGAAAGGAAAAGTAGCTATGTGGAATCTGTCTGGGGAAAGAGATTTAGAGGATGATAAGTTTAAATGGAAATATTATAAAATTAGTGCATTTAATGAGCTAAATTTGAGGATCTGCTTATCTTAAGACTGATTATCTACAGTGCATGTGTGTTTGGCTGTCTCTCCCCATCCTTAATCAAAACAGAACTGTACCATTTTTTTATAAACAACCCTAACTTCTGACTCTTTGTGTCTTGTGTTTACATAAATTATGCACATCCTTATAGAGAAATGTTTCAGACAGTAAATGCACAAAACTTCCAAGTCTGACTTTTCCCTGACAATATTTGTATTGAGCCAGTAAAATGGTTCAGCATAGGTAATAATTATTTTCAGGCACTCTTGGACAGTTATCTTGGATCCTTTATCTCTAAAGAAAGCATTCCCATAATTTGAGGCACCTAATTTAGAGTTAAGGATCCATAAGTGGAGAGGGAGGAGCATTCCTGGAGGATGCTGAATGACCTGCAGTGAGCTTCTGTTCTCAAAGCTGTGCTGTGCAGCTGCCTGGCTGGCTCCTTTCCTGCATAGGGAGCCTAGTCCCCCAACTTGGGCAGCTAAGTACGTGTGCTTAGATAATATGATTATCTTATAAGTAAAATTAGAAATAGTACTAAATATTAAAAGCAGTGTCCATTTTAATCTACACCCACCAAGCTTCTTCTTTACTCTTGTGCTCTGCCATGGTCTCATCTCAGCTGCGTTGAGAAGGCAATGTTCTGTGCCGATCCAAATAGGAAATACTTATCCCTTTTTCCAGTACTTTCCTTATCCTTCAACTCCTGTTTGTTGCCTCCCTGTTGCTGATATTTCTTTCCTGTCCTGGGACTGCTGCTTTCACCACTGCCAGGATTGGCTATTCTTGCACAACTGACCTGAACAAAACCAGCTGACTGTGCAAAAATGGCTTGGACAACCCTCACAGGACTAATGGAAATTACCCACTTGGGATGTATACCTTACTTGTAACATGCCCACATCTTACACTTTAGATATGAATGTGTTTTTGAGAAAGGGAATCTTTCGTCATGTAAGAGAAGCCAAATAATTGAAATATCTAATCTTATTTTTCCTTAAAAGCTTCCAGCTTGCTCACTGGCACATACCTTGAGGTTAGTTTGTTGGACACAGCCCAGCTCTTCCTGGGAAGCTCTGGCTGCCAGCTGTTGAGCTTTGCCAGAGTGCATTAATAGCAGCATCTTTTCAAAGGAAGGCAAATCCAAAAGTGAGACCTGCTTTTTTTCCATTTGTAGAGCATATTGTGAAGCCACCTGTTGCAGGCTGCAGGGCTCATTGACAAATTAAGATATGTACATTATTCTATAATAAAGCCTTGAAATGGCAAGAGTGTACATCTGCTGGAAAGATAAAATAGCAATTCTGTATTTTGCTAGTTAAGGAGTTATTTGTTACAGGGGAGTTTTGCTTGATTTTCTTTAGTTATCTGCTTCCAAACTTCCACATGTTGACAGAGTTAACATATAGCAGGCATTTCATTGCCTGAACAAAGGCAATTGTTAAACGGGTTTTGAGTGAAGCATTTTGTATGTTAATAATTCTAATGTGCTCAGCAAATATTATGAGAGGTTTTTGTCTGTAGTTTTCACCAACTTGATGTTGGCATTGGCTTGTTGGAATAAGTTTCTTTGCCTTTTAAAGATGACAGCAATTGTACAAGATTGCCCAAATTATTAATTAAATTATCCCTGAAAGATGTATCTCTGTAGAAATAATAAATCTGCTAGTATCTCAGTGTTATTTCAGAATACATGTGATAATAAAGCTAATAAATATCTTAACTCAGGGTGAAAGGTAGCCCTCCAGAGCAGAACTGCCCCAAATAATAAGAAGCAATAGGAAAGATAACACCAGGGGCCTTAAATACTGTGACTTCTGCACCTGACTTGAATACCTACAGGAAGTATTCTCACTAGTTATATTCTGAATAGAAAATTGATGTTATTTGAATGCCTTTCCTGAGTTTATAAATAAATCATGTCTTTGATAATAAGTTAAAAGGATAGTAATGTTAGAGACTTGTGTTGTGGTACATTTTAGCAAACTATGAAATTAGAAAGAGATTGAATTTACTACTGAAACAGGAGGACTATTTCAGCTGTTTGTTTACTCTTTGATTCTCATATTGGCAATTGGAATTAAATTGTTTATTTTTAACTATATTTAGATAATACAACTGTATTGAAAATTCTATGATTCTATCCAAATTTTGTAGCTTTATTTTTAATTCTTTTTAACTTTTTTTAGCCTTTTCTGCATTAAGACATTGAGGAACATTGGAATTACAGGGGAACTGAGAAATGCATTCATAATTATCGCTGTTTGAATTTTACTGCTTAAAGAATATGAAAACATTTTTATTGTTCTTAGATATTTTTCTTTAACTCCTTTGGGCAAGCATAAATCATTATAAGGAGAATGTCATAGAAATGGAATGTTTTTTCCTCAAACTGATGATTGATAACCGTGTCAGTCAATCCCAGAACTGATTTATTTTTTCATCTCTTTTAGGAATTCCTAGCACTAGTGCAGAAGATGCTGCAGTAGCTAAGAGTCTGGGCATTTCTTTCACTGAAGTCATTGAGACATTGCCAAATGGTTTGGAGAAGGTCATTAATTCTGCAGAGGTGTGTGTACAAGTATGGAGTTATTTTCAGCTTAAAATAACAATACAAACTAAATCTGTTTTCTCAGGAGTGCCAAATATTTGTATGATTAAAGGGATATTTTTTTTGGTCAAGAATCAAGCCAAGCCTATGCTACCAAATTTTTTAGGAACAATGTAATGATAAAATATGCTACCTCTGCTGTAGCAATGAAAAAAGTTTTTTCCTTTTATACATGAGAGGAATGTTTTACTTTCCTCTGTATTGATTGAAGTTCTATAATGGAAACTGAATAATTTAACCTATGTTAAAAGTTGATTCTTATTTCATAACCTCAATAGATTTTTAAGTTAAATGTTAGTCCTTTTTCCACATATTCACAAATGTGGTTTCAGCCTTTATGGTAATATATATGCCTCAAGTGGCATAGAAATCTTATCTTTAGATACAGCTCTTGAAAAAATATATTTGATAACAGGCACAAAGCTCATATGCTGTTACATGCCGGGTAGGATCTAAGTGGTTAAGGTGGATGTGAAAGCAAGAATAGAAAAACCTAAAATGAGCAAACTGTTTTAACATTTGCATTTCCTCACTCTCTACCTTATGTTGCTGATAGAATTGTGGGAGTTTTGGCATACAGCAACTGGTAAAGATATCAGCAGCAAAGGCTGAAGGGGTCTACAAGACTCTTTCTCAGCCTCGTTCTATTCAGACCATGAAGAACATTATCCTTTAAAAAAGAGTGGTTGGTATGTGAAATGTCTCTTGGATAGGAGGATGTTAAGCAGGGGGAAGGAGGAAATTATTATAAGGCTCATAAACGTTGACTCTCAGAATTTGCATTTATGACTTCTTTTGTCTGTTCTTGCACTGCCACTGACAGTAAGTGTGACTTTTTCTCTCTTCTTCTGCTTCCCTTTTTTTTTTCTTTTCTCAATCAGATCACCGGCATGACTCGGCAGGAGGCTTTAAAAGCTATTACTCAGCAGGCCAAAAATAAAAGGATAGGTGGAGAGCTCACGAGTGACAAACTAAGAGACTGGTTAATCTCTCGGCAGCGCTACTGGGGCACACCAATTCCCATCATTCACTGCCGGGAGTGTGGTGCTGTCCCTGTACCCTATGAAGATTTACCTGTGGTGTTGCCCAATGTCACCACCTTCACAGGAAAGGGAGCCTCTCCTTTGGAAAGTGCTCCAGAATGGGTGAACTGTTCCTGTCCAAGGTAAGCAAATGCTGCATTTGCTGCTTTGTACCCACCTGTTTCTTGTGCTCTGGCCCTAAGTGTTGGCAACTGACTGCTCCGAGACAGGATGCTGCTCCAAAATGATGTTTAGGCTGACCCAGCACAGGGATTTTTTCTTTGTACACTCCATAAAACTCCTTGTTTTGCAACACAAGCACCCACGGCTATTTTTTCATATACAAGCTGAAGCAAAACTCACTGGATTTAAGTTTGAGAAAAGAAAAAAGGAAAAACAGATTTTCTCCCTCCTTCCCATTTCTTAACAGCCTTTCTCACTTCATTTACTAGGGTTAATTATCTTCCACCACCGCTGTTCATGTCAAGATTATAATGATTATTGAATTATGTCCTTTTGTTAAGGAAACTAACATTGTGTTCATTTTCTTGCAATAGTCCAACAATAAAGTGTTCCCTCAGCTATATAAATCTTCATCATGAAGCATTACATTCACTGTACATTACAGATAAACAGCATGTAATTCAGATTGAAGGAGATAGTAAGTATATGCATCTTGTCAATGCTGTAATCCTTATTGTTTGTAGTCTAGCTTTCTAAGAAATAAAACAGCCTAAATTAAGCAGTGAGAGATATGTTGTGAAGATCAGTTGTGTAATCCTGAGGGCTGCTTAGATACTCTGTACACTGAAGTTGGCATGTGGGTTCTGTGGAAGGAACTGGGAGAATATGAGGTATCCCATGAAAGAGAAGTCTTTCATCAACAGTGCAATGCAGTGCTGCTGCTAAGAGCCTGACCACATGGGAAGTACATTATCAGGCTGCCAGGGAGGGGAATCAGACACATATATAACAATAGGGCTCTACTAATAATGCAGCAGATTCATAACATCTAACTTTATTTTAATATTTGAAAGGTAGAAAATCAGTGGGGTTTTAATTTCTGTGCTACTTATGTAGTTCCATGGGTCTTTGGGAACATATATTTTGGCCTTTGCTGATAATGTAGTTTTTGCAAAACAGACCTTTACTCCTATGTTTCTGCATAGAAAATTTCTTCTCAGATGTGCCTGTTGAATTTGCATATAGTAGTGTATTTTAAAGTGCAGCTTTTGCAATGAAGCCTTACTGAATATGATCCACAGGTTTAATAAAAAACCCCGAAATGCCTTGGTCTACAATTCCTAATTTCAATGGAAAAATTCTCCTGGTGTGACTGAAAGTCACTGTCTGCACTCTTAGCTTTCCCCACAATACTAATTAAAAATTATTTTGTTATTTACCAGGCAATAACTTACTTTTGTTATATAGCAAATCCTGATGGTTTCTGGATCATTATTGTGCCCTACTTAGAAGTTAATCAAGGGCATTTGTTTAGTCTGAAATAAAGGCACACAAGATTAGTTTCTTAGCCTAAAATGTGGTAGTTTACTGCAATTACCTTATTTTTTTAACCTTTACATTTACTTGCCTTCTTAATTCTCACCTATTTGGCAGCTATCTTCACTATTGCTCATCCACGTCTGCTACAGTTTCAAATGCTTTGAGCTATTACTTTTGTGTGCATAGTCATCCTTGCTTTTCCTTGCTCTGAGAAGTTACATCATCCCTTCCTTTAGTCCTTCTCTCCAGTAATAGGTTTTTTATTAGTTGCATTTAATATTTACAATTAATAAGGAAAGCCAGATGGAAAGATACAACAGTCTGTGAGTATATGAGTGACAATAATGTTAGCAATCATAAATGGGAGGAGATGCCCAAGTTATTCATTGCTGTACAGATCCAGGTAATTGTGTTAGTCGTCTGAAGACTGTCTAATGAGATTACAGTATTGTGCTTCTAATCACAATATTGATATAAATTGTATCAATTTTGAAAGATGCCAATGCTGTCTCTGTGTTAGTGAGCCATGTCCATTTAGAGCACAGAGGCATGAAGCAGATGTAATTATGGTTCAATGACTGTAAAGTGTTCTTGTTTTTGACTGAAAAGCCATTCTGTTTCAATGCAATACAGTATTCTTTTACATTGACCAAGTCTTTGCTTATATGTACAATGTCATAAAATGGTTATTCTATATTAAAAAGCAGTTAGAAGTAAAATTCCTTTACTACACTATTCCCATTGGAAGACGAACTTGCTGGTAGAGAAGGATGAGGGGCAGAGACAGAGTGAGGAAAAATGTTAAGTGGTGATGCTCTCATAAACATGCCTTGGCAAGCCAGGCTGAAGTATCAGGCAGACAGGCAGATACATGTTGCAGCTCAGTCATCAAGCCTGATCCGAGGCTAAATTTGCAGTCGGAAAATACTGCCCATCCCCGTTTACTATGTATACTTATTACACATATGCATACAAGTATCAACTGCATACATTTCTTACATATAGCCAGTGGCATTTATATATGAGTGTCACAGGTTGAAAAGTTTCACTGATGTTAGAATAATCTCACTGTTTTAACAGTAAGAGTTTTAGGAGGGATCATTTACAGTAAATGGAAGTTTATTAAATGGGATTATTGGCTCCTACAAACAATTAATATTCAAGGAGAGGTTACCAGAAAGTAACCTGAGCTTCTAGAATCTATTTTAAAACTGTTTCTCAGGGCTGCCAATATAATTACAAGCAAAAATCAATTTGTGTAATCACAAATTAAAATTGTCCTACAAGGTCTAGGAGAGATTTGCCACATATCAGTGGAAGCTGAATTTAAATGAAGTTAATTTTTTTCTAGAGATAATAAATGGAATCTGAAAAGACCTTTTTGTACAGACAATCAGTGAGAGGCAACTGCCTGCTTCTTCTGCTAAATGTTTATAAAATTATTTGTCCGCTGGCACCCAGCAAGTGTGATATATTCTCACTACCCATTAACTTTATGGCAAAGTATGCTTGTCTGTGCTTTGTTTCTTTTAAAATGGCAATCTAAAAAATCCCAGGAACATAAGATCAAGAGGGCTGTCCAGTGTGGTTCCATCTTCAGCTATTGCTGGATGCGATGGCTGTTCAGGCTTCTTTTTGGTCTGCATATTTTGGGAGGGAGAAGGAAGGAGTCAGCCCTATTATTGTCGTTGAGCTTTTTCTGTCACTCTCCAGACTGGTTCAGACCCCTTCAGTTTTCAACTACCCTGTCCATGGTGGTTTGTTCCCAAGCTTGTCACTTCTCTAAAAACAGCTTTTCTCCTTCTGTCTTGCTCAGGTGTAAGGCAGCAGCACGGCGAGAAGTCGATACCATGGATACATTTGTTGATTCTGCTTGGTACTACCTGAGGTACACTGACCCTCACAACACGGACAGGTGAGGGCTGCAGGTACAGGGCCAGCAGGGGCAAGCCCTCTTCACAGAAAGGAAGGGAAGGAAGAGGCCAAGCTTCCAGCTCCCAAATGCCTTTGCAGAAGATGTAAACCCTTGTACTGCCCTTATGTGCCTGCCTTCTTGCCTGAGCACAGCACAGGGGAGATGCCGTGGCTTAACCCTAGCTGGCAGCTGCTGGCTCACTCACTCACCCCACACTCCCTGTGGGCTTCGGAGGGGGATCAGGAAGAGAGGAAAAAAAGTGAAACTCAAGGGTTGGGATAAGAACAGTTTAATAATTGAAACAAAGTAAAATGTTGTAATGGAGAAGGAGAGAGATAAAACTCAAGAAAAACAAGTGATGCGCAATACAATGGCTCACCACCTGCTGGCTGATGCCCAGCCCTTCCTTGAGCAGTGATCAACCCCTCCCAGCCAACTCCCCCAGTTTATATACTGGGCATAACAGTCTATGGTATGGAATTATGCCTTTGGCCACTTCAGGTCAGCTGTCCTGGCCATGGTTCCTCCCAGCTTTTTGTGCACCTGCACACCAACAGAGCATGGGACACTGAGGAATCCTTGGCTTAGGGTGAGCACTGCTCAGCAACAACCAAAACATCAGTATGTTGTTAACATTATTCTCATACTGAATTCAAAGTGCAGCTCTGTACTAGTTAATAGAAAGAAAATAAACTCTATCACAGCTAAAACTAGGACAATAGACTAGGAGCTGGTCTAAAAATGTGGCATTTGGTTCCTCCCATGTCAGGAGATGTACAAGAGGAGTATGTGTAGATACAACTGTGTAAGCACAGGGAGCCACAAGGCAAGGGGCAGAAGTTTGCAAGACAGGGCATGATGGGGCAGGGCACAGAGAAAATGCTCAGGTAAGGAGCTGAAGATGATCTTTAGTGGAGGGTGCCATCAAGAATAACTAACAGACAGCCTGCCATGACTGTCTGAGACTGTGGTAAGTGGCATGGATTGTACTCTCCCTGGCAAAGCAGAATTCAGTGTGTGGACAGACAGTGTTGTCCCACTGGTAAGAAGAGGAATATTCCAGTGTAACACCCAGCTGCCAAGAATGGCACCTTCATTCCTTTCCTTGTAAATTCTGGTGACTCTTCCTTGTGCACAGACCTCAAGTGAAATGGCATCACAGCAAGCTCCTGCTGTGTCAACACTTCCACTATGTACATAATTAATGAAAAGAGATTTTTCATGTGCTGTGCACTCATGGCTTGCAGCATGGAGAGTGTGGGAAGGCAGATGTAGTTAGTTGTTTAGCTGTTATCCAAAAAGGAATTAGTGCAACATCCCTACTATGTAGTCTGTGGAAGACAAACAATAGTAGGGCTGTTTGAGCAAGTATTTACTTATTGTGTAGAGCAGTGTCTGGGAACATTCTACATATATACAGTGACTTAGTATTGCTGGCCAATTATGGGTTTTGCTATTGGTAGCACTGAAGAAAAATCTTCTGCAAACACTTTTATTTCAGGCTAATTTTAATTATTTTCTAGGGATAGCATGAATATATTAGTATTATTATTACTGAGTTAGGCAGATTGCTTCCTCTCCAGTGACAGTTTGAAATATTTTTTCTTGCATGGACAAGAGGGACTTTTCCAGAAGGTGAAGAAGAAATAGTCAGGTGTAACACCCAGCTGTCAAAGAAACAGCTTAGCATAGCTAAATCTGTTTTATATTGAAATGAGAATATTTATATGGTCTTCTGCAGAAAATTGCTACCTGTATTTTAGTTAGTTAGTTAGTTTTTTGGCTAAGCTAGCACATGTAAACCCTTCATTTCCATCAGCCATGTTACACTGGTCTACAATTCACGAGAATGACTGTTGATTTTGGAACCCTATGAACACGTTAGTTTTGCTTTGTTCCACTAAAGACATGAATCCCAGATCCATTATTTGCTTCTGAGCTGATCTGTGAGGAAAAAAGTATTGCTATTAGAAAAACTAGAGATGGAATAATTAAACAGACTGACAAAACAAATAGATTTGTTCAGAACAGAGCTATAGAGAAGAACTTCTATGCAAATGGTATTTTGCAGGCAAAAGCCCATTACAAGAGACATGGTAATATGTAATGAAGGAGTAAGCACTGCTGGGAAACCATGCATGTGACCTCCAGCGACATAGAAAATATGCTGTAAATGACAAATTTACTGTCATTTCACCAAGTTTCCTTCAGTTGGAGTGCGGTGACCCATCTGACTCTACAGAAGGTTCTGCATCCTTGAACTGCGTCATTGCCCCCTAATGGCAACAGTGCAAACTTTCCGATTGAAAAAAGCAGCTGTGGACATATCGTTTGTCTTTCACTTTAACCCATTTGTATATAAAACTCGATAAATGCTAAAAAATTTAAAGCTAGCCACAGGGTATTTATTTAAAAAATCGTTTAAAGAGCAAGCAAATGTTTTAATCACTTTCTCAGGTAATGTATGTGAGGTCTTAGTTGTTTGCCTGAAATATAGGAAAATAATCTTTGTGGATCTGCATTTCAGTGGAAATTAAGTTTTTGTCTAGAATAAGCATTTCACTTCTTAAAAAATTACAAAGATATGCTAGCAAAATGAATGTTTTATAACACATATATTGCTTTTGGTAAACAATGTTGTCCAGTCAAGTATGATGAGCTACTTTAGTGGAGTTGATTTTTCTTTTCCACGTTGTATTTTTTCTGTAATTGTGTCTTTTCAGGCCCTTTAATAGTGACTTAGCAGACTACTGGATGCCTGTGGATTTGTACATCGGGGGAAAGGAGCATGCAGTTATGCACTTATTCTACGCAAGGTTTTTCAGCCATTTTTGCCATGATCTAAAGATGACAAAATACAAGTAAGCCTTATATATTTCTGTAAAAATCTTCCATATTTCATTTGTCTAGCAAAAGTGTTAGTGGACATTGTTGTGATGGTAGGACATTACATTGAATAAGCCTGAATTTTCCTGCTTTGTCAGGACTCAGTTTCTCACAGTCAGTTACACTTTCTGTATATGTACATACATAACATTTTTACTGCAAGAGTATTAACTGGCTCAGAGCAAGTGATAAAATGCTGATGTAGATTTCCAGCCTGCAAAAGCATGCAGAAACTAGTAACTTCAGGGATTCTGAGTAGTGCTATTATTTCAAATTAGGTAACTTCCTGCCAGTAATACCATTCATTTCAGTGGAACCATGCATATGTAGAAAACTAAGCACTTCTATAATTCACTGTAGTACTGGAGCTGAACAGTGCAAAACATGTCTGGATAAGCAAAAGCAGTATGTTTATCTGCTGTCAATTTGTTTTAGAGGTAGTTTGATGCACGAAGGTGAGTCATCTGTTGTTCTGTTCTTGGTCCCCTGAGAATAGGTTCTCAGTTTAACATCCCCATTTCCACTGAGATGCTGCCCTTTTGCACCCTGAAATGTCATCCCAGGAATGCCTCAGTTTGGAGGATACTGGTGTCAGAGCAATGAAATGCTGCTCCATGCTCTGTCCTGTTCTTCCAGACACAGAGATGATTGAACACATTGAGTCAAAATGAGTGACCCCCATGAGAACTGCTCAGTAATTTCTCAGGTGGCAACTCTTGCACCTTCATTCTTTACTAGTATCCATTCTAAAAACTTGATGTACAAGAGAAGTCTACATATATAGCAGTGAATTCACTCAAATGCAATACTTTTGCTACAAAGCTAGAATCCAAGCAGCTTTGAGCCAGAAAAAGATGAACTAATTAGTGGAGCCAGCAGAATATTTCCCTAAGTTATTTCATCGTAATTGGATGAAAATAGGCGATGTGTTTTTATAGCTCATTCTTGCCTGCAAAATAGTTGGCAGTGAAAGCTGTGTTTAAAATTTTACATGTAGATGATTTGTGTACCTGTGTTCACTCTGTTGCCTTCAGCTTGCATAGCTGCAGCAGGAAGGCTGTTTCTTCTCTCTGAGTGGACCTCTGACAGCAGACCCTTCTCTCAGAAGCACTGTTCCTTTAAGCAGAGGATTTCAAAGCTTTCCCTTGCAAGAAATTTTGGGTTTATTAATTCTGCAAAAGACTTTACAATCCTAATCCATGAGCCATCTAGTGGAGCTGTAACAGACAGCAGCAAAATGTTCTCTTGCTAGTCAAATTCTTTTACCACCCCAAATGACATTAGCTGTGGCTGAAGTATTGTCAATATAAAGTGAGATTACAGAGCAGGGGAGATGTTCTTGCAAAGTAAGTGGTCCCCTTTGGTGTGCAAGAAAATAAGGAGACTTTTCACCAAGAGAAGTGCAAGGGAAGTGGGAGCAAGGATGGGCTGCCACAGGAAGAATGTGGAAGCGTGGGTAGGCAGAGTGGAATTAGGAAAGGCCATAGCTCGTCTAGAATTGAAACTGGTGAAGAATGTGAAGGCACTGTATCTGCAGATACATTGAAAAGAACATCAAGGAAAACATTGGTCTGAGGCAAAATCAAAGAGCCTAAATAGTCTTTGCCTTCACCTTTCCTGTCAAGGTCCCTGCTTAGTAGGAGAGTTTGAAGGAGAAAGATTACCCACTGTTGAGTAGGATCAAGTTAGGGATCGCTTAAGTCAACTGGACACATACAAGTTCCAGGCACATGAGACAAGGTGACTGGGAGTAGCCACGATGGATTTACTGAGAGGAAATTACACCCAGATTAATCTGCTTTCCTTCTATGGTGAGATGATTCCTTGTGTGGATGAGGAGAGAGCTGCACACATCTTTTACCATGACTTTAACAAGTTTTCCCATGGCATTCTTGTAGTCCGACTGGGGAGATACAGGCTGAGTGGGTGGACTGCAACATGGATGGATGGAAAAGCAGGAATTTTGAATCTGGAGCATCAGATTCAAAATGTCAGTTTTCAAAGTTAGCTGTTGGTGTTCCTCAGGAGGCACCTCTGAGACCAGTTGTGTTTTATGTCTTCAGCAAGGATCTGAGCTATGCAACAAAGTGCTCACCCTCAACAAGTTCATTATGACTGCACACTCAGAGAAGCCATTGGTATTCTGCATGGCAGGGCTGCTGTGAAGAGCGCTTTGATGAGGGGAAAAGCAAGTCTGAAGTGCTGACAGCGATCTGGATTGGACATGGAGCAGATTACCCACAGAACTGGGACTGTGCCCTCTGTGTGGGGAGGATTGCAACAGAGAGGTACTTTAGGGGTCATAATGAACAGCAAGATCCATGTGAGTCAGCAGTTGTTCCACTGCATTAGCAGAACCATGTCCAGCTTTGGTTGTCTCTGCTCATTATTCAGGAAGACACATCTGGAATATTGTGTCTAGTTTTGAGCCATCCCCCTTCCCAGTATGAGGGACACTGTCAAACTGCAGAGGATCTAGTGGAGGAGCACTAAGATATTCATGGGTTGCAGCATAAGGTATATGAGGAGAGCCTAAGGGAGTTGAGTGTGTTCCCCATAGAGAAGAGAAGGCTGAGGAGGGAATTTAATTGCAGACTACTGCTACCTAAAGGACGTTTATAGATAAGACAGGACCAGACTCTTCTCAGAGATGTACAGAGAAAGGAAAGGATTGCAGTGAGGTTCATCTGGACAGAAGAAATATGGTTTTGGCGGTGAAGGTGATAGGAGTGGAATGATTTGACCAGAGACATTGTGGTATCTCCCTCATCAGATATTTTCAAAACTCAGCTGGATGGGACTCTGAGCAACCTGAAGTTAGGTGTGATGTGAGAAAAGAGTTGCATCAAATGACTTCTATAGGTCCCTTCCAACCTACGTTATTCTAAGGACTCTCTGATTCTGCAGCTGTATTAATTTGGAATGTGTTTTATTCAGACTCAGCTGTGGCAGAGCAGTAGCACAAAAGCTGTGTATGTAGTGTAGATTGGTCTAAATATGGTATATTGCAGAAAAAAAACATCTTAACTTCAATTTAAAAAAAAAAATCCTTAGGAAGCACTTTGGCCAGTGCCAATAGAATAAAAAAATCAAAATTGCTTTCTGTAGAAGCAGTTTGCAAGACTCTGAAGAAGTCCTTTGGTGGCAATACAATTGCAAGAGCTGTTGCATATGTGAAGATATGTTACAGCATTGCCTTGAGGCTCAGTTGTATGAATTGCTTAGATGTGTGCTCAGATTGCAAGATGATTGTAAGAAGTTCATCCTCATGCACTAAATTGTTGGTGTGCTTTAGCTCCATGCACACTACTGCATTAGGTGCTTCGAAGGCATGAAGTCAAGATTTTGTTTTGATATGAAAATTATAACTCCTTAAAAAATATTATCATATGCTTTAAAAGTTTTAGCATTGGTCAGAAGCCGCTTTTGCTTAGTCTTCTGTTTGAACTGCTGGTCTCAGAGATTGGAAAAATGTGATTAGAAACAACAGGTTTATTGCTTAGGAAGCTCAAACTCTTGGTTTCAAAGCCCACAGCTCCAGGGAAAAACGCTAAAATGTTAAAAAACACTGCCCCCTTGTGCATTTTCAATCGTTCTCTACTGGCTCAAGTTTTGTTCACTGATTAAATTAAGAAAATTCTGCTGTATCTCAGTTAATGAGAACTGCCGTTGTTTAAAGTGTTACCTAGCATCCTTTCAAATTTTTTTGACTCCTCTATTTATCTGTAGTAATTTTTCATCTTGCTAGGCTTTCTTCATGGCAATTTTGATTGTGTAGGTTCGTATCATCTGTGTAGGTTCCTATCCTCTGACTTTCAAATCCACTGAAATATTTCCTGCTAGTCTTTAATTCTGTACTAATGGCTATTAGTATAATAATGTGGCTGAAAACAGATTTTAAAATTTCATAGTGTAGATTTTCAAAGCAATTTCTTCAAATATGGTACAATGATTATTATAGAAATATTACAGGCAGCATGTATAACAGACATCATACATGTTTTCATAAGGAATGAGAGTGTTTGTAGGCATTTAAAATTGTAAAGGTGTCAATATAGCTTAAATATCCTCTGAAGATGAGGCACAATCTTGTCTTTTATTTTTTAATGCATTGAACTGAAGCTGGTGGGAACTGTTGCTCATTTCCTCTGTAATGACAAGGCAGAATAAATGGCACCCTCTGGGTACTCGTCCATGTGATATCAAATTAAGCCCAAATTGATGCCAATTTGTTTTAGCAATCTGGCCTGTAAAGTGCATTGGTTCTATAATTAATTCCCAAGGCAGTGAGGCCTCCCAGCTGTGACCACCACTGGGAGAGGGGCCAGGGAGGCAGCTGGGCCAGCCGACTCCTCATCTGATCCAGCCTAATACACCAGGACGAGTGTGTGCTGACACACTCGGGCACACCTGCTCAACTGTATCACTGCAAGGACACAGGCTTTGGTTCTTCCCTACACTTCAGGAATCAGTTCTGTCTGATGAACAACTGGAAATGGAATCTAGCACATTCTCTCTGAAGGATTATAAAGCAATAAAAAAGTTTATTGTTGCTGCTAAATCAGGGGATTTGACAGTGATAGGGAGCAAATCTGCTGAGTAAGAAGGCACCTTTCTCATATAGCTGTGTTACAGAATAAAAGAAGATATGTGTGTCACAGAAATAGCTTACTCTGTGAAGGAAGGTCTTGTCTTCACTCTAGGCCACAGCAACAGGCTCTCTCAACCTTTCTAAAGGTGCATGGTGCAAATACATGCAATGAGCTCCCTTGCTAGGGCTATCCCTTCTTCTGAAGCAACTGTTTATCACTGTGGAAGTCTCCACGGAGTCCTTCCAGCCAGGTCATTTGTAATTGGATTGAAAGTCCTGCTGCTCACCTTGCACAGAGCAAAGCAAGAAGCATGAGGATGCAGCACTGAGCAGGAATTCCTGATCTGTCAGTCATACTTGCTCTTCCATCCACTGGGAGTGCTGTATAGAGAGATGGGTCTATCACAGAGATGAAGCTGTACATGAACATTACAGAAAGGAAGAAGATGGATTACACACTTCATGGCAAGCACAGCTGATCCTTTTCAGAGATGTCAAACAGACTTTGCAGGTGAACAAACAGGTGATCAAAAGCTACACACAAGCAAGGTCTCAGTGCCCGTGTTCCAGCATTAGCACACACCAGCTTCACAAGCAGGTGAAGGCTTATCCCATTCCAGCACACTTACAATCTGAAATGTGATCAAACATTCAAAGAAACTCCAGATACCTCTCCATTTCCTGTGCCAGTAATGTCAGTGTGTCTGAAGATGGCCTAATTTTCTTTGTTCACAGTGGTTTGGATCAGGAGGTGTTTATGATGCCATGACTGGGTGCTGCCGTATTTAGGTCAGAATGTCCTCACCCCTGCTGTGCTGTGGCCCCTTGGCAGATCCCTTGTGCAGCCAAGCATTGTTATCTTCAAAGGGGAAGGTTTGAGGTGTGCTCTTTTATTCACGTAAATCCAAATGTAACTCTTGCATGTGAACATGAGATGGAGCCACCACAACACTGGCAAAATCACTGCATTTCAGGAGACATTCAGTGCAGGGTTTAAGTTGTTTCTGAGCCCTGTGTGTATTAGACAGGCTCTGGCTTTCTCATTTTGGGCATATCTCCCACTAGGAACACGTGGGGGGGTTTTTTCCCATACTTGGTATTGTATTTTGTAGTGCATTTTTGTAGCCTCTGTCAGCATAAACAAAAATAAGAAATGTTCATTCCTGCGATCAGCTTTTAATAACTTGGCGTGTGATCTGAACTAACTGTTTGTCATTAAAAAGAAGTGTTCCTTGAAAAATCACTTCCAGTGAAAAGCCCTATCTGATTTGGATGGTCTGGCTACCTCATTAGCTTTATTTTAGATAGCAGGAAGTGTAACTATTTTAATAACTGTTTGAGATCTTAAACAGACTGAAGTACTCAATGATAGGGAGGGAAATTATTTTTATTTTTCCTTGGTGTAATGTCTTTAGTTTGTAGAAGAAACTTACCGTGAACTGTTATCTCCTGGAGCAATTTCCCACCATTGTTGTTGATAGAATTGCAGTCTTTGCTTAAAATTTTCACCCTCTAATTCACTTGTATAATTTGCTATTTTTTTTTTTAAATTTTAGGTTATTTTTGCATCCTATTTTTAAAATACTTTTTCTTGCTTGTACTGTCTAAATTTCACTCCAATTCTCATCTCCTTAAGTTTTTTAACTTTATTTCTGAACAAGAAGATTATTCAGGCAACCTGTGAAATATTGTCTACAAAATATTTGTAAGAGATGTTTGAATTTCTGCTCTTACTTAACATTGCTGATAAAACCAGGTGGCATAGCCGAGACTCATCCTTTGTGACTGAATGATACATCAGTATGTGCTAGTATTTGCACAATATTTAGAAGTACACAAAACATGCAAGGAAGGAAACTCATGTTCAAACATTAATATTTTGAAGATAAAGTATGAAGCCTGTCACTTTCTCTCTCCCAATTTAGGTGGGTTTTTTTTAAATATATCATTACATCAGAGTCATCAAAAGGGTTTAATAACTAGTACTTCGAAGATACCTGCTTTAATACAGGGAAAATGTGCATGATTGTTATATAATTTGATAATGTTTAACTGTATTATTAAATAAATTACTGTGTTTTAAATCATAAGATAAATTGGCATATAACTTGTATTTCCTAATAATGTAAAATACTAAATCAACTTCTAAAAAGTGAGTAGTGTTTTGGATTGTTACTTTTTTGTACTTGTAAAGTCTGATTTTACTATTGCTTCTTTAGATGGATTTATTCTAAGGTTTTACGATACAGTAAATAGAAGTAATACATCCTTTTTACATAAGTTGTTTTGTACATATTTGAGGCTTCTTTAGGTCTAAGTGTGGTGAATTCGGATTGCTTAAGGCTGAGCACAGATGTGAGCACTAGGAGGTGCCAGTCAGTAGTAACCACTGCCCTTCAAGGCTCTTTTAGCCCTACCATACATGCATTTGATGGGAGTTCACTCTCCTGGATGTAAATTTTGCTAGAAAGTAGAATTTCAATGTTCAAGATGCTAAAAAATTGATGCACTGACATACAAACTTTCCAGCATTGCATACACTTTAGTGTATTTTTTTATACAGCTAGGCCTTCATGGCTAGTTCTGCAAAGGGGCAAGGCATGCAAGTGCTTATGTTAGAGAAACGATCTTATCTCTATGGAAAGAAATATACAGAAACATTTTGATTTGTTCAAAATACTGTGTGCTTCTCAGAGGGAAGCTAGAACTAAATATTTGTAAGACAGGGAGGCCAGGTACTTGAATGCTTCTACACAAGGGATTTGACTCAAAGTTAGGGAAATTGCACTCTTGGCCAAGAAACTTCTGTGTATTATCCGTATGCTAATTTGAAAAGTGACGTTAGAATAACTTAGTACTAAATCAGGGGTGCAAGAATGTGTGCAGAATGCAACTAAATACTTACACTTGCCAGCCAGCCATTATGAATAAATGCACCAAGTACTCTTTCTAAGGTGACAACTGTTTATGATAGTCAGCTTGAAATTCTTTTTTCATTAAATAGTTGTGCCTGATTGGCTCAACACCTGAGGCTTATCATAAAGTATGCTCTTGACAGCTCTTTTCAACAGTTTCTTTTTCCTTCCATCCCTTAGGGAGCCTTTCCATAAGCTCTTGGTTCAAGGTCTTATCAAGAATCAGACATTCAGACTAACAACAACAGGCCAGTGTTTGAAGAGAGAGGAGGTTGATCTCACTGGTAAGAGAAACTGCATGAGAAAATCAGCATAAGTGCATCCATAGAGCCAGGGACTGCTTCAGTGTACAGATCTCAGTGCTGGGAGAATTGGAAAGAGAACATGAATCTGTAATATTTAAATTGGTGAGCAGCTTCTGTGAGTTTTGGATTCCTATGCACTGCTGAGTGCACAGATTTCCTACTAATCCAGCAGTTTTTAATTGCATCCAAACAAAGAAAGAGTGCTGTTATTATTTTAGCTCTGGTATAGTCCAAAAGATGAGAAGTCTGTTTTATTAAGACAGTGATCAGCAGCTTGCTGAATGGAGCCAGTAGTCCCAGTAAACAGACAACCTACAAAAACGTCATGGCAAAGCTAACACAGATGCAGTAGATATTAGGAATGTAAAGCATGTAGGAAATAGTGCTCTTTCTCAAGTGCTTTCTAGAACCTTCACTGCGTAAGCTGGACCAGCAAGTCCTGGCTATGGGAGCTGTAGCAACAAAAGTGTTTTGGTCATATTTGCCTGCCTTCAGCACTCCTCTTGTGCAACCTTGTTTTCACTGTTCACTGTTCTGCTCCTGCATACAAACCCTGTAAGTCAGTTAAAAAACAACCAACCAACTCTCTTAAATTTCACCACTGTCTGCTATCCTGTTTTCTTCAGAAAAGATGGGGCCTTTCTGTAGTAGATGGTTTTGCTCAGCCGCACCTTTTTCAGTGAAAATGCTCCATTCTGTCTCTGAATTCATGCAACAGAAGGCACATTCTTTTCAGGATAACTTGCTGCAACTGAAACCTATAAATCTGGTAGTTGTGAAAGCTAAGTGCAGGTCAGAATTGTACCAAATCAGTACACCTATCTAGGAGGTTTTAAATGTCATGGTTATAGCAATGCTTAAATCTCAGGGGCCCTCAGGGTAGCACAGAGGATGTGTGCTAGATACAGCTTCCAAATGCTTGGAGGCTTTTTATGATAATGTGATGAAAGAACTGGGATATTACTGTTGTTAAAACATTACTGTAGGGAAAACTTGGGAGGGAAGAGAGTGTTTAGAATGGGTGTTTTTCCTCTTTGAGTTGTTTTGGGGGAAAAAACCCCACACGAGAAAGAGTTGTTCTTATGCTTAGCAAACAAAATTAATTGCTGTTACAGGTAATAAAAATTTAGTTTAATTTTTTTGTGTGTGTCAATATTTAGGAACTGAACCCATTCACCTAAAAACAGGTGAGAAGCTCCAAGTTGCTTGGGAAAAAATGAGCAAATCTAAGTACAATGGAATAGACCCTGCAGAATTAGTGAAAGACTATGGCATTGACACCCTACGTCTTTACATTCTGTTTGCTGCTCCTCCAGAACAAGATATTTTGTGGGATGCTAAGAGTAAGTCAGGTGGTTTCTGTTGTTTGTTTTGCTGTGGTTTTTTTTCTTCTTTTCTAGTGTGTTATATTTTAAACATGAAATTAATACAGTTCTTGATGCCCAAGTTTTGGAACAAATGAATCAAAAAAGTATAAAAATTGCTTGTTTCTTTTAAAAAAGGTGAGGTCACAAAGCTGTCACTGAGAGGCAGGCTTGCAAGATTATTGCAAGCAGCTTACCTTTTAAAAGCTAAAAGTATTATATGAAAAGTATTTAAGTAATATTTTCTTCTGAAACCTTATACCTCATTCTGTTTCTTTTTTTAATTAGAAAGGATAGATTAACTGAAAATTATCATTTTAATATTATTTTCTTCATTATAAGCTGCTTTTTCTAATCATATCAGATTACAGATAAAACTTTACAATATTCTGTTATTTCCATTTATATACACACATGCACAATGGCTTTTGTAAGCTGGACTATGAAATACATCTCAGAAGAATCTCATTAAAAGATGATGATCAGTGTTCCTAGTAATTAATATTTGTAGACATGAGATTTTTATGGGTTTATTTCTTGAATAAGCTAAGAATTGCCCTCCTCTGTACCTATTTACTTCTAACATGCTATTCATCATACTGACAGGTTCATACATTTCATGTAGTTTTATGCATTCATTTCAATCTAGCTTTCTTGTTGCATAAGGCTTTAATAAAACACTCCTTGTTTAACACATGGTTTGAAAAGGTGTAGTTCTACATTCTTTCATGTGTTAATTCCTTGCCACTTAGTTCAGCCTGCACTAAGCATTATTTCAGTTGGTGTCTGTCACCCTTTACATTCATGTGTGTTCATTTATATATTATTGCACTATTGTGTGTACTGGAGGAGGGGGCTTTGATTTCTCGGTTGGCTTTCTGTCACCATCTAATCACAGCAGTAGAGAGCTAGGCATATGGAAAGGTCTCATAAAAAATGAACCACTTGGAATCAAGCTTTAACAGCTGCATCCCTAACAGTACACAGCTGAAGCAGCTAATTCAGCAATCCTGAATTATTCCATCTTGAAAATGGAACAATTAAATTATTGTGAGAATAGTGTGTAGAAAATCTTAGTTGCAAAGTATACTAGAGGTTGGTGGTTAACCATTTTTTAAGAAAGCTAAGCATATGCAGGTATAATATTAGCAAAAACACATTTAGTCAATCAAACCAACCTGTTTACTAGCTGAGAAATACGAAGAAAGATTTCGGACCCATGTCACGTTAAGAGTAGCGGAAAACATGAGCAAAAGGAGATTTTAGCAGCATCAAGATGTTTCCAGGGGAGAAAAAATAGGAAGTAGGTGAAAAGCATCTCTTAAATCCTTAAGCTTTGGTCTGAATTTCCTAATGATAAGAAAATTGTGAATGTTTAAATTGAAGAAATCAAGCAAATTGACGTGGGCTGGATGTCAGGTGCCCACCAAGCTGCTCTCTCTCTCTCTCTGTGCTTTTCAGCTGTACAGAAAAGTACAATAAAAGGCTCATGGGTTGAGATAAAGGCAAGGAGATCGCTCAACAGTTGCCATCGTGGACAAAAAAGACTCAACTGAGAAATTAGTTTATTATCGATTAAAATTTGAGCAATGACAAATAAACCCAAATTTACAACACCTTCCCCCTGCCCCTCCCTTCTTCCTGTGCTCAGCTTCATTTGCTCTGTTGGATAAGGGGGAAGCTTCTAGCAGCTTATCAGAGAAGACACTCCTGTAGCCACTTACTACCAAAACCTTGCCACACAAACCCAATACAGAAAATTGTCTCGTTCAGAGAATATTAGTCACTGGTTCTCAGTTGTCATGATCCTTATCTTCACTGGATGTTTTTGGATAGCTTTTTGAGGATTGCCCTTCAAACTAGATTCCTTGTCTTTTCAGTAATGAGCAACAAGGGAGGATCTCATGTCATTCTCTCCCTTGGTGTGGGCAAGAAGTCTCCCAGACTTTGCAGGTTCAGATGTGGTTAAACTTATCCATTACACCATTACTATAGTCTGGATAATTCCAAGCCTACCATGTCTAGATGATCTACAGTCTTCTGGTATGAACAGGAGATGGGAAGTTTGGGGAGGGCATCATAATCCCAGTCCCACCTATAAGAATTCATGAAGATCATGCCAACACAGTCTATCAGCTTATATTTGCCTGTTCCCAGATATGCAGTAAGTCCTTCATCGAGTGCAATCAGACAGATAATTAACCCTTATTACAGTCACTTCCATGTCTTTTACTTCTCCCAGTTTAGTCATAGCCCAGGCATGAAAAAAAAGAAACTTCTCAATTTGAAAAGTATGTGTATGCATACATGTGTGTATATATGTATCTATATTTGTATTCTTTCGTGAGCTAAAATTCATTTGTTGAGTCATTAAAATGTGAGATGACCATTCTAACATTGACATAACATTGGGTTATTTTACAGATTTTAGCAAATACTCTGGCTGTATATGCTATATTCTTGCTATATATATGTTTTAAAGTCATTGTAGAAAAATACTTTTTGTTTTATCTTACTGATTTTTTTTTTCCATTAAAGCAACTCAGAATTACCTGTAAAGGCATTTTTAATCACATTGACGTCTTTCATTTAAAATAAGGGACTTCTAAAAAAATATTTGGTGTTCTGTGTCCTTTCTGCTTTTCTTTGAAGTTTTGGATTCGTTTAACTGTGACTGAAATTTGTTTGTGAACTCTTTCCTTATCTCAGCTGATGCTATGCCGGGTGTTCAGAGATGGCAGATACGCCTCTGGGCACTTGTAACCAAACTTATTGAAGCAAGGACTTCAGGAACCACGCCCAATCCTGAGCTTCTGAGTAAGAAAGAGAAGGCTGAAGCAAGAAAGATTTGGGAGCAGAAGAATCTGGTGATTTCTGAGGTTCAAAGAAACACTTACATAGTTTGTAAATGACTAAATAAGTTGCTGCTTGTGCTAAAACCATATGTTTGACTTACAGAGCCAAAAGCTTTTCCCCCAGATGAGCAGCTCATTTTTAAGTGAATTATTTGCTGCATAAATTTATTTACCCACAAATTCTATGAGACAGAACTTATTTAAAGGATGTGTGCCTCATTTAAGGCATGAAATGTTACAGCTATATGTAAAAAATGTTATCAATTTATGATTCAAGTAGTGCCATTTCCAGTAGTAAAACTGCAGGTGAGTGCTGCAGGTTATCCCTAACAAAAGCTTTTGGTCTGTTTGTTTCATACCTCATTATCACACCTGCTATTTCATATAGAATTACTTGGTGAAAATGTATTAGGGTATCCTAAAAAAAATACTGAAATGATTGTTCATCTCTTCTTATCTGTTGTCTTCTGCTGTGATTAGTGTCAATTCAGTTATCCAAGACTCAGAAGGAGACATAAATACCTGCAAAATTAATTTGAAATATTTTTCTGTGGATAAAAAATTTTTGCCAGTTTAAACTCTGTTGAGAGGGACCTTCCAGATCTTTTAACAGACTTTAGAATTATAATCTTGCAATCTATGAACAAGCTTTCACCATCATAAATGTATTTACAAGAATGAAGGCCTCTTGTAGAGGCAAAAGGAAGAAATTTTATTAAAGGCATTAAAGGGTCATTGCTAATGCACAGTTCTCACTGGCATTGGCTTTTAAAATCCTGAAATGGAGGGGAAGCTTATCAGTTGAATTTTTATATGATTGTTATTTTCCCACCTGTGATTGTGCACATATGATGTGCAATATGATGTGCACTGGTTTGCATACCAGTGATTTTCGTGTAAGAGATCCTATGCACGTATTTCACAAATTGAAACTGATTCTCAACAATTCTTTTTCATTTAAAGAGCCAATATTCCCCGTTTTAGAATTTTAAGTAATTAGTGACAGACCTTTTCTTGTAACACAAGGTGACTGAGTACTTCACAAAGGACCATCTGTTCAACGCAGCTATTTCCCGACTGATGAGCCTCACCAATGTACTCCATGTAAGTACATGGCACCAGTGAAGGTATTTCTCTCTCAGACCCTTTTCCTGTCTGTCATTATACAAAGCAGGAGCCACCTGAGCTACAGGTCCAGCTTTCTGTAAATCATTTACTTGTCACAGTGGTACTAAGTTGAGAATAATGGTTGAATAATTCAGTTCCAAAGCACAAGTTTTAGTATCGCTGCAACCCTGAAATACACACTGTTTGGCAGGAGGAGCCTGATGGTATTAGAGCCACTGGATTCTGTTTACATCTGCATCCTCTAATTTCAAAAGGATCCATTTTGTTTAGTTCTGTTCTTTGTTCTCTTTTGGTTTTAGCCAAGTTGCACAGGTAGCTAGGAATAGTAGTACTTACAGAATTGCCAAACATTCTGATTAAAAGACTTAATTTGTGCAAAGAAAGTCACACATCGTTTTACATTCCTCAAAGACAGCTTACACCACTGAACTGTTGGTAACAGAATTTGCAAGTTCCTCTTTTTAAAACAAATCTAAAAGTAACTGGAGTATTCAGCATTTTTCAATTAGATTGTTGTTTATCAGCCAGTGGTGATATGTGAAATATAATAAACTATTATCATTATTTTTGTTACTACTCTTAGATCTAGTTGACCAATCCTTCAGGCATATAATGGTAACCTGATCTAAACCAGAAATTAACCCTAATTTTGAAAGTTTCGACTTCTTTATTGAAATAGCATTTTATACTTTATGGTTTCCAAGGAGATTATTGGCAAAATCAAGGAACTTAACAAAAAATTAAGTAGTTTGTGCACAAGTGCTGTACTGAAATAACTCAAGCCTGGAATGCTGTGGTGTTGGGAAGGTGACACGTGGTTCTTTATCTCCAACTCAGTGATTCATAGACATATGGGGCTGGTGGATAGTGGAGTGAATGCTTTAAAAAAAATTTCATAAACACAAATTGGTATCCTCCAGACAGCCAGGTGATTGAACACTGACATATTTCTTGACCAAAGAAGTCAGTGCAGTATTTTTGAAGAACAAGTGCTGACACCTCCTCTTTTGCTCCCAGTTGAAAGGAGGAAGTGAGGAGGTGGTCAAGGATTAAACACAGAAAGCAGGTAGTAGCTACTAAAACTCAAATACAGTTTGCATTGACTTTGTTAGTATCAGTGGTAAGAAGATGCCCTCTGACAACATCTGTGTCAAACAAATCACTGCTTTTGGACAATCTTCTGGCAGACAGGAGTGGCTGTTCATCACACCCACCAAATAGTTCTCATAAGCTGACATTCCTCTGTACTGTTTCATTAGAGGAGTGGATTACAAAATAAATGCAGCAGCTGAATTTACTGTGGGATGTAACCTCTTCCACAAGGAAAGAAAAAGTTCATCCAACTATTAGTGCTCTATCTTTTAAGTTACACTAGAGGAATGAAGATTCAAATTTTGTCAGTCTAGTTCCTTTTGCAAGAAATTGAACATTTTCTGTACTAGAGAAGAAGAATGCTTTACTAAACCAATCAGAATATCAAATAGTAAAAGAATGTGCTTTTCATTCCCAAAGCTTTCTTCAGCTCTAAAACTTCACTTTGTCACTAAATTCAGCTTTACTTAAGCCACTCTCTGATCCTGTACAACTGAACCTAATCCCAACAAAACCCAGGCTGCTGTCTTATACTAGTACTTCACCTCTTCTCACATAGCTCTGGTTTCATCTAAGATTGCACTTCTAGAAATGGAAGAGCTCCAAATGATTTTGAGGACCACTCTTGCCCACATGAGTCTGTGTTCAGACTCCTGTGCTAGAGCAGATCCCCAAGGCTCTTCATCAGCCACTTCAGGATGAGCTCCTAAATGCTAACTCTAATTCTCCAGAACTTTCCAGAAGTTTCCAATTTATTGTGAAATGACACGGTCCTCAGCAAGGCATTGATTTTAGGTTTTATTACTTCATTTTCTTCTTAATTAAACTGCATTCCTCCCCCTCTCCCCCCCGAATGTTAACAGTTTGTTTTCGTTTCCCTCCTTTTTCACTTAGCAAGCTTCTCGGCCTGTTACTCTTCACAGCACAGAGTTTGAAGATACCTTGGCTTCTCTCTGCATTATGGTTGCACCAATGGCTCCACACATTGCATCGGAGATGTGGAAAGGTATTTGTAAAAATAAACTTTATACTGACATTCCAGGAAAAAAGACAAAAAGTTTGCAAAAATGTCCTGAAGTTAGCACACGAGTCACTTATCCCTGAATTCTTCATTTATCTTGTCATCCTTCTGTCATAATTCCTAAACAGACGTGGAACTTGTGGCATTCCTAGATCTCTCTGCTTGCAGTTTCTTTGTCCTTGCATACAAAAGTGGATTTCTTGAAAGTAGGCAGAGAAAGGGAGAAGGAAGAAAAATTCAAGACAGGACTTGCATGAGGAATTCATATGTCAACTGCTGGCTGCTCCTGAATACGGATGGCATTATTAAGAGCTGAACACCAGGACAGAAACAGCCCTTTTTCAAATAACTGTTTCAGAATCCTTGGTACAAATATTTTCTTTCAGGAGTTCAGGCAAAGAGAACCATGTCAGAGGGCTGTATACTAAAAAGACTAAAGGAGTGTTCAATAGAAACCCTCTCTTGTAGAATGCTCCAGAGACTGAGGGACGTTATGCTGCAAATTAACCTCTCATGAAGAATGGGAATGGTAGACAGGACATCTGTTTTAAGATCTGTCACGGTTGTACAGGTCTGAATACCAAGTGGGCTAAGTTGTTTGGCACTGCTACAGTTAAAGGCTGTGAAATAGGGGACATGCATGGCAGAGTTCAGCAGTTGCTTTTAAGGTTTATTGGGAAAAGTCCCAAGATATATGTGGGAAGATAGGACTATATTCTGCCTTATGGCTGGCCACAAATTGCTGTGTGGTTTTGGACCTAATGTTAGCTTTTGGATGCTGTTTTAATGGTTATATTTTCAACAGTCATCCAACAACATTGTGCATTAAAGTATTTAAAAAGCAGTGCTAATAACTGATTATATTTCAGTGTTGGGCATGGCCCTGTAATACTGTTAATTGCCAAAGAAAAACTGCTTATGTTCAAAGCAGTAACACAGAGGCAGAGACTATGGAAACAACAAGACATACTAGGGAGAGCGGGTTGGGGTTTTTGTGTGTGTGTGTTTTCATTTCCAGTGGTTTTAAAATGTCGTAATAGAGGCTTAAGTGTTTAGAATAAAGAGTGGCATCAGACATGATCCATCTGGAGAAAGCTACTTCTGGTCAATATTCTCTTACACTATGAATTACAATCTAATTAAAATAATATGAAATTAAAGTAGTTAACATGACTTTGTTTTCCACAGTGGTTGAGATGGAGGAAGAAGAGATTCAGCATAATTACTTTTACATAAAGTGCCTTCTGAACTTGGAATTCTAATATGTATTAGGGAATACAGGATGATCAAATATGGTTGATAAAATGACAAAGAATGCTAGGATGTCTTAATTAACAAATTGTCAAACATAAAGCTTAGTCCTGTAACATTTTGAATGTTAGATAAGGAGGTCTTTTCTTGCTACTCAGATCACTGGAGAATGAGAATCATAAACATTTTCTCAATCTCTCTCTGATGTCAGAATGAAAAGGAGGTCTAAAAAAGATTGGGAGTGTATTCTCCTCAGCTTCTGTCTGCATTTAAAGATAAAATTTTACTTGTGTTGTCCAAAGACTATGCATTGTAATTCAGTGCAGCAGTTATAAAAAAATACTGTGTACTGATTATTCCCTGGAGAGTTTTATTACTAAACTTGAAAATGTCAATCTCTTTTGTCACGGCGATCACTATGTTATTGCAAAGTTATTAAGCAATTTTATTAGGAGAACATGCACATTTAACTGCTGCGTTGTGGACTATATTGTTTTGAAGTAGCCCACATGTAGCCATTCTGTCCTGGGATTGGAATTTCTGCTGGAAAACACCCAACTATAGTCTTAAAGATTCCCCAAGTTCATCCTTTGAATTGTTCTCTGGTTCCTCCAAGTCCTGTTGCTCTTTTCATGTAACCTATTTCTTTATGTATAGGTAATGATGCTTTCTTATTTTAAATAATTTCAATATGAAAATTAAGGTTTCTAAATACTCTGTGTAGGTTTTTTTGTGGTTTAGTTCTCCATGCACACTCAGGGTAAGTCTTCCCTTTTGTGTCTTGGCTTTGCATCTAAATGTAGGGATAATGCTGCTTCCTGACTTGTAAATTAGTCAGGAAAAGGGTTTGTATATTGTTAACTCTATAAATAGCACTTATAGCAGTGAACCTCCCCTCTTTGATGGAAGCCTGTGTCTGCCAATAATAAACATCACATAAGCAAACCATTTATAATTAAAAATTGATATTTCATTCTAAAATAACTTGTACACAACCTTTACATTTTAGTGATTAAAACAAGGAGCATTTTTCTTCCTACAGGGGAAAATGAAAGCAGGACATTTGGAAGCCTTTTAGTTAATATCAACCAGATAATTTTGCAGCTGAATAGGAAAGCTGGTAGGAACATTGACTTGTCTTAGCTCTGAACCACATTACCCTTCCCTGTGTATTCAGGCTTGTTCTTTAACTAAAAAGGATTTTCCTTTCTTATTAGTGTTTCTCATTAGAAAGTGTTGAGTACACAGTGAGATAAGCTTAATACTCAATTGCTATAGTCTTAGAGAAGAAAAGAGCATTCTTGATAATTTTTACTGTTTGCATTGTACTTCACGAAATGAATAATATTTCTGCAGTTGCATTGTAATCTCCCCTTTTATGCTTTTCTGGTCACTGATTATAGACAAGAAACATTTAAGAAGAAAATACAATAGAATTTAAAACTAAATGTATTTTTCTCTTGCTCAAAAAATGTCTAACTGCAAAATATGATACGATAAATTTTAAATATCAAACACTTTTTCTTAAATATTTGCATTCTGAATGCATTTATATTTAAATAGCAAAAAATGCTTTTTTAAATTTTCTATAATTTCAATTTAAAAGCTATTTGATACATATCACAAAAAAAAAGTAAATCAGTGTTTTCTAATACAACAGCTTGGAAAAATTAAAACTTGGCTTAGTGTATAACTAAGTATGTAGGTATCATCTTGGTTAGCAAAAACATTCTTTACAGACAGATTTAATGGCAAATCAGTCAATCTTAATGATTACAAAGTAATGAAAATACTAGGAAAATTGCAAAGATTATTTTAGAGTGTTAATTAAAGATGCTTTGCTTGACATTTGAAGTAGTGGCTAGCATCAGTGATATAGGTAAATTTGATTGCAATGCTGCCATCCTGCTTTTCAAGAGTTGTATCAGAGTTCTTTTGAAACGTTAGCTTTTCAGTCCGCTGTGTTTTCTTTGTTAGCTTGTTGATAAACTGCAAACTTAGAACGGCAGTTTGATATCCCAGGGATGCTTCTGACATAATGTGCAACTTATAAGTATAAATACAGCAAAATTAGATTCCATATGCAGCAATTTTTGTTCTTCTGCAGCTGAAGAATTATTCTCTCCTGAGGTTTAGTTTATATGTGACCATCTTGTCTTATGCCCTGGTAGAAGCAAAGGGTCTGGTCTCCCTGTGGGCAGGTTGAAGAGCCCACTTCAGTATTGGCACGAGACATTTCCAGCCTGAGTGAAGCAAAAGCTGTTTGAATGCAGCTATGGAAGTGCCTCACCTTTCAGCAGCTGAACAACAGCAACCCAGTGCTTTGATACTTTGTGTGTGAAGGAGTTCTTCCTCCTGCTTAGAGGAGGAACAGGTTTTGGTATTTTGGTGTGCTAACCTCATGGTCTCAATTGTGCAGTGCATACCCTGGTTTCTCACTTAGTAACATAAAAACCAACTGGAGCCTCTCAGTGTGGGAAGAGTTCATCCGGCTGATATCTTGGCAGTTTATGAATACTAACAGGATGAGGAAATCAGTTTCCTTCCTGAAACCTTGTGTCTAAGGAATATACAGACACCATTGGAGACTTGTTCTTTTAGTTTGTTTGTAGCACTACAGTATTTTGCTGTTCAGACAAGGATATGAAACCGCTTATTGTGAATTGTTAAATTTTTATTGGCGATAGGACATGAAAGATATATACACTGGTGACAGACACATCTTAAGATACATTGAAATGAAAGATAATTCTTGAATTTGTAATAGTATCATTGTTTTAGCAATATTTGAACTGTCACTACTATAAGTCTTCTGCAAGAATGTCTGTGTGTGAATTCTGTCTTTGCTCAAGAAGGTTTCTGTAAAGAATAGGACTGAGTGGAAGTGAATTGATGTTGCATATTTTATTTGTAAATCTGAATGTAGAAATCCCCCTTCAAAAATCCAAGAAGAAATATGATTTGAAATTTTAAAAAATACTTTTTTTCCTTCAAGAATAATAACCCAAAGGGAAGCACAGTAAGTTCTCCCAGTGGAGAAGACAGATTATTTTCAGAAGGTTAAAAGGATCAGTGTGGAGTTTGCTGGGTTAGAAGTACATTCTGGAGTTACCTTACAGTAACCCAGGCTTTTCACAACCCAGTTCTGTACTGCTATACCAGTAGTATAATACAATTTTTCACAGAGCTGTCTGGAAACAGCAGTTTTCAGTTCTTTGAGATTGCAGACTGTTTCACATATGACTGACAGATGTATTCTTTTTGAGTTGCAGAAAGGGATTTTGGATATGCATCTTGCCTGAATCTGTCAAATAGGGAGATTCATTAAATAGGAAAAAACATATCAAGAACAAGGTAACATAATAAAGAGGCTCCAGAGGCAAGTAAGGTACTAGCCCAAAATGCATCCTCCTTTCCCCTTACACACTCCTGATCTGAGCTTTTTAAAAACTTTTCCTGCCTGTCAGGTAGTGTGGTGGATTTTACGTAACACAGATTTCTATTGCTTCGATTTAGCTAAATCCAAAAGTTAGCAGCATTTGGATAATGCACCCTCATAGTCACATTGAAATTTCCCCTCTGACCTTACATTTTCTGTTAGAAAATCCCTAGTTCTAAACTCTGATACTGTCATTGTTTCAGATGCTTTCATTAACTTCCTTTTATCACCCATTAAGGCTTCCATCCTCCTTCCCTTTTCTGCTCTAACCTCTCTGTGGCATGGCTTGTCCTATGCCAGCTCTTTCTCAATTTACTTTATAATCATAGATTTTCCTCTGGCCTACATAATTTTGTGTCCAAGTAGCTGCACAATGGCTGGAATTTTACAGATAATTTTTTCCAGTGCTTTTTTCCATAAGACTAGAGTTACCTTGCTGTCCTAACACCTTGGTGATATACAATTGCTTCCATGTCTTCCTTTTTAAATCTTTTTAAAATGAGAATCTGTTCTTTCCTGCCAAGTAGCACCTTAGGGGAAATACAATGCTTATGAAATACTCATGTAATGCTCGTAAAACATTGCCCTGAGCTGAAAAGTTGTTAGACTGGTCCTGTCCCCTCCTCTCAACTCCCTCATTTATAGTAATACGGTACAAGTTTAACTTTATGCTTTAAACTGCGTTCCAATGCTGTGAGTTACTGGTTAGGGAAACCTTATTCCAGCATTAGCATGCTGGTCAGGAGAAGCCCATTGAAGTAGATCCAATAGCAGGATCCAATTAAGCACAAGTATTGTCTTTGATCTGTCCTTTACAGATGGGTACATATAAGTAAACAGCTTACAGTAAGTTAAAATGGACTCCATTGGCTTTCTGTCCTACATCTGCAAGGGAATCAATAGGCATAAAACCAAAATACATCAAAAAATATGAAGCAAAATGCACATCGCTTCCTAAAATGCACTTCACTAGATGCTTTCCAGTGCAGTAAGACAATAAAATGGGGGGGTTGTGTTTTCACAGTAAAAATCTGAGAAATGGTGAGTTTTTCCATCTTATACAGTGCTTTTGTCTAGTGTTTCAGAATCAAGGGGGAAGGCTGGAGAAGGGCACTGTCTAAGTCCTTACAAATGGACCATCCCCATTCTGGCTCATGGTGATGAAGTTTCTGGTCCAGTGTGTTGAATTTTGAAAATACGAACAAAATCATTGTGTTTTCTGTGTTCTACAGCTCACAAAATGTGCATTAAGGCAGGAAGCCAAACATGCAACATAGCTAAAACCTTCATTTTGGTTTCCTGTCAAGCTGTTTTCTGAAACTTGTTCTGTTGACTTTTGTACTTCTCTTTTTTTTCTATGGATGAGCTCATAGCTCATTTTGTAGCAAGAAAATGAACCAAAAGATTGACATTGTGCTTAGACACACTTTGCTTCAGAATACATTTTAATTGTTATTTATTAGGACTGACAGCCTCCACAGAAATTAAAAGTGGCCCTGATTTTGCTTTTGTAGATAGAGGCTCTTATATTAGAAAGTGAGTTTTAAATAGTTGGAAAACTCCTCTTCAACGGAAAAATAAGGAGTGGCCAGTGTGCATGCTTCTGCCACAAGGCATGTGATCAGTTGGAAAGAAATGAGCTCATGTGGATGTTCAAAAGCCAAAAAGGAAAGAATATAACAGCTGTTGTCTTTAAAGTCAATGTGATAATGAATCATCAATGTGAAGATTTTTTTTTTTTCTGCTTGAGCTCCTATCTTTTGCTCTCTTAGTTTCTGAGCCACTGCTGCAGGCGAAAAAAATACACTAAACCAGATCCACTGAAGTGTTTTAATTGATTATTTACCTGATAAAGAGTTGTTGTCTATAGGAAATGTGGACATTCTTGTCTGCCATTTGAAACAGCTCCCATCAGTCCACCTCACTGCCCCTTTCTGAGTCATTCAGCAAATAGCATGGCTGTGTCATTTTACCAAAGTGCTTTGTCTGAAAAAAGCACTGACAAAAACCTGGTGGATTTTTCTGGAGGAAGCTGCATTCTCTTTATGTCCCTGTTTGCTGTTATTCACTGTATCAGTCTAAACAATCCAGCCAAGTGAATTCCTGTATGCACTGTGCATGGGTTGGGTTTGCTCCTGTCTGCCACTGTGCTGTGTTTTGAACAGCTTCAGGTACCTCAGGACCCATCAACAGTGACTCTTGTGTTGATGGGTTTTCTTTGTGCTTTTGCTGGAGTTTCCCTCGACCAGATGAGATCTCCCATACGTTTTGCAGTTCTGAACAAACCAAAAAAATATTAGTTTGTGTTCTTATTCATACACAGGGAATGTTTCTAATTTAAAAATCCCCAGCTTTGTGAGAATCACGAGCAATCATCATCAATATTGATCATATTTGACAGCCTCTTGCTAAGTGAATTTTTTTTATTGTACAGCTGGAGTAAACAGCAACATGAACCCTACTCAGGAGCTTTAATTCAGTTAAAGAATGCAGTTTCAGAATTACTTGCATCCTATTCTCCTATTACTTAAACAAATCATGAATTAACTATGTTGGGAAGAGCATAGCCTATTTAATAAAAGGAGATCACTTATACCCATTTTAGGAGCTGTTAAAAATAAAATTAAAGAATAAAGTGTTTTAGAATGTAAAAATCGTAAGAAGGAGACCAAGCTGTGACAGAGATTCCCTTCTAGCACCTTCAGTTTGTGATAAAATATAGTTCACAAAATCTAGAAAGTTTTGCAAATAGTTTGACTTGTAAATTTAGAAACTAACTAGCATATTACAGGTGGTAAAATAATAAGCCACAATTGTTTATCATTCTGAGTTGTTAGTAAAATTTTAATCAAACTGGTGGTGTTCCTGAATATAAATGCAGTATCATGATTGACTTCTAAAAGTAGAGGTCAGTCAGTGTTGCAGTATTACAATTTAAAATAATAAACAGTGGTCTTCTGTGCTTATGGCAAGGTTATGGAGTTTTGACTCTACAATGTGCCCACATTGTTCATGTTAACATCTCTACACATGGTATAAAACAAACGCTTCAAAGATGTATATCTTTCTGTTTATAATGTGTTGTCTGCTAATCTAAACAATGTTATTTCCTCCTATGGCTCTTGCTTTTAAAGTCAACTTTATCCTGATCTTACTTGTCAAACAAATTCCAAAGATCGAATGTTCTGGTTAGAATACTGCTGAATGTTTGACTGTTTTCATTTTCCAGGTTTGGCACATATGCAGAATAAACTTTGTACTCATCATCACTGGGATGCTGATGTACTGCATCAGTCCTGGCCCGAAGTAGACCCAGAGTACCTTCAGCCACCAGATGTTGTGGAAATGTCTGTACTGGTAAGAGCATGTTGATGTATTTTCAGTAGTGGCCAACTACGAGCTCCAAGGATGGTGGAATTTCTGCTGTTGTGAAAGTCAGTTCCCTTATTAGATGGCACAGTGAAAGTTCAGAGTAGAAGCTGCAGTTATGGTTGTGCTGAGTAATTGATATGGTTTTCTAAATGAAAAAATGTAGCAAGTCTGGAAGGGAGATGACCTAAATATAAACCTCTCAGAGTGACTGCATATTAGTACCTGTAGAGGTTTGAGCAATGAATAGCCATGGGCAAGGACGATACAGTCAAAACTATGATCAAAATACAGGTCCCTCCAGATATTCAGCTGACAGTACATTCAGCCCTGTACAAAAATCTGTAATTAGGTGACATTTCTTATGGTAGCTCTAGTGCTATGGTTGCCTAATAGAATCTCTCATAAGCTGGGTTAAGTTGCTGTGATTTTTGCCAAACCATGTTTCCCATCTGCCTTAGGCTGAATCCCTGAGGCATTTTAGGACCTCATATTTGCAGGAGTGAGGCTGAGGAAAAACAGGTATCTTTGGTAATGTTATAACTTGATTCCAGTTTCTCTTTGAGCTCTAACACCTCTGTGGTCTAGGGAAAGAGCTGGCAGTTCTTTCCCTAGGAAAGAGTGGACCTATAACTGCATTTAGTGAACCTGGAATTATCCAACATGCACAGTACAGTTTGCTGTCTTTTTTCCTGTCTCTAATTAACTGGTGTGTGTTCAGCATGCTCTCAGGCATCATAAAGCTTTATCATTAGACAGTGCACAGTAGCAACTAGTGCCACTGCAGGCCATAGAGGGAGTGCCTGGAGCCAAGAACTGACTTGCCTTCAAGTTCTCCGTGTGCAGGCAGTATGATAGTCTGTAATTAGCACAGTTGCATGCTATTAGATCTGCAGGACTCCTGCCTTTTCCACTGTTTACCAAGGGAATAACCTTTCATATACCATGCAGACATTCTAAACTTAAATTAAATGCTTCAACTAAAACACCTTTTGTGTTCCTGGTCATTGAATGAAATGGAACCTTTATAAGAAAAGTAATTTGGTCATATAAAACTCCATGTTCTGTGTAAGAGGAACAGAAGCAATGCATTTTAGTTGTATTTTATTCTTTTCTCTCCTTTGAGAGAAGGAGCAAAGCAGTTAGGTTATTTCTGTTGAACTGAGTTTTTCTGAGGAGAGAAGAGACTGGTTGAATTTAGGGGAAGTCGTGTTTCTCCAGATTTCCTTAATCAAAATATCTTGGCAAATATTTTCATATCCTGCCAGACCTCTCAGTCAGTCTATTTGAACAGAATGAGAAATGCTGCTAAACCACTAATTTTTCCAATAGTAAACATACACCCCTAAGAGAGGTCGTGGAGTATGTGTTTTTGAAGGAAATTTCCAATTGGCATCTTTTTCCAAACCAAGGAGAAGGATTCAGTTGCCAGCTGAGGTTAATAGCAGATTTAGCCTAATAGTCACTGGGGATGAATTGGGTTTTTCCCTCTTCCTTGCCCTCTCTTTCTTGCCCTCTTTCTTTATTTAAGTGATAAGCATTTACTTACACCAGTAAAAAAATCTTCACTGAGGTATAATCACTTTGCTTAAGCTTAAAATAAACCTTCACATCCAGGCACAGCTAGCAAACATCTCGAATTCCAGTGTTCAGTTTATAAGGAAGTCATGAATGAGAAATTGTGTAATTATAGAAACAGCTTTGCAGTTGTGGTTAAAGCAAACGTTATTAAATATATCTTTGAAATAACAACTGCAGCAATACAGGGAAAACTCTGAACTGTTTTTAAGACTACACAACCAAACATGAAAATGCTTAAACATTTCACTGATATTTTTTCTGCTGACATTAAAATTTCTTTTTCAAAAATGTAAACCAGGGGAAAAAAAATTAATTTTGCTTTAAACAGCCTTTACAAAAAATATTTTTGTTTCTTTTCGTGGTGGACTGTGTCAAAGCTCTAGCCTTTAATGACAGTCCTGTAATAAGAGAAAAAGCAACCCCTGTGTTCTGAGTCACATATTCATAGAAAAATATGATGTGTGTAAACACCTTCCTTAGTTCTGAGAAAGCAAGGAACTGGAAGACCAGAGAGACAAGTTGCTTTTCTGAACTGGGAATAATTCTGAACAATAGCGCCTACAGAGTGTGCCTGGCTTTCTACTGTAAGAGCAAGGCAAAAGGGAAATATGGGGGTGCAGGGAATGGGCATATTGTAAAGTCTTGTGGACACTGTAGGTTTTTGTATGGCTGCAAAACTAAATTGCCCTCATTAAACCAAGAAACTCGACATATGGAGGGATTGGAGAGTTGCAAAGAGGCAGTGTCTCTTCACAAGGCTGTACAGTCAAACTGACTCTTTGGGCCACAACCCTATTCTTCTCAAGACATCAAACTGCCTCAGGCTGCCAGGGATTTGCCTGCTGAGACATTTTGGTTTTATTTCTCTTCACAGAAAAGACTTCATTATTTCCTGTCTGTGCTGGAGTTCTTTCTTTCCATATTTAACCTAAAGCAGCCAAAGCAACCAACTCATCGTATCCTTGGCTGATACAATACAGATTGCCTACAAGAAAGACATTTAAATTCACTGGATATGCACAGTATCTGTTACTCTAAATTATTGCAACATCGAGTATTTTTAATCATGCTGTATATTATTAATGCTGTGAAAAATCTGACCTGAATGTAGTGTGCATTTCATCCTATGAGCACCCTTCTGACTAACATTCCTCACATTTTCTAGGTAGTGCAGAACTGTTAGCAGATGTGGTCTTAAAACTGATGTTTTTATAAATTAAAAATAGGTTGGTGTCATTTTCCTTGCTTTAGCCTATGAGGGAGGCCTAACAGTGCACAGATATTTATTTTCCTTTTTACTCCTCAGAAGGATTATGCATCAATGGTAAAAAAATATTTGTGTTGAATTATAAATTCCTCTCTGCAGGCTCCAGGTGCTGATTTTTTCAGTCTTTTGTGATTTCATTTCATCTTTTATAACCTCTCTAGTTCCCACTAGCTCCCTGTAGATCCAGAATGGTCTAGAATGTCAAATGTATTTTAAAAAAGGTGAGGGTAAAGAAAAGAAGAAAAGAGCAAAAGAGGAACAGCTTCCTTCCTGAGGGGAAGAAAGGACTGAAGACTCATATATTTATCCTTTTGCAGTTTGCCATGTGTTTTCAAACACAACTGCCAGCATCGAGGTTTCTTGTGAAGCCACTCTTACCTGGAAATGCTGATCTAGTGAGATAGATGGAGGTATAGCAGAAGGTATTTATCCTGCTGAGAGTCTAAGCCCTGCACTAAAAGAATATGTGAATATTGTTACACACAGCGTGTGATTAAATCTGCAGATGCCTATTTTCAGAATAGGGTTAAAATGCTTCATGGTCTCTACAATGCAATGCAAGCCGTGCTGCAAACGTTGGTGGCAAACGTGGTGAAATCATACCCAATCTGCTTTCCAATAGGAATTTATAGGAGTTTGGGGCTCTGCTCACAGTGCAGTGTGGGAAGATGGGCACACATGCTGTGGGAAGGTACACAGTGCCAGGTTGCCCAGGCTCCTCGACCTTTCTAGGAAAACACAACCACCAGCAGTCATTTATTTACCAAGTTGATTTAGACTGCTTGGCTTTTTTGTTGAGAACAGCACCAAAAAGGCGAGTTGTGGAAAATTTCCCCCTGCCAACATCCATCCACTGGGACATATTAATTTGCATGATGGAGGACACTGAATGACATTTTAACTAAGCAGGCATAGTTTTGAAGTGCAGGCTGTGTGTCCTAGCAGCAAGCTGAGAAACTTGCTGTATGTTCTCACCAAAACTGTATCTGTTTGCATTTTACTGTGTTCTTTTTCCTGTGGAATGCATTTCTTCTCTGAAGTGTCCTGTCAAAAAGAACTACTTGTATTTATTTTTCACAAAAGCTTTCAAAATTAACTCCTGTTTGTTTTTCAAGGGATTTACTTTGCACAAGGTGCTAAAGGCAAAGTTGAACACAGCCAGCCTTTTATAATGTCACATTATGGGTGCATGTATGAATAGTTAAAAGTCTACCTACATTATCACTGCAAATTAATGTCAAGTCTAGTCAAAAAACAGAAGTAACTCATCCCTGCTGCATCTGAGACTTCATCTTGTTCCTTAAAAGTCCCAACTTCTTTTTTCAGAGAATTGCACATATTATTTTCTTTTCAATAAAATACAAAGTAGGTAGGTGAACTAGGTGTCTTTCACTTGTCAGATGTTACATACAGGTACCCTGGATAAAATCCAGGTGAAAACCAAGCCATGTACTTTTTTATGTCCAAGCTGCATGAAGCAACATCTTTTAGATGATTGAAAACTCATTACAATGATGCCTGAAGGTCAGAGATCAGCAGTACCTACAGCAGATTTTTAGGCAAGTAGTGTGATTAACTGGATTAAAAAAATCAAATTATTTCATTTTTAAAAATGTGGGATTCATATTCTTCTCATTAATGCACTGAAAATAGTCCATATAGATCTGAATTTTTTAATAATTAATTTTACACCAGGCCCGGAAGGGTACTTAGTCAAGCTCTTTAGTCTCTGCCCATTACCTACTCTTACTGGATGACAGAAAGGACTTATAAAACCATTTTATAAATTAAAGTGCTTCTCACCAAAGGCCTCACTCATTTTTACTTACATGATCCTGCCCTGCTGATGCAAAACCAGCATGGGACCTGCTCTGGAGCCCAGCCCCAGACAGGAAAGCATAATCTTCTGAGTGGTTGACGTCTTTGTGGTTGGGGTTGGATTAATGAGTCATACGTTTAGTACAAGTGCAACACATAACTAGTTAGAGCCCATTTTTCTAAAAATAATAAATCTTGCATTTGAATCTCTGAAAGGCATCTCTTAGCTGTAAAGAATCCACATTGCTGCCCAGAAGTATGTACAAACCAGGATTCCCTCTGGACAAACTGTTTTATTCAGCTTATATAACTGTCATGTTTTTAAAATTGAAAGGTGGCTGCATTGCATATTCACGTGCTGCTCGCTGTCTTCAGAACTAAGACTTCCCGTGGCCACTTCTTCAATTTCTTTTGACTCTCATGAGTCAGAGTTTCATTTTCTTATTTTATGATAGATGGACAGAAGATAGGAAGTTTTATCCCCTACTTAGAAAGTGTGGTGGTGGAGCAGAGAGAGTTTATTCCCCTTTCTCCCTTGTGTAATATGGAGGATTGGATCCAGGAAATGAAATTGTAGAAATCAGCCTAGTAACTTGTTTTTTCTTGTTTTCATGTCTGTTTTTCAGATCAATAACAAAGCTTGTGGCACAGTGTCTGTGCCTCAGCAAGCAGCCCGCAATTTTGAAGAAGTCCACGAGCTGGTTCTTCAAAGCGAGCTTGGAGTGAAGCATCTCCAGGGACGGACCATTAGAAAGGCTTTTCTGTCTCCCAGAACTGCCCTCATCAACTTCTTAGTGCAAGAATAGCAAAGGTTCTGCTGGACTGTAAAAAGGAGATGGAACTTTTGAGGTGAAACTAGTTCAAAAATGCCACTTATGGTTATTTCAATCTCATGTGAAGGTGGGGAAGAAATCGTATTAAAATCAGGTTGCTGCTAAATCTTCATTTCAATGTGGAGAAATGTGCAGAAATAAAATTTCTTATTGAATCATAGTAAGATGCTACTTGTCCATATTCTCTGGGAGAGTGTGAAGAAAGTGCAGAAGAGCTAAGCAATTGTAACAGAATGTGAATTATATAAAGTGCATAGGGCTAGTAGCAGCCTCAGGAATATATCCTGTTGGAAAGTTGGCTTGGCTAAAGGCAGAAGCTTAAATATGATTCCAGGACTAAACAGCTGCCCTGATTCTGTGCCACCCCAAATGTTAGGTGTGCTTTGCTCCCTGCACCTCATGTTTGGGTACCCTACCTTTAACTAACATTTTAATGTTTCTACAGAATGTTATTTAAAAAATCATTTCTTTGCACTGACCAATAGCCTTGGGCACAGCAGGTAGCCAGAATGGGGTGGTTTGATACATTTCACACAAATTTCAGAGCCAAGCCAAGAGAAAGGTCAGATTATTTAGCCAAGCCCTGCCTTTGCCAGGATTCTCCTTCCTAGCTGGCATATTTGTGTTGGCATTTACGTGAGAGGCTCAACTTCAGCAAAGTGCTGATGGTTGTTTCTGCCTGGAACAGAATGAAAGTTACTTCCTACGCATGAGACTTTCGGGGGATTCAAGAAAGGGCTGAGCTGGCTGCTAGAAATGCAGCAGCAGGGAAGGCAGACAGTGTGCATTTTGCCTCTACTAGTTCTTGTAGCGCCTAGATTGTAAAACTTGAATTGAAATTCTTTCTTTTGTTTTTTCTTTTTTGTCTAAGGGGTTCATTAAGTGAAAATAGTCATCGTGTTTCTAAAAGTCAATCAGACTTTCATAAAACACAGAGCCGTCCTCATGCCTCGTTCTAACTGTGTTATTTGTAGGCTGCACTGCTGTTATATCCACATGGAAATGTTTATTGTGTTTAGCAAATGCTTGAAAAGGAGTTTGCAAAGAAGCAATTACAGGGTTCATTGTGAAAGAACGTCTTTTCTTTAACAGTCATTTAATTCACTAGTCCAATAAGCCAGGCATTTATGAGGCATCCTGGCAGTTAAGAAGTCAGCAGTACCAACCATCTAGGCAAATACAGAGGTCTGTAGTAACCCTCCAGCCCAGCAGGCATCCAGACTCTGTGTTAGATTAAAAGGAAACCAACAAAAATCTCCCATGTAACAGTAAATAAGGCAGTAGATCCTAAGCAACTAGGATCAAGACAGATCACATTGCCATATAGGTAGCAGCCAAGCAATGCCAATATTCATTTTGCTTTCCTGTATTTTTTGTACAAAAGATATAGCTACATAACAGAGATATCAGGCTCAGCAAGCACATTTGGCATCCCTACTTCTGCAACAAAACTCTTCTGATTTCTGCTTCCTCTTGGACCACACTTGTGCAGATTTTCTCTCCAGCAGTCCTTTGGCACAAGAATGACTAAGAAATAGAATATTTATAATGAAGATACAGTCTTTGCAGTTTTAAGACTCCAGAAATCTGAGCCACAAAGGAATGCATTCAGACATTCAAACACAGGCCTTTAGTTGGAGTTAAAATAATTTGAATTCCAGTGTCTGCCTGACATATATGTTGTTATAAATTCATAAAACTCCTGTTCAGAAGCCCTTAAAAGGACTATGAAAGAGATCCTTTAAAGTAAAATCTGTCGCACAGCACAGTCCTGCTTTTTTTCTTTTTTTTTTCCTTTTTCTGTATAAAAGTTTAACACACCCTGTGGAACCATTTTTACAGATTTTTTCTTTGGGGGAAAGGTGACATGTTTGGTGTAAGTAAAAACTTTTAAAATTTACAAGGATGAAGAAAGATGTTGTAAGCCCAGAAGCCCTGTGGTGCCTTTAAACAAAAGCTGCAGTCACTGCAGGGCTGAGCAGCAGCCCACAGTGTTTATTGCTGTTAGCACTTGTGGCTATTTGCTTTTTGCCCGAGGAAGCGAATTGGAGATGTCACTTGGTGATTCAGGCAAAAATCAAAATAAGGAATGGATTTCTACAGGCTAAAAAAGGAAAGGTAGTGAACAGCAATTGCACAAGCAGTGTTCAGTCAGAAGTCACGCCAGTGTGTTTACAGTAAGTTGTAATTCAGTGTGGTCTAGAGGATACAAAAAAGGTGCTGAGAAAGTGAGTGAGAGAGATGATGCAGACAGAGTGACAGAGCCTAATCCCCTGGTAAGTGTGTGTTTGAAAGATGGCAGAGGTGCCAGCTGTGGAGCTGTGCAGTTGTCCTGGCAGCTGCTGACATTTCATACGAGGTTGACCTGCTCTGAAGCACAACTGCCATTTGTCTTAGGATAATTGTGACTCACGGGTTTGGTCTGTGCCTGGATGGGCCTGGCAATGATATACAGGCTGTAGCCTGTTACTAAGCCCTTGTAAAATAACTTACCACAGTTTATTTAACAGTTGTTTTTTGTGTCACATCTTTATGCTGAAGGTGGTATATGGTGTTGCCACAGATTGTGTCCCCTCGACAAGTTCAGTGGAAATAGTTCAGGGTAAATAGTGTGGGAGTTTTAAATCTGGGAGGGAAATCCTTGAGAAGTGAGAAGGAAGGTGCTGGTGGGTCATAGTTGAATTGCACTGCGTTCATCACACACGTTAAAAAGGACTTGGTGCCACTGTCCTTATTCCATGAAATGATGAACCAAAGGTGATGTGGAGGTTTGCTAAACCCAATGGGATAGACCCATGACAAACTATTCTGAGAAATGGATCCATGATACACGAGCATTTTTTGAATCCTGTTGCTCAAGGTGATAGAAGATTGGTCATTGCACTGATCCAATCCATGTTGAATTTCTATTTTAAGGAATTTCAAATTTTAAAAATAATTATTGGCACACTTTCTACCCAAAACCCATTCATGTGACTAAATTTCCATCAAGTGCAGCTTCAAACACTGATTCTGGAAAAATAAAAATTGGCAAAGTCCTGAAAGGTCACTAAGTACTTTTCCAGTGCCATTGATTTCATGAGGAAGGATCTCAGATGCTGGGGTGATGGGGGCACTGAAATGTGCTGGAAGACACCACTGTGTAGAAAAATGTGTTTTTTGTCATGGGTGCTTCATTCATCTCCAGTGACTGAGGTGACATGGACACACCAGTGCTGCTTTGCAGCAAGGCAGTAGGGCTTTTTACATCACATTAAGGGACACTTACAGCTTAGGTCACCAGCTAAGACAGTCCTCTAGCCAGGTTGGCCCACCTATGCTTTGAAAAAAAACCTATACAGGGGCATTGCTCTGCAGGCATCTATTTTTCCATGTCCTTCCCCAGAGCCCAAACATGGATATTTGGTGCAAAATAAGATCTGTGTGCCACTCTTACCAGATTAAAGTAATGCTTCAGAGCTGACATCTGGGTAATGATGGCTCTTTCTGATCTGACTTGGAAAAGCCTGCTTGTTTCCTCTGGAGGGAGAATTTCCACAAATCATGCAGGTCATACGGTCTCTCCTTCTTCAGTGTAAAGCCTCACAGAAAGCTATTCCTATTCTCTAAACCTATTACAATCAACATGAACTAGAAAGGATTTTAACTACTGCTTTGCTGGTTGGTCCTTCCTAGGGAGGTTTGCAGGATGTGAGGTTTTTCTAAAAGCTTGGCTATAAAGGAGTATGGGGTTGGGGTTTTTGGTTTGTTTGGGCTTTTTTTGTTGGTTGGTTTTTTTCTGTTTTTGTAATTTCACAATACTTACTGCAGTTTACAGAGACAGGATTAACTGTATTTGTGTATGTTTACTGACTCAGAAGAGTACATACACTGGTTTTGCTGCATACTTTTCTGCTTCTGTGTTTCTTCAGTCCTCTCCTATTATGACCTGAGCAGATTTTGTATTAAAGGACTGCTCCATGTGCAGCCAGGTCTATCACCACAGAACCCGAGTGGTGAATATACTCACTAGCCCATTGACTTCTATCAGTCCAGGTAAGGTCTGCTTTGACTTTAAAAAGTGTTGCTAGAACTACACTGGGTTTTGGGTTTGTTTTTTTTCATGGAAACAGTGTTTATATCTCAAAGAGGAAGGATGAAGCTGATCACAAGTAGTTCAGAGGGAGTTTTTAGCAAGTCCCAGCTGTAGCTAGAGGAGAACTGAACTGGAGTCTTATCTCTGTGCAGGAGGGAACAGGATCAGAGCTCTCATCTGCAGCCCAGATGATAAAAGAGATCTTGCCTGACATGTGGAAGAAAGGTGGGTTTGTTTTTTTCCCCCTTCCTGAATAATGTGACTTTCCAGTACAACAAAGCAGTCTGCAATGCACTAACCCCATCTGTCCCAGGAGGCCTCGAGCCACACACAACCTTTGTGTCTCGTGGCACTTCTCTCAAGTCAGCCTTGGGTTGGATAAGTTCGGGTCTTGGAGAACTGTAAACCAGCATCATCTCCCATACAAAGCTAGTTCTAGTGTTCTGTGTGGTCAGAGAGTTTGAGCAGGTTTTCCTGGCTTAATAAGTTGCTAGTGCCTCTGAATGGGAGTAGTTTTGCTTGGATGTAGCGACGTTGCAGAGAAAAGTCCTGTATTGTTCTACCAGCCATCACGTTGGCCATGAGATACTGCAAACTCAAGTCAAAGTCAAATGGATGCTTGAATTTGTTGTCAGGGGAACATGGCCCAAACCTGTGAGAGGTTTTGATCTCCAAAAGTACCCTTCAAATATTGAAAACCGAGGACATTTCCTTGCATGCTCATCTGCCTGAGCCACACCAATTTGCTCTCCCTCTTGGGCTGCTGAATTGCTCGCTCAGCAGAGGAATGTGTAAATGGAACAGGCTTAAGTATAATGAGTTGAATATTCACGTTCTGCTTGTGCTAGTGGCACTCAGCCTGGGCATAAGAAATTCTTTTATTTGAGGAGCCTGGTCTTCTTCACTGTAAGTCTAAACAGAACCTATATATTTATGTGAGCAAAAGTGTGTGCCTTTGTGCTTGCTGTCTTAGATACAGGCACGCTCTCTGGGCTGGCTGCAAGGGGACAGCCTGCACTCACATCTAAGGCTCTGAACTTCCTTATCTGCCAGTAGTTTTTTACACATGCCAAAACCAAGTGTAAAAGGTCCAGGGTGCTCCCAGCACACCCATGTCCTGCTGCCAGAAGAGACGCACGAGCTAGGGGAGCTGCTTTTCAATAATTGTGCTTGGTGCCAACAATATGTGAAGCAAAATGCATACAGTCATAACAGCTGTAGGTGATCCAATCCACTGATCAGGAATAGTAAACACAGGGCACACAACCAGGGCAAAAAGGAGACTGATTTAATAAAGGAACATGACACATTACTGGCAACGGCAGCCTGGGTTTGTTTCTGATGAAGATTAAGAGAATTGGCATAACAGGAAATTGTTTTCTGCTACAGAGGGAAATCAATTGTCTTTAAACACATAGCAGTGTAATTAGCAGATCTTACTAATTGCCACAAAACAGAAACACAAGTGTGTGTTGCTGGGCTGGCTAAGCCAAGAAAGTATTGTGAAAAAAAAATAAATCTGTACAAGCTTTTAAAAGTGAATATTTCTCTTAAGTACATCTCCATCCCTAGAGATCCACGTGGCTGGATGAAATAGCAAGGGTGCAATAAAAACATATACTTCCCAATTTTCCCATGTGAAAGAGCATTTAAAAACATCTGTTAGTCAGAGAGCTTCTCCTAGGACATGCACAGAAGAACGGGGTGGATGCCCTGGCTGCATCTGACAAATCCACCCGACATCCACTGAGCCACGTGAGGCCGATGAGGGATGGCAGGATGTTGTCTGACCTGCAGGGTGCTCCCAGCCCAGCCTTACAGAAGGCCACGTATGTTGGTTGAAAAGGTCACGGTGCTGTTTGTGTTAATGCACTGATAAAGAGGCAGGGAAACAGAGCTGGAAAATTCTCCCGGCAATTTCTTCTTCTGATAAAAGGCTCTTTTGAGTAGAAAATGGAGAAAACAAACCATTCCATATTCTTTTGAGCAGGAGTAGGAAAAGCAACAGATCTATCTGCATTATTTTGGTGCAGCTCTGCAGCCACTGAAAGCAAGTGATGGCAAAGGGAGAGCAGTGTCACCACCACCACTGATGGCTCCTGGAGACACTGAAGGAAGGTAGGTAAAGATTGTTCTCTGCCCCGAGCAGCAGCCAAGCACTTAGCACACTACTCTGGCCTTCCTCAGGGAGACAGAACTGCTGCAGCTCGAGGATCTGCAGCCTCTGCTCTCTCTGCTGCTTCCTGGACTCCTGTTTGGGATCTCAGTGATTCCCCACGGTTCCTCTAACCTTCCAAGGTGTGACCTGCCAGGTAACCCTTCCCTGCCTTCCCTTTACCCACGGGTGAGCAGGGCCCACAGCATCTCCAGTGCTGTTTGCAGGTGCAGGTATTTGAGGAACATGACCCTGAAAGCTTTCTGTGAAGCATCCATACCTCTCCTGAAAGGCAGTGTGGACAGCTGTCCCTGCACTGCCCTGGCCCTTCTGTGCCCTTGGTATTAATTAAATTACTGTTAATTAATACTCTTAGCATAATTCCCTGCAGACATCATGCCCTGTAGTAGACATTTGTACCACAACAGGAGCAAAACATCCAAGTCTGGGCTGCCCACAGCCCCCAGGCTGCCCGTGCAGCTTGGGGGTTAAATGTGCAGGTAGCAGGCAAGGCAGGTTGCAGGCAGGGCTGGCAGAACAGGCAGCAGGCAGGGCAGGCCTCCTGGAGGAATGCAGGGGCCCCTGGGGCAGCCATGGGGAGGAAAAACATCTCCAAACCCTGCCCTGCTGCTTTTCTGAGAACCTTTTGGAAGGCAGAGGCTGAGGTTTGGCCTCTCCACCTCTACAGTGTCCCATCCAGCAGCCTGGCCTCTGGCTTCAGCCTGGCTTTCCCACCCACAGCAGCCCCCAGGCTCACCTCTACAGTGACCTTGCTCCATCTCTCCCTCCTCCTCTGCCCTTTTATTTGCCCTACAGCCCTGTGGATGCATCACCCTCCTGGTATAAAGCACCTGGCTGGTGCAGATAAATGGCACATTTATTGAAAACCTCTCTGAGAAAGCTGGAAGGAACATTCATCATTTCCCTCTGTGATTCAGCTGAGAGCTCAGAGATGCTGTGGCACTGCCTCCTGAAAAACTGAGAAATGCCTTTGCTCCTGCAAGAACCAAGCCAGGCTCCATCCTGGAAAGAATTCTGCCTTATAAATTGCTCACTCTGTTTACACTCCAGCACTGAAGCCCTTATTACTTTCCTGCTAAAACACACCAGAGCACGTATCTCAGGCACTGCAGAGTGGCATGTGTAGTCCAGGCTCCTGTGAGAAAAGACCTGCCCAGAACACCTACAGCCCTGGGGAGACACAGGTACCAGGGATTGGACCTGGAAATGTCCACAGAGAAACTGGTGTGGTGCCAGCCACTGGTCCCTCGCACTAGTTTGGTTGGAAATAAGAGATGTAGTTATAAATTAGCACCCAGACACCTCCTAATCATGTTTTTCTACAAACTATATTGCCCCAGGCTGTTGTCGTGCTTTAAAATCTGGGGGCGTTTTCTCGCAGACAGAAAAATGATCAGGGAGAGGGTGCTGGGGGAGCAGGGATTTCTCCACATTTTCTCCATCTCTCTGCAATGTGAGTTCAGAGCCCAACATGGCAGAGAGAAATAAAGGCAGATGATCCCCTCCCTGCTCTCATTCACGACTTCCCTGTTTCCCTGGGCAGGCAGTGCTTTGCCCCAGCCTGCCGGCCCCAGAGGGCTGTACCACCCCAGCACCAGGCTGTGCTGATGTGCCCAGCATTTGCACTGAGGTAGGGCCGAAATCTAGGGTCACCATGCAGGACTGCTTGTCCCCAGATCGCTGCCTCCCTCCACCCCACGGGCAGTTGCGATTGCCACGTGGAGTGGTGGGGCTGAGTTACAAGTTGCCAGCATTATTTTGCATGAGTAAGTGCAGTGTGTAAGCTTTGCCCACAGGAACAAAAACAGATTAAATGAGCAATGTTGGTTTGCTGGTTTGTTTTTTATTTTCTTCAAGGGATAGCATTTAGAATAAGTTAATTCAAATTGGCACATAGATTTTGGTCCTGTGCTACAACAGCAATAGTGGACCCCTTAATTTCTTAATAGGCATGGGCTGTAAAAGTCACAGGAACTATAAAAATGCGGGACCATATCTAATCGCAGCAGAAGGGTCTGCAAGTCAGTGTAGTATTACAACTCCAGTCTGCTAGAAAGTTCAAGTTAATCATCTGCTCACTTGGGAATAGCTCTAGCCCAAATCTCACAGAGAGAATAAATCCGAGCATGAAACTTCGAAGGTATTTTGCTGCCTAACATTCACTGAAAGCGTTGCAAATTCAACACCAAAATGCCTTTGAATTGCTTGGCTCGGAGCCCCCTCGGAAGGCTCTTTGCCATCAAAGTGCCTGCTCATGCATGCGGAGCCTGGAAGGGGGCCAAGCCCAGCGCGACCATTCCCTGTGCGAAGGGCTTCGGCAGCCTTTTCCACGTCGTCTGCACAAGCATTGTTCTGCAGACAGCTGATTTGATCCTTTGGCATAGGAAGGAAATGTACTTTACATAGCTGGTGAAGGTCAGCAGCATCCAGAGCGGCTGCTCGACAAGAAGAACTGCTACCCCCCACTCCTTCCCGCCCCAAGATGGTGAGCTCCTATGGGTCGGACTGTAAAAGGATTTAGAGATTTTAGATAAAAAGTAATGGCAGAAAATGTATGTATGACCCTTAAAAAAGAAAGTCAGAAGCCCCCCCCCCACCTCAGTGATCAGGGGGAAGTTACAGATTCTTCCTTGGTTTGCTTATTGAAAGCTGAAAATAGAGACGTCTATTCCCAAACACTTCTGTTCCACCAAAGGGTTTGTTTCCTAGAGGGATGAAGAGCCCCATCTCAGTGAGTTTGAAGAAAAAACTCCAATAGACACAAGTCTGAGTCTTGGATATGCTGGATAGGAAGGACATCCCCTTGATTAACTTTGCACCTTTTGGTGAAAAGGATGCAAGAATGTGCAGGAGTGATGTGTAATTTCCTTTTCAATTGCTCTTTGCCCACTAAGGTTGCAGACTCCTCCCGTGAGTAAAGCAGTGGGGGGACTCACACTCCCATCCTTACCTACCTGTTGCTCTGTTTCCTTTCTGGCATGTTCCATACAAATATGGGCTCAAGCAGTCCATGGGTCACTACAAACTTTGTTGCTTATTGTTATAGATTTGGACCCTCCCCATTTGATGTGAAAGCAGTCATACTGAAAAGTGAATATCTCAGCTAAGCTGGTCTCCTGAAGCCAGCAATGAGGAGGTGACATCCCACGCCCCAGCACTTTTCTGTGGTTCTCTGTCAGCCCAGGATGCTGCAAAACCAGACTTGAACTAGACCTTTCCGAGGATGCTCTTTAGACACTGAAACTGTTTTGACTTTCACCGCCCCAGCTGAGCTTATCCTTGAACTCGGTGGTTTTGGTCAAGTCCCACAAAAGTCCCACTCTTGCTCCTGGTAGCTGGTGGCCTGAGCCTATGTGTGCCTGGCATGAAACAGCTGCTGGGGCCCACCATGGCCTCTCCCAGACACTAAAATGGGAGGCACCCCCTTTCCCCTCCAGCCAAAAGGGCCCTGCCACAGCCAGGGGCTTGCTGTGCTTCGCATGACAGACCTCCAGGTGGAGGCTGAACCCTCCTGAACTGCTGGACTTGTGCAAAGCAAGGTTTAGCCCCCGGGCACCCAGCTTCTCCCAAAGGGAAACAGGGAGCTGTGGCACCCCTCCTTCCCTCACCCCCAGAAGCACAGGAAGGCTTGCAAAAGTTTGAGCACGGCATTTCTTGATAGTTGGGATGTTTTCCTGATGTTGTGAAAAGCTCTAACATCATCAATCCAGGCTGTGGTTAGTGGCAACATGTTCTGTGGTCCCCCTTCTCCAGTTCCTAGGGACGGGGGGAGCTCCAGCACTGTTCTCTGCCCCGTGCCGGGATTCCCATCTGCCTGTCTTCCCTAGAAACCATAAACCCTCTTATCTAACCCTGTGCTGTGGCTGGGATAACTTTTGTGAGTCCAAAGTTTATCAGGCTACCAGCTCAAACTCCAGCCTAAGGCCACTGCTGCAGGGACAAGCCTCCAGCCTCTCGGTCCTCTTGGGAGGCACCAAACCTATTCAGAGGTTGCTTTGAAACAAGACAAGCACCTTTTCCAGGGGCTGACAGTGCCATGATTTTTAAGCACATTGGGCCAAAACTCACTGGAAGAGTCAGGATGTTTTAGATTTGGCCTCAGTCTCTCAGGAGTGCTTTTGTAAGAGCACTGGTAAACAGAGAAGGGGATTTATGTTGTCTATTTCTGGCACTTTTTGGTCACTGCCCAATTCACGATTATTAAAGGCGGCGAATTTCCACATTCCTTAACATTTGGCCCTGCCTCCTGGAGCCCGGGGCAGAGTAACAATAACAAGTTCTGGGAATGCAGGACACGTGCCTGGGCCCGTAGGATTTACCAGTGGATTTACCGACAGGTCCCACTGTATTCCAAAGCAACTCTAAATTTTCTGAACATCAGGATCCATCTGCGTGCTCCCTGATCGAAATGTCCCTGGGGCTGGTCTTGCTGCAGCTGTGTGTCTGTGGGGACGGGGGTATCCAGAGGTGTTGGCAGAGCTGGAATGCCAGCGTTACCTCGGGCATCCAGGGGTATCCTTTATTCTTCAGGTTAGGGGCTGTTCTCCTTGCAATGCTCACTCAAGGCGTGACTATCCAGCATAACATGTGTCTCTATATCAGCAAATCCATACGATTTCCTCCTTTACAGACTAATAGCTCCAATATCAGTGGGGTTTTTACAGCGGGGAAAAGGGGGATGGATTTTATTCACGAACGGGCAGCTGTGGCTTTTCACACCGTGTTCCTTCAGGGGGGCAGGGCTGGAAAAGGAATATCATGTAGGGTGGGGATGGGGTTTGGGGGGTTGGGGGGGGGGGACACGAGGTCACCTGGGCGTGACGTCATCGGAGACGGGGGCGTGACGTCACCGGAGCGGGGGCCGCGCGCGGGAGGGGGCGTGGGTTTCTGAGACCACGCCCACCATAGACCACGCCCCCTCCATCCCCGGGCGGGACGGGACGGGACGGGAGGGATTGGGAGCGGGATTGGGGTCGGGATTGGGATTGGGGTCAGGACTGGGATCGGGAGCCGGCGGGAAACAGGAGCAGGAGGGCAGGGCAAGGCAGGCCCGGGGCCGAGCCGCCAGCATGGACAGCAAGTACGAGGACCTGGGCGCGGAGGCGAGCAAGTTCATCGAGGACCTGAACATGTACGAGGCGTCGCGGGACGGGCTGTTCCGGGTGGACAGGGCGGCGGGCAACAACCCCGAGTTCGAGGAGACGCGCCGGGTGTTCGCCACCAAGATGGCCAAGATCCACCGCCGGCAGCAGCAGCACCTCCAGCAGCAGCAGCAGCAGCAGCAGCCCCTCCAGCCGCAGGCGCTGCCCGCCGTGTCGGCGCTGAACGGCGCCCTGCCCGTACCGCGGGGGCCCAGGCCGGGCGGCGGAGCGGGGCTGGCGGGCACGGCGGCCGGGCACAGAGCGGCACCGCCACCATCACCATCCTCATCCTCAGCATCCTCACCAGCAGCATCCTCCCCCTCCTGCCCGTCGCTCCCCAAGGCCCAGACCCCCCCTGCGGGCCCGGAGCAGGCCGGCCCCCCGGCGGGCCCCTCAGCGCTCCCCTCAGCGCTCCCCTCAGCGCTCCCCTCAGCGCTCCCCTCGGCGCTCCCCTCAGCGCTCCCCTCAGCGCTCCCTTCCACCTCCCTCCCCTCAGCGCTCCCCACAGCCGACCCCCACGGGCCCGGCCCGCAGGGCCCCCCGCAGCCCTGCCAGCCCCCCGCGGGGCAGTGGGTGTCCCACGGGCAGAGCCGCCGGCCCGGCCCCGGTCCCGTCCCCTGCTCCCCCGGGGCGGCCCCAGCAGGGCCGCGCTGCCCCGAGGCTGCCCCGGGCTCGGCGCTCCTGCCCGGCCCCGCCGCAGCCCGCCTCAGGCTGCCCTGCCACAGCCCGCGGCCGCACCACGGGCACGGGCCCTCGGCCGCAGAGGTGAAGCTGGAGGCGCTCACCCAGCGCCTGGAGCAGGAGATGGATGCTCGGCCAAAGGCGGATTACTTTGGTAAGGAGGCGAGGTGGCCCTGGGCTCGCTGCACAGGGTCACGGCGTGTGCCTGTACCCGTGCTTGGGTGGGCTCTTCCAGCTGCCACGAGGGGTGGGGGCTGTTATTGGACTTGTCACTTGGTTGTGCTCTTCCAGTTGCCAAGAGGGAATGGGGGTTGTGCTATTCAACTTGTCACTTGGTTGTGCTCTTCCAGTTGCCAAGAGGGAATGGGTGTTGTGCTCTTCCAGCTGCCAAGAGGGAATGGGTGTTGTGCTATTCGACTTGTCACTTGGTTGTGCTCTTCCAGTTGCCAAGAGGGAATGGGTGTTGTGCTATTCAACTTGTCATTTGGTTGTGCTCTTCCAGCTGCCAAGAGGGAATGGGTGTTGTGCTATTCAACTTGTCACTTGGTTGTGCTCTTCCAGTTGCCAAGAGGGATGGGGGTTGTGCTATTCAACTTGTCACTTGGTTGTGCTCTTCCAGTTGTCAAGAGGGATGGGGGCTGTTATTGAACTTCTACTTGTCACTTGGTTGTGCTCCTTCAGTTTTCAAGAGGGATGGGGGTTGCTATTTAACTTTTACCTGTCACTTGGTTGTGCTCTTTGAGTTGCCTGGAGGGATGGGGGTTGCTATTTTACTTGTCACTTGGTTGTGCTCTTCCAGCTACCAGGAGGGATGGGGGTTGTAATTTAACTTCTTCTTGTCACTTGGTTGTTCTCTTTCAGTTTTCAAGAGGGATGGGGGCTGTTATTTAACTTTCACCTGTGACTTGGTTGTGCTCTTCCAGTTACCAAGGGGGATGGGGGTTGTTATTTAACTTTTATCTGTCACTTGGTTGTGCTCTTCCAGTTGCCAAGAGGGTTGGGGGTTGTTATTTTATTTGTCACTTGGTTGTGCTCTTTCAGTTTTCAGGAGGGATGGGAGTTGCTATTTAACTTTTACCTGTCATAGGGACTGGAAGCTCTTCCTCCTGCAACACGCTTTCCTTGAATCCTGCCTCTTTAATTTTAAAGCAAAGGTAGTTTAGCATCTTCGGGGAAGGGCAGTGCTGAAAAGAAGCTGGAGCAGCATGTTTTGAAGTGCTCTTCATTGCCGCCAGGGAGGCACTTAACTTTTCTTGACAGCACTCCTGGTTCTCTGTGTCATAAAAGGATGTGGCCCGACCACGTGTGGACGGGAGTGCATCCATCCAGCTGTGCCTGTGCTCGCTGCAGGCATGGAGAAGGGCACAGAGCTCAGGGGAGGCTTGGTGGCATCCACCCCCTCGCTGAGGTGGCTACAGCCAGGTGTGCTTGTGGGATCTCTTCAAGAGGAGTTGCTGGGAAATGGGAAGCCTGATGGTTTCCCAGAGTTGCCAGGATTTTCCCCCTACCCCCAGGTGCTGGTTCCCATCAGCAGTGAAAGGATTGGTGCATCCTGAAGATGGCAGGAAAACAGGGAGTAGGCACATCCTTCCCTAAATCTTGGGTCTGTGAGGAGTCCAGAGCACCACCAGAGGAGAGGTTATCACTGGCACTTGGCAGTGAAAAGGGACTGCTTACACGTGAGGATCTCCCAATGAGAATATTAAGTGTCCTGCTGGATTAAACTGATTTGCTACCCCAGGATGGCAGAAAGTCAGGGGCAAATTCAGCATTTCCTTTCCTTTCTGTGCTACTTTACAACTTAACAGCAGATAAAACAGTCCAGCTTTTGGGAGAGGGAAACCCAGAATTGCTGGGAAGGCTGAAAACTCCGCAGTTGGCTTAACAAACAGCAGGAGCAGCTCTACTGTATGGATTTTCCTGAAGATTTTAGACCCACAGTCACAGAAGTATAAGCAGGCACAGACTAAACTCTCTGGCTTGGTGCCGAGGAAGGGTCTGCATCTCGGGCTGCACAGGTGCTGTTACACAGGGTCCTGCCCAGTGGGATCGGTGGGTGGCTCACAGTGGCTTCACACCAAGCTTTGGGGATGTAGATGGAGTGCTCAGCTGCACATTGTGTAAGCAAACATGTGTCTTGACATCAGTAAGGGGCATTTACCCAAAGAGGGCTGTGCTGGGGTTGTTTGTCTTAGTATCTGAGACTGGATTCAGCCCCGTGGTAGGGCAAGCCAAGGGTTTTATCCTCTCACAGAAAAGTGGTGTGTGTAGTTGCTGTACTTGCAGTGTTTTGGCCTGGGGATGTGTTTGGCACTTTCAGTCAGATGCACAGGTTTTGAATGGGCTCAAGGAGCCTTGTCTGAGGTGGGACTGAATGCTGGAGGTGGGATGGGGATAGCAGTCTCGTGGGAGGTGATGCTCAAAAGTGGGAATGATTTTCTGGAGGTGGCATTCAGCTCCACTGGAGAGGTGTCAGGGGTCTCTCCAGCACAGCCTGCTGCACTCCTCCCAGTGCAAGAAAACTGGCTGGATCATACCTCATCCAAACTATGCATGGGGATGGGGTGAGGAAGCAGAGGAACCCAGTCGGTGGTTAGATCATTTTTACATTTTTGTCACAAAATAAGGGTTAGAGGCAGGAGGAGGTTTTCGTCCTGTGAGACATTTACAGTGAGACAGGAGTAATTCTGGCAGCACGGAGAGTCCAGCTGGTCAGGCAGCTGAGTTAGGGGTGAGCTCCAGGGAGGGAGGAGAGGTGGGGGCTGCCTGATCCCCAGTGAGGTATTTTGCACCAAGATGTAGTGTCTGACAAATTTAGGAAGGAGAAAGGCGAGAGGAAAAAAATAAACTATGCAGTCATGACAGAGAAAGAAGTAAAGTTTTGTGGAACTGCAGCTCTGTGAGGGAAGGCTCAACACATCTGCCCTGTGGAGCACCAGGGAACAGGAAGGGGCAAGCACCGAGGTATTTTAACTCTGGGCCTCCTCCTCCCACTCTCTTTCTCACTTTTATTTTCTTTTTTTTGCAGTTACCTTACTTCCTTTGCAGGAATAAAGGGCCCAGCTGGTCTTCTGAGTCTATTTTTGCTATGCCCTACCCTCAAGCTACCAAACTTTAGGATGGAAAATAAGCACTTTTATGTAATAGTGATAAAAAGGATCAATAGTTTGTTTTGTTGTAGACTTTTCCCCCAGTGAAGGGAAGTCTGTTGCAGCAGCTTTGCAGCCCACTGGAGTCAGGAAATGAAACCAGGACTGAAGTGCAAATGACTGAAGTGTTTTATCAAAAATGTTTTCAGTTCTCCTACTTTTCTGTGCTGCTTTTGTAACAAAGGGATTTTTTTGAAGATGGGTCTGCTTGTCATGTTAACATACAGTCCCTTCAGTTTGTCTCAGTCAGGACCAGATATTTATAATGAGCAATTCATTCTGATCACAGTAAAGGAGCTGCTACACTTTGTGACAATGTGTGTTTGTAAATGAAAGCCTAGGAAAGGATTATCTAGGGCCTTGGCATAATACAGGTAGGATGCTCTGCTGAGGAGTAACAGCCTGGTTATCTGTCAGCACCAGCTTGCTGTGCAAAATGCTTTTGTCTGCTCAGAGTACATGAAATAAGTGAAAGGAAAGAAGCAAACAAAGCCAAGAATTCTCTCTTTTTTTCCCTTTATTGTTTTTTAATAGTGACCTATGTGTGAGCTGCACAGGCTACACGTGTCTCTGGAGGAATTTGGGTTGTCCAAGGGGGCTTTTGAAGTGCTGACTTGATTTATGTGGGCTGTCAGGAAGGACACGGGGAGTCTCAGGTATCATCCAGGTCTTAAGCCGGGGGAGGCAAAACCTGATGTTGCTCCCTGGAGAGGCTGGTTCCCATGGAGGGAAGGGGCCCTGTGTCCCTGGAAGGTGTTGCTGGAAGCCAGTTTAGGATTTATTCAGGCTTTTGGTGTACTGTTTTCAGGGAACATACAGGAGTGAGGTCCCTGAATCCCACTGATTTTCCATGGTGTTACTTTGGGAGAAGCAGCCTTCATCTTCCCTTGGCAAAAGAGAAGATTACATAGGAGCGAGAGGTGGAGCTGCAACACCTCCACCAGCACCACTCAAATGTTTAGTTAGGCAAAGAGTCACCATCCCAAGGACTGGTGCTGGGTGAGTTTTCAGGTGAGAGCCAGAGAGATGCACAACCAAAACAAGCATCTGCCTGTAGTGCCTGGAAGTGACATGGTAGAGGGGAGCTCTGGCTGAGGCGTGCTGAGGTCTGCAGGGAGGTTTGACTGTTAGTTTTGGCAGAGCCTGTGGTCCCACACAGTTCTTCAGTCTACAGGCACAGATGGATGCTTTTAGAGGTGTGACATGTTGCATCACATTTTTACCAGTGCTTATTTCATGTAGCTAGATGGAAATCTCCACCTGGTGGGGGTTATCTACTCCCTTACCAAGAGCTTCTTTTATAACTGTTTTTATGCATAGTTTTCTTGCTATAATAAGGTGTTGAACTCTGGCTTCCTTGTTATTTACAGCAGGACTGAAAAGCTGTGGGTGTTTTAGGAGGGCCCCGGGCATCTTGTTTTGCAGTGAAAAACTGGGATGCCTCGCAGCAGTGGTGCAGAGAAGATCTCCTAGCAAAGTCTGCAGGGTTTTATTTTCACCTTGGCAGAAGCAGGGCAGTAGGTGAACCACTGAACCCTGTGGAGACCTGGAACCCCAGCACCTCTGAATGGGTGTGAGCAGCTCAAAGGCCAGCAGTGCTCTTCCAGAGTGTTGTGCACAGTGAAGTTGGTGATTCACCACTGTGAAACCACAGCTCATTTGACACACCCATGGACTTTGCTGATGGTGCTGCACCAGGACACTTCGAGCAATGAGGGTCCTTTCAGGGCTGGCAAGTGGAGAATTTCTGTTTGAAATGAAAGTTCCTCTGAGTTTGTTTTGTACATGATGGGTGATGATAACGGTGGTGTTTCCACTGGGAATGAGCAAAGGCATCCTTCACTACCTGCTCCTGGGGGAGTACCAAAACTGGAAGGAGATGCCTGCCTACAGCAGGATGGGGAGAGCCAGAGTGAGACAGGTCCTGATGGAACAAGGAAGGCTGGAAGGATCACGGCACTTGGACAATGGGTGTGTGCAGATTGCAAAGCTTATCTCACTGCAAGGAACCAAGCAAATAAGTATTGGCCTGGAAAATGGTTCTTCAAGATTACAGCAGTATGCGCTTCTCCTCCCTTCCTCTTGGGAGCTCAGCTGGGTTTGCAAGCTAAGGAAAAATCTACCAAAAGGAAAGAAAAAGGAGAGAGCTGAGGCAGACAAGTAACCAGTCTTTCAGCCAGGATTCTGTGGCAGTGGGAACTGAAAGAAAGAAGGAGCCTCATTCATTTGGCACTGGAGTTATCATAATCTCTGACGTCACTGTAAGGTACTTAAAATGTTACTGACGTGAGTTTGATGGCATTTTTGTCCTTCACTGGCAGTGTATTCCTGAAGGTCTGCAGCAAGGTCAGAGGTCAAGAACATGGCATGAAAAAAGTACAGAAAAATTGCATTTACCAACTCCCTGGTTCTTTGCGCAGAGAGTATCTGTACATCTTTGCTACCTGAGTGACTACCCAGTCACCCAGTAGTTAACAGAACCAAACTGCTAGGTTTTCCACACACTCCATCTCCCCTGGCCCTCCAGATCTCTTTGAAATCACCTCTCCAGCAAGAGCAATTGCACAGTAGTGGATAACAGCATAGCAAGGCATGCAATGTGTGTAATTCAGCCTTTGATGCAGAAATGACTTGGTTATGGTGAGCCACAGGGAGGTGAGTGCAGGTTCTGGAGAAATTCTGAAACGAAAGCAGGAGAACTGGGCATCACATTGTGTATGCCAGGGTGAAGGCTTTTGTCAGCAGGCAGTCTTTGAAACGTGTGTGCAAGTGGAGGCTTTGGTTCTCCTGGGATAAATAGGTGGGTTGGAAATGCAGGAGCTGTACCTTCACAGAGTCCTCCCTTTCAGAATGTCAGAGCAGTATTCTAACAGAAAGGACCTTTGTGAAGGTACAACTTCTGCCAAGAGGCATCAGGGTCTACTTCTGGATTAGCTGTGCACACATGTGGACAGATGGGAACGATAAAACCAGAGGTGTTTATGTGCAGTCCCTGAGGAAGTTCTTCTAAATACATCTGGGGGTTCTTCAGCATAAATCCAGCCTGCTGTAAGGAGGGGGCAAAAAGCAGTTACATCTGGTGGAGAAGAGTCCATGTGATCATGGAAATGTGGCTTGCATGGAGTACATGCAAGGGGTAGGACAGACTTGCTCTTCCAAGTGCTGTTTCTGGATTAGCCAAGTATGCAAATCCACACCACCACAATCATCCTGCCACTACATTCCTCTTATCTGGGACCATGGCAAGGAAATCTCGCCCCTGAAGCAGCACACCATCCCATTTGGCCCTTCAAAATTAAGCAGCAATCTTAGTAAACCCAACCAGGAGCACGTGGAGGAAAGCTTGGCCCTGCAGGGTGTTGCTGAGAAGGAGGTGCTGCTGAAAAGAAGCGGGGTGCTGTTGGAAAAACCCACCAAGGTTTGTAGATCAGTGTTGTCTGGCATGTGGAAATAAATCAGACCAACCAGCCACAGAAAATGCTGCTGTTCATCATGGCTTATGCTGAATTTTTAACAAGGGGGATATGCTAAGTAACTGAGCTCCTTCTGGTGAGTGTGAGATAGCAACACTTGGAGGAAACGTCCCCAGCAGCTTTGAGTCTGGTGGTAAATGGAAACACACTTGTTGGGCTTTGAGGGTGGGACTGACATTTCAGGCTGAACTCTGGGTTTGCTTTCAGTTCTGGCAGCCCCGTGAGCCGAGGCTGCTCCTGGTGACAGCCCTCCTGGTTTGCAGTGCTGAGATGGACTATGGCAAGTGCCGGGAAGGGGCTTGCAGGGCACGTTTTCAGTCCCAGCTCTGCCCCAAAGGTCCCTTTGTTCCGACACTCCGCTGCAGCGCAGGCGGTTGCTCGCCGCATGATGCGAGAGGGAACAGATATTTCTTTGTTGTCCGGGGCCAGGCTGCCCTGCTTGCAGAAATCGAACCAAAATCAGCAATTTCCATCCCTTTCCCTTTCCAAATCTGGCTACCGTTCTGCCTGTGCACTCGGGTGTGAATTTACTGGTGCTGTGCTTGCGTGGTGCCCCGGGTTTGTCATCCTGCTGGTAAAAGAGAAACCTTTCATTCCTTCTTAATAACCTTGTCTGGAATTAAGACCCGTAATTTCGAGGGGGTATCTGTTCAAATTGTTGCTTGCATAAACTCCTGTTACTCGTGGCAAACTTCCCAAGCGCAGAAATCAGGTATCTTGCTGAGCTCTGGCTACTCCAGATCCCTCTGCTTCGAACTGAGGACAGAAATTTTCTTGCTAAAAGCTGCTCCATGCCAAGAAAACTACCCGGAATTGCTGACTAGTGTCAGCGGCATGTGAGGCTGGACTGACGCTGCTGACATTTTAACACTGTGGCCTGGCTAGCAGAAAGCACACTCAGCACTGTTTCGGGAAATAGTTGTTGGAGCTGGCGTGGAGCAGGGCACGGGGCCTGCTTTGCAGTGGGATGGGGTTGGAGGTGGCCCCTGTTGTGCTGCTTTCCAGCAGGCTGGCTGGGCACACGTGTTGCCGAGCTCAGCCACTCGCAGGTATTGCTTTTCCCTTGCACAGCCTAAGCCAAAAAAAACAGGGTCGTTGTGACAGCAGGAGTGAATGGTAAAAAAAGAAAAAAAAAAGAAAAATGAAACCAAAAGGAAATGAAAAATCTCTAAAAATCACCTTTTTTTTTTTCCTTTCGAGCCAGGTGTGCTGAGAATCAGAGATGAAGGCTCAAGTATGTTGCTTTAAATACTTCAGAATATTATATCTGAAAAAAGCAAAGACTTATTTATAGAGCAATTCCACTTGCTACTGAGATTTAATAGGCTTTCTAGTAAGACGTAGCAGATACATGCAAGAACATAAAGTGGACACAGATGTGCCATAATGCCATTTTTCAATTGTAAGTCTTGGCACAGGACATGTATGAATATTTATAGCATGGCTGGTTACTACATAGTTGTGTAATTTGTCACATTATAGCTTTTACAGACAACATTGTCGATTTATTTTAAAGGACCTTTGATTCTCTGCCTTTATTTTTCATGATTTAGGGGCCTAAATATTTAAAGAAGTGGCTAAAAGAGTTAATCAGGGGATGAAATGGAGCATGTACTGAAAGGGAGAAGGGGTGGTGGGGTTGGTCTGGGGTCAGGAGGTGGAGGAAGGTTTGGGTACAGATATTGGAGCCTGGGCAGCTCCTGCAGGACCTGTCTGGACTGTCATCTGCCCTGCTGGGGAACCCACAGGGGCAGTGCCTATGCTCTGAAGCTTAATGGGATGGACAGGACACAGCAGAGGCAATTTCTGCCCTCCAGGGATTGCATTAGTGTAATTTCATAGTGGCTTGTGCCTGCCAGCATCTTTGCTGGGCGCCGTGCCTGCACTCAGCTGCTGTGCCTTCTGCCTGCTGCTTCTTCTTGCTGCTCACCTAAAGTCAGTGTCACCTGGGTGCTTTGGGGAAAGCAGGAAATCGGAGCACGCCGGGGAGTTTTTCTGGAGCAGCCACTCATTGGCACGGGGAAGGGGAAAATGCAGCACTTGCAGTGCAACAAATACACTGGCTCTGTGGAAAGCTTGGTGGGTGTCTTGGAAAATTGGCAGGTTTTCTGCTCTCAACCTTCTGCTGTAGTCGAGAGGGAATTTTGAGTCGTTAGCTCTTGTCTCAGATCATAGCACAGAAACTCAGGCTGCTGCTGAATGTGTGCATTCCTGGGAGAACACTTCTATTTGAAGAGTGAAATTTTCTTATCTTTGCCTTGACTTTTTGTTTAAGTCTTTTCATAATGCCTACACGATTTATCTTGCTTCCTTAAAATGTTTCTTTCAATAAATGAGATAAACCTGCTTGGTTCAAAAAGAACCACGTTTTGCTCACTTGATGCCACTGGGGTGGGCCTGCAGCCAAGAAAACATTTCAGTTCGGGTGGGATTTGGGCAAAACAAAGTAACTAATTATTTCTGCAGCCCTCTGTCCAGGTTTGTGGCAGTTTGGACTCTGGCTCTGGGTGCAGTGGGGCTTGGCGCAGCACTAGGATGCCTTTCAGCATGCTGGTTGAATGCACACAGGCAGCTGCAGCACAGAGAGCCCTGGGAAAACCTGGGAAAATCTGGGAAAACCAAGTGTCTGCTTTTCAGCAGCCGTGTGTATGCTACTGCAAAGGACTCCTGAGTGGGTTTATCCCCGTAGTTTGAAAGCTGATGGTTGCAGCCATGAGCTGCAGGAAGGAATTGTTACCCACCCTGGGAGTGCCAGTGTGGTGCTGCCAGAGTGGGGAGTTACTTTTCAGCACTGTCATAAGCATGTTGGGTTTCTTCCTAACTTTCTCCAGACTTTTCCAATTACTCCAGGGCTTGTGGTGCCCCAAAAGAAGCAAAGTTTTTAACCACAGAATGACTAAGGATCTCCAGCAAGATGATGCTGTCTATCCTCTTGGGCCAGTAGTAGCAAGATGTGATGGACAGTCCCTTGGGATTTTAAGAGTCAGGGTGAATAGGACTGAGCAGTGGTGGAAGGAGAGACCTGGAGGTGAAGTCACATCAGAGTCGTCATGACACACATCATTTGTTTTTCCTTCACACTGTCCCTTTTGGGTAGATCCATGTTTATTTGCTTAAACATGAATTAAACTTTCTAACTTAGAGGTGGTTAAAGGGTGATGCTGCTTTAAAAATGGTCTGTCGCAGTCACAGGGTAATGCCTGAAGTAAGTGAGGTGGTTTGATGTGTCATTTTCCTTGGGAAAGGACTTTGTCTCCCAGGCCTGCAAGGTGGAGGGAGCAGATCCTTCTAGCATAGAGACCATGAAACTTATCACTTCTTACTCTGTTATCAAAATAGTTTTACATGGAAATATGGTGAGATTTGAGAGGTCCTAGGTGAATACATAAGAACCTTTGCAAACCTGCAGTGCTAAAGTCTTATCCCTACAGTCCCTCCCCAACACACCACTGCATGTCTGCCCCATTGCTGCTAATCCCAGACTCTCCAGGCAGGCCTGGAGGATCCCAGAGGCTTCCTCATGAGGTGGGAAGTTCTGGAAATCTTCTCTGCCCGGCTTGGGTATCAGGTTGGAGCCCCACACCGGGGTGGGTGCTAGTGGGAATGTACTTGGCTGTGCCGGTGAGAGACTGAGTGCAGTGGTCTTCTCCCTGCTTTGGAGCTCCAGAGCTTTAGGTAATGGTGGTGGCAGGAAACTGGGGGTGTGACGTTCAGCTTGGGCTTGCACTTGGGACAGTTTATAGCCAGAAGCTGACAGTGTGTGCTTTCCTTGGGTCTCCTTCACCCCTTGGCCACCTGAGAGTCAGCCCTGCTCAGCTACTGCCACCAGCAGGTACCTCTCCTGAAAACTGACTTTTTTCTTGTCTTGTCCTGCAAGAGAAAAGAGAAATGTCTGTAGATAGCCCCTATGTGACTGACAGAGGGAAGAGTGGTAGGTGTCACATAGTGCAGCTCTGTGGGAAATCCTTAGGGCCTTCAGCAGACACCACTGGGGGCTGAAATTAATGGTTTAAAGGAGCTAAGTGAAGAAGTGTGTTTTCCTCACATCAGTTACAACCAACAAGCTTATCTTGTACAATAAGTAGCAGAAACTACTGGTCTGTGAACAGCTCTGAGCACCACTTACTAATGCCCAGGCTTTTGTGAGGGTCCTTAAGCAGGTTTAGATGTATATAAAGGTTATAGGGAAGGATGGGAGAAGGAGGGAGATGTCTCTGTAGCCACATAGGGCTGTTGTGCAGTTTGTTTTTTTGCAAGAGTCTTTCACTGTGCAGGTTTAATGAAGGTCATGACCGCTGTTAAGTGTCTCTCAGGGCAAGTGACACTGATGTCACCTACATCTCATGGCTTCAATGAACTGCATGGTCCTAAGCTGTCAAGCCACCCTGATGAACTGCATGTGCTGTCACTCAGCCAGTGACCCCAGACACCCCCTTGGGTCCCACTTCTGACCTCCTTCTCCCTCTCTCTCTTCCAGGCACCTGTGTGAAGTGCAGCAAGGGTGTGTATGGAGCAAACCAGGCTTGCCAGGCCATGGGCAACCTCTACCATGACAGCTGCTTCACCTGCGGAGCCTGCAGTGAGTACTCTCTACCTGGCCTGCCACTGGTGCCAGGCCCTGGAGATAACTGTTTGGGTGTAAAAGGGGCAAGAAAAAGCAGGTGGTTATTGAATTATCTGCCAGCTGGTTTGCCACAGCTGTGTGTTTTGGTGGTGGTGGTTGCTGTCTATTTTTGAATGGATTGTTGCATGGCGTGTAGAAAAGGTATTTTGGATTGTGCCAGGCTTCTTTCTGATTTTCCTTCCTCTGCCTTTCAGTTATAGCCATATTTTTTGTACTTACATGAGCATTTTTTCAAAATGGCAGTGAATATGCCATTTTGCTAGCATATATGCTAAAGCATATAGCTTTAGCTAGCATATAGAGGTTTTTTTGCCATTCTGGCCTTTCAGTCTGAGGACCCCAGTGAAGGTTATTGTGAAGAGGTACCAGGCTGGGAGCCCTGTGAAATGTACCCAAGCTGGGGTGAGGAACGTGCTGCCACTTGAGAGAAAATCATGGCTGTGTTTGTAAGACAGTGTTTCTTCTATTTTATTAACTCCAGTACTAGTAGCATATTTTTAGAAATGTAGCATATGTGGTGACAGGAAAAAAAATAATCTGCTGCTGCCTTTGTATATTTGAGTTTGGGTTTCCCAGATGAGGCTTAGGGTTTTTCTCCTGAGTTGTATTTAGAGTTGTAAACTCATCAGGACTGCATGTGTTTTATTTGGAGCTGTAAAGTGGGAATAAATATAGAAAGATGTGTTTGCTTTTCAGTAATAGCTGAACCTTGAACTATGCTCATTTCCCAGCTGTCCGACACCAGCTGCCCTGCCTCACCTATGTTTGCAGTATAGCACTTCACCATCATCCCACCAAAAATGGGAAAACTAAAAAGAAAAAGTGGTCTTTGCGTGTAGAGGCACTATCCTAAAGGCTCAGAAGTCAGCAGCTCACTCCTCTGTCCTCTCTTATAAATTAATTCCAAATAATTAAATAATCTTCTCCCATGGAGAGGGTTCCTGGCTGCAGCCAGGGCTTTTCTTCAGAGACCTCTTTCCCTCTGTCCTGGCCAGGACACCTCTGAACTGCCCTTGCACCCAAAGCTCCTGTTAAAAATAATCCAGCAGCAGGTTCAGCCTGTCTTAAATTTCTAAAATTACTACTGTGCAACTGGTGCTTTAGGAAGAAACACTTTCAATCCTCCTTTTGGAATTAATTTTACAATCTTTATTTGGAGACCAGTGTTAGAAAGGTACTTGTGGTTGCAGGGGTATCCATGGTTACTTCTGTGTATGTTTGTCTGTGTTTGGTTAAAAATTAGCTTAATCCCATTTCTAATGAGGTAGGTTAGTGAGGTTTGAAAGAACAGCTATTTGCTGCTTATTCTAAAAGTCAACCCTTTCCAAAGGTTTGCAGTGCAAGACTAAAGGGTGTGGATGTCAGGTGAGACTTAGAAAGGTGGAAAGAAGCTAAGGTGAGCAAAGTGAAGCCCATTTTCTTTCTTATCAAGGGTGTAACTGGGAAATGTGCTGAGTAGGTGTGTTGGGGCAAAGGGTTTCAAATGAAAAGTAAAATTAAAAATAAAGCTAGGAAAAAGGAGGGGGCAGAAGGAGAAAAGGGGAACTGGAGCAATAATAATATTTCTCTGAGTAGAAAATACTGCATTCCAATACAAAATAAAAAAGGGGAATGCAAGTCATGGGAGTATAAGTGAGAGCCTAATTCAGCTTGTTACGTGCAGGAGAGCAGTCAGACATGAAAACTCAAGCCCTTCCCATTGTGGCAATGGCCATACTAAGGTGGAAACTGGAGGCAGTGGCAGCCAGCAGGATGGCATGGATGGATGGAAGGGAGGGTGTGAAGAGGAGTGTCACCAGTGGCAGGCCCCCCCAGCAGTGGTGTGTTCCTCATGTGCACACACCTGTATGGGCTGCAAGGCTTCCAAGGAACCCTCCAGAACAGGGGCTGGCTTCCTGTGCTGCCCCTGTGCTCACACTCCGGTCCCTTTGCTGCCTGGCTTGTGCTGGGCTCACGTTCTGATTCATCAAGCCTCTTTGCACTGTGGCTGCTTGACTCATGATGCCTGGGGTGGGACACACTGTCCTGCCCTGTGCTGGGGAAGGAAATGTACCCCAGGAGAATCCCCCCTTTGCAGGCTGGAGTAATTTCCCAGTCCCACAAGCTGCTATGGACATAAAGGGCACACGGCTCTGTCGTTCACCCAGAGGGTACACGTGCCCCTCTGTATGTTTTCTGTACTCTGTGTGGCTTCAGTAAATGCAATGAGACCATTTTATCTGCCAGAAAAATAAGTATTTGTTTGGATGGTGTTGCCTGTCTAGAGGAAACCCTGGTTTCTAGCTGAAAAGTAAGTAGTGCTTTTAAGGTCAAGTGGAGTTCATCCTGGACACCATCCAGGACAAGCTTGACTTTGAGAAGTCAAGGTTGCTCATGATTTCAGTCCTAAAATTTCTGCTCCAGTGGAACACTGACTATCCTCTACTGCAATAAATAAAATACACAAAATTACCTATTAAGGTAAAGCATATTGTCCTCCAGATATTTATAACCACTGTCCTGCTGTTTTCATTTTAGCAAGGATTTCTAATTTTGCTCGTAGCTGGATTTGTGTCCAAATGTGTATTGGTTTCCCTGACAGAGAAAATCAAGAGGGTCTAAGAAGCAAGGGGTTGTTGAGGGGGGTGATACCTCATAGTGCCAAATTTCCTGCACCCTCTGCTTCCCAATACACACATGTTCAGAGATAAATGATAGAGCAATTTGTTGAACAGAGCTGAGCACATGTTACAGGGTTCGCTTGGCAGGGAAAAAATGTACTGTTTTATCTGAGCCACAGGCATGTAATGCAGAAGATTTGGCTCAGAGGTCAAAATAACAGATTTAGAATTACTACTTTGGCATAACTTTCTCATTTATCTTCTTGTTTGTTACAAGGCAGAGGCACAAACAAGGCAGCCTTTTGCAGGGAGGGAGAGGGAAAAAAGACTTTAGGCTCTTTCTGTAGGATTAGTAGTAAATGATATTTGCTTTACAGGAGGGCCACGAAAGTAGGTTAAAAAAAAAAAGGCCTCAAAATGCATACAGCTATTTCCTGCAAACTGTCTGTTTCAGTCTTGGGTTGGGGTTTTTTTGTTGTTTTTTGTTTTTTTTTAAGTTCATTGGGCAAACACTTGTAGCTGTCAAACGGTTTGTAACATGCTAACCATTTAAGTTAAATCACTACTTTATACCTCCTCAAAACATGAAAAATACAAGTGTTTCCAGATGTTGATATTTACTATCAAGGTAGTAAGGAGCTCTTACAAATGATACACATTTATTTAGACAGTATCACTCTAACCTGCTGGAGTGTTTTAGTATTTTCTCTAGGGTTCAGTCCTGCTGATATTTGAGTGCCACAGGCTGTCTGGAAAACAGAGCTTTTTACCTGTCCTGATGCAATGTAGAGCATAAGGAACTTGTACTTGAGCCACTCGGTCCTCAGAGGAAATCTGAAAGCTAAAAACATGCAAGGGAAGTGTCAGAGATGGCTGTGAAGGACATCAGAGGGCGAGGAAGGAAATCAGGAAGAAAAACCTCATCGCAAGGTGGTTTGAAGGAGGGTTTGGTGCTGAGCTATGATACAAGAGCCAAAGTGAGGACCAGATTTTGGCCCCTTGCTGCAAAGAGTTGGAAACCTGGATCATTTGCCAGGTTACAGAATTCGACCTTTGACATGTCAACATCACTGCATTACTTTTTATTTTTTGCAAGCTCAGATTAGTGTTGATATCTGTGTAGGGGTAATAAGCTGCTGCTCAGTGACAGAGCTTGAAATAATATGAGCTCTCTGCCTCTTGCCACCCTCTGAGTACGTATATTTCTTATTTAATATTTCAAAACATAGTTTTGGAGTTTAGGAGTATCAAGGGTCATTTACTAGATTAGGTAGCTGAGCTGTTGGAGCAGTATTATCTGCAAGCATAGTCCTCTGCTTGGGCTAGTTGCTCATGCTGCAATGATTAGAAAGCATGGCTACTTAGGGCAATGCAGCTTTTGATGTCTTTGGGCTAATTATTTTGAGTAAGCAGGTCATGTATTGGGATGTAACTCCTGGAACAAAAAGGCCCTGGTTTTTATTGGTGCTGCTAGGTAACTCTAAAAGTAGAAAGTCCCCTTTTTCTGCACGTGTGACTTAATCCCAGACAGCAGGATAGCCAGCCTTGCCAAGTGAATTTACCTGTGGCACATGTATGTGTATGTTTATCTTCAGATGCAGAAACTGCCACCTCTTCTAGTGGAGGCAGAATTTGCTGCCTATAATTGGATATAAACCCATCTACACCAACTGACATGCTTGAGAAATGTGCAAATCTTCAAAGGGGAGAGTGCAAAGGATTGCCAGTAATCTATCCTCAGCCTCCCTTCAATACAATTGTCATGCAGAGTCCTCATAGTAAACAATGTAATTTTTTTAATCAAAAGTAATGCTAGAAAAGGTTCAGATGTGCCTGCATTTACAGTTTGGGAGACAGGGCATTCATCAGTGCATGTTTCTGCTCTGGTCTAAAATTGCTGCTATGCTCTTGCTGACTTTTTGTCTTCAGGCTCTCGGCCGGCTGGTGAAAAACCCTGTTGTTCACAGGAAGTACTTGCTGTAGATGAGAAAAGCGTGGCAGGTTTTACAGTACAGTGACAGTACTGGTTCCTTTCCTGGGCAGATTTTGGGGCTATAGTGATTTGGGGGTCTGAGCTGAAGGGATTTTCCCATGGTTCAGGTGTCCTCGGTAGATATCTTTGATGGAAAGGTGCAAGTGTTCAGCTCACACAAGGGGATGCAGTCAGAAATTTATGAGTACATTAGTGGTTTCAGTCAATACCTTGTGTTTTAGTGCTGGCTGAAAGTCTGAAATCATTAGGACAATATGAGAAAAAAGGTTGAAATCTTCAGTGGAATAAATTTCCAGCCTTTCTAGCCCTTTTATTTTATAATGGCATCTTCAAAGTCCTGTTTTCTGTTAAGAATGGGCATAGGATTAATCGTGCTGTAAAGATTTTAGGGGGTTTCTTACAATGTTTTGATGTTACCTGTGAGTAATTTTCTCAGTAGTATCTCAGTAAGCACTGAGGCCCCTTTCATACCTAGAGAAAACTAAAAATGCTCTCTCATGCAGTTTCGATGCACAGTTACATTCACCAGAGTCACAGAGACTGCCTTGTCCTCCTTCCTCCCCTGAGGCTCTGTGCATTTTGGTGGCAGTCACTAGGTGACAGGCTGAGAGGCCAGCTCTGATGACCACCTAGTTTTGGTGCATTTTGGGGAACAGGGGAGCACTCCCTGGTGTGATGCAGAGTGCCTGAGCACTGGGGTGAAAACTGGTTATTCCTCAGGGACTCCCTGGATCGTAGCACTGCTTTGTCCCAGGGTGACTGTATCTTACCTTTGAATTTTGAAGCTTCTAGGGCTTTTCTCTGAAAAGAAGGATTGTTGAATATCTTCTTGCAATGGTTTGCCATCAGCAAAGGAGAGCTGTTGCTTGGTTGTGCTGTGGTTTCAGAATGTTTCCCTCTGGGGATCCATTTCTGCTCACCTGTGGTTGCACTGCTGTTGGTGGCAGCTGACCTTTCTAACGTGTGCCAGAGCATGTTTTTGGCTTTCAGGCACCAGATCATTTTCTCAATTTTGGTTTTTTGGTTGGGTGTTTTGTTTTGGGTTTTTTCACTTTCTCAAATGTATGGTGAGAGCGCACAGGGTATCTTTTGCAGTCTTATCATACAGCTGGTGTAGTTGAGAGACAGACTGAACATCTTACATGGTAATGGAGCTACTGTGTCCTAGCACAGTTTCTTCTCAGAGACACCCTGTCCTCCTGCCCATGTTTTCACCAAGATTTTGGTCTGTCCTGGGATGTCTGCTCGTTGATCACAGTCTGAGTTTACCTGATTTGGAGGATGTGCAGGCATTTAAGTGACCCTTTCATACAGACGCAGTTCAAGAGCAGAGTGGAAACACTGATGCTTCTGTGCCAGCCTCAGTGCTGCCCCCGGCTTCAATGGTGGCCAACAGAAATGGGACAGATGGCAGAAATTAAGTAGAGCTCTCTGATGCTTCACCTGGTCTGCTGTGCATGGTAAGACACCATCCTGCCTGTCAGCAAAGCATTCACGGAGGGCTCCAAAAACACACGTGCTGGCCTGGGACTGGTGGGTCTCATGTACTGGGGGCAGCAGGGACTTCTGAATGGTAGGGAGGAGCCAAGGTTTCTGGGCTCTGCCTGCACCCATTTCACTCTCTACAGGGTATGCATGGACTAGAGCAGCTTCTTCAATCCAAACATCCTCACAGATTTACATGGGAAGAATGAAAACTGAGGGAAGGACTGCAGCTTGAGCCAGAGCCACTCAGGACTGAGGAGGAGCTTCTTTCCATCAGTAGTCACATGGCCAAATTTATCTTCAATTTCTGTGGTGCTCTAAAAAGGACTGATTTTTGTAATGAGAGAGGCCCAGGACTGGTAGTGTGAAAAGGACCCAGGAGCAGCTGCTAGTCAGCAGTGACTCCTGCCCTTCTGCTATGCAGATACCACATGGAGTTCCACAGTGCTTGCGTAAGGGACAGGTGAGCTCCACACCCTGCCTCCCCAGCAATGCAGAGCCCTGATCTTGCATCCCCCTAGAGCCCTGGGGTTTGGATGTGACCCTGTGCCATTGTACGCACTGAGAGCTGTCTCTTGTCTTTGAACATGGATTTGTGACCCCATTGTCTTTTAATAAATAATGGAAAAGCAACTTCAAAAGAGAAAGTTGAGTGCAACTCCCCAGCAAGCAAATGATACATCTCCCAGGATTCTCCTTGGGCCATTGCAGGTCCCTGGTAAACCTCTCTCTGTAGGAACTTCAAAAGGAGAGAGCCCACATTTGAGAAAAGCACCAGCATCCTGGGAGTGCTGCCTGATGGTATGCCTATTATCAGCTGCTAAGCAAAGTGTGTTTGTTTTAGCACAAAGGCACTAGTGACTAAGCTTGAAATATTTTGAAATTGGTGCTGAAATGACCTCGAGGTCATCCTGAAGGTCCCACAGCTAAACAGATTAGACAGACACAGTGGGGATGAGCAGTACATAAAAACTCAGGGCTCAAACTCCCTATTAGAAAGATGAACAAAGTATCTCATAACAACAAGTGACGGCAGTAAGGCTGAAATGCCAAAGAATTTTAATTGTCTGAATTTTTTCAGCTGCAAGACTAGCTAAATTCAGGGTGAAGTGAAAGTGAAATACAGTCAGGAGCCAGCAGTTTAAGACATGTAGTAGAGCAGTTGATCCTGAAAGCAGCAAGCCACGCATTAATATTCCTGGGTTTATCGAAAGGTATCCTCTCTGTAGTCATTATGATGCATGAACAGGCAGTGACCAATATGTGATTCCTCATATGCCATTTAAGTTCTCTTAAGCACCTTCCTTTTGGTGAAAGTACAACAGCATCTCTGTGCTCGAGTGAAACCTGTGCCAGCCTCTGCAGGCATAGTCAGAAGTATTGCTTTTGAGATGGCCTTGTTTAGTTTGAGGCACAGGGAGCTCATCACAGGGACAGAAGCCACTGCCACCCTGCTCTGTGCTGTAGGGCAGCCCCAGTGCTGTTTCTTTTTCTGGTGTGGCCCAGCCAGACCATGCATTTCCCCGCTCCCCTGAGACAGTCCTCACCACAGCCTGGGGAAGTGAGCTTTTCCTGCATCTTGCTGTCCCAGCTGTGTGATGAGAAGGTGCTTCCTCTCTTCAGAGAGGCACTGGGAGAAGTCCATCTTGAAGTGGGCAGGCAGAAGCTGAGAGCAGCAGAGGAACACATCGGCTCTGTTTCCATGCACTACTCCCATGCTGGCTGCAGGAGCACTTGATCACTTGTGGTTTTTGCAAATTTCCTTTTATGTTTCTGCCGAGGTCTTAAAGAGAGTCCCGGAGAGGAGCTAAAAATAGTTAAAATGCCCACCTCTTCCCTAAAAAAAGGAATTAAATCATCCCTGCCCTGCCTCAAAGTGCTCTTGGTGTCAGCAGCTCTACTGCACAGTCACGTAATGCCAACAGCCAACTTATAAATCCTTTATAAAGAGGTTTATCCCTCTGCTGAATGAGCTTGCAGCAGGAGCCCAGACACAGCATGCTGGCTATGGCACCTACTCTGCAGGTCTGTTGCCATCAATCTTAACCTGCTAATGTCATGGGGTTAAAAATACACTGGGTGCAGAATGGCTGGTAAATGCTTTTTGTGTCACAGTGGAAGAATGATGTCGTGGCAGTGATCCAAACCTCATCCCTTCTGCTGGAATGGCTGCTTCTCATGCACCAGCCAGGGCCTTTTTCCAAAGATGTGTCTCCTCGTTCCATGGCCCCATGTGTATGTTTTGCCTCACCACTGTCAGCTTGTCTTTAAGGAGAGACATTGCGTGGTAAAAAGTCACTTGGGCACCTCCCATTGTACTAAACTGGAGCCCGCACCACAGCGTCATTTAAAGTTAAAGTTAAATGGTTTTGTTTGTTGATTTTTAGGAGTGCCAAATCTCAATGCTGTATTTAAATCAGCAGGAGATTTTCAGGAGTGCTTCTTGCTGCATTAGGCTTGTTATTAACTTGCTTAGGACTGCTCTTGACAAAGGTGCTGCAAATCTCAGGTATCCCCATGCCTGTCCCTTCCCTCCTCAGAAACTGCAGCTCTGCAGCTGCCACTGAGCAAGCCAGGCTTACCTGTGGACAGGTTATCATATCAGGGTGGAGTTATCTTACAAATACACACCCTGGGTTATGAGCCACAACGATAACACATCCAAGATTAGATACTTCCCATTTTGGGCTCTGGGTTGCGTTTTGGTGTTCACAACCTTTGGTAAGAAAAACAAGAGTGGGATTCTTTCAAATTTGTCGAGTTTTCTTCCATGTGCTATCCAATGTTTACACTGGAGCAAGGATGGGCTGGTGCCCTGGCTCATCTCTGACCTCCAGGTTATGTGGTTGTCCCCAGTAGGGATTAGAAGAGAACGGGAAGCAATGATTTTGTTGGGGCTGAGTGCTTTTGGCTCTTACATTGCCCGGTAAACAAAGGGCTGAGCAGTGCCTACTGTTTGTCCACGAAGCTCCTGTACATGCAAACCTGGGGCTGTTCCTCAAGAAACACTCTGCCTGTCCCCCACCTGCCTTGTGGCTGAAACCCGGGCAGGGCACTAAGGGTTGGTCTGACTCGATTCACTGGCACAGCTTTAGAGCTTCACCGGAGCAGTTCCGTTTCCCAAGTTGTTTCCCAGCCTGATAGTGCCCTCTGGTGTACGCAGGAGACCAGAGAGACTGCAGTTTATTGACGTGGTTTTCCTTGGCTTCCTGCTTTTCTTGGCACTTTACAGCCAGCGTGGCTATTTGCCCAAGGCTGCCAGGTAGGTGCATGCCATAAAGCACCAAGATGTGACCCCCAGGCCAGTCCCATGTGTTGTCCACATTTATACACCCAGCAGCCAGTGATCCCTCTTTTATTGATACTGGCCACATGCAGCACATCAAGCAGGGGGCTTCTGGTCCACAGTGTCTCAGACCCAATTTCCTTCCAGCAGTGCGTGGTAGGTGCCCAAAACCAGCCTGCAGCAGGTCCTGCTCCAGCTGTGCCCAGGCAGGGATGCTCCCCTTGCCCTGGGTGCTGTCTCCAGGCACATACCTCTGGCCCCAGGGCAGAACTGTGCCAGTGCTAGGCTGCATTTCAAACCCCGGGCTGAGCAGGGAAACTGGGCTTCAAAGCAGTAGGAGCAGCTTTTTATAAGCAAACAAAACCTAGCCCTCTGCTCTTGGAGGAAGGCAGGGTGTGTAGAAGTGGTGGTGGTGTGAGCATGCATTGCCATAGTTACGTGGAACTGAAAACAGACGGTGAATGTGAGGCGTAAACACAAAAGCTGCAGTAAATACAAATCTACTCCATATGTAGAGTCCTTTCTTGGAAAAACTTGGTCATCTTGTCTCTGTTACAACATTCTGATTTAAAAAAAAAAAAGGAATTATTTTCTTAATGGTTTCAAAACTTTCTGTTGGCAGCTGCAGAAATGAATGTGCTGGTGGGGAGCAGAGAAGCCTGTTGAGTGCTGGGGGGGTTGCACTCTGCTGGGGACAGAGTGGGTGGTCAGGTATTGCAGTGCCTTGCCTGCCTTGTCTGGCAGCTGCTGGTTGAAGGCACTTCATAGTGAAACAGCAAGGTTGTGACATTTTGAGGAAATGAGTCAAGTATGGGTCACTCATTGCATGCCCTTTCTTCTTTCCTCCTTGCTTGTCCTCTGGGGTGCTCTCCAGTGTGAGTCAGGGTGTCCTCACTCACTCTTCCCAAAGTTACAATTCTTGTGGTAGTCTGCCAGGAGGTGGTCCAGGCTTGCAAAGGTGCCACCTCCTACCCAGAGGTGGGACTGTTGTCTGGATCAACCAGCTAGCATTCACCAGCAACCACCAGTGGAAGAGGAGATGGGGGCTGGACTCTGGAAACACCCATGCTGGAGTTGGGTGCTCTTCTCCAGCTGTGTGGTGTCTATCCTTGAATATCCTCCTTGTAGTTTGCTTCTCAGCAGCCAGGTTTTGCTCACATTTTCTCCCTGCTCTTTGCTGACCCTTCTTTTATCTCTGTGGGTTTTTTTCCCCTTAGGTCGAAAGCTGAGAGGAAAAGCCTTTTATTTTGTCAATGGCAAGGTGTTCTGTGAAGAAGATTTCCTGGTAAGCACCCAGCTGGCCCTTGTAATGACACATCTCAGTGTCCCCAGCAAACACTCGGTCTTTCTGCCTGTCAACTTTGCCAGTGTTTCACATAGTTCTAGTCCAACACTCTGCCTGGCCCTTGTGCTCCAGCATTTACCCAGTGCCAGTGCCAGCCATGGTGGCTGCCCACATGTGGTGCTGGAAGTAGCCAAGTGAGGGGCTATGGTTTTATGGTGCAGAGCCTCTGGTTGAAGCCATGATCTGCTGTGATGGCTCCTTCAAAGCACATCTCTGTACCCATACTGTGGAGGCAGGAGTGAGATAAATGGCTACGGAAGAATGAATGAGTGAATTTCCCTTTTCATTGGACTGGGTTTGCTTGGGCAACTTAATGGTTATCCTTCTGCTGCCCTCAATGGATTTTGTGTGATGTAAATGAGCCTGAAGCACACCCACAGTCTTGTCCTTGGCTGGTGGAGATAAAAAGCAGTATACCCTTCTGCCCTTGAGTCCTGATAGATTAAGCATTCACTGAGACTTGAAAAAGTCATATTTGGCTACTTATTGGTGAGGTCTAGTGAGTTTTGTCAGAGACAGGTGCATTAACCTTTGCTCTCATCAGTATATTCTGCACAGGCTAAAGATGAAAAGATTGATTAAATGCATCTGAAATATTTCATTTTTCAAGTTTGTATTTCCACCGTTTAGACAGGTGATGTGCTGTGCCTGAAGTGCATGTCATGGACAGTTCCTTACTGACAGATCTGAGCAACTGCAGCAAAAAAGTTGCTCTGGGCCAAACTTGATTGTTATCATAACAGGGAGCTGGGGCAATGCCCCTACCCTCAGAGAAGCTCCAACAGAATTCTAACAGTGTAATCAAAGGAAGAACTTGGCCTTGCAAGTCTATATATACAGATGTCGTGATATGAATATGGGATAAACACAAGTAAGTTCCTGGCTTGTAGATTCTTGTGGTGAAATAAGCCTGTAAATAAGTCATATTAGTAAATACACTATTTGCATGTGCATTTATGGTATTTGCTTTTATACTTAATAAACTTAAGTTTCAGACTTGGAAGTTACAGGAATTCATAGTCCTCCTGAGCATGAGCAGTCTGGTGTCTTTATAGAATATCCTCTGGGGACCCATCCTCACCTTCATACAAGGAAAAAAGCATTGGCAAGTTAAGCTTGTGTAAGGAGCACAGAAAAAGGGCCAGTAACAAATATGCACATGACACCCCACAATACACTGTTGTTTATGCTTGACTGGCCTTGTGAAATTTTGAGCTAATTCTTTTTTGTCTTTGCAGTATTCTGGTTTCCAGCAGTCAGCTGACAGGTGTTTCATTTGTGGTCATTTGATAATGGACATGGTAAGTGATAATTGCTTTAGGAGAAAAAACTCCCACAGCTTTTTAGAAGAATGCATCCAAAGCAAAACATATTCCTATCCAGTACTGTCTGTTTTCACCTGGTGGTCAGCCTAGTGTGGGATTGGTGGCAGAAAGAAAATCCACTCAGCCTTTTGTTGATTTTTCAAGGAAGTGCAGTTGGTGCCCTGCTGTGCATGGTGCAGAGACTTTGCTCCCCCTGTTTTCAGTGCCTCTTGAAAAGCAGAGCCTTGAGCTCTTGCATCCCCTGGACAGTGTGTTTGAAATCCTGCTGCTGCTTCCTGCTCAGCAGTGCCATGGCTCTGCAGTGCTCCCTTGCTGTGAGGCATCAGTGCAGCTCTCTCAGCCTGTCTTTCCCATGGACCTTGAGGATGAAGCCACTTCCTTGTCATTTTTTGTGAGTGCTGGTACTCTGAGGAACAGGTTTGGCCCAGGGTATGCGATCCAGACCCCAGTTCAGATCTGCCCAAGTCCTTCCAAACTCTTTCATAGATGTGTGGACATCTATGTGGCAGGTACCATCCATTCAAGATGAGCATGGAGTGGGTAAGAGCTCAGGGGGTGAGCTGGCCTTTAGCCAGCATGGGGCAGCATTTATTTAGAGGTTGTTCAGAGGGAGACTGGTGTATCTGGCGGTGTAAGACTGCAGCTGAGGAGAAGAAATTAGGAATTTCTGTTTCACAGCACGCCTCCCAGGATTTTCTAATGTGTATCATTATCTTTTCTTGCCTGCTTACACTGGAAAGCATTAAAACTGGAAAAGGTATTTTATACTCAGAAGTCTGATCCCTCTGCTGATGGACCATGGTATTCCAGGTAGTAATTGCTACTCCCAAGAGTGAATTGCAGTTGAGTTGAACACAGTTTCCATAGTCTGTGCTAATTAGAAAGCCAGGCTAGTGAGTACAAAGCTCTGCAATATCTAAGGAATTATCAATTAGTGATAATATTTGTTTCAGCCTCTCATGGAGAAAACAAAAATGTGTTTCCTTTGTCGGGCTGGTAAATCTTGCCTTGTGATCCTCCTAAGTATTCCCTACTTGTTGGCTTCAGAAATTATCTTCTTTCCCCTAAGTTCTGTCATTTCTGTTCTTTGTCGTGCTTAGTACCTTGACTGAGTCTCTAAATTGATTTCTTAACCATGCTAATAATTAATTTCTCTGGAACCAAGTACTATATATTGATTCCAGCTGCCCTTTCCATCCTTGTTAACTGATTTTTCAGAAGAGATGGGGAAAAAAGGCACAGCCCTGCTGATGAATATGCAGTATTGTCTGGTGTAAAGCTGCGTGTTTATTATTTTCATCTTTTTTGGCTGTTCACATGCATTTTTCCTCTCTCTTGGTTTGTTGCAGATCCTGCAGGCTCTAGGGAAATCATATCATCCAGGCTGCTTCCGATGCGTGGTCTGCAACGAGTGCCTGGATGGTGTGCCATTCACTGTGGACTCTGAAAACAAAATCTACTGTGTCAGAGATTACCACAAGTAAGGACAAAATAAACAGCAGAGATGTTCCAACCAACAAGCCTCTAATTTAGTTTTTCAGCTGGCTAGGAAGTGCAGATTAGTAAAACAGGGGCAGGGTTGGAAGCTAGAAGTTTAAGGATGGAGCTAGACCCTAAAAATTCCCCACCTCTCCTCTTGTCCTGCCACTGACTTCGTATAACTCTGAGGAAGTCACATAATCCCTGGGCTTCGGTTGCCCCTTCTGGAAAGCAGAGAGAGTGACAAATCGTGCTCATGAAGTGTTCAGTGATGTACAAAATGAGTCCACTTTAAAGTAAGCCTGTGAATGCCTGTGGAAATCAGTGTGAGTTACTTCCTGAGTAGCTCAAGGGCTGAGTTTGACATTTAAAGGATCACCACTGAACCTGCAAAGCAAAGCAAAACTAAATTAAACAACTGATAAATCCCCTTTAAAAATCACTTGTTATTTAGACAGTAAAATAACATGGCTGTGCTCTTAGCTGATAGTTATGATATTAAAACTGCATACATTTTGACTCTCCTTCTGGCTTGCTTTGCTCCTTGCTCCGTTTTCTGAGCAGGGAGAGTATTAAGTGTCGCTCAGGCAGCCCTTGGAACTCTTCTGTGTTGTGCCAGGATTAGAGTTGTTATAATCTTGTTGCCAAGATTAGTGCCTCTGTGTGCCATCATTGTTCTGAAATGATGCATATTTCCTTGCAAATTAATTTAATTAATTGTTGTGTTATAAGGCCTTAAGAAACTGTACAGTCACACAGTATTTTCTCTGAGGTTTTCTGCCCTGAGGTTGTCACTTCTTTGGTTGTGTTTTTCTGGGGATGGTACTGCTCAGTTTCTCCTCATTCTCTTTTCCAAGTCTTTCAGTAGCAGCCAAGAATTTAACAGGGCATTTTGTATTTTTTTCTGGCACTAAGTGTAAAATATGAAGTCTCTTTTTGCCTGATTGAGCAACATATGCCAAGCGTTACTTAAAATCAATGCTAAAGTGAATTTATGATCTCAGGATGCAAAGCTTTTCTGTGCATAACTCATTCATAGCTGCAGCTTTTCATCTTATCATGGAGAACATACAGGCCTCTCTTTTTATGTTGACCTATAACTTGTCTTCAATTTCTCATTGTTATTGCAGAGTTTTAGCTCCAAAGTGTGCAGCGTGTGGACTTCCCATTCTGCCCTCCGAGGTGAGAGCCTTTTATTCCAGATGCCCTTGGAGAGGGAGTGTCACGTCTCAGGTCTTGCTCTCTTTCACACTGACCCTGTGTCAATAGGAATGTGTTTGTGGAAGGGGAGAGATGGTCAGTTCATCTGGAGTGCAACCTTTTGACCTAAGCTAGTACACTGTTTGTGAGATGTGACCCTTCTTCTGCTCAGTAGTGAAGCTTATTCTTCCTGGGCCAGGCTGCTTTTCTCATCTCCTGCAGGATTATTCTGCTGCTAGTTTTATGTTCAGGATAATTTTCCTTTGTGTCAGTAAATGCTGGTGAGACTCATGAATGACCTCTGTGTGACCCCTCTGGGACTAACTCACTTTAATACTTAAAGGAGATGAATCCTGGGCAAAACTACTTTCAGATGCTGAGAAACGTAATCTATTGAAATTACCAAATCATTAATGCATGATTTGAGGTAGATGTTACTGTTAAACAGAGGAAGTGTTGTTTTTCTGGTGTTAATTTTGAAGGATATCTGCAGTCAGTCTGTTGTGGAGCTTTACTGTAAAAATAACTGCAAGTGGCAGGATTTACTTGCAGTCTCCAACCAGCCACCCAAATGCTCACCATTCATTCTGTTGCAGGAAGCAATCTGCAGAGTGCATGTGTCTGATCCTGCTGTAATCCTTTGTCATTTCTGCTTTGCTCGGATGCTTACAGGGCTCTGATGAGACCATTCGAGTCGTGTCCATGGACAAGGATTACCATGTGGAATGCTATCACTGCGAGGTAGGTCAGCAACTTTCTTAGGGAGTGGGTGCTTAATGGTGATAACTACTATTATTTTTAAGATGGAAATAATTCTCCTGCCTTCCAGTGGCAGTAGATGAGCAATTCAAACCTTGCATTGTTCAACTCTCTTTATCGGTGGCCGAAAAATTTTCAGTTTGAGGACAAAAGTTTTTGCAGCAATGTGGTTTAGCTGCAGTTTCATTTGCTGTCCATAAAGTTATGGGCAAAGAGTTAATTATTGCTTCTAAAACTTGGCAGTTTATTTGTTAATGAAGGAAGCATGGTAACTTAGTTAGGTTTATTGATGCCTTTCAGAAGCCTTGAGCTCCGGATAGCATTAGTGTATCTGATTTCCAAGTCAGATAGTTCAATAATGCTAAGGTGATGACTGATCCTGAGGGGTGTAAGTTACCTTCACTCTCATGGGAAATGAATGTGTCATTGGGACTGGAGAAAGGATATGGCTGCACAAAAAAGAATTCCAGGAGATGCCAGCTCCAGAACAGCATGTGGTCTCCATGCAGGGCTTCCCAGAAAGCCTTCATCCTTCTGTGCTGTGAATGAAAAGAAATAGTTGTCTTCTCTCACTGTACTCATAATGGAGTGAAAAGAGGCTCTGACTCCACAGGCTGGTTTCACATCAGTACAGCTGTCATGTGAAGAGGTGAATCCAACCTGAGAGTGTGAGGACACATGAGCACCTTTAAAATACATGGGGTTGAACCTTGCCACAAGGTAAAGCTTATTCAATAAAACTGCATAAGACAAATTCATTCAAGGCTACCCATGCAAATGTCTGTGTCAGATGTTCTCCTTCTCATGGCACATGCTGGACTTACCAGGAAGGAGCTGTTAGCTGGGTGTCTTTGTCACAAAGTCACCGTCCTGGTTGCCAGACCCCAGCTGACCCTGGAAGACAAACACAGGCTCTAATAATTTGCTTGTCCTCTCTTTGCAGGACTGTGGGATGGAACTGAACGATGAAGACGGGCATCGCTGTTACCCACTAGATGAACATTTGCTTTGTCACTCCTGTCATCTGAAACACATAGAGAATGGCACAACCCCAGCAGCTGCCTACCAGCACCACTACTAGCCCACATGGCTGACGACAGAAAGCCGGGACAGGAGACTTGTTACAAGATCTCCCTCTCCCCACCCTCAGCTGATTCCCTGTGCATGTTTTTCGCCAGTTGACAATGTTCCTGTGAAAGGATATGAGAGATTTTTGCTGGATTCCCAGAGTTTGTATGCTTGTGGATTCCGGCTGTATCAAACCATGTCTACTTGACCAAGAATGTGGCATGTTATCTAAACTGGTTGGTTTACTTTTACGTGCCTTTTCCTGCTGCCTGGAGATTCCTCTTGGCTCATTTTGGAAGATTTTTCAGTGAAAGCACAATTTGCTGTCGTGCCTATGAACTCAGATCATGTCATGCACAATTACAAAGCCAGAGGCTGGCTAGTCTGCCTGCCTGCCTGCCTGCTGGGGACATCCCATCAGTCTACTGTTTCCTGACAAGCACATTTCATCAGGTTTCCTGGAGGACATCAACCTATTAGTACCAGTTTTTAGACAGTTTCTTTTTATTAATTCTTTAGGAAAAGAAAACAAAGGGTCTGTGCAACATGCCATGCTCAGACCTTTCAATTAATTCCCTGAACTCCAGTATCAAGCCTGGCTGTAAAAGCACCAACTTTCTGAGCACAAGCCAGGAATGCTGTCTGGCAACTGGAGGCTGACATCCCATTTCAAACAGAACAAAAAACTGGAACAGGCTAGGCTAAGCTACTGCAACGACTTGGGGCCCAGGCTGGTGTGTCAGCACGACACACAGGGGTCAGGCTGCTGTGTCAGAGTCTGAATAGCAGCTCGTATTTGGAAAGGAAAGGTTGGGATGCTGAAAGTGTGGACAAAGGGGAAATCCATCCTCATTCTTGCTTGCAGAGCTCCCTTTGGAAAAAAGGCTCTCCGTACACAGACACTTGCCTGAGTTTTGCAGTTTGTCCCCACAGCTCAGCCCTCAGCCTGGCCACTGCTTTCCAGGGTGTTGACCCTGCACAAAGCCCTTTCATAACGGTGCTTATTTAGAGCTCGGGGAGCAGACTCGAGGTTGTTATGACGGCTTTGTTACACAGGGATTTAGAGCCCAGCTCCACAACCTGAACTCAGATGAGTATGCTGGTATAAACAGATTTGCTCCCACGAATAATAACAGCTTATCTGAGCAAGGGGTTAGAGAGTTTGGTCCTTAATTTCTATTCTGCTAAGAAAGCAGAAAGATAAATCATTTCCTTTTTGACCCTCCCTCTGCTTTATGTTCAAAGAAATCTGCTCCCCCAGTATGTGTTACATGGATGATAGGTGTGCCTGCAGTGCATGTTCTGTACCTACCAAAGCTGTGCAGCCCCTCATGTACAGGTACAAAGTTTTTGTTTAAGAAAACACTCTTAATTTAAAGCCTTGGATGCGGTTCAGGATCTTAGCTACTCTTCTCAACATTTTGTGTGGAAAACTACATGAATCCTCATGTGTCTGTGCTAAAAATGTAAACTTGGTTCTGACTGGCAGAGGATGGGATGGCATTTTTGAAGATCATTTTTATGAGGAAACTACAATAAATTAGCTGAGCAGTGGCATCGGGACTCACAAAAAGTGCCCGTGCCGAGGACCCACTACGGTTCAACCAAACCTCTTTTCCAGTAGCATGAATGTAGCTTGAACTTCACTTGATGCAGTCAGACTGCCTCATGTACCCATCTGGAGCAGCACAGGTACCAGGCAAGCAGCAAGCTGCCTGTCTCTGCCTGTGCTAACCAACCAGCATGCCGTGGCTCAAATGTGAATGTCCAAAACTGCTTGGTGGTTTTGGCATGGGGTGTCATGGGGATGATGGACCACCCAACCTCCTGCCCCATTCAGCTGTGACCACCTCTGCCTGTTTGCTGCTGCTCCTCGAGGTAGGAATGGCAGCTTGTGCCTGGAGCTTGGTCCTGTGCTGGAAACCACCCAGATATGCAGCCCCTCAGCGAGTGACTGAAAGCTCAAGGGAGGGAACTTGCCCACTGTGAAATACATGCCTTCTGAGAGTTTTACCTGTGAATTTAGAGGAGGTAAAATTCACCCCAATTATGTGAGCCCCCTAGAGCCTTAAATTTAGCCTCCAAATGCTGGTTAGTGAAGGGATAGGAGCCAACACAAAATGTAATTCAGGCAGTATGGATTGGGGGCAACAAAACAGCCAGGGCAGATCCTGTTGTCCTCTCACCTTGGTGCATTGGATCACTTGTGCCCTGCAATGCAGTTAGGCCAGAGCAGGAAGAAGGGGAGTGTTCAAGGTGTGATTGTGATCTTAGGACTGTCTGAAGGGACTGAGGTGGAAAATAACACCAGTTCACATTTGTGGTAAATAATTCAGGTAGCCCTGGGCAGATGGCTCCCCTGCTCAAGCTTCTTTTGGCAGTGAAGGCAATGACATATCAAAGTGGCTTCTGGAAGTGAGCTGGAAACACCAGCATTGGTCAACTGTTGCTGCCTCAGAGAGCAGCTACTGTATGGCTCTTGCTTTGGCTAGTTCTTGATTTTACAGAGCAAGCCCCTGTGGACATTTTTTGGCCTTTTTTTTTGTAAGGATCTGAAAACACTAGTGGGACCGATATTTTCTTTTCAAGCTGCGGCTTAAACTTCTGTCTCACCCTTGCAGCCTTCTCATAATCTAAAGTAATCAGGAAAGAAGGGAATGAGGAGAAGGACAATTTTCCTTTGTGGAAAGCCTTGAGCAGCCAGTTTGTGGTGAGCTGTCTTGCAGAGCCTTCTTTGCATCACCAGAAGGTTTGGCCTTGGCTCCCACACAGTGTCTTCTTCCCCCTGTCCCCCTGTCAGCCATCCCATATCCCTCAGCTCTGAGGAAATGAAGGCTGCCCTACTTTCAGTTTTGAGGTCCCCTATAAATTATTAAGTGCCAACGCTCTCCTGTTATTTACAAATAGCTAGAAATGACTGTTTGAAGCTGTTGAAAAAGGAGCCTTGTGGGTTTGAAGCTAAAGCATCTACTGCATTGCCCTGCACCCGTGTGTGCTAACTTGCACTGCATCTGCCTTTGGGAGTTCGAATTTTTTTAAGCTCAGTGTTTTTTCTCCCAGGCTGTGAGTGTCTGAGTCCCTGTTGATTTTCCCCAACTTGTCCCTGGCTCTACAGCTGCCTGACAGTGGGTCCAGCACGGGGAGAGGCAGGGGCATCCTACACAAGGGAGACTTCTCCTGACCCTCTGCCAGCCATCTGTGGAGCCTTCAAGCAGCTCCCCCAAAGGGAAAAATTCTGGAGCTGGAGGTGTGAGGCTTTGCATCATCTGCAGAAGAATTTCAGAATACTTGTAAAATTCCCTCTGTCTCCTGGCTGATACGTGTTGGGTTTTGCTGTTCACATGAATCTTGTTGTCTTTTAATTTATTAAGATGCTGAAATGTGCTGTGAAAAATAAGTCTTGATTCCTCGCCCAGCCAGTTCTTCTGACTGGTTTTAAGAGTGAGGGACCCTTGGAAGTCCCATTGTGCTGGTAATGAGTAACTCTCATGCAAATAGTTATTCAAGTGAATTCCCTGAAGGCTGCTTTCAGGAACCAGAGCTTAAGAGATTTGTTCATTCAGATCATGCTGTTAAATTTCTGTTGCTTAGAATACAGAAACTCATTTAAATAGGGAATTTTGCATAAGAGCAGGGGGAAAGCCCCAGCTGTAGAAGCAGCAGACATTTTTGTGTAATTTAAAGTGTAAGAAACACCTGTGATCAAAGCGATTTAGGAAAGTACTCTGATGTTAAAACACAGGGAACAGCAGTTTCAAACACCCTGGTGAGGAGCATTTGAAGAGATCTGTGGCTCTTCAGTTTCTGAGTTTGGTTTGGGAGCTTTTAAAATGTTTTCCCAGTCTTTTGGGGTTTAAATGATTTTATTTTTTTATAGGTCTTTTTACTACAAAGTGAATAGCTGCTTAGTTTGGAAATGGTGGAGTTTCATCAACATCAGGTGTGCTGTGGTAGCCTTGAAAGGGGCAAACTGGGCTTCCAAGAGCTGGTATGGCTCTGGCTGGCCATTCAAATAAAATGGATTATTTTTGGCTGCTGAGGAAAAAAAGTCCCGTCTCAGCCTTGACTGCTTGCTACGTGCTTGCCTTTGGGGTGGTGTGTGTGCTGTGTCTCTGTGTGGCACATGCTGCCAGCGAGACACCTGCCTTTCAGACCTCTGCCCACGCCAAGTGCTTGTAGGTGCATCCTAAGCAACTTTCAGTGTATGAATGTAAGGACAAGTTGACCCAGGCGTCATCCCTGGGAAAGCATCTCAAGTCAGTACCTGCAGGCAGGGAAGGGCTACAGCCAGATACACGTTCCTCTTCCCCCATCCTCTGAGTGCCTGCATCACTGGGAGAAGCTGGGAAGGGGTTTGCATCTCTCACTGTGCAGCATTCATGTGCTCATTTCTCTTTTCTCTTTCTGAGTGCAGCGGCACTGGTGTGTTACCAGAGCTCCCTGGGCAGACTCTTCCTGCCGTGAGCCCAGACACAGCCTGGGGCTGCTCACCCACCCTTTTCACATCGAGAAGCAAAGCTTTCCTGAGCGATAAAAAGCCTTACCCACTTTCTTCCAGGGCAGCCAGAAGCTCACATGGGAATATGTATCCGTAGCTCACTAAAGATGAGAGGTGGGAAGAAAGTGTCCCTGCATGGAAACACATGGTGTGGAGCCCTGTGAAGGCAGGAATGCCCTGGCAGAGGAGAGATGACTGGGCTGCAGTTCCCAGCCCTGCTGGCACCAGCCCTGTCCCCATGCAGCAGGTCTGCAGCACACGGCTGGGCAGGGATCCAGGCACACACACTCGGGCTGGGGCTTTCTGTGTCCAGAAAGCACATCCAGGTCCTGGCTAATGGTACTGAACGGTACTAATTATTTTATGTCTCCTTCAAAGCTCAGCTCCAGGAGAGAGCGGTTTAGGATTTGTGCTGGTGTAACTAACCTTAGCCTCCTGTGAACACAGCCCTCTTTTCTTCTGTGCTGTTAAGTATTTATAAAGAATGAAGACCAGTAGCAGAACAAAGCCACTGGCCTGTTGTGATTTCAGTGATTAAAGACAATATCTTAAGCAACACCCGGAGTCAAGTCTTTCCTAAAGTGATGATGATTGTGATCACCCACAGTCCACAGTGAGGGAGTTACACTGTGAAATGATGGTTTGCCAGCCTCTGCCTTCCTCCTGTCCCCCCCCATCAGTGGCTGCAGAAGGGACTGGTCGGGGGGGAAACCTCATCAGTGGAGTTCCCTGAGGATTTCCAGTCCTTTGCAGGCAGATGGAATTTGCTGCAGCCCCATTGGAGATCCTGGCCTCAGGAGCTGGGGAGGGATGTGCTTCATGTGGGAGCAGACTCCGGTCCCAGTATGGGGGTCTCCTTTGCAGCGTGGGTGGGGATGGATTTTTTGGATAGCACTCCCATGGCCTGGGGAGGCAGGCAGGCACATGGTGCCCTCACTGCTGTCAGCAACCTGAAGGGTGGATGTTCCTGGATGCTGTTGGACCAGCAGCACCACAGCAGCATGAAGCTATCAGCTAATATGAAGCAATTAAGTAGGAATAACTAATCAGAGTTCGGTGTTCCCCCTCCTTAAGGCAAGAAGCTGCCCAAACCCGGGGTATGATACCCAGAGGGCTGCATCCCATGGGATCCCATGGCCAGGAGGTGTCCCAAGCTCGCTCGGTGCCAAACCTTCCTGGCCTGGGCTGGAGACACAGTGCCCAGGGGGACCACAGCTGTCTGAAAGGTGGTGCCAGTGATGGGGGAGCTGCCAAGGGCAGGAACCCCTGGCACACCACCCAGCTCTGGGGAGGATTTGATGGTCCCCACGCTGTGGGTATAGAATCAATTGGTTTGGAAAAGACCTCCAGATGAAGTCCAACCCTTGATCCAACACTACTCTTGTTTACTGAGTGCCATGTCCAATCTCAGTTTAAAAACCTCCAGGGGTGGTGAATCCTCCACCTCTCTGGGCAGGCCATTCCAATGCCTGCTTACTCTGTAAAGAACTTCTTTCTAATATCCAACCTAAATTTCCCCTGGCAGAGCTTAAGCTTATACCCCCTTATCCTACTGCCGGCTGATGGGAGAAGAGACTGACCCCACCTGGCTATCACCTCCCTTCAGGTGGTTGTAGAGAGCGATGGGGTCACCTCTAAGCCTTCTCTTCTCCAGACTGACCACCCCCAGCTCCCTCAGCCTCTCCCCACAGCACTTGTGCTCCAGCCCCTTCACCAGCCTCACTGCCCTTCTCTGGAAGGGAACATCCCTCCTGGACTGAGGGGCACATACTGGGCACAGTGTGAGGGTTCCCTGCCAGTCAGGTCAGTGCTGGCTGCAGGCAGTGCCCTCTGCCCCAAATCTGGCAGGGAAGGGGAAGGAGGGGAGTGTGGAAGACTTCTAGGCTGAGGACACCTTTGGCCTGGGAAGGATGCTGCGGTGAGCATGGGAAAGTGGAGAGAAACGAGTCTAAAGGCCTTGCAGATGCATGGGAAAGTAGAGGAAAAAAGTAAAACAACTGAAAAACAAGATGTGTTTTGAGTCTTGCCAGCATGAGGAGAGATGTGAACTGTGTTATCAGGAGATGGTCTAAGACTTGTGGCTTGGCTAATAGTGTGACATGTGTAAGCGTAAGAACCATTTTATTGACAGAAGGCTCCTCTTTTATACTTTCTCCTTTCTGTTCTTCTACTTTCCCGTGCAAGGCACCAGTAGACTGGTTTTTCTCCACTTCCCTGTGCTCACAGCAGCATCCTTCCCAGGCCAAAGGTGTCTTCAGCAAACTGCACAACTACAATGACAAGTAAGGTACAACAATTCCTGTTAGTACTGTGTAAACCTGTATTTGTACAC
>JAWWEE010000074.1:44889477-44918619 GCA_035221455.1 Xenops minutus
TGTCTGTGTGTCTGTCTGTGTGTGTCTGTGTGTCTGTCTGTGTGTGTCTGTGTGTGTGTCTGTGTGTGTCTGTGTGTGTCTGTGTGTGTCTGTGTGTGTCTGTTTGTCTGTGTCTGTGCGTGTCTGTGCGTGACTGCGACTGTGACACTGTGTGTGTGTGAAACTGTGTGTGTGTGACACTGTGTGTGTTTGTGTGTGTGAGTGTCTGTGCGGTTCTCCTTGCCAGCACAGGGTTCCCTCAGCCCACCTGTCCATCACTCTCCCATGGGCACAGCTGCTTTTTTTTCCCTTTTTTGTGGTTTGATGGTTTTGATGCCAGGTAAGGAGTCTGAACTGTGATGACTTTGAGCTTTCGGGACTCTTCTCCCGTGCTAGTGCCTGCTGTGACTTTTCCAAATAAATTGTCATAACCTCCCAGTGTATTTTTTTTATTCAAACAAGTGTTTTCTCAGGGAAGGATGTAACCCTTTGCACGTGTGTGCGCCAGATGTTTGTTTGCTGCCTTTAATACAGTAGAAGTTGCGTAACCTAAAGCAGTCCAAAGTTAACACTGCAAGAGGCATCTCCATTATAAACCCTGACACGGGCCAGTTCAAACTCCCGTGGAGGTTACTCTGAGCAGGACACTCTTCAGGACTGAAGCTGAAATTGAGGTGTCTTTCTGTGTCCTGAAGGCGTTCTCAGGCTTTTGACCTCTAAATAGTAACTTGAGACTTCATAACTGAGTTACTGATTCCATTTTCAGGCAGCAGTATCTGCAAGTGATTATTAAGCCTGATTTAACTGTGCTTTGTGCTCTGTTAAATTTAATTTGACAGTCATCTTTTGAATTCAGAGCAAACAGATCTTTTGGAGGTCTGTATAAACAGTTTGTCCTAATACTGTTACGTGTTTCAAAGTCACTGGACTTCTCATTTTGATTAGGTAGTTGTGTGAGGATACTGGAGATAACAATATTGCTGAAGAGTAAGACCATCAGTGTTGGCTGAAAGACTTGTTTATTTGGCAGGAAGCTTTTCTTTCTCTTGTCGCCTAAACTGTATTTGTCTTTCTTTAAGCTGGTCTTGTGATCTTTTTGCCTGCAGAGGAGAAGAGATGAGTTGTGCTAGTAGCAGTTGTGTGGCTTGTAGTACAAAGTTGTTACTACTGAGAATTTTTTGAAGTCAAAGCACTCTTCTGGATGCAGGCTAGTATTCTCTCATTCAAGGTTCAGTCTTAGCTAAAAGTAAGCTTTGATCTTTTTAGAAGGTTGTCTCAAGCGTAGCTTAACATGAGTTTTTTCATAAACAAAATTGGTTTGTGTTCTGAAACACGAGCTTTTATTTTTATTACACCAAGTTGCGGTAATGGCTACAGGCTTTCTACTAAGTGTTTGAAGATATAAGGCCACAACTTGGGTGATCAGTCAAACTTACCAGGTTGACAAGGTCAAAGGAGAACTGAGAACTTTCTTCTGAGAAATCCAGGCTCGACTTCAGTTTGGGCATTCAATGGTAGCAGTGTTTGGTTCAGTTTTTTTAACTGACTGCTCATTCTCACTATGAAGAGGTCAGTTTGTGGAACTGTACCTCTTCTGGGTGTTCTGGGGGCCCTGTATGGATCTTCACTGACTGTAGTGCTCTGCAGGGTCCCGTGCTGTACATCCAGCTTCAGGTTCTAGCTCTGGACACAAACCTCTTGTGTTTTTCATGTTATCAAAACTCATGGTTCAAGCCCTTTGTACTTTGACCGGTGTTGTCAGTCAAGTTCAGGTAATACCTATGAAAATGCCGATGCCTCAGGTCTGTATTGCTGTTGGAACTAATTGAGTGGCACCAACAGTTACTGGGGGAAACTGTGAACGTGAAAACTGCTATCCATAGCTGCCATTTGTTTCACTTCTGTACTTACTTAACTTCCTCTTGTAGCCTCGGGATTAAATTGTAAAATTCAAGCAGCTGTTGCAGGTACTGCATCCACTACTGGTGGATGGTAGTGCAGCTACCAGTCCAGTTAATATATAAAAGCTGATTGTTAAAGCTGTTTGCAGAATAGAGAAAATTCTACCTGTTGTTTTGGCTCAGTTAAAAACTCTTTATGTTTTTTTTAACTTTTTGCTTGCATGAAGACTTATCTAGCTGATAGCCTTCTTAGTATCTTGTGGGTCCACGTGTTTCAAATTTAACTCCTCCTGCCCACGGTTATGTTGCTTTACATGTTTTGTGAAAGTGCTTGTCACTCTAGTAGTACTGCACTTGAACACAGTGCCTTCTGCTTGTCTGTGTTTGGGGAGAGGTCTTAAAGTGAATCTTGTCTTTGGCTTCTTTTTTTGACTTGTTTTCTAAAATGAGCTTTCAGAGCCTTTTTCTGCTCAATCTAAGAGGCTGTCAGGGTGAAACTCAGAGATGGTGGTTGAGCAGGAAGTCAACTTAAGCAGCAAATTACTTTTATTTTAAGTGAAATAGATATTATGTAGCTGTGCCTTTAATACATGCCTTTTTCTTATGGTATTTCCACTAGTGTTTTCTAAATCCTGTGTTTCTTCTCCCTGCTCTATGGGAGATGTTCCAGTTCTTTGAGCTGTTTCTGCTTGAGGAGAGTAATATTTATGGGAGGCATATAATTAGCACACCTGCTCACCTAGAAAATCTGGAATCTCTGGAGTGCTGAAACCACCAGCACTGTTACTTAACATGCTGCTGGAACTCTGTGCATAAAGTACCACCTTTCCTGTATCTCACTGCAGACCAGTTTGCCGCACTCAAGATACCAAAGGCATCCTTGCACAGTGCAGAGTGTGCTTTTGTCTTGCCTTATGACAGTATTTAGGGCTGACATCAAAGAGTTTTTCCTGCATTGGAGCATTGTTAAGTATTTATGGCGAAATAATCAATGGCTGAAGTAAGGGTCTGGCTGTTGAGCCCTAGGCTTAAGTGATATTGAGTGAAATAATCTCTTTAGTGGCCATTAGAGCATGATGGGTGCTCTTTCATGCTGTATCTGGACACAGAAATATTCCTATCTGTAACATCAGCCCAATTAAAATGTGAGATACTGCTGTGCATCATATTCATGCTATACAATGCTACTTTATAGTATAACTAATGAAACTTCCCAGCAAATATACAAACCAAAAAAATGTTATCCCACCTAAATGTAAATGAGTCTGACTTTACACTTGGTGTAAGCAAGCAGTGGTTTGTTCTTTTTTTTCTTGTTTTCTTTTATGTTTCTACTGTGATGGGAGTCAATACTTTTTTCCCCTCAACTTTGAATTGCAGGAATGACATCTACTGAGTGAGTTGCTTTATCTTTTGGCAGCAATCCACACGGTTTCATTTGGAGAAGATTATCAAATGAAATCCAAATCACCCTTTGTAATATTTGAAACATGAATTTGGTGGGTGCACTTCTTCAACACCTCTCCTTTTCTTGAGTGTTGTGAGTTATACTATCAATATAAAATATTTGCATTTATCCCTCCTTTTGTTCTTTGAGAAATCATTCATTATAGCAGTGATCAATTTTCCTTTATTTAAAAAAAACGGAAATAAAGCAACTCAAATGTTGTGAAGATTTTTTATGCTGTTAAGCTTTAAGGGAAGCAAGATACTGCTGATAGGAGTTCTTGATGTTTTATATGATTGTGGGCATCAGAGACAGTGTAGCCAAGGAGAAGGCAAGCTCCAGTGTCAAATATGAAGGTTATACAAAAGCAGAATGGGGCCTGGTGTGTGAAAACCAGTTCTAAAAGTAACTGCAGGCACTATGGGCTTCTATAAAATACAGCTTTCCTTATTTTTCACATAATACTAACATTGGGATTTTGATCTGTTCTTTATTTCATTAAAAGAATGGAATCAATCTGTCTGCAGATGCCTCGTCATTGTGAATGACCCTTTCTTCAGCATTTAATATTTCCTTGTCAGATAAATAAAATTAGTATGTGTGCTGTCTAAGCTTGGCATTCAGACTTGGTAGTGAGTAGGGTTTGTGAACAAACCCATTCTTGCATATGATGTTCATCAGCTTCCTTTCTGAAAGAGAAGTGAGAGGCAGTCATCTTGACTACAGCAATTTTACCATAGAAAAGGGCATCTAAGCAAGAATGGGACGACTAGAGTAGTTCTGGTAATTAATAAGGCTAATTAATAAGGCTGTAAATCAGCATTTGGGCTAAAGCCACTTCGAGTCTTGGCCTCTTCCTCAACTGTATTTTAGGAAACTTTGAACTTCTTACACAAATGAAGCAAGGACTGAGTGAATCATCTTTGTGCTGAAAACTTTGAAGATCACTGATTCTCCCCTTCTTCTGAAGCAAGGATTTATTTCACAGGGCATTAAGTTTTCCAGTCTGTGTGCAGTTGTATCTAAGGCAGTTTTTAAAGGTGACTCCAAGAGAGAAGTATTTGTTCAAGTTCTGTCAACTTTATAGGCTGGCAACTTGATTTCCTCTTTCCCCTGCATTCCCTCCCCCACCTCCACATCCAGGACATCCAACAAAATCATGCAGAGCGCCAAACCAGTCAGCAACAGTTCTGTTTCAGTGTGCTGCAAGCTGCTGTAGCCTTTTTGGTCCACTGAGCTGAAAACAGGGTTGACTTGTCTTTCATTCTCCATGATGTTTCTGTCACCAGATCTGGTCTTGAAGAGGACCTGGGGAAGGAGAACTTGGAATGTGAAACATACGTTTGTGGCTTTACTTAAACTACAGGTATTGTGTAAGAGGAGAGAAAGGTGATAAAGTTGTTGAAAGGTCAGTGGTAGAGGCAGGAGATAATGTGGCCTCGGATTTGAGAGAGACAAATGGTCTAGCAAAGCAGGGCATATGACATTTATTGAGAGACCAGGCATAATTTGCACTGGCAGCCTTGATTCTCTCATTTTTCTTTTCATTTGTGGATGATGAGGGTAAAAGCCTTCTTGTTCTTCAGGAAGAAATTTCTCTTCTTGAGTGTGGTAGAGAAAACATTTGTTTATATGACAAATATTAGACACTTGTAAACTTCTTGGTTGAAAATGGGCTGTAACTAATACACGTGAATCTCTGTGCTGAGACTATAATAGTATCATGGTGGTGGTGTCCTTTTAAAAAGAGCAGCTTTTAAAAACACTGATCATGGATGGAAATGCTGACTGCTCTGTATAGTGAGTGTAAATGTCTTGGCCATATTTCGCTCTTTATACAGACTATTCAAAAACTGAAGCTATTAGTCTCACTACTTTCTTTGAACACTATTCACAACCTGATATTAAAAGATTTTTTCAACTTATTTTGCTTAAGATAATCAGATGAGGAAGAGCGCAGAAGCATCTTGAAGGTGTCACAGATTCAATATTAAACATTGCAGTGTCTCTTTTCCGGTTTTTGTGGGGTTTTAGCTAGAATCTTTGTCAGCTGACCTCCCAGAAAAAGCCAAGTGTTCAACTAAACCAGTGGAAGTTAAGTGGCTGCAGCTTTCTCTTGTGGAAAAACTGCCTCCTGCTAACTAGCAATCGTTTTCTGACTGCACCTTATATAGTATATCCTGTTTTCTTTTTAAACTCTTTAACAAACTGAGCGTTTATGGGTGTCTTTAAGCTTATATTGCCCCTGTTCTATCTGTGTAAGATAAAAACACCATAAAAACAGCTCCCATTATTGCTGTGAGATTCCCTTAAAGAGCCAGGGGTGCATATGTGCACTTCCTCAAGAACAGGAGCAGTGAAAGCAAAGCTGGTGTTTTGAGGCTTCAGAATTCAATGAACTGCGTGTTTGTATTTCTTGCTCTGATGTTTTTAATTTCAAACACAAAGCATTTAAGGTGTGCATTTAATGTGGGTACATGAAAGATTTAAGAAGGCTGATTTACAAAGGGAATACTCTTGATGTGTTTCCCATTTTAGGATCCGTAGACTATTTTTCCTGTGAAGAAGTTAAATGATCTGATGAACAGTTAACATAACCAGCTGGAAAGCAATTAATAGTTATGTTGTATGGTGGGGTTTTTTAAGTTCAGTTAAGCATTTGGAGTCCTCTGGCTTTCCTCAGAATGCACTGAGAGGTTGTGGAATCATCATCCTTGGGGAGAATCAAAGCACACACTAAGAAATAAGGTTTCACTTTGAAGTTGAATAGAAGTTGACCCTGCTTTAAGGGGGTGGAAAGTGAGGTGTTGGACGTGTTAATAGGGGTCTAGAAGACCTCTTTCACAGGGCTCTTTTGTGGGTTAACCCTGACACTGACACAGCTCTATCATTCCCCCTCCTCACCTGGATTGGGGACAAAAAATACAAGGAAAGACTCGTGGGTCCAGATCCAGGATTGCTCACTGGGCAATTACTGTCATGGGCAAAACAGACTCAGCTGGGGGAAAGTAGATAATTTACTGCCAATCAAATCAGGTAAGATAATGAGAAATAAAACCAAATCTTAAAACCACTTTCCCCTTCTTCCCTGACTCAGCTTCACTCCTGATTTCCTCTACCTCCTTCCCTTCCCCCAGCAGCACAGGGGGACAGGAAATGGGGTTTGTGGTCTGTTCATCACAGTGTTGCTGCCACTGCTTCCTCCTGAGGAAGAGAAGTCCTTCCCCAGTGAGAGTCCTTCCCACAGGCTGCAATTATCCATGACCTGCTCCAGCATGGGTCACTGCCATGGGCTGCAGTCCTGCAGGAGCAGACTGTTTCAGCATGGATCCCCTAGAGGATCCCAAGTGCTGCCAGGAGCCCATCCACTGTGGGCTTCCCACATCCCCCTGCCCTGCTGTGGGGTCCTGCACTGCTGGGCTCGACCTTGGCCAGCCGTGGGGCTGTCCTGGAGCCAGCTGGCATTGGCTCTGTTGGACACGGGGCAAGCCTCTGGCAGCTTCTCACAGAAGCCACCTCTGTAAGACCCCCTGATACCAAAACCTTGCCATGCAACTCCAATACAGACTCTTCTGATCTAAATTAGGATTGTAATTCAGCTGTCTGAAGGATTAGAAAGAACTACAAGATGTGAAGAAGTACAAGATCTATTTAGGGAGAAGGAGCCTAAAAATACCTACCCTGTTACTAGATCAAGAGTTTTAAAAGTCTGACCTCATGTTTTGTCAAGGCTTAAACTAAGAAAAATCACTATAAAAGTCAAGAGCACTAGTTTTTTGGGCATTTTGTTTGTTTGCCGAGCATTTTCTATGGAGACCTACAAGCCATTTCTGCAAACCTCTCCTGTCATAGCACAGTATCACATGTCTGACTTCATGCAAATATCTCAACAGATGTATTTGTAAGGAGTCCTTCTGAAAACTGTGTTTAATTTTATGGCTAAGGTTTTACTGCATTTGGGGTTTGTGCTGGCCTTGTCCTGGGAAGGACAAGAGAGAGGGGGATGAAGGCTGCACAGGCTGTCAGTGTGTGATTTAGGTGGTGGGGAGAATGCATGTTGTACCACATGTGTCACGTACACCCGGCTATCAGATGTGGGAAATGGTAGTGTTGGGGTACCTGCTTCAATCAATTAATGTGCCACTCAACTTTGGCATTTTTAATGTATTGTTTCCAGTGGATTCTTACAATAGGAATGTAAAACAGGTATGTTCATCACTCCAGGCATTATTTTTATGTTTACCAGACTTGCATTAGGGATGTGGTACTTCAGTTTCTGGTATGTTAGGAAGTCTTTGGTTTAAAAAGTTTTGATTTTGAGTTTTGGTTTTGGCTTATCAGACAGACTTCGAGCTTACAGGAATTAGTGTGGACTCATTTTCATGCCTTTGCCTTCTGGTAATAAAGAATTAAGATTCTTAAAAAAGCCATGAATTTTGCAATAACCGATTAGCTGGAGTGGTTGGTTTGTTTGGGATTCTTTTTGGCACTGTAAACATCAGTGGCTGTTGGGAAGTAATCCAGTGAGAATTTTATTTTGCAGCTGAAATAAGGTGTAAAATTGATTACTCTGTCTTCAGGTGGTGAAGAACAAACAAACCCAAAGTAGGTTTTACTCAACCAGTTCCTTTTTCCTCTCCATTCTCTTAAAGGCATATAACACCAGAGAAGTTCTATGTGGAAGCCTGTGACGATGGAGCAGATGATGTGCTTGCTATTGACAGAGTGTCCACAGAAGTCACTCTCACAGGTACTCTACTCACCAATATTTCTCACTGTGTTGTGTGGAATACTGTGTCCCTTGCCACATCTGTGCTGCTGAAGTCTCCTGAAACAAATAGTCTAAGGCTCGGAAGGAATGCTCAGAACTGGGAGGCACAAGCACTTACACTTGGTTTGTCACTGATGCCTTGATGGTTTCAAAACAAAGCTTCTGGAAGCTGGCAGGGCAACACATTATTGAGGAGTCTACTTGCTATACTGTCATGTGAATGAGCTTGAATTTATTCAGCTGATTGACTAATTTGATTAAACATAAGAAATTGGGTTGGAATGCTTCCACATTCTTCCCCCAAGCCACTGTCAGGTTTTGCTTCTTTTACTTAAGACTAACAAAACTTGATTTGACCAAGAAGCTTTGGAATTTTAATAGTTTTCCAATATAGTAATGAAGGAAGCAGTGTGAAATTCTGATGTTGTTTTCTTCTGCTTTTCAGTTAAGCAAGATGTTCCCCCTTCAGCTGTCACAAGACCTATATTTGGTATTTTGGGAACAATCCGATTGGTGGCAGGTAAGGAGAGCAGACTTGTGCCCTTTAAAAATACTTAGGCAAAGTACATTGCTAAAGAAGTTTTTAAAGGCAGAAATAGTATTTGCAAGTCCCTGAAACTGCACTTACATCAGTATGATTGGCTTTCCTTGTGTCTGCTGGAGGATGGAGGTATCCAAACAAAGATTATCATATATGTTCACGTCCCTCTTAAACCAGGAGGTGCTCTAAAGCCAAGGTTAACCAGAAGTTGTTTGACTTTAGGGAATGTATTTCAGATGAGTGCAGAGAACCTCATCTGCATAGTCTTCATAACTGTTTTAGCTGCAGGATTTGATGCACCAGTCAAGTTGTGAAGTTTGACTTTAGATTGATCATCTTGGTACACAAGTAGCTGAGAGTGACAGGGTGATAGACCAGTAGATATGGCTGTTCAAGTAGTGATTGTGTTCCATCTACCCTACAAATACACATAAAATTCAACAGGAATAGAAAAAAGGCAGACTGGGCAATTCTAATTCTGAGGAGTTGTAGGATAAGGTAAGAATAAGCTGTCTGTTTTTCTTAGTGTCTCAGTAGTGTTCAGATCTAAGCAGTCACTGCTGTAAATAAACCTGATGCATAAAGTGTAAGATTTCAGGAAAGTAAGCATTGATACTCAAAAAATTCTTTGTTAGATTTTATTAGAGCTGAGACTGAAGCAGTCTGGAAAATGATGTTATAAGGGACATGCATGCTGAATAAAATCTCCATACATAGAAAGAATTTAAGATCACTCCCTGCAATATTCTCAACGGAGGCAAAGTATCATTGTGTTGAATGCAGTGACTTCTGACAGGATCTTAAAACTACTGAACTTTGTGTGCTCATATTCTAAAGAATTGTGGATCTTGCAGGGTAAGAGCAATGTTGATGGACACCTCTGTCTTAGGTACTTGACAAGCCCTGACTGTTTTAAAACTGAACTGCCCCACAGGGGAATTTTCACCATTTACAGGCTTGGTAATGACTTCTATTCATCTGACTGAATGTTAAATTAAATATAGAATATGCAAGTCTCTTAAAAGCTGTTTTTTTTTCATTCTGCCCCCTAGAGCTTTGCACTGAGTGTTAGTATAGAGCTGTCAGGCTAAAAATGGTATCAGTTAAAGTAAATGTTAAGTGCTATTAGACAGTTCACTGCTATCTGTTAGCTGTAAAACTGGCCCCTTATCTAGCAAGGCAGTATCTTTAACAAATATAAATATTCTTTGTCTTTTACAGTATTAAGAGTAACCTTTTTGTTCAAAAACAAGATGACACTGAAATAAGATAGGCTTAGAAATAAGCCTGTGTTGTGTTACCCAAAAAGTGTAAGTTAATTGCTTTGAGTGAACTGTCCATGATTATGGGGTTTTTTTGCTTTGTTGCTTACACAACCAGGAAAACAACAAACTTCCTCTCTTAAATTATTAAGAGAAACCAAATTCCCTGTGTTCCCTGTTGAACCTGCTAGGATGAATATTGTTCTCAGGATAAGTTGAATAGTTTTTTTGGCTTTTGAAGCATGCTTCCTTTCATGTATTTTGGACTTGCTCTGTGCTTTCCAAACCATGTTCAAGAGCATTGGCCTCTTTCTGCATTTGCAAGCCTGAAGACTTTCAGACTCTCTGATCAGAAATAAGAGTAGGCGATGCTTTTTTTATTTTGTCCATTTTTTTATTAAATTCCTTAAACTAAATGAGTAGCTCTGTGACCATAAAGAAGTGAGTAGCTTAGCAAGTGGATTTTTCTTCTGCTCCAGCCCCTATCTGTTAAGGACATAAAGTCCTGGGTGTCACTTGAAGAAGCCTCATCCCTTCCTATTGATTTCAGTTTTCTGGTGTACTTACAGACTGTTTTTCTTAATATGTGCATCTGTTTGGAGGGGTTTTTTAATTGTTTTTTCTAATTCACAGGCACATATCTTATTGTAATAACAAAAAAGAAAAAAGTAGGTGAGATTTTCAGTCATGCAATCTGGAAAGCAACAGACTTTGACATCCTGTCCTACAAAAAGACCATGCTGCACTTAACTGATATTCAGGTAGGTGTATTGATTAGGGGAATGTGGAGGAATGTTAGCCTGTGTTAAGGTCAACTACCACAGGACTTAACTTGATGAAGCTATGAATTTTTTTAAGAAGCTCTTTGAACCATACACCTTTTTTTCTGTTTTGTTCAGGCTACTAGAGTGGATGTAGTATTTTGTGTAGGTGTATATAAAATTAAGGCTTTTAAGATTGATAAAGTCATATTGTGCAACTCAGAATATCACCCACAGTGCACAGATGTGCATTTTTGCTCCTTTTAAGATGGTACACCCTTCTCAAGCTTCTCTTAAGTCTTTCTTGGCAGCTTTGCTATTCTGATCGCCCCTACCATAAGCTGCATTGCTGTCATCTTATCTGTCTTGCTTAGTTAGTGGAATTGTTCAACTACATAATTTACCAGCAAGGAAGAACTGATTGGGGGTTTTTTGGATGGGTTTTTAGTTGTTTGTTTGTTTGAGAAAGGGAGGGAAAGGTTGAGGATTGTTTAAAACATATGTGCAGTGGATTGATAAACTGCAGGTAAGGGTGTCTGACCAATGGAGCTGAAAAGGAATCTGATGCTCTTTCAGGAAAGGAATGAGGTTAGTCAGAACTAGAGCCAGAACACAGGTTAGTTATTGGGGTGATCTTGGCAGTAAATTACAACCTTGCTTTTGCATTGCCATCTTGTCTTTTTGACTGAATGGTTTGCAGGGAAACGAAGTTGTTATTGTTAGTTTAATCTCAATAGCTGTTTACCTCACAGGAATACTGTTCTCTGCTCTCTACTGTTCTTGCAGAATGTGGTTGCAGTGTGCTAGCTGCAAGTTACCAGTGAACTGATATCAGAGTTTGCAATCTCATGGTTTCCTTCTTGTATGGTAATCTCTGGATGATGTCACGTATTGCTAGAGCACTAGCAAAATTCATCTCATCACTTCAAAAAGTAGTGGTAGCTTATAAGAACAAACTATTTCGATGGTAATATGAAGCATTCTTCTGTCCTCTTTTTCTCCTCTCAACAGTTGCAGGACAATAAAGTATTTTTATCAATGCTTAACCATGTCTTGAGCGTGGATGGGTTTTACTTCTCAACAACCTACGACCTAACACACACTCTGCAACGATTAGCCAACACGAGCCCAGAGTTCCAGGAAATGAGCCTCCTGGAGAGGGTAAGCATTTCATTTGGCTAGGGGTCTGTGTCTTGGAAATTGTCAGTCAGTGTTGCATGGCTTGAGTTTACTTTTTGCAGATGATATTTAAATGATGTCAGTGTTTTAGCCAAACTGTTGTGGCTGAGCATACTGGCCCACCCTTCCTTAAGGCTCATAGCTTGTGAGCAGCATGACATTCTAGAATCTGCTCCAATGTGATGTCATGCTTCCAGATCAGGCAGTTGGAAATACTTTCTGCAGTCTGCTTTAAATGGATTTTTAAAAAAATATGAAACTTTGCCTCTGATTTCAATATTGAACACTTATAATTGCAATAAGGAGGAACTAAGCAGAAAAATTGAGATAAAGCAAGTAATTCCTTTGACCTAGAATTCAAGGGAGGAATACAAAGTGGAATAAATGGTACTTGTCTCCATATTGTTTTCCAAGATAATGTGGAATAGAACTGTGGGGTTTATGACTGTTGGTCTTGGAAAGTTGTATTCCAAAGTATTCCAATTCCTTATGTCTGAAGCATGCATTTAATATGCAGCTTTTGTTTTAAAGACAACAGCCAAATGCAGTCTGGGCTTGAAATTCTCTTGTGTTTCCAGAGTTCCAGAATCCTTAGTCTGGTAACTTACTATAGTGCAGTGTAAACAAGATCTAAACTGCCTAGACACCGAAATACCAAAACCTTGGAAGTCAACAGCACTTTTTGTTTGCCTAAGAGGTGGCAGTGCAGTCACTGGTGATTGTTGTCTCTTAGTTTCAGTAACTCTTTAAGGTGGGGAAGCAGTATACTTCTATATTGCTTTTTTGGGGTGTTTTTTTAATATTGGAAAAAGTGTTTATATTTGGGGACTATTTTGCATCATCAAACGCTGCTCTGGTAGTGCTCTTGGCAGGGAGAGCAGTTGCTGACATGAAAGGATGGGTTTGCTTTTAAAATTGCAGCACTCCAGAAGGTTATTTGAAAGACAAAGTACAGTAAAAAGGCATCAGTTTCAAGGAAATTCATATATTAGATGGTGAAAATTACTTCAGTGTAATTTCATAGTCCCCTGGCTGCAGTTTAAAAGCTTATCAAAAGGATGGTGGCAGTTCTGGGCATCTCCAGTTCATCTCTGCAGGGAAGTCTAGGCTGTGTTTGGTGTGGGAGTGTTTCTATTTGATATCTGTGGGTTTGTTGCTTTTTTAACAGTACTGGCAGAAGGAAACCACCCCAATACAGGGCCACCAAAGAATTGTATTGTGTTCTTTCACTAGTTCAAGACACTGAAAGTAGAATTTGACCAGTTTCTGGCACATAGCTTTATTTATTGTTTTCTGTTAGATAAAGGACTGTTGGAGCACTGAGCTTGAATTAATTCTCATCACCCTCAGTAATGTATTGTGTGCCTGCCTCATCTTAAGGTTGAGATTTATGCCACATCTCCAGAGCCTGCACTGTGTTCTGCAGCAAATCTTACTTCTGTGGCTCATCTGGTAGCTTTCTAGAATGTGTTCAGCAACATGCTCAGATTAGTTCTTAGGTGAATTAGGAGTAGGAAGTACATGAAGTTAAAGGGGGTAATTTATCCAGTGGAATAAAAATACTTTTGTCTTTTAAACAGTGAGTATTGTATAAATTTCAATTTCCAGAATTGTTGATTATTGCATACAGGACTCGTGTTTTTACCTTCCAGCCATTTTAAGTGTTTTACCTTGTGCTGCTCTTGAAATTTTGGGTAATTTCAAATCCTCTCTACTTAGGGCAAAGGTTGGAATGTTCATCCAATAACTGCAGCTCAGTTGGTAGTGGTTTAGTGTGCCTGAAGTGTTAGGGAACACCCTAAAGGATTGGAGAGGGCTGTTCTTCTTTTAATTATTTGTATTTAGATTTCTAGTTGAGGATATGAAGGGTACTGATGAAAGAAGGGCATTTCATCTCCATTTATATCTGTTCACCTAAACTTGTGTGATGCATGGATACTGTGATACTGCCTCTGTGTTGAATTAAACAGAACTGACAGTCTCTAAAAGCATGTTGGCTTTTTTCTTGCTGCAGGCAGATCCACGGTTTGTATGGAATGGACACCTTCTTAGAGAATTTATTGCTCAACCAGAGGTAAACACTTTGTAATGATTAGAGTAATAGAGAACAAACACGCTTTTACTACAAGTGTGCAACAGTTTTTTGTAATTCTGTCTCTTTCAGACAGCCAGAATCTAGTATAACGTGGCTATTCATCACCTAGTTTAGCACAGTGAGTCTTCTGCTTTCAAACTTCCAACTTTATGTCCATGTCCTCAGTAGTACTTCTAGAAAGCTGACTTTTGGAAGTGTCTGTATTTGAAGAGACTGTGCTGTGAAGATACCTGCTCATATAAACCAAAGGGGAAGTTACACTGCATAGCATGTGCTTCTTGAGCATTTTGAATTCTAGCTACTTACTTACCTTTGGGGATAGGCAGGGCTCAGCCCCTCACTTGTTTTCTAAGACTGTGCCACATCTTTCTCCATGAGTGCAGTTCCAACTCTGTTTGCCCAATGAATAGGTCATAAAGCTGGTAATTAAGAGTAAGAATGACCATTTAAATTCTTAGTTTATTTCAAATATAGACTATCACAATGTAACCTTTGAGTTCACTTAGTCCAGCAAATACAAGTGAGTAACCATGAGCCACAGCTGTGGTACCCTCATGAGCAGACTGTCCAAGCTCCTCCCTGCTGGAGACATCAGCTGTGCTAAACTTCTTGAGCTGTGTGCACTGCAACAACCTCCTCTGCCCATCAGTGCTTCTCATTTATGGAAGCCAATGATGCACTGCTCCTATTCCTGTCTCAGTAACCTGGGGAGATGTGCTGTTACACGAGACTGTTCCAAAAGGCTGGATTGTGCAGGCCTTCTGGGATGGGAAGACAGGAATTAGTGAAGGGCTGTTGTGCATATTTCAGAGGCGTATGACTGGGTGTAAGGTTTGGATAGTGCTATGCAAACAAAGCTTGGGAAATGGGAGAGAAGCTGTGGTGGGAACAGCAAAGACAGCCAAGTGTGGCTGGTTAGTGAAAACAGACGTAGGAGGCAAAACACAGAAGCTGAAAAGGGAGATAACACATGTGAGGGGAAGCACAGCCCAGCAGTGACTACAGGTGGCTTGCTGCAGGAGCAGTTGTAGGTAATGACAGGTGGGATTTCTGGCTTCTAGTACTGGAAAGCTTTAAAGTTGCCTTGAAAGACCAAGATATTCAGGAATGGCAGGATGGGAGAAACCCTGGAACGAGCATTTTGAGTATTAATCACATAAAAATACATCCTGCTGAAATCCTGTGTTGGTAGCTACTATCCCTGCATACATCCTACTGTGGAGGTGAAGCAAATACCATGTCAAAGGTTTTAGGCATGTGCTGCTTTTTATCTGGCATGTTTGTAGCAGAGTAAGTGCTGTGTATAGGAGGACAAAGCAGCTTGCTTTTTGTCCAGGCTGCTTAATTAGGATTAGACTTTCACTTTTTCCCTCCTGCTAATAAGGATTACATAGGTTGCGGTTTTCCTTGAACCCTTTTTTTCTCAGACAGAATAACTGTACCCTAAACAAAAAGTAGAGCATATAAAGTATATAAAACTATCACAAAATTCATAGCCAAAGCATAGTCACTCATCATTTTTGGCTGCTAGTGTTTAATATTTTTAATATATGTTATTTGTGTGTTTCAGATCCATAGGTTTGCTACACCAGTGATGCATGGATGTATCCTTTTGTGTTGTAAAACTCAGTGCTGAACTGGGCAGTCCAGTAGCAAAATGGTTGCTGGTGAGGTTGCTCTGTTGCTGCGTTGGCAACTATAACATGGAGCACAATGGCAGAATTAAGTTTGTTCACATATGAGCATTACATATTGTTTGATAGCCCAGTCATGTGTTAACTCCCTGGAATATTCTGCCTTGAAGGCTTGATGTATTTAATTTTACATGCATGGTTTGCATAACTGTCTTTCAGTGGGATTGAAGGTTGAGATTAATGTGGCAGATGCTCTTACACTTTTTCTTCTTGCTATAAGGATGCATTTACTTTGGATATAAAATAAGGGAGGACAGTTTTGACTTGAAGGAGTGATTATGGATGTTCCTGTTGAAGAATCAAAGGGTAAGAAGTTCTGCTGAAGATTTCTGGAATACTTCTCCTTGGCAGCAGCTTTTCCTGCCCCAGCACTTTGGGTAACAGCCTTTTGAGCAAAGCAGTCATGAGTTTGTTTTTAAGCTGCAAGTAAGCCAAGTGCTTTCTGGAGGCAGTGTGTGATCCACAGCAAGTCCCAGGTAGTTGCTCCTGGGCTGGCAGCATGAAAAGGACTGTGACTGGGCAGAACAACTCATGGCACGTTCTGCTTCATTCCTCCATTGTAAAGGCCCCTCAGGTGTGTGCAGGGAATGGCTTGCAAATGGGATCAGTTCAGCTGGTAGGACTGTCAGCAGCTGGCAGGTCTCCAGTCCTTCTTTCCTGTGACTTCATTTAATGGAGGAAGGTGTGGGAGTGGGCAGAGAGGCAAGGAAAGCTAGCAAAAGGGAACTGTCAAAACAGCCCAATACTTATTCTGATGATCCTGGGAGAATTGCAATTAGCAACTGGCAGACTGCAATTAACACCTTCCTCTGTCTTGTTTTCCACTGTATAAATAATTAGCATAAGTAATGTATATTTTGCTCTAACTCTAATCTAACCAAACACTTGGAGAGACCAGGAATTTGAAGAACCTGGATTTCTAGTGATAAAAATGCTAGGAAGAGTCCTAAGCAGAACTGTTACAGTCCCACAGCAGCTATTCCAGTAAAATCAAAGCTTTTTTTTCCTCCCCACATAAACATAAATATATTTCATTCAGCTATGTGGACTGGGGTTCTAGTCTTGCAGTGATGAGAAATAGCAGACTTCCTTGGGTAGTTGAGACCTTGATCACCTAAAAACCCTAAACTATGTTTAATATTTCCCTTGCTGCTCAAAAAAAAAAGCCCTTCTACAGAATAAAAAGTCATGTCTTTTCCTTTTTTGTGTGTGTGTGGAAGTTGCCAGTAGTAAATTGTCATTTGGGTGAGGACAGAGACTGCAGGCGTATAAAATAGGGTGGCTACTGCCAAGCAGCTGAGGTTAGAGGTAACCTTTCTTGCAGAAAACTGTTGGCTGTACAAATGCTAAATTAAAGAGTGTAGGACCTGGCAGTAATTTTCCAGGGAAGCAGAGGAATAGTCATTTTTCAGCCTTAATTTATTAATTATGAGAACATTCTGTATGGGCCCAACTTGTGTTATATTTTTTGAGTTCTTTACAAAACAGTATTGTCAAAAGTGTAAACTTAAATCAAGATGTTCCATTATGCAATCAGCATGCTCTTTAATTTAACACAGCTTAGCTTATGTGTGGTACAGCTGCTTTATGTCCCATTTGAATCACAAATGTAGAATCTAAATTTCACTGTAAAATATGCTATTTTTAGAAGGAAAATATACCTTGTTTACTTTACCAACCTCAAGGCAAAGTAGCTTCCTCAAAAAGTAGAAGACTGCAGGATACTAATAAAAAAAAATTGATCATTTTGATCTTTTGCTTGCCTTAAAGTGGTAGGTTTCTGGTTTTAGGGGAAAAGGATGAAAGCTGGTGAACTACATGGAGAAATTTTTCATGGCCCAGACTAATCTTTAGAATCAAGTTTTCTCAAAATTAGAGCAATTTTAATGTCTGTTCCTCAGGTGACATCACCATAGGGTGTCTTTTTGTGATGGGAATACTGATCCTAATACTGCCACTTTCTCTCAAGGTTAATGATCAACTGTTGTTGGTGTGAGAAGTGTTTACAGATTTCTTTGAATGTAGTCACTTGGCTCCTTGATGCTTCCTACCTCTTGATGTATAAAAATATCCTAATGAAATGTTGAGTTTTTCCTTAGTGTTGCTCATCAGTTATCACTATGCACTCTTGTGCTATTAATGGCAAGTGTTTTGACTGGCTGCTTGTTTCCAGAAGAAGCTGTTTCAGGGCTGGGGTACGCTACTATGTAAGAGGTAAAATAGAAAATTGACTTATTTCAAAAATAATATGAATTCGATCTGTACATGGGACTTACCTTTAAGAGTAATTGCTGTGTGATGACTTGCACAACAAAAGTGCTCAGTTTGTCTCAAGGTCCTTCCTCCAAAGAAAACATTAGAAACGTGTATTAGGAACTGAAGCATGTTCTGGCATTTATTAAAACTGACTTTTATTTATTCCTCCTAGAGATAATTGCAAAAGTTTTGTCTTGGTTTTTAACACATGACTCTTTTTATTTCAGTTAAATGCAGATGTGTAATAGCCCTTTTGGCTTAGCAGTAAATCCAGCTAAGAGCATCACTGGTGCTGGCAGGGGAGCCCTGAGTGGTGTTCCCTAATTGCATCAAGTTAAAAAGTGAACAAGGCAATGGGTTTAAATTACTTTTTCTGTTCTTAGTCCCAACATACACCTTTGAAGAAATCAGTCGGTTTCTGCAGTACCATTGCTACTGAACTGGGACTATTTCACTGTCAGAGCACTGGTGTTTCTTTTTGTGTTGAATGACAATTTCTAATGCTAGAAATATCAAAATGTGTTAAGCAGAACTGTTCTTCAAGTTAAATTTGGTGCAGTGCATGTAAACATTTACCAAGGGTGTGTTTAATGTAACGCTGTCAGGCAGCTTTGTGCTTTTTGTGGGGAAGGGAAGGGAAGGAAGAGAGCCTTTTGCTGATGTGCTGTCACTGTTCTGCAGGCAGCTGGGCTTGTTAACAAGGTGTTTTTCCTGCATAGGTATTGATTCAGAAGGGCACGCTGCTAACTTCGTTGAAACAGAACAAATTGTGCATTACAAGGGGAGCAAGGCTTCGTTTGTTCAGGTAAAGTCACTGCAAGGAACAGCTCACTGGCTTAAGATACACAGATAGCCCTGTCTGTGTCTTTAAACTTAGATTGTATAGAAGATATGCAAACAAAACTAAACAAAAAGACTGAGTTAGTTTAACCAAATAAACCAGCCTACTTTATTCTTAAATGTCAGATGAGTTTGTAAGTTCTGTTGTTTCAAACCACTTCCGTTCTTTTGCAGACCCGTGGATCAATTCCTTTTTTCTGGTCTCAAAGACCAAACCTCAAGTATAAACCAAAGCCACAGATCAGCAAGTCAGTAAATCATGTATGTGAGTGTTTGTTGTGTTCTGGGGGTTTTAGTACATTTCTGGGCTCATGTTCATGTGGTAGGGTAGCAAACTGTAATCAGAAGAATAAAAATCAGCAATACTGCATTGAGCTTTATTTTTCAAAAGTAGTAGCAAGAAGCCTTGTACTGCTTGCTGAGAAAAATCCAGACATCAGTTGGGGGCACTTTCTCTTTGGATCTTGTTTGCAGCAGTTCTAGGAGCAGCACAGGACTCCTTCTCTGCAGCATGTTTAATAAGGAGAGCTGAATGGACTGGGAGGGTGAAAGTAGAAATGCATTGGCACAATAGAAAACATCAAACACTTTCTTAGTTATAGCAATCATCCAAAATATGATAATGGAGATTTCGTGTAAAGCACAGATCTGTCAGCACATTTCCTTTCTCTTCTAGATGGATGGCTTCCAAAGACATTTTGACTCACAAATAATTAGCTATGGAAAGCAAGTGATTGTCAACTTGGTATGCTTTCAGTTCTTCTCCCTGAAAAAGCTGTTGGTCTTTTAAGCAGGCTTTGAGTAATCCTGTCTCCTTTTTTCCCTTTTCCCAGGTTAACCAAAAAGGTTCAGAGAAGCCTCTTGAGCAAACCTTTGCAAAGATGGTAAACAGCATGGCAAATGGAATGGTCAGGTATGTGTGACATGAAATGATACATCCTGTGTTACAAGTCAAGCAATTCCTCTGAATCCCACGGAGTGGTCAGTTCTTTGAGGGCCTCTACCACCCCTCTGGTTTGTTTGCATTCTTATTTTTATAAATTAACTTGCAAACAACCCGTGCCCCTACCTCAGAGCTCACGTTCTAAGCAGAATTGAGGCTGTAAGAGAATATGGGACAAAGAGAGGAGACAGGCAGAATAAAGAAGGGAATTCAGAGGCAATGGTAATGCCAGTATTGGAATCAGGGTATGTGATGAGAGCTGTGGAGATCATGTGCATTTTAGGAAAAAGAAAATCATGCCCTCTAGAACCAGCCTCTGGGAGAAGGACTTGGTTACACTGCAAACTTACTAAAGGAAGGAGTACTGAGTTTGAACAAAACAGCAATGAGATAAAGGAGGGAGCAGTAAGGGGAACATGTAATTTAAATGTCTGGAGCCCAGTGTAACAGTGGACCAGGAGAGTGGAGAACGCACTTTAGTCATGAGAAATTCCATCTCTTTGTGGGAATACTGAGTGCAGTACACAATTCTACAGCCTGTCTGTGCTCACTTCCATTGACTGCTGGAGGGAGGGCTGGCATCCAACTCCCACAGATCCTTGCCTGTGCCTTATGGGTGAAATTATCATCTCTCATGTATGTCAAAGAGCAAAATCCCACCTGTAATGCAAAGGCATCCTATTTTAATAAGGATTCACTTCTGTCAAATGTTAACTAAGGAAATGCAGATTATATTCAAGAGTCCCTTCTAAATCCTGGCATGCTTTTAATTTTTCCCAAGATACTTTCTACTTGTGTGATGTCCTACTGCTCCCTTCTCCAGGATAGTTACAGATGTTTCACTTCTCTGTGCTGCTTTTACTACCCCTAGGGTTGTGTTTGTGTGTGCTATTGGTGTGTGGATGTGTCTTTTTTCTTTTATTTTTATTGAAAAAGACCACTTCTAAAGTAAGCTCTATCCTTGCTCTCACACCCAGGCTGCTGTTGATACTTTACTTGTACAAACTTTGTGGAATTCTGTGCATCAAACAAAGATGTAAAATTATGTCAGGGTGTGTTTTGGTGATATCCTATGTATGTTCCAAAGCAGTGTTTGGCAGCCCCATTTTATTATTGCTACCAAAATCCACTTTCCTTTTTAATTGGTTCTCATGGTGTTTACCTGCCAGACTAAAGCTTGTTTTCAGTTACTTCTTTCAGTGTGTGTGTCCCATCTTTCTTCATGCAAATAGCCCTGAAATCTTGTCCAATAATCACTTTTGGATTATAAATGCTTGAGGGGAGCAATGTCATGCCCTGTAATTCAGAGGAAACATACACATCCAAATGTTTAATCAAGTGCCACTCATTTAGAGCACTTCTTGCCCAAATGAATTGGATGTTAAAAACTTGTTCCAGGTCAGTAGCTGTTTAATTTTCTTACAACAGAGATAGGCTAGCTGTTTAAACAGAACCTGTCTCAGGTTTCTAGAGAGCTATCAAGGGAGCCATCAGTGGAATTATGCCAGGAAAGAATGTTACTTTCGACACCTGCCTCTAGTTCAAAGTGAACTGACATTCCCAATGCAGTTCCTTGGGAGAGAGGAGGGTAAAGGAATCCTGGTGGGAAATGAGATGAAATAAGATTCGTATCCCTTCTGTGCTTTCTGGAGGAAAACTACCAGCCAGAGCATAGAATGAGTAACTTGGAACTCAGTGTGTGCTTCCCCAGACTAGCTGCATCTCTTAAAGAATTGTAGATTGTAAATGACACCATGCACACCAAGGGTGCAGCTGCAGGAGGATTACAGAGCACCGACAAAACCCCTGGATTTGCTGGAATGCATGTCCAAAGGAAAACAAATCCTCTGTCACTCCCAGTTTTAGAGATGAGCCTTGTGCTGTGGTTTCCTGGCACCTTTCCTGCAGTCCGTGTGTAATGTGAAAAGGTGCTTCTCTCCCTGAACAGATACGTAGCGTTTGACTTCCATAAAGAGTGCAGTCACATGAGGTGGGATCGACTTCAGATTCTGCTGGATCAGCTAGCAGAACAGCAGGATGAATTCAGGTAAGGCTCTGCAGTTCCTTCCCTTCTGTACCGTTGAAAGGAGACCACTTCCTCAGAGTCTCTGTTGGTTTGCAATAATGCACAGTGAGACAGACCTCTAATCTTCCACGAAGATGCATTTGTGTGCATTAGTGTTTCCATCTCTCTCTCTTCTCTTGCTGAGAGCACATGCAGGGTTAGAGACCTGCTGGGGGTAAGTTGTAGAGTCCTTATTGTGTCCCAATTAAGTGATTCTGAGAAGTGTAGCAACCCTGAGTTGTGACAAGAGCTGCCCTTGTGAGGCTGGGTAAAAGATTAGACAAAGTTGCATGCTGAAGCCATTTAAAAAAATCTGCTTAGGTGATATTTTTTTTTTTATCCCATAGTAATTCTATGTGTTGTTGACAGCAAACTGTTCTGCCACATAGTGTCAAACATTTAGTGCTCCTTCCAGGGGCACCTGTAAAAGTGTTTAACACACATTGTTGTGGCACCAAACCTTGCACTGGCACTGATTGCCAACATAAGTAACCCACAAGGAAACAAATTCTCATATAAATGACTCAAGAAAGTAAATGTCCAAAACAATTTCAATCTTCATTCCCTCTGGTGTGGTTTGTTGGTTTTTTTTAAGCACTTTTTGGTCTTTGCTACTTGGTGACATGTAGATTGCTAGGGAAATGGTTTACTTTGTTCTTCTTCCCTGACTGATTGCTTCCTTCCTGATCCTGAAGTCTTGTGCCTACAGCACAAAGTAGATCAGCTAAAACATTCCAAACCTGGCAGTGGCATAGTGTATCCTGACAAAATAAAATGAGGTGAGCTGTGGCCTGGAACAGGAGTCTTGATAATGAACTGGAAGCTTCCTGCTGTGGCAGAACTAGTGTACTTCTGTGCAGCTGATGACTAGACTGGCATATTTGTTTTACTGGCTCAGTATTGGAATACTTGGATGCAATTCCATATTTAAAATGAGCTGCCTGTTATCAACTGCTGGAATCACCTGGTTTAGTAGACTAAAACAGACAGAGGTAACAATAAGCATATGCAGTTGCAAGAGGGAACATCCAGTTTCCCCAGATGTTCATGTAATGGAGAAAATAATATGTGACAGTGGCAGATTTTTCAGCAGTGGCCTTAAAAATTCTGAATACCTTCCTGGAAGAAGTGTGCCTGGTGGCTTACATGAGTTTTTATGCAGTGACCAGGTATATTCAAACTTGCTACTTATGCTCTTACACTCTGCTAATGATCTTGATATCTGTGGAGCTGGGACACTGAAATAACTGGGGAAAAAGTAAAATGTAAGTCACTGATTTTTGCAACAGAAGCTGCTCTTTCCAGTGCTATAAACCAGTATTTGCTGGTTGGCTTTCTAAATGGTAAGAGTGAATACTGCCCTGAGATTACTAAATGTTCTGTTATCTTTTCATGTAATTTTTCAGCATGGGAGGGGAAGAATTCAGGGAGGCATCCAAGTCCAAAGGCACGGCCAAGAACACTGGATATGCTCAAGATAACTCTGTTTTGGCTGTTAGCATATTTCCTTCTGTAAACCTGTGGTTTATATGGACTGTTACCTATAAATACTTACATCCACTGTATGTGTTAGTTATTTCCTAGTGGATTCAGATGGTAAAATTGTGACTCAGCAGGAGGGAATATTCCGCAGTAACTGCATGGACTGCCTTGATCGGACTAATGTGATCCAGAGCTTGCTGGCACGCCGATCTCTTCAGGCCCAGCTGCAGGTAAGCACTTCAGTCTTGCTTAGAGAGCTGCCAGAGGAGAGAGGCTTTCCATCTGGAATGCAAGTGTAAGCTTAACAAGTATAGCTGGTTTTCTGAAAACAAGTCCTGATGTTTCTAGCAAACTGCTGGTGAGCCTCGATGTGCTTTTTGTTTCAGAGGCTGGGTGTTCTGCATGTTGGACAGAGGATTGAAGAGCAGGCAGACTTTGAGAAGATCTACAAAAATGGTAGGCTGTTTATAGAGTTCAAACAATGACTTTTGTCCAAGCAGGGTGCATAACTTCCTTAATATTTCTTAATGTCTTCCTATTCACAGCATGGGCTGATAATGCTAATGCTTGTGCCAAACAATATGCTGGAACTGGTGCCTTAAAGACCGATTACACACGGTAAGTCAGCCTGTCTTCTAAAGGCCTCCTGGGTTTGTGGCCTGTTTGGGATTTTCTTTAAGTCTTTATATCTGAGAAAGTTATTAATCTGGTGCTTAGGCCATAAATAAGTTTTGCAGTGGTTCAGTTGGCAAAATGTCAGACTAAAATCTACAAAACATAATTTTTCACTGTGTTCATATGAAAGGAGGAGAGGCTACCTGAAAATAAAACCAAGAAAGTGTGCTGTGAAGAGGCACATTTTATTGTGTGATGGAGACAGATGTCATTTTATTTTCAAACTTTGTTACAAGCACATGTTGTGGTAATAATGCAGAGGCAGCACTAGATAGATGTATTTCCATGCAGGTATTCATTTAACATAGTACATATTTGGATAATGACGGAACTGTACATCTGATATTACCTTCCTGACTTTATAAATCTATTTTAAATGTTTTTCACAACTTCTATCTGCAGAACTGGGAAGAGAACTCAGTGGGGCTTAATAATGGATGGCTGGAACTCATTAATACGTTACTACAAAAACAATTTTTCTGATGGATTTAGACAAGTAAGTCAAGCCTTGAACTGTGGGCAAATGTGTTTGCTAAACATTGTTGTGCATCTTAACTCTTGCCCTCCCTTTCTCTTCCAGGATGCAATTGATCTTTTCCTTGGAAATTATTCAGTGGATGAAGTAGAACCTGCTAGTCCTCTACATGTCAAGAAAGATTGGAAGTTCTTAGCTGTGAGTATGGAAACTATTTGAGATTGGAGAAACAAAGACAACCATTTAGTCACTTGTTTCACAGGACTAAGTAGGACATGTCCATTTAGTCATAAAGCATTCCTATAATCTGCTAATGTTTCTGTGATGCCTGGTTAGGATTAAACCCAGACTATTCCCTTGACAGAAAGTGGAGTGTCGTTGAGGTATTGGAAAAGCTGCTGCTTGCTTTTTTAAAGTCTGCTTCATCAAGTGGAGAGGGGGACATTCTGCTAGTCACCATCCATGACTGTTCCCTTCTGCAGAAGAATTTTGTCAAGATCTTTCCTCACACTTCATGCAGAAGTGTAGACTGTAACACAGAAAAAGCCTTTTTCTTCACCCTCACCTTTCTATTTTGTGAAATGGGATTTGGGGGCTTAATGGGTTTCACTAGTAGCTGGTGTATTTTTTAAACAAAACACAAACCTCAGCCTCTCTTTTAATGCACAGAAGTTGTATTTTAATTCTTAACATAGTTACTGAACACACTCTTTCAAGTTTTGGAGCTATCCCAACTTCTCTTTGTACCTGACAGTGGGTGAATTGGTAATTAAAGCAACTTCTTTGCAAAGCAAGTAAATAGCTTTGCAGTACAACCCATCTTAAAGGAAATTAAGGAATATATGTGCTGCTATATCAAGTGATTATTCTTTTTCTCTTTCCTCAGTTGCCTATTATTATGGTGGTTGCTTTCTCCATGTGCATTATTTGTTTGCTAATGGCTGGTAAGTCCCCGTTGAGTTTAATTCCATCAAATTGTCTTGTTTCTGTGTGAACTTTGTGTAAATGGTTACCAGGAACTATTCAGTGTAAAACTGCTGACCCTGAGATTCAGCTCAGTTGTTCAGTGCCTGGTGCTGATAACACCAAGGTGGTGGGTTTGATCCCTGTCCCTTAAGGGTTGGACTCAGTGATCCTTGTGGGTCCCTTCCAACTCCAGAGTTTCTGTCATTCTGCTTCTCAGTCATTCGAAAAGGTGTTTGGGGATTAGCACTGAGTCAGTAACGTGGAAAAAAAATGAGGTGCTGTAGAAAACAATGTTAAAACTGGTGTAGAAGTCACTTAAGGGGCAGTTAATTGTCCCCAAATTTAGCTGCACCTGAGTAGACACCTAGCTTTATTGTAGGCTGGATGAATGCCCAGAGGAATACCTGTGTAATTTTGGCCTGTAAGGCAGTTCAGAGCAGTGAGATCTAGGCATAAGCCTGTCCTGGTGGATGTCCCCTGAATCTCAATCTATGTTGGGAGTAGTGAAGGAGTTTGCCTTCTGCTTTTTCCATGAATTTTCTAACATTAGTGCCAGTAGAGTTCCTGACTGACTTCCATAGATGTCAGCTCGATGTGTTCCAAGAACTGTGGGGGAAACAGTTTCCTTAGGCAAGGAAATAGAAAAAGACCTGTGGAAAACTTCTGACTTCATTTGACAACAGATCTCCACGGGAGGGCTTGAAATATTTTGCTTTTGGACTAAAGTGAAACTCCGGTAATTGGAGAAGATGAACTAAAAGGTTTATCTGACTCTTCTTCACAGGTGATACATGGACTGAGACACTGGCCTATGTGCTTTTCTGGGGAAGTGCAAGCTTTGGAACTTTTGCTATCATCCTTTACAATGGCAAGGATTTTGTAGATGCACCCAAGCTGGTCCAGAAGGAGAAGATGGACTGAATTTGTGTGTGTGGAAAGCGGCTTGGTACTGAGGATTCTTCAAGCCACACTTGGAGTCTCTACTGACCTGCTTTCCACACCAAATAGTGCTCTCTTGGACATTCTTCCTTGGCAGGGGGGGTGGGGGTAAGGAAACCGTGTCCTGTGGTGGTGGTAGCTTTCAACTGAGACCTGACTTGGCAGTCTTGGTTGCAATGGTCCTTGGAATATTGCATTAGTGGGCAGGGCTCCACTCTTACTGGGGTAATGCAAAGACAGAAGCCAGCTTTGTGGTGTCTGGAATGTCTTAGAGCTTAAGTGGACTGCTAAAGCTCATGGTCCAGCTGGGCTCTTGCAGCTGGCTTTTTGTTCTTGGCAGAAGAGAGCTCTGATGCTGTTCCTGTGTCAGAGTACCCAAATATTGAAGCATTAATAATGGAGCATCTGATAGGGGTCTCTGAACAAATATGGCTTCATACCAACAAAAGGCCTGGGTCCAGATTTACAGCTGGATTACATTTGTTGTGATAAAGTCCATGTTAAGGAGTCCTTCGTGCATATTTGTGTGTGGATCCTTTTCACTACATAACAGAAGATTTTTGGAATTCTAATGCTGTTCTAAAATGAGGTTTTTGTCCTGTCTTGTTTATCTAGAACTGATGCAATATTCTGCTAATCATTGTTTGGGTGAAAGGGCAGTGTAATTGGATGTTCCTAAAGTTGCAAATGTCTTGCACTCTTTCAATACTACAGTCTCCATATGAAAATCCAGTAGCTAGCAAGTTAAAACATAGAATTTTCTTTCTAAAGATGTAAACAAAAATCAAAGAATGTAAAAGTCCTTTGCGGTGTTTATTGAACCTTCCTTATGCTAAAGTTCCAAAGTATTCCATTACTTTTAAGAATGAGTCACAGCATAAAAGGTGAACTTCATATTGTTTTGCTAGTCAGTTGCTTCTCTCCTTGGTTATGTTGAAATAATTTATCAAAGAAGGAATAACAACCCGAGGAGAAAGCGTGAAGTCTAAACTCCATGTTTGCACTTGGGAGCAGCAGCTTGCTTTTCATGCATGATACTGTAACACACTCTCTTAAAATAAAAAACATTAAAAAAAAAAGGAGGAAAAAAAAGAGCTGCCGACTAATTCGTGCTGGTTAATGTGTGTCTTTAAATTTAGTGCTTCCAAGCTGTATAAAAATAAGGACCAATTTTAAACTATTTTGCCACTTATTTTGTATGGTTTGTTCAAAACCAGACATGGAACTTGCTTAAGGCGCTGTGCATTGTTTAATATTTCCTGTAAGTACCAGCTGTATATTCAGATTGCGAGTATAAAATTTAAATGGGGGGAAGGGAGAAACATGTAGAATACTACTAGGACTAGCACAGTTGTCACTATTGAAGCTAGAACACAAAACACTGATGCTCCAGTGTTCCCTTGTGTTAGGACTGAAAATATGTACAGATTTTGGGGGGTTTTCTTTTTGTTTGTTTGGGGGTTTTTTCCAACTGTTCATTTAACCTTGAATGTTTCTGGAGGCCTCTCTGGGTTTTGTGTAAACATAACCTGTTCATGAGCACTAGTACTTGCAAAGTATCTGTTTGCTTCTAGATGCTGTCATGGAAATACCAGTTGGTGGTTAACTGGAAAATCCTCTAACTTAAAATGTTCAAAGGTGAACCCTCTCATGGGCACGCAGTACCAGAACACCACAGACTCAATATTTGAAAGCAATGGCTCTGGTGGCTCACTGGCAGGTGGAGTTTTAATCTTTCCTCAGTTGTCTTGCAGTCTAGAACTGAGTTGTTGCATCTTTGGTGAAGAACTCGTCGCAGCAAAGACCAAACTTGAGTTGCTGATCTAAACGGTTTGTAAGACAGAGAATAATGTAGGTTTTAGAAGCTGGAAGGTACCTGTATTTTGGTGCTTTGCAAAGAGTCTGTGTTTCTAAAATCACAAATGGTGTACTCCTAAATGACAATAAAATGTTCCACTTTTCTAGATGTGCTGTGTGTGATGCATTGTGTGTTGGAGCAGACTCCTCCTAAATTGCTCCTTGGGAACTGTTTCTCACCTCCAGGATCCTTGGGGTTTGTGGCAGCTTATCACACACGGTGAGCTTGCCCTGCTGGTGTTCAGTGCTGATGTTCTCACACTGTGCTGCTGTCACTTTGCACTGGTGTCCTGTTCCAGTCTCCACTGCTGTGGTGCCTGGAGCACTCCAGAGCTGCAGGCCAGGTATCTCCTGCTCCCTTTCGTTGGCTCTTTGCCTCTTCCATGGCTTATAACGTAATCAAGTAATGCAACTGTAGCTGTGAAACCTTATGAACAGCCTGGTTTTCACAGACCAAGGCAGAACTGACCCCTTTTCTTCTCTCTCCCAGTGCCAGCAGGTCCAGGGGGCTGATCCTGCCCCTCTGGCATGCCTGGAGTGCCGTGTCAGTACAGGAGGGACCTGGAGCTGCTGGAGCAGGTCCGTGGAGGGCAGCGAGGATGTCTGGGGGACTGGAGCATCAGCCTCAGAAGAGATGAATGAGAGAGGACCTCACTAATGTGTATTGAGGGATGGAGCCAAGGGGATGGAGCCAGGCAACAGGACAAGAGGCAGTGGGCAGAGACTGATGCTCAGGAAGGTACACCTGAATAGGAGGAAGGACTGCTTTACTGTGGGAGTGATCCTGCACTGGAACAGACTGCCCAGAGAGGCTGTGGGGTCTCCCTCCCACGGTTCAAGAACCGTCTGGATGCAATCCTGTGCCATAGGGTCAGTGCTGTGCCACAGACTCAATCCTATGCCATAGGGTCAGTGCTGTGCCACAGACTCAATCCTATGCCATAGGGTCAGTGCTGTGCCACAGACTCAATCCTGTGCCATAGGGTCAGTGCTGTGCCACAGACTCAATCCTGT
>JAWWEE010000074.1:44918719-44959840 GCA_035221455.1 Xenops minutus
TGTGCCATAGGGTCGGTGCTGTGCCCCAGACTCAATCCTGTGCCATAGGGTCAGTGCTGTGCCACAGACTCAATCCTATGCCATACACTCAGTCCTGTGCCATAGGGTCAGTGCTGTGCCACAGACTCAATCCTATGCCATACACTCAATCCTGTGCCATAGGGTCAGTGCTGCGCCACTGACTCAATCCTGTGCCATAGGGTCAGTGCTGTGCCACTGACTCAATCCTATGCCATAGGGTCAGTGCTGTGCCACAGACTCAATCCTGTGCCATAGGGTCAGTGCTGTGCCCCAGACTCAATCCTGTGCCATAGGGTCGGTGCTGTGCCCCAGACTCAATCCTATGCCATACACTCAATCCTGTGCCATAGGGTCAGTGCTGTGCCCTGGCCTCAACCCTGTGCTCAGTGCTCAGAGCTGTGTCCCGGCCTGCAGGCTGACCCCGCCGCAGCAGGAGGGTCGCACCGCCGCCCTTTCCCCGTTCCCACCCTCTGTTTTCCCGGGACAGTTCCCGCTCGGCTCCGCCTGCAGCGCGTCCTCCGGCCCGCTGGGGGGCGCCCTGCTCCTGTGCCCGCCTCGCTGCCCGCAGGGTCCTCCGGCCCGCTGGGGGGCGCGCTGTGCCCGCCTCGCCGCCCGCGGGGCGCGGCCCTTCCTGGCGCGGCCCACACCGAGAGGCGCCGCCGCCCGCCCCGCTTTGCTCCGCTCCGCTCCGCCCGCCGCGCTCCCGGGGCCGCCCGCACCGCCCGCTCCGCCCGCACAGCCCCCCGCGCCGGCATGAAGCTCGTCAGGTGCGCGGGGGGCGCGGATGGAGGCGGATGGAGCGGGCGGGAGCGGCCCCGGGGAGGGGCCGGGATGGGCCCGGCGGGAGAGGCCGCGGGCTGGGCCTGTCGGGGCTGCTGGGCCGGGCCCGGCTCTTCCAGGGCCCGTTTCACCAGGCCCGGTTCCGCCCCGCGTTACCAGCCTGGCTTCACCAGGCCCCAGCCCCGCCGTGCCAGGCCCGGCTCCTTCAGGCCCCGCTTTATCGGGCCCTGTTTGATCAGCCCCGGCTTTTCTAGGCCCCGGCTTTACCAGGCCCCGTTTTACCAGCCCCGGCTCTACCAGCCCCATTTTATCAGCCCCAGCTTTACCAGCCCCATTTTATCAGCCCTGCCCCTCCAGCCCCGGCTCTCCAGGCCGCATTGCCCCCCGGTTTTGGGTTGGGGAGCCGCTCCCCCGCGATGGGGATGCCGTGGCCTTCCCGGGGTGCCGAGGAGTTAGGGAATGGTGCCGGCCCGGTGCAGCACTGGCCGTGTGGCCGGGGAAGAGGCGCTGGGTCCGGCAGTGCCCGGCTCGCCGTGGCTGGGCAGGACCCGGGCAGGGCGGGCTGTGGGGCACGGGCATGGCTTTGTTCGAAAGGCGCTTTCTACCCGCAGGTTTCTGATGAAGCTGAGCCATGAGACTGTGACCATCGAGCTGAAGAACGGGACGCAGGTGCACGGAACCATCACAGGTAAGGCAGGGCGGGAGGCTGGAGAGAAGCATTCCCGCTCGCCTCTCGGCACACAATTGGCGGCCGCGGCTCGGAAGGAGCTTTTTTGTGCTGTGCTCCCTCTTGCGGGGACCCGCGCTCGGGGATGCGCCGCTTCATTCACGGGCTGCGCTTGTTCTGCGCCTGCATGTTGTGGGAAGTCGCAGGGGACAGTGAGGAGCTGTGACCCAGCCGGGTTTCCTTGGGGAAAAAAGCCAGGGAAGGGGCATGCCCAGCTTCTCTGGGCAGTCTGTTCCACCTAACCTGCTGGTGAGGTAGGTTTAGTGCTGTATCAGTAGTGGTTATGCAGCTGAATTTCTGTGAGGTGTTTCAGTGTGTCCAGATTTCACTTGTGAAATAGCAACGAGCAATAAAAACGTCGCAGCTGAGTTGCCTGAAGGGTGGTTTATTTTTGCAGAGGTAGCACAGATAAACAGCAAATGCTAAGTGCTGGTGTGGTTTCAAATTGGTTAGATTTTGGATGTAGGCAGTTCTAATAAAAAAACATTAATATTTCTGCTGAGCACATTTTTGCTCTGCTTCAGGTGAACTTAGATGCGTGTCTGCATATATTTGCATTGATTTAATAAGATGGGTTTGAAAATGCAGAGCCAGATGTGGAATGCAGGGCAGAAGGGAATCCTGGCAATGGGAATGTGCCCCCCTGCTGTTGCCAGAGGTCTGTCAGGTCAGTTTGTGGGTGTTACTGTCCAGCAGGTGCTTCTTGGTGTTGCTGAACTGAAAGTTGCAGGGAAAGTCTTTATGGTTTAGTATATGGTTCTCACGTACCAAAAAAGGGCAAACTGGTTTGTTTGCTTTAGTAAACTCGGTGAAGGACGTTGTTCTGAGAGTGTTTCTGTGAGCTTTACTTCAGAGACATCAGGTGTGTAGGTGTGGGGCACGTTGTGTTTAACAAGGCAAGCCCTCACAGGTGAGCTGAGGAAGGTGCTTCATCTCCTTTCTTCTCACCTCAAGTGGCTTTTAAAAGCTCTTCTGCTCAGACACTCTTTAAAAAAAAAACAACTCTGTCAAGTTTGAATTTTATTCCAGAAGATTGCTTAGGTGCTTTTTTGGCCAGTAGCAATCTGTGGAGATTTGGCAGAGTTCAAAACTGGCATTATTTTGCAGCCAGACCCATCAGCTCTGATCAGAGCTGAGTGCCCCACCCTGGTACCCGATTGCAGCACGCTCTGTTGAACTCAGCCAGGTGGGAAGCAAACACACTGCTGGTCCCCTGACCTCGCTGCTCCTTCAGGCTTAATTGCTGAGCAAAGCTGCTCTCATTTTCTGTTGAGAGCCTGCAAAAACTTGGACTGCAGTCCTTATTTCTCAAACTGCACTCTTGCCTTTACAGTGGTCTGTGAGCTGTGTTCACAATTGCTGTGCCCTGGGACTGTGCAATCTCCTCCTCTGGGTTGCAGAAGGGGCAGGTTTCATGCAGTGCATGCTCCATGAACCAAGGGAGTGGGTCAGGTGGAGTGCAGGTGCCAGAGGGCTGTGTGAAATCCAGAGGAGGGGGAGAGGACAGAGGAAAGACAAAGAATAAGCACAGCCCTGTGGTTCTTCTGGTTCTGGCCTGAAGTTCACTTGTGCTTCTTACCTTGGTAACACATCTTGCAGTTTATTTTTACCACAGAGGGTTGTTTGTACTGATGTTTGAACACATCAGAACTTTGCTCCTGTGGGTGCCCTGTCTGTGGATTAGTAGTTTGGGATTATGCCTAGCACAGCATAGCGGGCACAGTGCTGATTCCATACTCTTACTCCATACTGGCTATTCTCAGAGTGTGTAACCACAGTGGTTGTTCCTTACAGAAGGGTGTTTTATGTACTTCATAGTAGATACAAGTCTTGTATTGCATGTATTTTATCAGAAAATAAATGATGCATTTGTGGTTGGATTTTCGTAAGGCTTGCAGAAAAACCTCTGAGGATTTACTCCTTTTTGAAGGAGTAAGGACAGCATTAGACTGCTGTAATAAGCAGGAGTTATTGTTCAGAGGAACTGATTTAACCATTGGCTACTGGATAATTAGCCATTGGCTGCCTGGCTCTGACCAGGACCTGGATAAAGCTCTCTAGTGATAAGGTGTTAAAGGCAGCAATTGATAACTTATCAAACATAATTTAAGAAGGAAAAAGACGTGTAGCTTCATTCAGTTGGAGGCTGAATTAATGAATGAGTGGCAGAAGCAGGTATTAACGATGAGGATAAATCTAGGAGCATGTACTTAAAAATAGGCAACAAGAGACCTCGTGCCTGAAATCAGGCTTGTGTTGTTTCAGGAGTGGATGTCAGCATGAACACACATCTCAAAGCAGTGAAAATGACCCTGAAGAACAGAGAACCCGTCCAGCTGGAGACGCTGAGTATTCGAGGGAATAACATCCGCTACTTCATTCTGCCAGACAGTTTGCCCCTGGATACTTTGCTAGTGGATGTTGAACCAAAAGTCAAATCCAAGAAAAGAGAAGCAGGTTAGTTTGTGCTTTCTTAGTCTGTGTTTGTTCTGCCTTTTTATGCATTTTAGACATCTGATTTGAGTGTCTTAAAGTCTGCTTTTGGCATCTAATTCCTTCATCTTTGAGGGTTTGATACTGCACTGGCTTAGTCTGCCTTTCCCACCTTCTTGGCATCTGCAGAGCTTTCATTCACACTAAATTTTGTGTATGACTTTTCATGCATCTATTTTTAAAAATGTAAATGTTTTTCATCTTGAGTAAATCTTAATCTATCTCAGTCCCACAGTTGGCACCAGAGATTTACCCTTTCTTTTCTCTGAGTGTCTACTGTTTCCCCACTTTGTATGGGTAGCTTCAAACAGACTAGTAAGAAAGTACAGGACAGTCCCTCAAACAGTGCTGGTGATTCACTGACATTTGGTGGTGGATAAAAATGACAACTGAATTTGAAGGAGTCTGGGCTGTATTCCAGTGAGCAGATCTCGAGCTTTGGCTCCCAGTACTGTTCCACTCTGCTCTTCCTGGAACTTTTTTCTCAAAAAACTGTTGAACAAAACCCTTTTCCTTAGAAACCTAACAGTATAGAGGGTATTTCAGTTTTAATCCACACTATTAAAGATTAATATCCAGTAAACCCCAGAAAGTCTGTAGCAGTATATCTTTTGCCCAGCAGTTAATCTGTGTGTTTTTGAAATAGTAAACTGTAAGTGAAAGTTAATTGTGCTCTAAAATACTGTCGTACCCTTTCTCCTGTAATCATTGTGGAAGTATTTGGGTCTGCAGTGTGTTATGCATTAGTGTGTTGCCCTTTCTGACCTGGCGTGAGGAGCCCTCGGGTGCATCACTAGGTGCACGTGCTGAGGCTGCTGTCTCTACAGAGAATAAGGATAAAGCTCCCAAAGGGGGTTCTGCTCCCCTCATGTCCTTTAAAAACAGTCTGACCACATGGAGAAATGAGTGTGGTTGGATTGCTTTTCCCCCTGAACCTCCCAGTGTGAACAAGAACATCACTGTTGGTGTTGGCGTTGAGGGAAGCAGCTGTGGCAGCCCCAGTTACTGTTTGGTGCTCCCTGCATTGCAGTGTGTGTGGAAGCACTCTCAGACCACAGCTGTGCTTTGCCTTAATCCAAAAACACCCTTCAGCTTCAAAAGTGTCAAACCCATGGTCTGTCCTTGGCAAGAGGGACTGTCAGGGGAGGGCACAATGCTGGCTGTGCTGTGCATGGCACCTGTGCCTTGGGTCTGAGGGTGTGGGTGCTTAGTGAACACTGCTCTCCGGCGATGCACATGGCTGCTGCCATCATTTGGTCAGGTGTTGATGCTTCCATGGATTTTAGAGTCAGTACTACCAGGAAAAAAATTACACCTTGCGTCTATCAGGCTTGCCCTGTGCGTCTGTTCTTCCTGTCTTTGTGCATTTCCAACCTACATGCCAGAGTAATCCACAGCCTCCTCCTTGAAGGGGATGTTGGGGCGTGTCTCTTACACGCCCTGCACTCACAAATTTGTTTGAAATGAACCAGTACTTTCCAAAGCTGGCAGGGTGGCCTTGCAGGCAGGTAGGTGAAGTCACGTTTCTTTAGGAGAAAGGGCTGCAGTGGCACGTTATTGCTGTGTGGATCATATGACCTTTGGCAGTTTCTTGCTGCCTGAATTATCCTGTGCCTCTGTCCTCCCTTTGCCATTAAATAGCAGTAATCAAAACCAGGAGCACACAGCCCAGACCTTGGCCTCGGAATCATGGCTGAAATTGGCAGAGGCATCACTGAAAACAGTAGGAGCTATTTGGTGGTGGGATCCCTTCAAAATGCTGCCCTTCCACAGGGTGCCTGAGAAAGAGTGAGTTTGGGAATCACACCATGTTAAAACTCCCATTTCCCCCAGGCAAAGTATTTCATAAACCACAGTGAGAGCTGGGGCAAGAAAAAACAATCTTTTCCACTGTCAGGAATAGTAACAAAATACTCATCTTGCATACACTTTTTCTGATCCCTCCTGAAAAATGAGATTTTTATGAAAAGAAAAAAGAGGAGGAATGCTAGTTCCCTGTCACTTACCCTAGCACTTGGGAGCAGCCAGCTGTTACATCCCCTTGTTTTCTGCAGTGAAGCCAAGGACAGGCACGCAGCCTGTGGAAATTGTATACTGAAAAACCTAACACTAAAGATGAAAATATTCCCTGAAACTTACTGAGCTTTAACAGATCTAGTATCTGACTTAATGTCTCATCACAGGGAAGCAGTGTGGTATTTATGCTCAATACAGGATGTTTTAATCAAAATGAGAGTGTTCTGGGTCTCACTTGATTTATCCTTTTTCTTTCACCTGCTCAGTTGCTGGCAGAGGCCGTGGCAGAGGCCGTGGCAGAGGCCGAGGTCGTGGCAGAGGAAGAGGAGGCCCAAGACGATAACTTCTCATCATGTAACTGTTACCAAATTCTGGGCAATTTCACATGTTTTTTTTGTACAGGTCTTGTTTATGGTATCCATTTTTAATAAACTGAAATGTGAAAAGATCGTCCTTCCTTTGTTAGCAGAGCCTGGGGAGGGAGGTGTGTCCTGTTTCTAGGGGCTGTGGGGGACTAAGCGGGTCTTGCTGGTGTTGGTTGTCACTGTGAAGGTTTTTCCCACCCCCGAAGGCTGTACAATTGCCTCTTGTTTTTTGCCCCAGAAGGAGAGACTTGTTTTGTTATGCTTTGTTTGAAATTAATCCCTCTTTTGTAAGGCACTTGCCATCTTCTAATGGTTACATAGGTAACACGCTGTATCAAGAACCCCCATCCCCTGAGTGTGTCTAATGTTCTTCTTCAGAGCGACCTTTTTAACGTTCATAGATATAATTTTAATGTTTTCTATTACATGAAGCTTACAACTTAAACATGTTGCTTTCTTTATAAAACATTTACATAGGGAAATTAACCAGGTCTGTGGAACTGCTGGATTGTTACATCTGATGATTAAAGAATACCTGGATATGAACTTTGTCAAAGCTAATTATATGGCATACTTTTGTTTGGGTGGGGCTTGTAAAGCAGCTTTATCACAAATATCTTCTAGTGTACTTAAAGTGCATCCCTAGAAAATACAAAGTACAGCACAGTGCACAGGTACGTCCTGGAATTGGAAGCTTTCTTCTTCTGGGGGTGAGAGAACTTGTGCAACTCACAGAGATGTTTGCTGCTTTGCTGGACACCAGTCTAAAAGAAGCCACGTTGGCCACATTTATCTCCCAGTAGCATCCCACTGATTTCTCCCAGGTAGGAAAGGGATTATTGCATGCTCATTGCCAGACTTCAACAGTCTCTGTTGATGAAATAAAGATGTCAATTCAGATAATGTGCACACTTGTGTGTGGCTGGCTGGAGCAGGTATGGGTATTTGCTGGTATTTGGTGCAGGAACATGCTTAGTTGGTTGGTCATGTTTCCACACAGGCAGTGCTACAACAGAGTGGAAAAGAATTACCTAACATTGGGTAATGGGCTGATGTGCTGGTTAATTTGTGCTAGCTAGCATTTTGTGAGCTGCTCTTCTGGCTTCCCCCTCTCTTACAGAGGCCATTTTAAAGCTTCATCTTGTTACAGAAGAGCTTGTCTTTTTTCCCAAACCACCGTGGAACCTCCCAAGAGCACTTTCTGGTCAATATAGCACCCACCATTCTCAACTCTATAAATAGCTGCTACAAATAATGGTTGCTGCTGTCTTCCAGAAGTGCCCGGTCGCTGATGTCGGGGGTAAGGTCTTCCCAAATCCAGCTGTCAGCCTTCATGCAACGGTTGAAACTCTTTCCCTCTTCAGTCTCTTCCTTATAAAAGTCACTAGTGCCCCCAGGGGGATGCACATGGTGGATGCTGCCACCAGCAGCCCGATCACTGCCAGGGCATAGCCTGGGTAATCCTTTGTCACCAGCTGCCCCTGCAACGGAGAGAAGAGTGGTGGATCTGTGGGTCTGTGTCCCAGAGTCAGGCCAGGAGCAGAGCTCTGGCTGTGGATCTAAATGGCACACCTGAGAAACACTCTCTGGCTGTGGCATTCCATGAGTGCCCTCAGTGCTGTTCCTTGCCCAACCAGGCCCACTGAAAACTGACAGCAAGAACAGAGCTGCTGACAACAGGACTGGGGGAAACTTCTGCACACTGTGGGAGAGAGGGGATTTGGGCTAGATTTGTGTTTCTTAATGAGGTGGCTGGGCCCTGACCTCTGTCAGGCCTCCGTGTCCCTCCCTTGGAGCCTGTGGGCTCGTGCTGACACCCAGTCAACAGGTCAGGCCCACCATGGGTCCCAAATTGTTTTCATGTCATGGCCAATTACACGCTTTGGTTCTGCTTGAGGGGAACATTTCCACAAAAGGTTATGAAATCAGTGATTACTTATCCAGTAGTAATTACTCTGTGATAAATACACGGTTCAGAATTCATACAAAGTGTTCTGGCCGTGAAGAAAAATGTATATGGAAGTTATGAAAACTACTTATTCCAGCAGCAGTTCAATTCTGTTAAAATACCACAAATTTTGTTCAAAATAATACACTTTGAAAGGATGGGGTTTTTTAAAGTTTTTTTTTTAAAGACGATATTTGGGTCTTCAACATTAATAAAGTTTAGTGTATAAAGGGGTCCATTAAGAACCATTAAGAAATCAGTTGATTTTACAGAATCATTGCATCATCACTAGGTCAAGTTTTCCCTCTTTTTCCTTTCCACAAAATTAGGGATTGGCCCTCACTCCTGCTGCAAGCTTTCAGAAGGCAATTTTGTGGAACACTTTCGTGAGGATGGGAGGAAAGTTTAAAAAAAACAAACTAAGAAAACCTGGAGCCCCAAACTGTTTTACCTGTGTGGCATCCCACGCTTGGTATTGCAAGGTTCCTGTGAGGATATAGTCGGTGAGGTAAAATATAAACAGGCTTATAATTAGCAGAGGACTAACAAAAGCCCACATAATTTTCCAATACCAGTTTGGCTTGCGTCCAATCATAGTGTAAAGATCTTTTTCAAATCTGTATTTAAAAAAAAAAAAACAAAATATATTTTTGAGAACAGCTGCATATGTTCAATCGATACGTAGCTCTGAGTCACTTCAAAACCACCTGCAGAATTCGATGTCAGATGAGAAAGGGGAGTATAGTTAACCACAAATGAGCAGAGGGATTGTCTGAAGCACTGGCTCACTGGAATCCTGGTGAGGGTGAAATCAAAACAGACAGCAGGACTTCCAAGAGAATCCCAAACTGCAGAGAACAGCCAGAAAGAAGTTCTGGCTGGAATATAAGTTCAGACTGTCACTGGTGCCAGCTGACAGAAAAGCAATGATGCTCAAGTACTGTGGAGAAAACTGCTGGGGTTTGTGAAGGTGAGTTGTTCTCACTGCTGTTAGTTGACTGAGAAAGTACTAACACTGGGGGCTGTACCTAGAATCTCACAGGAGACCTGGATCTGACTCAAAGACTTTGAACTTATCAAGGACATAAGACCCCTGCAGATGTCTACACATACTGTGCTGGCACACTAACAAAGCAAATGCTGAAGCCTTTTCCTTTAGACACCATGAGCACAAACACCTCTGCTGTTCAGACATTTCCTGATGCCAAAGCTTCCTTTTACCACCTTTGAAACCAGCCTTCATGGCCCTGTTGTGCTCCTGCTGAGCTACTGTCACAGGAGGAGCAGTTGTGGCAGAAGGTGCTCTTGAGACCAAAGACAGAGCAGGGAGTGGGTGTGTACAGCTCATTAGCACTCCCCTGCCAGCAGAGGTGGTGTCAGCCCAGCCTGGCCCCCTGAACAGAGGCCCTGGAAGGGGTCTGCTATCCCACTATGAAGAGTGTTCAAGCTTTTACCTCCTTAGCCCATAGATGTAACACACAGCGATGGTCTCTACCAGCACGATGAGCAGCAGTGAGAGGGTGGCTGCGTAGTCATTGAATATGTCAAACCAGTAATTGCCAGCCTCCATGGTGAAAATCAGGCCGATCACACAGTTAAGGAAACACACAATGCCTGCGAGGACAAAACAGGGACCCCGCTGTTACACCCAGAACTCCAGTTGTGCCTGGGAAATGTCATGCTCCTTGTGACTAAAAAACTGGCAGGGTTTCTGCTGAGCAGCTTTCTCTGAGGAGAAGGATAATTTTTTTCCCCTGTGGAAAAGACCCATCTTTTTGCATGTGTCAGTGTGCTGTTGTGTCCTTAAACTGCCCCTCAGACCTGCATAGTCACAGGGCATTATCCCAGAAACAGTCAAGACAACCAACAGTCAAGGCTATAGCCTTGTCACATACAGTATCTGGTGTTGCCACTAGACATCCTGCTCAAACAGGGTTTAAGGTGGGACAACTGATTTCCACGCCTGAACAGGAGCATAAATTAATTTTGGCCACAGACAGGTGTTTTGCAGTTGTGATAGTGGTGATGTGACTGAAGAGCTACTCACTGCAGGTATCTTGTTATCTGTCCTGTCTCTGAGTTTCACCCGTCAGTAGACACCAGTCTGAAGGAGATGGAGTTTGTTGGGAAGCCTGTAAATACACACCCACGATTGCCCTAGTGCTCTGGGAGCTCTGGAGGGGAAGTGCTGGGCAGGCAAACCTTTCCAGCAGCATATTTACTATTCCCTGTCCCACCTGACGGCAGGGAGGGACCCTCAATGGCAGTGGGGCACCAAAGCTTTTGCACACACACACACACACGTGGTCTCACTGTGTGGCCGGCAGTGTGACAGTGCTCACCTGAGATCACCTCCTTGGGGAAGCGGGCAGCAATGGCCCTGCTGTCGGTCAGCGGCGTGAGGATGGCGGCCGTGTTGCCCAGCATGCTGCCAATGCCCAGCATCAGCAGCATGAAGAAGTAGAGCACAGAGTACAGCTGGGGCACCTCCATGTTTTTGATTGCTTCAGAATAGACTATAAATGCCAGTCCCGTCCCCTGGACAGCCTGTCAGAGAGAAGAGGGAAAAATGAGTTATGGGCAGCTCCTTAGCTCGATAAAGGACATAAAATGGACATAAGAGAGTGACTCTGTGTCATGACAAGGTATACCTGCAGTGAGGGTTTTGCACAGCAAAAGCAGATGAGACTCTCACCAGTTTATCCAAACTGTATGGACACTAGCATAGTGCCACTCATAGCCAAAAAAAACACTTTCCCCAAACCTTTGTGACCTGCTGTGTTCCACAGCCACAACCAGCAGTCTGGCTGCACTGCTACCTGGCCCAGCTTGCCCCATCCTGAGGTGTAGGAATGATCCCCAGCTCCTGGGCGTGCAGATGTGCTTGCATGGGGCTGCCTGGGCCCATGGGAGGAGAGGACACAGCCCAGAGTGGCAACTCACCGTGTCTAGCTCAGCTTCCAAGCTGCAGTTTTTAATCTGAGGTGCTAATTGGGCGTATTCCTGCGGGTAGGTGGACATGAGGTAGTCTTTCATCTCACTGAGGTTGTCTGCTGTCACAGAGCCTTCCTCCAGGTCAAAAGCGTTCATCAGCAGAAGGATGACCCTGGGAGAGATTACAGGAATTTAAAAGCTTTCAGGCCCAGGATACCCCATGCCCTTCTCCACCACATGTGGGTGTCCTGCTGGCCCCAGGGATTCAGTCTGCCCAGATGAGAGCCATGGCACTTCCAGAATGGGACATGGGCGACCTTGTGCTTATCTGTGCCTTGTAGGGAGCAGCTCCTGTGCCCACACTGCTGCTCCCAGGCAGGTATTTTGGGTGCCAGCCAGCGCTGGCTGGCGTCTCTTCTCCTTTGCCCTCCAGTCTCACGTCCACACCCCATCAACTTAACGAGCCTTTTGGCAACGAGCAGGGGCTAGCAGCTCGGCTTCCTCTCTGATCAGCAGATAGATTGAAAGCTCTAAAAATATGAGTAAAAGTGTAACTGCTGCAGGCCCTGTGCCAGGGACTTCACGCAAGCTTGCTGCCTCGGGACACAATTCTGCAGGCTCTTAGGCACACCCAGAGCATCAGAGCTGAAGAAGCTGAACTCCTGGAATAGGGCTTGGCCTTAAAGGTGGGGGTCTGAGCATCACTGCACCTTATTAATCAGCCCCCCGCACCCCCTGAGACACATGCCAGAACCAGAACACAGGGGACAGTGACTCTGTGACTTGGCCAGGCAAACTCATCCTCTCAACCAGGCCCGTGCCTGGAAGCAGCACCCAGGTGTCAAAAGGCAAGTGGCTGTGACCTTTCATCTCAGGCTTCATCGCTTCAAATAGCTCCATTAGCTTTCTTAGAGCAGTATCAGGTCTGGTCTTGGGGCAGCACTGGCAGCACTGCGTGCTGTTACTTATTTACATCCCCTCTCACCTGCCCCAGGAGGGCGTGCAGCGGGAAAGGAGTGAAACACGAGGCTCTTACTTGTTTATACAGCTCTCATAGTTAAAGGTCGCCTTGAAGCCGTAGATGGAGAAGGTGACGATGCTGGCGAAGATGGAGGTGGTGCTGTTGATCAGCGAGACGATGACGGCGTGCCTCTCGCAGTTGTTGCTGGGCTCGTTGTAGCTGGCGAAGGCGATGAGGCTGCCGAAGCCGAGGCCCAGGGAGAAGAAGATCTGGGTGGCGGCGCTGATCCACGCCTTGGGGTTCGACAGCTGCTCCAGCTGCAAAGCCAGACCCAGAGCACGGACATACATATGGATTCCCAGTGCTGCCCCTGCCACCCTGCACGGATGGTCCCTTTGTGTGCTCCTTTTAGTTCAGGGGTGGTTTTGGGCAGGGTTGCTGCTACAACTCAAAGTAATATACTATAGGTTATGCTAATGGGCAGGTCCTTTTCTGCAGCAGAAAGCAAGCAGCTTATGGGCTCCTTGGCAGAACAGCCTCCAGCCACTCCTAGCTGGGGGTTCCAACTAAGCTACTGCTGCAGAAATCCAGTAGGAGGAACAGGAGTGTCACCACCTTTTAAAAACCTACACTACTGCTACTGCTGTAGAAATCCAGTATGAGGAACAGGAGTGTCACCACCTTTTAAAAACCTACACGTTCAGTAACTGATAACATTTCATGAGAAATTCAATACAGTTTTTCTGTACCTTTGGTGTGAACATGTAGACAAGCCCGTTCACAGCTCCATGAAGTGTTAATCCTCTGATGAGGTATATGATGAGGACACAGTATGGCAAAGAAGCTGTCACGTAGACAACCTGAGGAAAGAGAGGAAATACCTTCATCTAAAGAATACATAAGACAAAGCTAATCCACTAGGGTCAGTCTCCTTTACATAAATAATTTCCATTATTGTGTTTGTTCTTGTGTATTAACCTTTAAAGAAATATTTTCAGACAAATCTAACTTAAGATTTGCATTTTAGTAAAACAAATTTTTAATAATAATGAAGACCTGTGCTGCTGATCCCAGGGTCTTCTCTTTGACTGGAACTGAAACAAAAATCTGAAATATTTGCAATATTCACAAACTGGGTTATGCAGCATTTAGTGAAGGAACACCAGTGTGCAACCAGCTATCAAAAACTCATTAGGCAAAGGTCATTCATCATTTGCTCTAGAAGGAAGGCAAGCAGATCTCATAAAAGGTCAAAATCAAACTTGAATTCAATAGAATTGAATCAAAATCAAACTTCAATCAAATTGAATCAAAATTGAATTTGTTGCAGCAAGTTTAAGAGGTTATTCTTAGTTTATAGTCTCTTGGCTTTCTGTGTTCAGCTAAGACGATTTGGGGATTACAGCCCTCAAGCTTGCTGCTTAGTGTAGCTCAGCCAGGACATTGGGGTTTTTCTCCCCACTTCCTCATAACTTCTGCTGCGAATAAAAAGTGAGCAAAACATGTCGAGTAGATGTCTTTTTTTTCTTGCAAAGACCGAGGAACAGCCATCTCCTGACATGGCTCTGCTGTGGCAGACTGCTTTCCTCCTGGCCAGCAGCCTGGGGGCTGGTTTTGCACCAGAGGTGGCTGCATTTAAAGGCCTCTTCTGGCTTATTTTTGTAGCATCGCTCGGTGCTTTGGTTGATCCTGCTTCAATTGCCACTTGACAGGGCAGTAGGGGCAGTGGAGCTCAGTGTTTGGGGGAGGTGCCACGACCCCAAGTAACAGCAGCTATGCCCACTGTTTAATCTTTAGCCTCCCCACGCCGTGCCCACCTCTCACCTTGCCAGTGGACGCGGTGCCACGGAGGATGCAGAGGTAGACCACCAGCCAGGCCAGTGTCAGGCACAGTGCCTGCTCCCACTGTATGCTCCCGCTGGCCTCCAGGGATGGAGAGATGTTCAGGGTCTGCCGGTACCAGAAGTACTGCGTGGACGACGTCCTCTCACACTCCTCCTCGTAGCCCGTGCGGTTGCTGTTGAGGGGGCAGGTGGCCCATGGCAGGGGGTCCTGGGAGGGAGGGCATGGAGTGAATGCCAGCGTGGCAGGGAGAGCCAAGGTGCCAGCAGAGAATGAGGAGGATGATGGTGAGGGTGGCTCTCTGCCCGGTGCTTGCTTGTCTCTGCATGGTGCTGCCTGGGGAGGACCCTCTCCCCTGGGGATGATCTCTTCTGACACTTTCCCCTGGGAACAACCCTCTCCTCAAGGACAAATCTGCTCTGTCTCTCTTCCCTGAGGACTGAGCTGCTTTAACCCTCTCCCCTGGGGATGACACTCTCAAATCCTGTCCCATTCCATCAGACAGACCCATCCCAGGATGCAGGACACCCTGGCCACCAATGCCTCACAGGGCTGGCCTTGATGTGTGTTTCATGATGACAAGACAACGTCCAACACCCCGGGGGAGCCTGTGGGGGGAGACACCATTGCCTTATTTTTCCCTTCGGAAAAGCCCTGGGTGGGTTTCTGGAGCTTTTGCCACCCCTCTGCCTCCCCTCCCCAGCTGATGATGGTGCCAGGCAACATCCAGCACCCACGCAAAGCCACCATGACCCTCCACGGCCACAGTGGGGCCAAACTGTGCTGTTGGGTGCCACACACCTGGAAGGAGTGGAAGAGGTACCAGAAGGCCCAGGCATTTATCACGTTGTAGTACATGGAGAGGAAGAAGGAGACGACAACACTGGCAACTCCTGCAGGTATGGAGAGAGACACTTGGTCAATAACAAAACCCCAAAATGCCCATATGGGTCTCAGGAGATGCCTGATGTAGGAGGGGCTTTGCCCCTGCACAGCTGTGTTAAGAGTGGACATTGGCAAATGGCAGACAGCAACAGCAATAGTAGGAAATTAAGGCACCATTTTATCACTCATTGGGAAGGTGCTCTTGGGGTCTAAGCCAAGCACAGGCAGCCCCAGGGGCTGGGTTTAGCACTGGCCTTCACACTGTGATTTTGGCAGTGTGCCTGAGGGCAGGGGGACTCACACCTCTGAGTGCAAGGAGGGACCCAACACATCAAGTTGTGGTCTGGTCCCAGTGCCCCACAAGGGATGGGATAAATGCATGCCAAGAGGAGTCTGCTTTGCTCAGCTTGGTGAGGCACAGTAGAACCCCAGCTCACTCCTGGTTTCTCCTTTGAAAGACAAAGCTCCCCATTCGAAAATCACCCACGTTCTCTCCATGCTGGAAAACAAAAGATGAAAACTGAGAACATACCAACACCACAGAGGTAAGGGCTTATTATTTTCCAGGCGCCGATGCTGCCCCGCCGCATACGCTGCCCCACAGCCAGCTCCAAGTAGAGCAGTGGCATTCCCTCAGCAATCAGCATGACGAGGTATGGGATCAAAAAGCCACCTGCAAGAAAAACCCCAGCGGTCAACCCTCAGCAGATCAGCACCAAGGGCAACAACGCCTTGCCCTATTTGTGTTCAAATCACAATCGCCATGTCACAACGCTGTCAGTGTCCCACGGACTGGCTGGGTCTGGGTCCTGTTCAGCCACTTTGTGTATTGAGGGCACAGCACAACCCTGAAGGACATCCCATGGGGTTTCGGGTGCCGTCCCAGGGACTGGTGAGCGCTGACTGCCCGGGCACAGGGAATTTTCCGCAGGAACTTGGCAGAGCTGGGATTTCTGCTGTTAAACTGTGTTGGTCACCACGCCGGTGTGTCAGGGCTGCCCAGATGCATTGCGGGTGGTTTGAGCAAAGTTGGGGGCTGGGGCTGTTAAAGGGTAACCAAACAGCAGCCAAACCTTGTAAAGGATAATGAGAGAAGGAGGACGAGGAAAAGATTTACTTCATGTGGGGTGTGCTGTGGCACAGCCAAAGTGCTCAAAGAAGAACTATTAGCAACGTCCATGTTAAATATTGAGTTAAATACTGAAGTCTGGCCTGGCTTAGGAAAAAAAAAAGCCAAACAACCCAAAAAACCCCAAACCAATGAGCTCCCCAAGCCCTATGCTGAGCCCCCAAGCAGCAGCAAAGGGATGAAGGCTTTTCCCCCAGGGTTCTCCCCGCGGGAGCAGACTCTGGGATGGGAGGCATGGGGCTCCTCATCCCTGCTTCCCCCCACATGGAGAGCCACAGAGATGCTCCTGTGGAAGGGAAGGTCAGCAGTGAGGAAGGGGAAAGGGCCTTCCCACCTGGCAACCAGGATGTGCTTTGGCTTAAATTTCAGCCAAAGAAAAATAAATTCCTTGTACTCAACCTGGGGTTCGCTTCAGAAAGAGCTGCTGACTGAGTCAAAAGCTGGATTTTTGCGAAGGCTTCCCTGCTTCCCTTTTTACAGCAAGCCAAAATATTTACGTAAATATCTCTTATTCAGGATTTAATCTGTGGCATTAACATTCCTTGCAATGGGCTCTGTGCAGCGCTGTGGAGGAATGAACTCCAGGCAGCGACTGAGGAAAAGAACTGGAAATAAACACAGAGCAATAATCCGGTTTATTCTGGGAATTAATTTCCCACCTCCCAGCTCTCTCGTTATTAACAACCCCTTTGTTACTCTGTTAGATAACTTCCTATGCCGCAAGGGAGCTGCTGGAGGTTTAAGAGCTCCCGCAGCCGCTCTGTGCCGGTGGGGTGCGAGCTGCCCCAGCGTCCACCAAGGAGAGTTTGGCCATGTACCACAGGGGGAATCAGCACTAAGCCCTTTGCAAAGGCTTCTCTGCTCTCTCAGCAGTGCTGCCACATGCTTGGTGTTGACTTTGCCACGCTGCAAGAAGTAGGAATGCCTTCAGGCTTGTCCTTCACCCCAGTGGTGCCAGGGCTAAGCCCCCTGCCCCTTGCCCTGCATGCTGTTTGCATGCAGATCTTGCTCCCAGTGGTACTTTTCCTAAAGGGTAGAACCAAAATGCCTCATACAAGTGACCCAGTGCAGCTGTTTGAACCATCTCCTTATTTTCTGTGACTCAGCACAGCAAAAACCAGCCCCCAGGCCAGATCCCTGCAGTTGGCAAAACATGGAGTGTGCCCTGAGCCTGCTCCTTGGGCTTGTCTGGCAGCACTTTCACCTCTGCTCAGTGTCCTGGCTGGTGCTCAAGGGCTTCCTTGCTCAGGATTGAGCATTGCTGAGCACCAGCCCTGCTGCAGGCCCACCCCAGTCTCGTTTCAGCCTGGCCCAGCCTGCTTAGGGACAGAATAACTGCAGGTATTAGGTCTGAACCCTCCCTGATCTGCTCAGGTCAAGCTCGCTGGAGGAGAGCAAGGAGAAGGAGGCAATCTGCTGATGAACAGAAAAGCAAGTTATAAAGTCTGCAAATACTCTCTTTATCAGTGTCACTCGTGATAAGGGTCCTATTGCTCTACGGGGCAGGACAGGGACTGGCTCTGTGCTTTTCTACTAGGAAGATGCCAAAATAGCTGGCACCCCCATGATCCCAGTGCCTGGCATATCCAGCTTCTAAGTCCCTGAAATGATGTTCTGTCTGCATGGATTCTGTGTAACTCTGGAAAGCCACAGAATCCTCTTTAAGAGAGTAGTGAAAAAAAAAATTAAGAAAAGTAAAACCTCCTGTCAGGAGTTTTAGTTTCACAGTAAAAAGAGCTGCCTTTCCCTACACATTTAACTGTGGAAGAGAAAAATAATAGAGAATATAATGAAAAATAATGGGAAAATATTCTTAGAAATGCATGATTTTCAGAAAATACTTGAGTTTATCATAAAATCACACAATAGTTTGAGTTGAAAGGGGCCTTTTAGAGGTCACCTAGTCCAACCCCCCTTCAACAAGCAGGGAAGTTTATTTAACCTTATTTCAAGTTAATCAAACGTTCCAGCTTTGGTTACATTTCAGAGAATATTCACTATCTACTGCAATACAGGTGGCTGGCCAAAAGAACCACAAAAGCCCCCCAAATGCCTGAGTTTAGCTGTCCTTCAGGATGTCTGCCACAATAGGCTGCTAGCAAACTAATCACGTGCTGTTTAATTGTGTACAGAAACACTCATATTTTAAGTTTTGTGCTAGAGTTCAGTGTCAGACACGAAGTCTTTACCACTAAGGCATGTGGAGAGGAATACATGAAGAATTACAGCACATCCATCATTCCTGGTATCTGAATCACCTAAAAAAGCTTCAGCCACTTCAGCATCTATCTTCTACTGTAACTTAACCCACCGTATTCTCTGACTTTTTCTGACCTGATCCCATAGGACAGCTCTGACGCAGTCTCAGCACTGAGCTGGCTTCTCAAGAACCAGCATGAATCAACCCCTACTGCCACATATGCATTTAGAAGTAAGCTACAAGCCACCACAACAAGCATAACAGAAGTAAAAAGCACTTAAACATCTCAGTATGTTTCTCCCTGAAAGGAAGAAAAGATGGAAGCAGACCAGAAGCAGATGAGGCAGATGCTCGCCATGTCCCTTATTGCAAAGCTGAGATAGATCCAACACCATGATAACAGATGCAGTGAGAAGCAATATAAAACTTGGATGTCTTATAAAGTGAGGCTCTTTATAAGGATGCTTCAAAACAGTGGTAGCTGTACATCAAAGGAGATTATTAGTGTTGGTCTTTAATTAATCTAATTAACTGACTTTTGATTTCTAAGAAAGAACATCTGTGGACGGTATATGATGCAGACATCACCTTTTGTCTGGACCTAGGAGAAGGATAAATTTTCAATGAGGTTTTTTTTTTGAGCCCAAATCAATGTATTCCTTATTTTCAAAGGTTCCTGAGAGGCTTTAGCTGTGGAACTCCTGTTGATTACAGCGTTTCAGCCCACTTCAAGGCAGACTTCCAGCCAAGCTATCATTTCCTTAAGTTAGGCATTGTATAAAAGATGTAACATTAATGACAGAAACTTGAAATGATACAGCTGATCCTTAAATTAAATCAACATAAGCATCTCCCCCTCTCAATATGTTCCAAGTCCACACATGTGAACATACAAGGAACTGAACCAGTTTCTGATGACTTGAGTGACTCTTTGGGGCAAAAAAGTAATAGATTAATGCCTTGTGGACCTGTATCTCTTACTCTACCCTTATAGAAAACATGGACCTTCCCACTGCTTCACTGTACTTGTAGGAAACAAGTGCCACTGTATTGGGGCAGCTGTCAGGTAAAAGCCTAATGCTAAAGAATACATAAAATAAAGCCACAATAAGACAGGTTGCACACCAACAGAAAGCCAAGCCTCCTGCTCTGTCCTGGACCCTGCTGCACAGGGCACTAGCATGAACAACATACTTCTGGTTTTAAAATTTGCCCTATTCCTCCTCGAGGGAAGCAAGAAACATAAACCACACTTACCTCCTCCATACATCTGACATAAGTAGGGAAACCTCCAGACATTTCCCAGCCCCACGGCATAGGAAATGCAGGCGAAAACAAACTGCAGGGGATTGTCCCACAGTGGTCGGGATTTCTCCATTGCCTGCTCCCAGGCAGAGGTTCCAGCAGAGCCTTCCTGCCCTCAGCCCTTCAGGTACTCTGCCAACCCTGCCTCACACTCCACGCCAGTCCGGCTTGGAGGGGAGGGAAAGGCGGAGGAGCTATGCTTGCCAATTCCTATCAAGCTTTTTAATTACTAATCTTATTAACAGGCACATACTGAAGTAGGAATGCTGGTAAATAGATTATAGACACACACGGAACTATAAAATTGGTACTTTGGGTAAATAGCTGCTTGGGTTTTGACTGGCATTTCTGGGAAGGATGTGAGCAGAGGGATTTTTATCCACTCACATGCTGACTTGACACTGTGAGGAAATAACATTGGGACTGCAGTTTGGTTTTGGAACTGGAACACTCTCTCCTCACAGGGCTCCCTTCCCTATGACTGCCATTCATGTGCATGAGGCACCAGATTGAATTTGATATCACAGAGGGGGGGATTCTCACACCACTAGGACTGACTTTAGTGACTGTCAGAGCTCTTAGGGCAAGGGATGTCAGGAAATGCCAGCAATAAACAGGTCCTTAGGCATCCATCCCTTGTGACCAGGTGCTCTCCCCAACCAGCCCAGCACACTGCTCAATTCCTAAATTTGCCTTGAAACAGTCCCTATCAGCAACACAGGTCCCCAGCCTGCTGCACACTTGAGTACAACACTCATGCTTGCCCCTCAATGAACACCACCCTCCCTCTGCATACTCTGCATGTGTGTGACAGCACGAAATAGTATGGTCTCTTTTCACTTACCTTTGTGCTCAAACCCCACTGCTGCAGATGACACTTTTCTGAGGGGCTGTTGTTTTAAAATACTTTGAAGGAACAGGGACCAAATACGTACAAAGGCAATTGGGAAAAGGTGTCTGTGGCCCATGGTGGAGCCAGAAGGATCTGAGAGGCCTTTGGGTCATCTGTAGGCACACTGAGGTGTCAGGTCTGAACACGAACCCTGTGTGTTTGGGCCCCTGCCAAGGTACTCATTGAGCTCAATCAATTCAGACAGGTCTCCCAGTGAAGAAGGCTGCCAGCAGCGTCTGGAGCAATAAAAAGGGGCTGAACAACTCCAAAGACTCAGCTTCCTTCCTCTGTTCAAATGTGTTTTTGCCAGGGCACCTTTCAGAACCGTTTTCCGAGTAAGACTCGCCCAGCTGCTGTCACTCTCATTCCTCCAGTGCCAGGAATTTGCTCCCTGCCAGCGCTGTGTGTGCTGCTCCAGCATCCCATGAGGCACTGGCCAAACCAAGGCATCCAGCTGTGGGTACAGGTGAGAGCCCATTCCACGGGGCTTTTGGACACGAGCCCAAAGCACAGAGTGTGTTTGCAGTGCTGTTGAGCCCAGCAGAACCACTCTGGTGGACTTGCTGAGCAGCCACCTGGAGTAGCAAAGTCACAAAGTGGGACACCACTTTTCTGCCTGTCAGAAGAGGCGACTTCACGAGGTTTATACATTTCCTGTAAGCAAATCCATTCTTTGTGGTGGGTTTTAGTGGTGCTAGAAATGAAAGTTGTCATTGGAAAACATCAGGGTTTGTCAAAGCCTTCCATAGTACAGTTCTGAGGGAGCTCCTGGCAGTTCTTGTCTTGCCTGCAGAACTGCAACATGCCAGCTAGCCCTGGAAATATGTCTCATGGGTATAACCCTGAATTCTGCTGGAAGGAAAAATCCAAGGCACTTTTAGCTCCATAAGCGACTAAAGCTGAAAGACACACACTGAGAAGCTAGAGATATGTTAGTTGTTCCAAATCCTGAAAACTTTTGCAAATTATTAAAAAGTTAAATGCTTGTCAATGCCAGTGGGATTTATTATAAAGGATGTTTATAAATAGTTTACAGCATTAAGTAATTTGCTGACAGGACACCCTTAAAAAATGGCACATCACTAACACTTGGGATGCTTCTGTGTGAATGGATTACTCCTACTGATGAGAATCATCAAGTTAAACATTTCCTTGGCTCTGTACCTCCTTCCCATTACATTTCAAACTAGTTTACTAATGGACTGGAGGAGATCGTGCAGGCAGGGAGGTGTGGTGTCCTCATCTTGGGTCAGGCCAGATCAGGAAGTTCACATGGAATGAGACAAATCCTTGAGTCTTTCACAAACATCAGTCTTATCAGCAGCTCAGATCACAAACTACTATGAGGTTTTTTAAAGGTGGTCATGCACACAGGCACCCAGCAGAGTGCCTGTCATCTAGTGGCTCCTTGAGAGACAGGTTTTAAATATATTTAAAGGTATTTAAACAATCAACACTCAGGAATTCTTTCTGTGGGACTTTCTACAGACACCTCAGATAATCAATATGCTATTTCTGATGCTGTTGAAGATTTTATCTCCTTTGAACTTCCTTCATTTGGGTTGGGGGAGGACTTGGGCTTTATCTTCAGGGACAAAGACAAGCCTCTAACAGACATTCAAGAACTTCACTGCTCATGTTAAAGGAGGATTAGAAACATTTTTCCCCCCAGTACCTAACAAATTTGAAATGTGGGGGTTTTGGGGGTGGTTGAGAAGGGCCTGCCCTTCATCTCCACAGCAGACCAGGGACTGATGGGAGTGCCCACGGAAGTGCCCTATGCAAACCTAGTCAGAAGCTGATAAATAAAGCTGAGAAACCCATTTCCATTTATCACTGAAGCAGAACTGAAAGTACTTGGGTGAAGGTGTATCTCTTGATGTCAGGACAGTAAGAAGCCAAGTGCCTCTCCCAGCTACCTAAAATACAGACAAAAAGAGAGTCTGAGGTCCTAGCAACAGGTTGGAGACTGTGATATGAGGGTGTGAGAGAAGCTTAACAGTTCTATTGTCGAAAGAGAGGGAAACAAGGCAGGAAAGAATTCCATCAGGTAGCCTGGACCTTTTTTTCTACGTCCAATATGTAGCACTCTACCCCCTAGATTACCCTCTGGGCTTTCTTTGATGAGCCAGACATGTGGAAAGGAGAAAAAGTGCTAGCAGCTCTGGTGTTCAGGATCTGCCTTTCCTGGAGGCACTCACCCCCAAATGGAAAGATGGCGTCTGCCAGCACATCAGATGATTATCAAAGGGAAGCGATGGAGCAGTCTCTACAGCCTCTGCAAACGTTTACTGATGCTGTCAAGGGAAGCAGATACACAACCAAGCAAGCAGCAGCTTCCACATATGGTCTTTCTGTGGGGCTTCACTGGTCACAGCTGCTGCTCTAAGCCTTGTGCTTCCTTAATTTAGGAGAAAGACAGAATCCATCTGGATTCCCAGATCTTTCAGAACTCATAGGCCATGATAACTGTTGGGCAATTGCTCTGTGTGTAATTGGAGATTACAGTTACTCCTCTAAGCAATTATTAGGGTTGCAATTATTCCCTCCAGTTTATCACTACTACTTGTTGCTTAGTTCCAAACTGTAGGTGATGCCCTTAAGTCTGTACCTTGAAGTCATACCCAGGCTCTTCACCACCCTTAAAACTGCTTCACATTACACCAGACTCCCTGGAAAAGGGTGCCTGACAAAGGTCTCTCTATTATCCTTGCTTTGGTTTAGCTCCACAGCCCTATTCATCCTCTGACTGGGAGATCTTTCAGGGTACTCAATGCAGTTCTGATTCATAGAATTGCACCTAATTCACCCAGACCTCAAAAGAGTCACAAACTAGCACCTCACTAAAATAAAAAAGATAGTTGGCCTATTCAGTCAGTTCTTCTGCTTGTCTCCTGCCAGTTCACACTTTCTGTCTGTGAAAGCTTGCCTGCAGCCTGGGGAGGTCTCCTGGCAGATCCCTTGTCCACCAGCAGCTGTCAGTCGTGAGCTGCCCTGCCAGAGTCCTGCACCAACCATGCAGCATCACCCTGGCTTACCACAGACACTCCAAGACATTACCACGTTCCTAAAAATAACAATTAAAAAATAATTAATGAACAAAAGTCTATAGATATTAACACTACTGAAACAGAATGACATGTATCTACCCACCTTTATTTGGAGAAGAGTTGACTCCACACAGGCTGCCTAAAGTTTCAGGGTATGTCTGAAAGGCGACTGATAAGGAGGGCACATCTAGATGCCTTCAAAGAGACTCTTCAAGCAGCCAGAGCAGGGCAGGAGTTCTGGGCCAAGGCTTTCACAGGGACATTGTCAAAATAAACAGCCATAGGGTAACTCCCTGGGCACATTCTCTGCTCAAAGTCAGTTACAATAATAATTTCTAGAACAATTTTTACCTGCTCACATAAAAACTTACCTTCAAATTATATTAATTTTTTTAATATGTTTTAGAAGGCACATCCACCTAGAACAGATCAAAATTTTAAGCTTGATCCATTCAGCCACCTGACCCTGCAAGACCATTCATGTTTGCTTCCTGAGGCAGTAAGTCACTGTGGTCTGATAGCATTTGGTATCACACAGAAGCCAAGAGCTATCCTTGATAATGCCAGAAAGATGAAATCAAACTAAGGAATCTTACAGAAATTTTGGGTGAATTGAAATTTAAGTGCCTGGCAGATGACTGGGTTTCCTAAAGGTAAGGGATGCAGGAAATGTCCAAAGAGCAGCTGTCCTTAACATCAGTCTATTAAATAAAGAGGTGCACTTGCAGACTAAGTGTCAATATATATTAGTATTCACTTTAAAAAATGGTTATTATCCACAAGAGAAAAAGAGCTTGAGGAGTCCTTTATGAACAGTTAAAGATCATCAGGTAATACATAGTCTCATGAAGATGGCAGCATGCAGCAATGCTGGCTCCTTTCTTATCAGCCAACAGCTGAGTTGAAGTCACTGTCAAGTTGCTGGCTGAGCTGCCAAGATTTCATTCCCAGAGGAAATATTCTTCAGCCTACAAGCAAACGAAAAAACAAATACCAAAACCACACCCAGCCTGAAAGAGATTTGATTCCTGCAGACCAGTTGCTTACAAAGAAATTTTCTTTTTAAACATTCCCTTCAGGCATAACTAGGGAATTAACAACTGAAGTGGAAGAAAAGGATAATGTCTACTTGAGCTGTATGAGGAACAAAGACTGATAAAAGCAGTGTGAGAATTTACACCTCAGGGAAGGAAGTGAAGTTTTAGAAATAGCAGACACTGCCAGGAGAGATTCAGATGTCATCTTCATCTTCTAAATATTGTACTTATCTCAACAAAAAGAGAACTGTCACTGTATAATGCTCCAGGTCTTCTTTGACAGGAAGATCATCTAAGATGATGTATTTTCCATCAAGAGCTCTGCACAAGAGTGTTAATTAGCCATTCTGCAACACAAAGCAACGTGAGCATCGCAGTGATCTCATACTCACTAAAGTGGCAATCTACAAGGCAGGAAATCAAAGTCAGTGTCTCAGTTTGGCACTGCACAGCTCTCTACAAGATTTGCCTTACTTGTTTGAGGAGTAGCAAGGTCTGTAACAATGCTTGTCTACAGCCAACTTATTTCATTGAGACCTAGCCATGTACTGGAGTTGGCAGTGCATTTTCTTGTTGAGATGGTTCCTAAGCAGATAATGAAGGCCCATCACGGAGTCAATATTCTAGCTAAATCATCAGTCAAAGATTTCAGAAAAGACCAGCAGAAGAACCTCTCTTTCTTCACCTTTTACCTGTTATTTTAGGAATAGTGACTGATATCATTAACAGGAGTGTTATTAGCAAGAAAAACCCCACAGCATTCACCCAGACAAGTACTCCTGTTGCTCTGAGCAAACACAGGTCAAAAAGCTCTTTGGTACCTCCCTATTAAGAACTTAACATTTTATTGACTATACGAGGAGCAAAAGAATAACTTTCATTAACTTAACTGTCATTCCATGAGGAGTATGTCATCCCATAATGCCCTACTATTGTGCTACAGCAATGATATCATGCTACAGATACAGGACTTTATACCAAAGCAATCTTGCTTAACCAGTGGGTGGGAAAGGACAGAAGAACTTAGAGAAAACAAGAGATCTTAAACTTTTACTTAACCTTACAGGAAACAGTAGAACTTAAGACTGCAAGTCTATGGCAGATTTGACTGGGGCATCATTGCTTGAGCAATTTTAGCAGCCTTGGTTTTTTTGAGAAAGAATGAGGGAAAATGGTGCATTTCAGTTCAAGCAGCTCCTGAGACAAGCACTGTTAAATGCCAGCTTCTGTAACACAACCATCCCAGCCCCTTCCCAGCCCTGCCACTGGTACACTGTTTTACAGCTGTTAGATGTGGTGTGGCTTTGAGCACAAATCTGTAATTTCCATGTTCTCATTTCTAGCAAGATTCTTTCCTGATCTGCCACCCGTTTCTGCAGATATTAAAAAAATAGCTATACAAAGCAATCCCATTAAAAAAACCAGCTCCTGAAAGAGTCTATGTTTGAAAACAGCATAGTTTTATTTGGAGTAAAATACAACACACATATGAACAGGACAGATGAACAAGTAGAATGCACTATTAAGAGGCTGACAAACCAATGCAAGGCAGAGAATTACAAGTTGAAGACTTGAGAGAAGCAAGCTGTTTTCTGGTGAAGTTACATTAAGGAAGGAGACAAAAGTATCCAAAATAACTTAATTCCTAAAAAAGCTTGCTCTTGAACTTTCCTATGCATTTCCAGATTATCATCTCAATGTTAAGAATACTGCAAAATCAGAATCTGCCTCCTGATGTTCAAATTTGTTTCAGATCAATTCAAGTGAAAAATTATAACTTCATTTAGTGGCTTTATCTGAAAGGGCCCAGCACTTCAGCTATAAAGCATATTTACTTCACCAGCTCATGAACACCTTCCACAAAAATGCTCCAGACCACACTTTGCTGTGGTATGACATGTCCAGTGTGAAGTAACACTACAGAATCAATGTTTCTTTTTGTTTCCCTCCTACTTTTTACTTTCACTGATGCAATTTTTATATATAATGCTACTTCATAATTACATTAACTGCACAAAAGTAACAACTGGAGTTTCCACTTTGGAGACATCAAAATCCCTAATGCTTTTTTTTTTCATTTTTTTCTCTTTTATTAACAAAAATAGACTCCTTTCTTTGTCAGGAATGTTCTCAGTTCTTCAGTAAGATCCTGTTAGCTATTTCTCAAGGAATGTTGACGACTAACAATTAAAAACATGACTGCAGAAACTAATACCTATAAATTGTAGGTTTACAAGGAAGTAAGGTAGGCGTTTCAGTGTGTTATTGGTACAAATAAAGAGTTATTTTAATCATTAGAAGCAAAAAATATACCATTTGAAACAAAAATTATTGAAATATAATACCAGTCTACATTTTCTTTCCATGGCAGCTTTTGATAGATCGGATGTCTTGTGGTATTTTAGTCCTCTGACTCATATCTGAGGATTAAAAAAACAAATAGAAAAATCATTAAAGCAGAGCAGAAAATACCCCAGAGACATTCTGTCTCTAAAAACCAAATGAAACCCAAGTAATAAATTGCACTCAATAGTGACACATTTCTGTAAGATTCACTGTGTGACAGAGAAATGCATATACTTTGTAGACTATTTTCTCCTTGTGAAACCGGCCAGTTTACCAAACAGTACAATAAAGGAATGACCTACCCACAAATCCAAACAACTGTCAAAGCACCTGGGAACATGTGCCATCTGTATCTCTCTGTGTAGCACCCGAGGGCTTATCTACCACACCCAGGAATATCCTGAATCCACTCCATACTGAATTCTCTCTTTATTTTCTCCGTGGTATCTGCTCTTGCACACATCAGTCCTATCCACCTAACATCCATTAAAAGGACTGCCTTGTCAAAAATCAGGGAATAGACTGCTAGAAATTCTTTTGAAGGGAAAATTCAAAGGCTGTTTTAGAGACAGATTCACATTTAAAATGGCAAAATGGGGGCAGAACATGGATCCAGAGCAAGGATCCTGTTTGGACAGACAGGAGAGAATCACTTACTTGGAAAGCCTTCTACGCAGATCCTTGATCTGTTCATTCTTCTTAGTGAGAATCTCCTTCATGTTGCGATAGGCAGCTGTTTGCTGAAATTTCTTCTCCAGTTCCTACATAAGGACAACATCAACAGGTTACTTACATATTAGGAAGTCCACACTAAAATATTTTTAAAAAACACAAAAGCATTATTTTTCCTCCTCAAGTTTCGGAATAGTAGTTTCTGTAACTTATTCAAATTTTGATGAAGTCATCTGGTAAATTCAAATGAGATTACTGGGACAGACAGAGAAACACAAATTTTATTTTCTAACGAAATAAGGCTAAAAGTCTTTTTGAAGGCTGGGAATACACTTTTCATTTAAAAATTTCTCTGCAGACAAACAGGCAATATTTAAGCATTCATCTAGTTATAATCATTGCAGTTAATTGTGGTTTTGCCATCTTACTTATAACATGCTTTTCCTCTGAAGCAACAAAAATGCACACCAGTGCTGCCTGGTAAACTCTGCATCCTCTAGTGTGTGCTTGTTAAATTAGTAACCAGTTAAAATGTAAATAAGGATCTCATCTTTACATTACAAGAAAATGCTAACCTTTTCAGCTGTGGAGAGCTGATCCCGAACCTTAAGCAAGTCATGTTTTGTTGTCACCAAGTCCTCTTCCAAGAATTTTTGGTTTGCAGTGGTGTCATTCAAAGTCTTCTCAAACTGGGATTTCAAAGCTGCCACTTTATTCTCCAGCTCAGTGATATCCTGGTTTGCATTAGGCTTCAATGGAAGAAATATTGAAAATATGTCAAATGCAAGAGAAAAAATATTTCAAATTTCAAGCGCAAAATTCCACACAAAGTAGGTACATCTTAATCATTAATAAATACGTTCACACTATTCCTATAAAGCCTAAATTAGAAGTGATTGCACTAAAAAAATGTTAAAGCAGTGATTGATTTATAACTTTAAACATTTTTTAAATAAATGCATTTTAAAGATGCCTGGGATGTCTTTTGACAAGTTGAGATTTCAAGTTCTTGGACTTCACTTCTTTAGAAATTAGGTGAAGTCACAGGATAAAGCATATTATAAGAAGTTATTTACCATACAAAAATAGTAAATTAATGTTTAGGAGCTGAATGTCTACACCACAATGTATTTTGGAAGGATTTCAGAAGCTGTTAGTGTAGTACAGGTAGAAAAGGCTGAAAAGTGATAAGGCTCATACTCTCAGTCAGGTCCCAATATTGCACTCCTTAAATGTCTTACACAGCTGCTTGTGAAACAACTGTCCTGTTTCCTTGTGAAAAGAAACAACTCCAACTCTTCAGTTCCAGGAAACAAAACATTATAGTCATGTAACTGTTCTATGGATTTTTATTAAATAAAAACAAAACAAACAAAAAAAAAAAAGAAGAGAAGACAAAACAAAACCCACAAAACTCTATCAAGCTTAAAAGCTCAATTTCAAACCCAGAAGTATATTGACTCAGGATGAGGCTGAACCAGCAGCACCTTAAAAAGAACAATAAATTCAAACTGAGAAAGCTCAGTTCCCTTTTCTGTGTGAAAGGTAATGGAACAGTTACTCCCAAAGTGTGACTCACACTCCATTAACTATTAATAAAAAAAAAAAAAAATCAATCTGCTGAGTTGCTCCTTAAGAACCACTGTGGTTTGACAGTCACTTATTTGTCCAAAGCATTCAAAAACTACTACTTTACAAGCAATTGGGTTTATATGATTTTACTGACACCCATCCTAAAAAATACAGAGTGAAATCACATAAAATTCAGCATTTTCTCCAATAACTAATACTGTTAGTACTATAATTGTTAAACAAAGTAGTACATTTCAGCACTGTATCCACTAGTTAGTTTCAACAACATATATATGCCTGTAAATAGAAAATGTAAGACCTGGAGAAGAAAGTGACAAATTATAGAGGGCAAATTAGGACATGAAAGCTGAAGATACTCAGCAGCCCTGACACTGAGGCCAATTCATGTCTAACCAGAAAAGCAGGATCAGATTTGGGTCCAATCTTTTAAAACTACAAACAGTATTATTCAGGATTTAATACACCTCTTTAATATTTTAAACCATTAATAATTTAAGACTTAACAAAACAAAGAAAGCAAATATTTGCCATGACTGATAAATCAAGTTCCCTATTAAGTAATATTATGGATTACAGATTTTGAAAGTTACTAAGTAAACTTACAACAAATTGAAAAAGCCAAGTACATACCATAAACCAGACAGAAAGCAAAATAAAAAGAAATCAGGATTAAAATATGTAACTTAAAATAGAAATGCTTTATGAATGTCCCTTCAAATCTATAAATACTGCAGGAATTTTAAAGTCAATTTCTCAAAATAAAGGGATTGAAGTGTAAAAATTTTGTTTAAAGTCCGAACAGAGATGTTTTAAATTAAAGAAACAATCACACATGAACAAAGTTTAGAAAATTCTAATTATTGACAAAATAAAGGTACACACTTGAAAAAATACTGAGGTGATCTGAACAGATTTATCTGTGTTGACATGACTTCAGGCTTCTTACATTTTTTTTCTGCAGCAGCAACTCACCATGTTTGAATCTTCATTTATAAAAAAGATTAAGAACCCCACGTAGTAAAAATAAACAATGAACCATTTTGAACAGTATGCTGATATGGGTAGAACCACATAAAATCATAAAAGCAGCAAATTTTCTTGTCCAGGTCAACATCAAGAGCGACAAATGATTGAAAAAATTAAGTTTTTCGTTGCTGCAAAACCAGGTTAAACGTCATTCTTTCATTACTAAACACCAAGAAACAAACAGACATGAATTTGTGTCTGTTAATACATGTATCACTCCTGAAAATATGAATTCTGGAATACTCCTTCCTGAGGAAAGAAACACACCACACAGAACAACATTTTGGATGTATAGGCAACAGTTGTGTTAAAGAGGGGGGCATATCTTAATTGTATTTACCTTCTGATCTCCTTGGATCATCTGTAAATCCCTCAGTGACTTCTCTAGCTTGGACTTCTCATCCAGGGCAGCTGTAGCCTGCAACACATTGAAACTTTAAAACCTCAGAAACATATTTAGATTGAAAACACAACAATAATAACCATGGGATATTATTCTTACAGGGTATTTACCTGTGTTTCTATGGTCTTGAGTCTGGTCTTCAATTTTTCGTTTTCTTCTTGGAGACAAGCAACTGTCTGTGGGTTAATGAACAAGGAAAGCAAACAAGATCCTAAATGCTTATAAAAATGGCCTTTATAAGAAATCAGTAATTCATTTATTGTGTTTTCAATACAAGTCGGCAAGCAATTTAAATCTCCAATTCTACTGCAGCATATAGGACCATTCACTTAAATTTTGGCACATACTTTACTGAATTGAAATTTTTGGGCTCAGCATCTTATTAGTATCAACATTATTGATTGAAAATCACATTTTCAGAGATGTAAATTTCATTGTGCTCGTTCTTAGTATTTTCAATCAACAAAGAATTTATTCACAGTTCCTGTTCCAAAGAGACAAATACCAGCTTACTGCGTATCATGTTCTGTGTCACAGGAAATAACTATGTTTTATCAGTCACAGTAAATTTACCACATGAACTTGGAATTATTTTGGAAAAAAAAAAAAGAGAAAAAGATGCAAATATTCAACAAAAACTGTTACAAAACAGATTTTGAAGTTATTTCTGAAAGAGAACTATATTGATCTCTAAGCAAAATACAAGTCTGAATTCTTGAATGCTGTAATTATTGTAATGAGTAAAAACACTGATTCAGACACTGTACCCAACACATTGTTTTGGCAATGCAGACCAGAAGACAGAAAACACAACTCCTTGCTAATTACCTTGATTGCCCATAACTTAAAGGTGTTCTGTAAGAAGTGTGGCATTTTAGAAAAGTTCAGTTGAACTAAATGAGTTCAACACCTAATAAAAACTATTGATAACATTAAATAACAGGAAGTGTTTCCTAATTCTGAAAATGTTTAGAAAGTGAGAAATCAGACAGTTTCAAAACCAGTAAATCCCAAATTCTTTAAGGGCTTTTTTCTTCAGGACAAATTTAACAAACTTATAAAACAAACAAATAAACAAACCCCCCTGCAATAATATTGACTTCCAGTAATATAGAAAATGTTCAATAAGCCAATCATTGCAGCCAGCTACATATTTTAATTTACTTTCTTTTTGAAAAGCCAGTTAGCTGCATGTAACTAATTTACTAATTTACTCCATTAAATGAAAAAATAAATAATTACAAAGGCCAAAATGTCTTTCCAAAAGAAGAGTCAATACTGCAATACATTAGAGACCATAACCACACAATACATGTCGGACGCTTTACAATATTTATTAGTTCACTAGCAGTTCCCTTTACATTCGGGGGTATATTACCACAACATCTATACAGTGACAGACACATTATACAAATATTACTGTATAGCTGTTCAGTTCACATGCATAAACAGAGTGGTCATGGACCACAACTTCATGAACAGGCAAGTTCTTACCTTGTTTAGCAGCTCTGACCCACCTTCATTTAATGGAGCCAGTTTGGGTTTAACGGAATCTGCAGTGGGCTAAAGAAATAATAAAGGTGGAAAAATTAAATTACACAGATATTCTGGGAGGGAAAAAGCTACTCCTGTAGTCTGCAAAATAACCACTGACAGTCAATTCAGCTTTCTTTTGTAAAGCAAATGAATGATCTTTCATTTCAAGTTCATTTTTTAGTGGTTCCTTGGCTCCTAACTTGTATACTTGGAGCTGAAGTTAAAAATACTGTACAGAGACATAGAAGGATTGCAAACTTGATTTTACAGAAGACTAACAATGCTACAGCAACCAACACACAAAGGAACAAGGAAAAAACAAAAAATATATTTGAATGACTATAAGAGTAAAAAATATTTACAAAGTTACAAATCTTCTCCTTTCAAGTACCAAAAAATGGTATGTATTAACTAAATATACCTTTACAGTACAAATCAAATAAGGTGCAGCCATGATCATGCAACACAAGCTAAAGTGATATCTGTAGTGTGCAATCTGTTCAGCTCCATGCTGGGACAAGTAAATGTCCCAGTGTTATCCCAGTTGCCAGGGGAAGGGAAGCCAGGAGCAGACACTTCAACACATCCCTGGTCTGGCCCAACCTGCACTCTGGAAACAGCCAAGGCAAATTAGAGTGAGCCTTTTCTCCAAACTGCAAATGTGACTTTTTGGAGACTTTCAAAGACTGTTTTGAAAATAGGGTGGTGTCTTGTTTTTGTTTTTCTCTCCTAAGCACAGTTAGTACTAGGCATTTTAAACATCTGTCACAACTCCACATGACATGTATTATTTGATTAAAATAAAACTCTACCTTTTTGTTCGAAGATGTAAATTCTGACTTTTCAAACTCAGCAACCTGTTCCAATAATTCTCTTGAAAAGAAAAATAAAGCAGCATTTATTTACTAAAGAAAAACAAAAGGAGGCATTCATTTACTACGAGCTATGCCATGAAACACATTTTACCAGGCTGGTGCTATGCTTTTTATTGTATGTAAGATTCTTATTAGAAATCCAGAATGAAGTCCTATGCAAATACCATAAACACAGCAGACCATGTCATGCAATTGTATGGCATATGCATAGAAGATTCTTGATTTTAATCTAACCAGACAAAAGCTTTTTATTCCAATTCAATCACTTGTCCTTAACTGATTAATTCAAGTAAGACTATTACCAATAAAAACATCTTGCTGACAAGTTTGAAATTATTTTGTATCTTGCTACTTTTACAGAATGAAGCCTTGAAACTAACTGCCCTCACTGATACAATATTAAAAGAATAGGCTTCAATGGTTAGGAAAAGAATGCAAATAGTCAACACTTTGAAGTTTGCTTATCGTTGAAAGGCACTCTGCAGAGCTGTTACCGATTCTCCAAGTCAGAGACGTCTGTCTGCAACTTAAGGTACCATTTCTCAGCCTGGGAGAAGAGCTGCCGCAGAAGCAAAACATTGGTGTAAGTTGTATTGATGAGCTCGGACTCCACTTCACTGTGTACAACACTCTGCAGTCCATCCAGCATGTCTATCACCTCATCAATGGTGAAAGTCTCTTCAACAAGTCTAAACAGAGCAGTTAAGGTGAGTCAGGTATGATAAAGGTAACAATGTTCTGTAGTTATGAGATCTCACTACACAGATACCACTTATATAATGCAAGATCCTTCTAAAAACACCTCCTGTCTGTAGTTATTAGATGACCACAGCACTATGAATTGGTTATTATACTTGGATTTTCTCTTTAAATCATTACAACCACAAACACCAATTCAGATACAGCCTTGCATCAAATGGAGACATCAGAAGCAAGATATAAAACAACATCATGCTGCCAATATCTATGTTAATTCTTAACAACTTTAAAAGCACTTGACTTGTAACTTTTGGAAAATTATTGGTTCTTCCTCCATAAGAACACACAATCTAAATCTAAACGGAGAAAATTGCCCCATAAAGTATTCAAACCTGCCACTGCTGTTAGTATATTTTGCTTTATTCTTGCTCAGAACCACCCCCCACAGCACCTGCTGTCCTTAAGGTCCTGAAAACAGGAATCCACTGTTTTGAGACACAGGCCACGCTTGAAGCGAGCGAAGCGCATGTAGCTGATCACTTCGTTCTGGTGGTGCTCACTGAGGCCCAGCTCTGCCTGCAGGGAGCAAACAAGCACAAAGACAGACATACACTAAGCAAAACGAGGCATAAGTATTATGCTTGCCTTATGACTAGTTTCTGTGATTGCTTTCACAGGGTTATCATGTTAATTAGCATGTTAAAAAACAACCATATTTTTGTATGTGTATCCCTAACATACGTGCTCTCCCTTTAAAACCACCAGTATTGAAAGTAAGAGCTCAAGTGACTAGTAGCCTCAAAAAAGCCACACAAAACTTAAACCAGAGTCAATCAGAGGGTCAGAACCAGAAGGACCAACCAGAGAGGAAGCTCTTGATAAATTTGTCTTTGTAATCCATGTTCATATGAATAATGTAGCTGAATGATGTATCTTTCATAGATGTACTAACACCACCACCACAGGAAAGTATGCTATGTTTCTTTGTTTAGTTTATTTGTAGAATCTTGAGACTTCTCACGTAATCACAGAATCATAGAATGGTTTGGGCTATAAGGGACCTTAATGATCATCTAGTTCCAACCCCCCTGACATGGACAGAGACACATTCCAGCTGTCCAGGTTGCTCAGAACCCCATCCAAACTGGCCTTGAACACTGCCAGGGCTGGGGCACCCACAGCTTCTCTGGGCAACCTGTGCCAGTGCCTCACCACCCTCACAGGAAAGAATGTCTTCTGTTTAACTAATCTAAACCTACGCTCTTTTAGTTTGAACCTATTTACTCCTTGTTCTGTCACTACAGTTCCTGAAGAAGAGTCCCTCTCTGGGTTGTCCCCCTTCAGATACCAGAAGGTTGCTATGAGGTTTCCACACAACCTTCCCTTTTCCAGGCTGAATGACCTCAACCTTCTCAGCCTCTCTTCACAGGGGAGGTCTCCAGTCTTCTTGTAAGCTTTGGGGCCATCCCCTGGACTTGCTCCAACAGTTCCATGTCCTGCTTATGTTGGGGGCACACAGTACTCCAGCTGGGGTCTCAACAACAGAGCAGAGAGGGGAATGACTTTCCTTGACCTGCTGGCCGCGCTGCTTTTGATACAGAAGAATACAGAAGATCTTATTCCTAGGTGATAATCTGAATTTGTTTCTCAACAGCCTACTGCCCACAAACAAACACTCCCGGGCCAAATTAAGAAGTAAATAATTTCAGGTGTGGCTAACCAGCCCTTCTGTGTGTGCCTCCATTTCAAAGGAAGGACTGGACACTTACATAATAACCACTGCTCATGCAGGTAGCACAAGTCACAAGGAAGAACAGCAGGGCACTGAATGGGAATTTATCCCCAGCTCCCTGGAGAGCTGCTGCAGCCAAGGGTGAGTCTGTTTCACTGATTCCAATGGTTGGTGCGGCTGCTGTCGGGGAGGGACAGCAATGCAGCAACTCACACAGTTAATCCGATCACCTTGTCCTTGGCAATCCCCCTGCACAGGTGAGCTCCAGTGGGAACGCAGTGCTGGGATACCTGGATAGACAGTCAGTAATCCGAGCACAGGTCTGGACTGCCCGGGAATTAAAGGTGGCCGAGGAAGCAGCAACAGCACTAGATAAACCCAGCACTAGATAAAATCAGCACTAGATACAACCAGCTCTCATCGTGTGGCTGCAAGCCCAGCCACACAAATGGGCAACTGAGGGATCATATGGAAAAGCTAAATTGCCGTTCTCCTTGCTGTTGCTGGGGTGTGGCTTTTTTTTAGGTGAAAAGCTCTTATTCACCACAGACAGCAAGGCAATTAAACCAGTAAACAAACACCAAACCATAGGCCACTCGCGATGCCCAAGTCAAGCCACGCCGGCACGCAGTTACCCCTCGAGGGCGGCGCACCCCGCACAAACCCCGAGCCACAGGGGTCTCGGCGGGGCTGTCAGGGTGGCTCCAGTGCCCTCGGGCCGAGCCGGGAGGGCAGGGCCGAGGGCCGAGGCCCAGCCCGTACTCACCATGGCGGCCGCCGCTCCCACCGCTGCGGCCCGCGCGTTGCCATGGCGACCGCGAGCCTCGCGAGCGCCCGGGGCGCGCTCCCATTGGCGGCGGCGAGCCCACGTGACCCGCGGCCTGGCGCATAAAAGAGCGGGAGTGAGGGCTGTTCCGCTTTCTGCGTTTGGGAATCGGTGAGGGAGGAGAGGTGGCGGTGGGGAACGTTCCGTGTTTATTCGCACCCGCTAAGGTTTGTTTCCCCCAGAGGGTTCTTTGCCAAACACGAGTTTTTGCGAAGCGTTAGCATGGGGTTAATCCCGCAGGGCAACACAGAAGAGTTCGGGATTTAAGGGGCCTTAAAGGTCGCCTAGTCTCATGTGCAGGTGTGGAGGTTTGGGCTGGCTCCCTGACAAACCCAGCTGGTGACCACACAGGTTCCTGACCCCTCCCGAGAGAGACAAAAAAGGACCAAAAGAAAATTGTAGTAAAAAAATATATATATTCATATATATTACGGTTATATACAATTAAACACTATGAATATACAGAACAAGAATTCCAAACAACCCCAAAAGGGAAAAGGGGAAAAGGGGAAAAAGGGAAAGGGAAGAGGGACAAAAATGGGTAAACCCAAAACAAAACACACAGAACTCAGGGGAAATCTTAATAAAGTAACAATAAATTCTCACCAAACTCCCCTCAAGAGAAGCAGTTCTTCCACTTCTGCACAGCTTTTGGACAGCAGCTCTCAAATAGTGCTCAGCTCATCTAGGTAAGAGCCAAGCCAACACACTGAGACCTGATGTCCTCCAAACACCCAAAAAGAAGAGAGGGGGAAACTCCCTCCTTGGTCTTTATATACCCCTGACTACCTAAAGGAATGGTGTGGAATAGTTCCTTAGGTATAACCCTGTTACCAGGGAAGACCAAGACCAAGACCAAGAAGACTAAACCACCCCGTAAGGGACCCCTTTCACCAGATCAGCCCCATCCAAGCTGGCACTGAACGCTTCCAGGGATGGTGTTGCCGAAACGTGGCAAAAAATAAAACTCTAACACTGACTTTAAACTCCTGTCTCCTCTGGTTTTCAGTTCTTTAACCCCAGAGCTTGGTTTAGAGGGGGTTGTTCATGGGCTTTTTGTTTCTCTTTATCTGCTACCTCCTATCTCGCCCACTTAGAGCAAAAAATTCCAAATTACTCCATTGCTTACTGGTGTATTTTCATGTTCTTCCAGTTCCATCTTTTTGTGCACTTGCTTTATTGCACTCAGGGACAATAGGAAACTCCATTCACTCACAGACGAGTTGCAGATAAATGACTCACAGACCAAGAAGCTGGAAAAAGGCAGCTTGGAACATCCACAGGCAGGAGAGCTGCTGTACTTGGGCAGCTGTTTCCATCCTGGCACTTTTCAGAGCAGAGTGGCCCCAAGGGAAAGCTGCCCTTCTTTGACAATTTAAGAGGAAAAAATGGGATCCATTTTCACACCATTAGAATGCAATTGGCATTACTCAACATTGTATTTGTCTTATTGACTAGAGCCTCCAGTGCATTTTCATTAACTAATGGCCCTAAAAGCAGCAGTGACCAATTTAGGATTAACAGGGATTTTGAGTTGGCAGCTGTATTAGTAGCAAATCTAACCTAATTTCTATTTGCTTCAGATACAATCAGGAGCAACTGACAGAAATTCCATCAAAGTTGAGCAGTCTGGATCAGCTCTTGAGACAGATAGGGCCTGACTCCTTCCAAATGTGTCCTCAGTAAACACCACAAGTCACAGGTCCAGCCTACATTCAGCACAGGAGACTCAGAACTTGTTCACAGGAGGCCCTGGAGCAGGTGACTCCTCAGGGAAGGGCATCCAGGTCTGGCCTCAGAACTGGAAATCCACGTGGCAATCAAGGGACTGCAGAAAGACAGACCATATGCACAAAAGGTTGTTCCCCAGCATAAGCAGCATTACCGTGTTGGGATTTGGTTGGGCCAAGACATGTTCAACCATGGCTTTCTCTTATTCCTGTTCTTCAATAGCTGCCAGTTACAGACTTTGGAATGATCATGGATTGCTCAAGAAGGCCTGAGCTGCAAGAAGAGCCTCATTCTCTGCTGGTTTGTTTTTATGTGTCTGTTCTGCACAGCAAAGATCCCTGCACCTCAAAGTGCTTACTTTGGCTGGTTCTGCACACTTGTTAGCTAAGAGACCTCAGCGAAATGAAGCACAACAGAACAGGAGGACATGTATTCCAGGACCAGCCACAAAGAGAGCAACCCCTGAATGGCCATGGTGTAACGAGAGAACAGTGCAAACTGTTGAACAGATGAACCTCCCTTTCACTGATACCTTTACCCCTGTGCTTCTGTCACTGCAGGGGCCAAGGGCAAATGAAGTGCTGGGAAGAGGTGAAGCAACCAGCAGGTGCAAGGAGCTGTCACACAGAATCAGACTAAAAAGGCATTTTGTTCCCTTTTCTGGTTGTGGCAGTAACCAGGAGTAAGAAGAGGAAGAGAATGAGATACATGTGTAACTCTGAGCTCTCGATATCATTTATCCTTTCTGAGCCACCAGCCATACCCAAACTGCAATGGCTGATCATCACTCTGGGACCAAATGCAGTATTCCCATAGGGGAGCCTATATGGAGCTCTGCCTACATCATGGTCCCCTAATGCAGCTAAATGCACAACTCAAATGACATTTGGTCCTATTGACTGCAAAAAAAACCCCAAAAAACAAAAACAAAAAATAAAACAAACCACAAACAAAAAAAAAAAAAAAACCACACCCAAAAGATTATTTTAACTTTCTAGGGTAATCACAGCATCCATGAGGCTTTCAAATAGCACTAAAATTGCATTCCAAAGGAAATAAATAAGGAGGAGAGGGTAGTTCAACAAAATCTGAGATGCAAGAAGAGACCCATCTTCTAACTAATGACCTCAAACCAGTTGATCGTATCCCAGGTGGTGAGAAGTCCAAAGAAAGTTAATTTCAGCCTGTGATCAGTGTGAGTAACTCAAAGGATCACTTGTCCATGTGCTACAAGAGTGGGGAGAAAAAACAGTCACTCAAGTGTCCTTGCAGACTTTACTGCTGCCAGTACACAGCGAGTTATGCATGGAAGAAGGACTAACAAATTAAGATTACTACTGTAATGGCATCATATTACCTATGAGTAATGGAAAATCTGTAAGGCTAAGTTTTCATTACTATTTGTTAGCCATGAACAGAGAAAGAGAATTCCTTTAGGAAAATTCTGACTGAGACTTTTCCAAGAGCTTCTGTTTCATAGCAACTCTCCCTTTGCTTGCTTTCTCATAAATACACACAGTGTGAGCTGTGAAAACAATGTAGATGATGTCAACTAGTTAGTTTTCCTAGACCAGACTGATGTCAGTTCAACATTTTTATTGCTTTGGCAGGAAAGAGAATTTCAGGGGAAAAAACCCAACAATCTAATAATCTACTCAGAGAAGCCATTATCCTGTAGTATCATTGAGATGCCTCTATAATGCATAATCCATATCAGTAACAGTGATGCCAGAGTGCATTTTCCTGAATGAACTGAGAATGAGTCATAAACACTCCTGTGCCTCTTTTTGGGGATATCTCGTTACTGCAGGAGATAATGGCCAGTATTGCATACATTTTTCTTTCTTGAAATTATACTAAACAGTCACAGGCTAAAACTGGTAAGAAAACATTCCCTCACCACAGGATTATTCCATGTAGCTTACCCTGTGTTCCCTGAAGTATAGTCTTACTGTAACACCACTTCTGTTGGAGATGAGAAACAATATGTAATTACATTCTTTATTGTGATAATTCAAGCCTCTGGGTACCGTGCTAGTGATGAGATTTTCTTAAGCACTATTATTTTATAGTTCTTTCAAAAAGATTATCTTCCTCCAATTTCCACAGAGAATCTTAATTATTAAGAGTGCAGCCTCTACCGAATGCTGTTGATTCCAGCACTCAGAATTGAATCATAACAAAGGTTAAAGAGAAGCGCACTCAGCATGGTCTGAGTGCAGTAAGATATAGATTTATTTTTTTTAATTATTATTTTTTCTCCTCTCATGCTAAATCTGCCTTCACTCTTGGACAAGTCTCTGCACTGTCTTCTTTCCAGGGCATCCCAGCATGAGTTTGTGGAATCACAGAACCCTCAAAGTTGCAAGGGACCTCTGAGACCATCCAGACTCTGAGAGTCCAATTCTCCACCTAGCAGTACCACTGGAACCCCTGGACCACTAAACCATATCTCCTTGTAAACTCCTCCAGGTGTGGTGACCCCACCACCTCCTTGGGCAGCCTATTCTGATGCCTCACTGCCCTAAACAGTGGAAAACTATTTTTTTTTATATCCCATCTGGATCTCCGCTGTCTCAGCTCAGGGCTTTTCCCTCTGGTGCTCTCACAGCGGGCATGGCCGAAGGGATGGGCTCACAGATCCCCTTTCAGGTGTCCGTGCAGAGCGATGAAGCCCAGGGCTGCAGAACAGCGCTCTGTGTGTGTGGGGAAGCCTTAACTCCATTAATTTCACCTCACTCTTAACCTTCAGCAGGCACTGCCACAAGCCCTCACCCCTCCTCTGGCTGCCAGCACCCTGTGTGTGTGTGAGTGTGAGTGTATGTGTGAGTGTCAGTGTGTGTGTGAGAGTGTGAGTGTGTGTGAGTGTGTGTGAGTGTGTGTGAGTGTGTGTGTGACAGTGTGTGTGAGTGTGAGTGTGTGAATGTGTGTGTGTGAGTGTGAGTATATGTGTGAGTGTGTGTGTGAGAGTGTGAGTGTGTGAGAGCGTGTGAGAGCATGTGTGTGTGTGTGTGTATGTGTGAGTGCGAGTGTGTGTGTGAGAGTGTGAGTGTGTGAGAGCGTGTGAGAGCATGTGTGTGTGTGTGAGTGTATGTGT
>JAWWEE010000074.1:44971944-45051928 GCA_035221455.1 Xenops minutus
CCTCCCTCCTCCCCTCTCCCCTCCCCTCCCTTCTCCCTTCTCCCCTCCCCGCCCCTCCCCTCTCCCGTGTTCCCCTGTTCCCCTCCCGGGCAGGCGGAAGGCTCACCGGGCCGGGCCGGGTCCCCGCGGGGCCCGGGCCGAGGCGGAGCCGCCCGCATGGAGCGGCGGGGCGCGGTGCTGCACATCGTGGTGGTGGGCTTCCACCACAAGAAGGGCTGCCAGGTGAGACCGCCGGGGCTGTGGCTGTGGCTGTGGCTGTGGCTGTGGCTGTGGCTGTGGCCGTGGCTGTGGCTGTGGCTCCGGGAGCGCTGTGGGGGCCGCGGGACTTCCCTGGGCCGGGGGGGCCGCTCCGGGGCTGTGGGGCCGGGCCCGGCCTGCCCGGGATCGGGGGCCATCCCGGCCGATCCCCCATCCCGGCCGATCCCCCCATTCCCGTCCTAGCCCCCCATTCCCTTCCGATCCCCCCATCCCTGCCGATCCCCCATCCCGGCCGATCCCGCCATTCCCTTCCTATCCCTCCATCCCTGCCGATCCCCCATTCCCAGGGCTCTGGTGCTCTCGGGCACAAAATCCCGGGGACACAAAGCAGTCGGACGGTGTTTTAGTGTGCATTCCGTTTTCCAGCCGGGCAGCGCTCCCCAGCTACATCCTGTACCAAACAGCCCCAGGGGACAGCCCACCTTGGGTTTAAGTTTGCTTTGTCTCTCGCATCCCCCCCTTTCATAAGTGCTTGACTGCTTCACGTGGCCTTTAAGGTAGAAGGGTTTTATGTCAGGTATTTCATAGGTGGTTTATGCTCTTAGTTTGTTTTTCCTAACCCAGAAGGGTTTTTATATTATGTATTTCATAGGTGTTTTATGCTCTTAGTTTTTCCTAACCCAGAAGGGTTTTATGCTATGTATTTCATAGGTGTTTTACACTCTTAGTTTATTTTGCCTAACCCCTGAAGCAGGAAGATGCAGTTGCCCAGCTGGGCTGCACATGCCATTGCTTTGCTGTGACAAGAGCAGATGGATATAATGTTGGATTTCCAGCGAGTCTTTTTCCATGGAGCATTCTTAGTCTTTACCAAAATTGCCAAAATACTAATGAATATGACAATTATTGTTATAGGAGAGTTGATCTGACATGCATACCTTTTGTACAAGGTAGCTGAGAGTTAAATTAACTCTTAATTAAACGAAACAAGCACAGCATGGTAACATGTAACAGAGTCTGGAGTGCAGTGACTCGTAGTATACCTTCCTCAATCTATTTCTGAAAGATGTGGCTGGTTTTGTAATGCATCCTTTCTCCTCAGGGTGTCTGGGGGCTGTTCCCATATGGATGTTCACAGGATCAGTTCCTGTGAAGTAATTAGATCGTCTAGGTTGCAAGGTTTGTGATATTTTTCCATCACCTCCCTGTCAAAGACTGTTAGCAGATGAGCATTTTTTGGGTGATTGGAGGAGGAAGAGAATGTTGTTGGCCTCTTGGAAAAGGCCTAGCCTGGAGGCAAAAGCAGAGATGGCTTTTGTTGCTTCTGTTCTTTTGGGGCCTGTATTTCTTTTCCTGTACATTGAGCAGTGATGATGCAAACAAAAAAAAAAGGAAACGAAAAGGAAACAAACCCCCAAACTTTAAATTAGTAGCAGTGAATTTTATGTTGTTGCCAGTAAAATGCTTGTATAAGTACACTTAAAGTACACTTAGGGGTGTTGTCAAAAGTTGGGCCGGGATACCTCTGAATGAAAATTGTGTTTGTATCTCAAGAAAAGACCTGGAGATGTTGGAGAGGATGGCAATTTGGGAAGGGGACAGGGTAGCTGTGACAGGAAGGACTGTGGGAACAGAATGGCAGTTGGTAGAACCACAGACAGCCAGGCTTCCTAAGGGAAATCTAACCAGAAATCTAATCTTAGTTATATTCTGACTTAGCAGATTTGTTACTGAACTATGGAAAACAATTCCTGAAAGAACTGGAGGCAGGGAGCTGTGCACCTATAGCCTAATGAGTTTGACATCAGTAGTATACAGGACTCTAGAGAATTTTTGAAGGAAAGAATTAATTAATAACATGAAACTAAGTAGACTGAGTCCTGTGTGCATTTGCTAAAGATAGATCATGCCTGACTGACCTGAATCTTTTGTATTCCTTTATCTGTGAAAGAAATGGAGTAGCTCTAATCTGCCAGGAACTTTATAATGGACCACAGGGGTTTTTTTTAAGGTGGAAATACTGGAGAATTAGTGCAAGTACTTAGGTAAAGTACAGTACGAAGAAGAGGAAGCAGCCATCGATTTGAGTCAGAAGAAGAGCTGTTGGTTTGAAAGGTGTTTGCAAGGGGTGTTTCTCAAGACTGAAAGTGGTGCTGCTATTGTTTGCAAGATCAAATTGAAGTATGATGAGCAGACTTGAGGAATCGGTGTTACAAAGGAAGAGTGGGATGCCATGCAAGAGCTGGACGATAAGGAATGCTAGAGTGATTAGATAGGGGGTGCATTTTGAGATTGTGCAGTAGGAACGAATAATAACAGTATAAACTTGGGAAATAACACAGGAAAACTTCTGAAAGAGAAGAGACCACATGTGATCAAGGATAAGTCACAGAAGTGGTGTGATTTGAAGGAAAGAGTGACAATGAATGTAGTCCTATCATGTAATAATATGTTTATTGATGCATACAAATTCTGGTCCACCTTTCAGAACAGTAGATGTGGATCCTCTCTGTCACTTCCAGAACTGGATGAGATAGTCCTTGCACAGTCTGTATTTGAGAAGAATATGGAAGAGCTTGACTATGTAGGCTAGCAAAGCAGATTTTGAGGCTGTGTTCACCTCTGTGAATACAGCATCATTCTTCCCTTTTTTGTCTCCCCCTGCTTCACGACTGGAAAGCAAAGGCAGTTGTGTGGTAAGCTGAAATGGGGAAGTGAGGTGACCAAAAAGCAAGCTTCGTTTTGGTGGGTTGCTTTTGAGGTAGTTGGTTCACAGGTTCCATCAGTGGACAGCTGCAGAAGGCAGGTACACTGACACAAAGGAGAAGACCAGCAAGGGCTTGGAAAAGACTTTCTTAAAAGTGGCAGTCTGGGACTCCTCTTTTTCGTTGTCATGTTTAGAATCATGGAATGATTTGGGTTGTAAGGAACCGTAAAGATCACCTAGTTCTAACCCCGGTGCTATGGGCAGGGTCACCTTCCACTGGACCAGGTTGTTCAGAGCCCCATCCAACCTGGCCTTAAGCACTGCAGGGAGGGAACATCCACAGCTTCTCTAGGCAACCTGTGCAGTGCCTCACCACCCTCTCAGAAAAGAATTGCTTCTGTATGTATAACATGAATTTCTCCTCATTCAGTTTGAACCCATTTACTCCTTGTCATATCACTACAGTTCCTGAAGAAGAGTCCCTCTCTGGATTGGCCCCCTTCACATACTGGAAGGTTGCTATGAGGTCTCCACACCACCTGTTCTTCTCCAGGCTGAACAGTCCATCTTTCTCAGCCTGTCTTCATAGGGGAGGTGCTCCAGTCTTCTTGGCAACTTCGTGGCCCTCCTCTGGACTTGCTCCAACAGTTCTCTGTCCTCTTTATGTTGGGTACACCAGAACAGTATGCAGTACTGCAGGTGGGGGTCTGATGAGAGCAGGGTAGAGAGGCAGAATCACCTCCCTTGCCCTGCTGGCCACGCTCCTTTTGATGCTTTGGTTGGCTTTCAGGGCTGTGAGTGCACACTGCCAGCTCATGTTGAAGTTTTCATCAACCATCACACCCAAGTCCTTCTCTACAGAGCTGCTCTCAATGACCTTTAAAGTATTGATAATGGCCTTTGAAGTATTTGTTGAAGCACTGTGCTACATGCAGGTGTATTCCAAGAAAATGTTGGAAAGTGAAAAATGAGGAGGAAAAAATGACTTTAATCTAAATGACAGTGTTGGCACAAGAGTAAGTGGGTATGAACCGCCTGTGGCTACTCTGCAGACTGCCCCTGTGAAACTGCAAAGTGCAGAAAAGCAAAGGTCCAAAGCAGTGCTCAAACAGATATCATTCAGAGTGAATTTGGGGACCTTAAGATAGAGAGACCATAGAGCCAGCCTGCCTGCCCTAACAGGAATTGACCTGGATTGCCTGAGAAAGGCTCCTTTTGGTTTCTGTGTTTCCTTCTCTTTTCTCTGTAGTCTTACTAGGAAATGCAGGTTGAGTTAGGATTTTTGACAGATTTCTGGATGTTAGGTCTTTCATTAGCTGGCTTTCCATCTGAGGCTTCATTCCCTGAAACATGCAGGTCTTCCTGTTGATTAACTTAGAGGATAAGAAACATTGAACTGAGCAAAAACTTCGATGTACAGTTGGAAATGTTTTTTTTTTTCTTCCACAGACTTGAAAAACAATCCATATGTATTTGTTTCTGAAAGAGAAGGAGAGTCAGGGAATCTTGTCTGTTTCTATGTGCCTTTGGATTGAGAACACCAGCATCATGATTGTTCCACATGCTCCATCCAAGGCCATCTGTTGAACCGGGGGTCTTTTTGCTGAAATGTAAGACAAAAGTGAGAGTTTACCATGTGTACATTGTTTATTCTGGGGATGCAGTTTTCTGGGAAATCATTAAAAACTTGGAGCTGCCACTCACTGTCGTGAAGGCTTTGTGGTGCTATCTGAGAGCAGCACTAAAACTCCTGAACACACTGGCAGGAGTTTTCTCTGGCAAGTATGGAGTAAACTTTTGGAGAGGCTGCAGGCTTTAGTTTGTTTACAGGTTGCCATCTGCCTTCCTTGGGCCTCTTAGTTACTGAGTGGGACTGTGTATCCAACAAGAAAAAAAGTGCTGGTTGCTGTCTCTCTTTGCCAAGGATTAGAGGGAGTTATGGCAGAGTGCTCAGAGAATGGGAGGAGAAACTTGGCTGCAAACTACTAGGTCCACCTGGTATTTGACATGCTTTCCACAGGTCCATTAAGGGAATGACAATTGCCAGGAAGCAGGCACTGTGAATGGTTTCTTGCCTTTGTACAGGCTGGCTGACTTGTTGTGGCAACCCTCCCCAGTGAGTCATTAAATAGTAAATATCCTGCAGTGGGCAGAGCTCATACGTAGTATTCATTTGATCATGATTTCTGCTCGTCTGGATTGAAATGACAAACATTAAAAATTGAGGTTTTGCTCCCTCTTTGCTATGGATAAGTGGAACAGCAAACACATAGCTTCTTCATAAGTAGTTGCTCAAACTCTTGTCCGTTAATGTAAATCACACAGTTGTGGTGTGGTAGGAGTTTCTATACTCCACAAGGCTCTGAAGGACCCAAGACACAAAAACATCAGGGCATAAAGTGATAATAGGGGAAACCTGCCACAGAAATGGTGTTATGTGTTCCTGAGTGTCTGTAGCTGCTCCGCTCATTACTTACTGATCCAGTAAGTTATGAGCAGGTTACAGGTCCTGCTGCCTGGCTCTTGTTGTGTTCTCTTGATCTTCTGCTTCAGTATAGGGTGGTAGGACTTGGATTTCAGGGCTGTTTGTGCCTTTCTTCTGGAGTGGCTGATAACAAATTCCTCAGTAGTTTTGAGGAACGGTAGTAGTGAGTGACTAGTGATGTCAGAGCAAGTAAAGTTGTTTTTTTTTTTTTTCAGAATCATGAAATGCTTTTTCTAATTACAAGTTAGCGATAAAGCACTTAATTTGCCTTACAACATTTTAATTTTTGAAAGCAGCAAGTGATGTGGAAAGTCCTTATCTACCTTTTGATAGAGTTCTTTAGCAAAAATGTAACCTGAACGTAGCTTGACTAGCAGATGCAAGCTGTGTTGAAAAATACAGGGAAAGACCTTTGCTTTATGGTGAGGGTAGAAGACTGAAAGCCCTGAGCTGCAGTTCCCCAGCAGTGATCATATGTGCCGTGATCCTCATTTGAGCTCTGTCTCCAAGCCTTATTTACATGGGGAGGCAGAGAGATGATAGTCTCTGAGGGTGTAGGAAGGCTTAAAATATCTCAAGTCCTCTAGAAATAATTCATTTGGAAGGCAAAGTTAAAAAAAGAACTCACGTATTTATAAAGGAGAGGAAGGAAAAATTTGAGCAAAGCTGGAAAAACTTGCAGGTAAGAGATCTAGACACAAGTCCCTGTAATTCCCCTGGCTGGTTGCTGAGGAACTCCATGGTGCCTTTGCTGCTGTACTGCCTGACCTCCCACAGCAATCCCCACCTTCTCCTCATGCTGTGAGGCTTCAGGGCTAATTACAGCTGAGCAAACTCAGGCCCTGTGTCACCACCAGTCAGGCCACATGTAATCTCACTTCACTTGGGGCAAGGCCCAGCTTTTCTGCACTCTTATGGGTTTCTTACTGTGTTGTGGAAAAAAATTACATTGTGGGTAATAGAGAAAGTGAGGTAGTGCCGTGTGCATGCTGGGCTGCTCACAGTGCTGGTCACTTCTGTTCACCTGGGCTCCTTGATCTGTAAAATAACAGCAGCATATCTTGACCCACTTCTCTGTACTCCTGTGGAGGACAACATTTCAAACACCCACAAGCATGGGAGTGGATTATAAATACTGAAAGACATACTCCCCTGGAATCCCGAAGTTTATCCTAAGGATCTTCAACTTTTTAATGTAAGTGTGATGTTTGCTTTCTCCAAAGCAGTGTCTGAGTTGTCTGTGTGTGACTGTTTTTGTGTGGACTGTGCCTGAAGATCAATCCCCCCATCTTGCCTGACCAGAGGTTTTCTTTCTGGCATGCAAAGGAAATCTAAGAGCAGCAATCACACAGCTGATACCTGAGTTTAAGAGGAGAGCCAGAATATGATCTTTGAAAGGTAAGAATGCTCTTCAAGGGTTCTTCCCTTCCTGGTGTTCTCATCTTCTGAGAGCTTCCAGTGCTCTGGAAGGCAGTGCTTGTTAGGATCTGCAGAAATCAGCATGTAACATGGCTCAAGCAGTCTGTGCACATGACCTTTTTTACTTATGCCTGGGGAGCATGTGTCTTCAAGCAGAAATGTTGGCAAGTTAGGCTTGAGCTTACAGAATTAGGAGATGTCCAAGGAATGAGCAAGGTCAGCCTGCATATTTTATCAACACTTTGGAGAGCTGCCTACATTTCCAGGTCTCCCTGTGCCCTTGATTGTAGCACTTCTTTTCAAGAGGGAAATACTGAAGTAATTCTGTAGAGTAGATTCCACGGGCAGGAAGTTTCAGGGGAACACTTCTAGCTTGTCTCAGTCCCATTTTGCTTGCTGTCTTTCTTCTAAGACTTGATTTACTGGAGAATTACTTTCTTCTCTTTTTGGTATTTGTCACCCCGGTAGTGTTGTTCTCTTAGATGTGCTTAAACACACAAACAAAGTGTATGTTTTCTTGTCTTTAAAGTCCTTGTGTCTTTGTTTTGGAGGAGCACAATAGTTAGGTATTATGCAGTAGGTAATCTTGTCTAGTGATTAAACATAATCTTGTTAAAGGAACAACAGAAACAAAAATAACTTGAGAAAGAACTAGGCTGGAATCAAGCTAAAGTGCTTTATTCCTGTTTCTGTTGATGATAACCTGTAAACATTAGCACAATTCCTTTGGTTTTGTTCCCTTCTTGTAACAATATTAAAGCACTTTAAAGGACTGTTATGAGCATGAAATCTCCTGATGAAATTAATCATGGCATACATTGAGACACAAAGATTAATCTTTAATCTAAAATACATGGGTTTGATTATGTTCCACAGGTTGTAACTTTGAAAGAAGCTTCTAGGTTTTATTAGAGACATAAATTGGCATGAGCTGCTGATCATTTTAAATATGCAATTTATCGGTGGGTACACATGTACTTCTGTCAACAGTGCCACAGATTCTGATCTCTTGTCTAGAGATACTGATGAGTTCCACTCTTTGCATGTCTGTGTAATCCACTTTCTTGGTATTTAGTGTCCGTTGTTCAAGTGCTCCCAGGTATGGTTGATTTTTGTTGGTTTCTTTGTTTAGTTTTTCAAGCTTTAAAGAGCCCTATGCTTTGATAATCTTGCAGTTGCTTATGTGAAGCCCTGCCCAGAAAGTAAAGTATTTTTTTGAAGGATTCCATGCTGGATATTTTCTCCATAGTTGCCCTGATGTGTGACTTGAGAGGAGGTTCCTAAATACCCCATTTGTTATTATGTAATGCTTCCCACAGTCATCATACTTAACTGTTGTCTTATGATCTGTCTGTTCTTTGTATGTGTCATAACATCTGAGTAGTTATTTAAACATTCTGCACCAGCAGTCTTGACTTTTCTCTTTAATAAATCAATGAATGCTGAAACAGTAAAATAGGTATTTCTGTACATCTGCCTATTTCAGAATGTTTTCACATAGTAACTCAGGCTCTTGCACTTGTATGAAGGTGGCAGCATAATTTACATGCATATAGAATAGAGGGAGGTTCAAAGCTATAGAATCACCAAACAGAGGTCAGTCCAGCTGGAATAAATTGGAACTTGCAAGGCTCAGCTTTTGTTCCCTGTCCTAATATTGCCTTATTTGACCATATGTGCCTAATCTTGGCAATCCATCTCATAGCTTGTGTGTGGTACTGAATTAATACACCTAGGCAGAAGGCTGCTTCTGAAAGCTCTCTGTGAAAGCTGTGGATACAAGATTTGAAAGCAAGTTCCTTGCCTACTCCGGCATGTTGGGGGCAGGATGTGGGGCTACCTGCTTCTTTGGGGTTCCTGAGAGCAGGTCATGTTCTGTACTTCATCATGTTACTGTGTTTGTGTAGCTTCTCAGCCTCATGCGTGGTAGTGAGCCAGATTTGCTCGCTCTCAGGAGTAAATCTAGTGTTAAAACTTGTAAGGAAGGAGCAAATTCACGAAGAGCCATTCTGCGCCCATCAGACATCCCATGGTAAAGACCCTGAATGCTGTTGGTTCTTCAGGCAAGGTGATGGCTCACTTCTGCTGCTCAACTGGTGCAGTCCATGCTGGATGAACTGCACACCGTGGCTCTTTCTGAGCTGTTTGGTAAAAGTTCCTCAAAGCATGCCTGCTGTCCTGGTCATCCATTTTCCCAGGAAACGCTGGATTCACTGTACCATTTGGCACGTTGTTACCAGCTCCATCCTACTGGGCACCAGGGCATGCAGCAGAGCTGGGGAAGGGATGCACATGTCAGTGTCGTGTGTGATGAGGTCTGGGTGTTGTCCCTTGGGGTAGGAAATGCCACCAGTCCCTGTAGCTGGGTTTGTTCATTAAGATCTGGTGGGTGCAGCAGGTTGTGTGGGTGAAAAATTGGCTGCTGCTGACCCCAGTCTGTACTGGCTGCTGTGCTGGGCAGATGTCTGTCTTCTTCCATCAAGGCACCTGCTCTCTCTGGCAATTCGTGTCTTCTCAGAGGTTCATCCTGTATGAATTCTAACTTGCTTTCTGGAACAGCAGAGTCCTGTCTTGATGTCCTGTCTTGGCTGGAATGGCTGCAGTAAAGATGTTCCTCTTCTGGGAGGAATGTGTGGGGATTTTTGTTTTGTTATGTACTTTGTTTGAAGAGACTCATATGTGTCAAAGTTCCAAAGCACTTGAACTACAAAAGTCAAGTGTGAAAAAATTGGGAAGTGTCTACAATGCACACTAGCATGACTTCAAAAATGAAGGTTTGGGTGTTTCAGGTTATTTTATCTTTTAAGGCTCTAAGTAAGAGTCAGAGCTTTACTAACCTAGTCAGAGTTTCTGAAGCAAACTTGAACGGTTATGCATCTGTAGCCCTTCTAATGGTGTCTTAGAACTCTGTGAGTGGCCACTCTTTAGTAGCTTTAGCAGTATGGGAATGTGGGAAAGTTCCAGTTTCAGGAACTGAAAGGACAGAAAAGACCATACCCTGCCTCTTTGTAATACAGGGGTTTATTTTGCTGTTACTGTGTGTGTATGTAGTGGATTTTTAAATATTTCTATAGATTCATATCATATGTATTCTTCATGTATATTTTTATATTTATATACATGTGTGTTATACATAGTTGTTACAAATATTCATATTTCTATAAATGCATAACATATTAAAAAATCTGCTGTCAGAGGTCATTGTATTACTGCCTGGCCATTGTTGTTAGGTGGATGGGCTCTTCTGCTTGTAGGTCCAGATCTGTTGGTTCTGCCATACAACAGTGGGGAAAATTTGCCCTTTAAATCTGATTGTATTTTTATTTAAATAACTAATTGTTCTCAGTGCTGAAAGACAAACAATGCTCTTAGATTTTAATTTGGCTGCATCCCACAGTTGCTAATGGTGCTTCAGATAAAATCATTTGTGAACTGGTCTCTGGGTCTGCCTATGCTGGGACTAATAAATCTAGAAAACTGATCTTAAAAATCCCTACTTCAGCTGAAAAAGAGTGACTTGTTTGAAAAGAGGTCTCAAGTTTCAGGTGTAATTTTAGTCTGTTGGGGTTTTTTGTTGCTACTGCTTAGTATTAAACTCAATAGTCAGTATACGAAAGGGTTGGTATCCTCAAAATGAAATGTGTTGGAATGATTTGTAAATGGAAAAGATTTTCTAAATAGGAATGTAGTGAGTGGGGTTTGCTGATCTCCTTTGCTTCATTTGAAGCAATTATCCTACCTATTTGTGGAGTATAAGCAATGGGAGATAACATCAAAGCAGTTGCTCAGGGAATGGAATGGGTTTGCTTCCCATAAATCAGATTCTGCAACTTACTGAAAGCATCCTTAGTCTTTAACATAATGCTATCATTATAAATATTTCAGATTTTTTTTTTTTTAATTAAAGCATCTCTCCATTGTACCAAGGGAAAAACTTACTTGGATTTTTTTGTTTCTAGTCTGAAGAGAAATCTTCCAAAATACCTTATAATGTGACTGTGCTGAGTAAGAGGGGTTAACTTGTAGGTGAAGTGTTTCAAACATGTGATAGTGGATGAAGTGGGGAGGATGGAGAGTTTATACTGACTTGCCAGCACATTTTAAATTATCACTGCTTAGTGTTCACTGAGGATTATACTCTTCCTGTGATTGTTAACACTTTTCACAGGTAGGGAGAACAACCTTACCTGAGTATAAAGTTCACCAAAAATTAATGCCAACTCCCTGTCTAATGTTTGAGTGTGATGGTTTAGGTGGACATGCACATACATTTTGGAAATTTCTCTTTTGTCAGTGTCCTTTTTTAACCTCTCTTCTCTTTGTGTACTTGTAACTTAGTAGAAGACAGTATCAGTGCATTTTTCCTTGCCTGCACTCGTCTTTTCTTACTGTGTGTTAATGAATGTGTAGTAATTTAATCTGACCAGGAAGTGCCTTTAAAGACAGGGAACCCAAACACATTGTCTGGATTTTTTTTTTCCCCCACAAACAAGATAAGACTGTGTGTCTGTAGGTGCTTTATATCCAAACTGTTAGATTTGATACAAATTGCATATCAAAGGTTAGTTCATGCAGGAGAACTACAGAAAAATAAAAAATGTCTGCTTAGAAATTCAGTTGTAGTTCAGTTTAAAGCATTTTTAAAAACTGTGTTTTATTTTAACTTGGTAATTCACAGGAGTTTAAGTATTTTGTGTAGTTTATTTTCCCCCTAGATCTCAAGACAATACTCTGTATGGATTTTAGCTCTGAAATCCATCAAGAGCTCTCTGCTTACAGAACATGACAGTCTGAACAGGCAGAAAGCATTGCCATCAAAACCCCTTGACAGCTGTGAGCAATATTTTCAGCTGGAACAAAGACCCATGACACTTGGAAGAGTAAGAAATGTGTGGCAATACTAGCTCATGTTTTATGTAGTTTATTTTGAAGTCGCTGAGGAGTTTTGCTTTGAATTTGAATTTCTTTTTGTCGAGGAGTCTTGTTTGATTCAATTGATGGGACAGAAAACTGTGACATTTTCTCTGGCAGTTAGCTCTGAAAACTTGTATGTATTTCTTTGTTCCTGTTGACTACTGAGCTTTGTTAAAAGGTTTTTCTTATTTGCAGGCATTTTTTAAATGCATACATATATTAATGACAAACAGGGAAGTTGAAATGCACGTTTATGCACGCATATGCATATCTGCATGGATTGACATTAAAAGGCATTATATTTAAATAAAAAAAGGAGCTCCTCTTTCTTTATTCTGTGAAGAGGGAGAAAAAGAGGTGTGAGATAGGTCTCTTCAGCAGTCCCATCCATCCCTCTGTCATGGTTTGTGTTGGGCTCAAAATGGAAGGTGAGAAGAAAATAACTTTTAATTTTTAAGTTGCCTTCCCTAGGAACACTCCCCTGTACAGTTTGCAGGCTGAGAGAAGGTTTTTACTTAGACTCCAGTTGTTGAAAAACTCAGAAGTGATAGAACTGAGAATCTCCATTGCTCCATTATTATCCCCTTTGTACACGTGCACTGCTCAGTTTCAACTTTTTAAATTTATTTATTAAAGGCTACTCAATGTTCTTATAATGCCTGGGTTTAGAAATAACGATTTCTTTCTCTGCAAAGGATTCCTAAGTGCGGTTGATGCACATCTGCAAACTGAGCTGTAGAAATCAAGCAGAACATAGAGAGGATGGGGGGAATAGTTAGGGTGAGTTTCATGTGCATTAATTCAGTCATCTGCAAGTTACACCTGTAAGTCTGAGCTAGGTCTCTTCGGAGAGGATGGAAAGAATCATCCTCTGCAGGTGTCTGTGTGCTCTTACTCTGCAGAATATTTAGGAAAATATTCCTGAATACCTTGGAGACCTTGCTTTTAGACATACAGTCAGCTGACAGTGACTACTCATTTAGTTTCAAAAAGTCAGACTGTCTCATCACTGGGAACTCTGAAGTTGCAGAAAGGATGGAAGGAAGTCTTCCAGGGCATTGAATGTTCTGCTTGCTTGCAGATTGTCCTTTTCCCTGCTTCTTTGTTACTTCCACCCTTTTAGTGGTACTTCTACAAGCAGCAATCTGTTAAACTACACAAAGGGGATTCCTCCTTAGAAACCAGTGTACTTCATACAGGGATCCTCTTGGGGAGGAGGAAGAATAGTATATCAGAATGTAAATCAGATCTTAAAGTATTTCCATAAAATACATTATTGAGGGCCAATAAAGCAATCGCAGTTCTGATTTATCTGAGTTTTGTGATCTTCTCCTTTATTTACACACGTGCATATAGAAATTTGTTAAAACACGTTTTTGAAAGAAGCAGACTAATTGAAAACAAGATTCTCATCGGTGTCACTAATGCCTGTTCTGATTGTTGAATTTGGAACAGACACAGCCTGCAGAAAGCCTTGCTGCTGGGATTGTCTGGTAGCAGCTGAGGTGTTGATGGCATGTTGTGAGCTAGAACAAAGTAGTTCTTCAGCAAATTTCATGCTGTCAAAAGAACACAGGAGCCAGATCTCTCAGCTTTATTTTGGGTTTTAGAAGGGAGTATTCCTTAGTGATTACGTGTTTTTCATATAGCCTAACTTGTCCTACTCTTCTTTCCTTTAAATTTGTCTTCTCATTCATTATTTTGTCTGGAATGCAAAATACAGCTGTAGTTCTGTACGTGCTTGGAAGCAATGATGTCCTAGATGCTTGCTTGCAGTATTTCCTTGTCAGGAATGATGCTCTGAAGACATTCACTGAAATCTGAGGGACTCAAGGTTTCCTCAACATTCAGGGGGAAGAAGCTCCTGTAGAGGATGAATCTGAATCCCTTTCTGTTGGGCATGCAGTGATAGAGGACATGTCTGTGCTTTAAAACTTAGGAACTGTGTTTTATTTATTGCTAAAGTTGCTCCTCTTGCAAGAGTTCAGTAATAAATCTGTAAACAGTGTTTTCAGCCAGCCAGTTTGAATCTGAACAGCAGCAAATGCTATGATATTGTAGATGTTTTCATGAAGCTTCTAACATTTTAATTTTCTTGTAATCTGTGATTTGTAAAGGGTAGCAGGGATGTATGTGTGTACTAAATAGCAGACAGTTTCTCTGCTCCTTGTCTGGATGCTACTTCCAGTGTTTGTCCCTCATTTGGAAGTCAAATGCTCTTCTGTTTTAACTAATTGCATATTATGTCTAAAAGATTCTCTTAATTCTTGATAGCTAACTACAACTCCAGGTCTGGATTCTTTCTTCCTTCCCTTACCAAAATTATAAAATCCTTTTTCTATTGCATGTCTTTTTTTCTACTCCGTTATGTAATTGTTCTTTGTGGTCTACTTACCTTTAGCTCCAGGTTTTGTTCTTCCACCAGACCCTTTATCTTTCTGTGTATATTTTCAAGAACTCTTTTATAATTCGAGTGTATTGGGTTGGCCCAGCCAGGTTTTGGTAGCAGGGGGTGCTGCAGCAGTGGCTTCTGTGAGAGGCTGCCCAAAGCTTCCCCCTTGTCCGACAGAACCAGAACCAGAACCAAGGCCCAGGCCATCATGGGTGGTGGCACACTTCTGGGATTTAATTATGATATATAAGAAGGAAAGAAATTTATTGCACAGAAACAAGTTGCACCCAGAGAAGAGAGAGTATGTGAGAGAAACATCCGTGCCTACACCAAGGTCGGTGGGGAAGGAGGACATGCCCCAGGTGCAGGGCAGAGATTCCCCTGCAGTGTGTGATGAAGACCATGGTGAGGCAGCTGTGCCCCTGCAGCCCATGGGGGAGCAGAGATCCACCTGCAGCCTGGAGACAACCACACTCCAGAGCAGGTGGAAGCCCAAGGGAGGCTGTGACCCTCTGGGGAACCCATCCTGGAACAGGTGATTGGAAGGAGCTGCGGACCCGTGGAGAGAGGAGCCCATGCTGGAGCAAGCTCCTGGCAGGGCTTGTCACTCCATGGGGGACCCATGCTGGAATCTGCTCTGGAAGGTCTGCACCCTGAGGAAGGGACCCATGATGGAGCAGTTCGTGAAGAAGAACTGCAGCCTGTGGGAAGGACTGCTGGAGAAGTTCAAGGAGCAGTCTGCCCCATGCTGGAGCAGGGGAAGGAGTCCTCCCTCTGGGGAGGAAGCAGCAGCAGAGACCATGTATGATGATCTGACCACAAACCCCCTTCCCATTGCCCTGCACTGCTGGGGGGAGGAGGTGGAGAATTGGGAATGAAAACCAGGAAGGACTTAACCCAGCGCATGGTGGGGAGAAGGTGTTTTCAAGAGTTGGGTTTACTTCTTACTATTCTACTCGGACTTTATTGGGAACAAACTAGTTTCCCCAAGTCAGGTCTGTTTTTCCTATGACAGTAATCATTGAGTGGTCCCTCCCTGCCCTTATCTTGACCCATGAGTCTTGCCTTGTTATTTTCTCTCCCTTGGCCAGCTGAGGAGGGGAGGGATAGAGCAGCTTTGGTGGGAACCTGCTGTCCAGCCAGGGTCAACCCACCATATCGAGGAATAAGAAAACTTGAAATTGATACAGCAAGTAGCAAGACTGATTTCTTGTGATGTTTTCTTGCCCTTCATGCTTTTTTCTTAGGTTGGTATGGTTGTAGACAGAGTGACACCGTGTGTTAAAGTGAAGAATTTCACTTTTCTTATTTCCCGTTTCTTCTTTGGTATGCTCATCCTTTACAGTTTTGGTTTCTTTTTTAATTACTGTTTTATTTTAGTATCAAATGTTAAGATTATCTGCATGCTTGCTTTGTCATGCTTTTTTATTTTCTGTGTGTATATAAATGGGAAGCTTTCATGTATACATTTACATCTCACTATTTTATAACTGAATGTCCTTGAAGAGAAGTTGCAGTATCAATAAACAATTTCTTTTACTGATAAATGTGTGTTTAGATTTTGTTCAGCAATTTAAGAATTGCCATGGCTGGAAACCCAGAGGGGTCTCAGTAGAAGAACATACTGTAAAGATGCTGAAGGTGGGGATCTGTACTAGACATGTAGTGTAGTGCAAGGAATGGAAAGGTTGTCCCTGTTTCCAGGAAAAAGAGGTAAATTGGGGAAAGCAAAAGCAGGTACTTAAGCCCAATGTGTAGAACACATTGCAGTCAGGGATGTAAAACATATAAAAGTTAGACCACACAAGTCAGTCTGTGGATGCTTTGAAGGAAGAGACAAGGAATGGTAGCTGGAAGAAAAACTTTGTTTCATACTATTGGTAAAGAAAAGGTGCTAGGCTGAAAAACAGAGGCTTGCTTGTTTGGTGACTATAAGGTCTTCTCTCTTTTCCTCTCCTCTGTTCCATCTGTTTGTGTAGGTTGAATTTTCCTATCCTCCCCTCAAGCCTGGAGAAGGACATGACAGTCACAGTTTGCCAGAGGAATGGAAGTACTTGCCCTTCCTTGCCTTGCCAGATGGTGCTCACAACTATCAGGAAGGTAAGAAACGAGAGAGGAGAGCTGTATGTGCTCCTTCTACTGCAACCCAAAGGAAAAGCCTGTTCCCTGAAGAGCTGATCAAGGATTCTTTTTTACTATTAGACTTCCTGCATGTTTTTTTAAGTTGCAAAATACACTGGCAATGATTCAATATTTAACATAAAAATAGATCATGAAGATGTACCTCCTGTATCCATAAATCAGATGGCAATCAAAACTAAAGGGCTGCATTTCAATTGTATATAGTTTAGCACTAAACAAGGCTCCTGGCTTTCTCAGAAGTTCTTTGAAGGCTAAACAAACTCTTGAGTAAAACCTCCTCCAGTTTTGATGTGAGGGAAAAATAAAATTCTAAAATTTAGCTATGTGATGTATATAGTAATTATGACTTTTTTTCCTCCACTATATTAAAAATTCTTAAAATGATGTACAAGTCACTTCATGTCAGGAGAATGACATAAGCTTCAGTGTATTGTCAGCTGCATGAAGATAGAAATATCCCTTTTTCATCTAGTTACCAGCAAGTTCACTGCAGTTCTTATTTTTAGTATTGCATTTCTTTCTTTGTTTATTTGACAGCAGTATTTTTAATCAATGTGACATTTATGTTCATGTTCAGTTGTTTCATCTTTTCTTCTGCAGAGTGGTGAGCAAGGCAGTCACTTCAAAGAGCAAAATCACAGAAAGCCTTTAACACTAATTTTAGTCAGATTTCTTTTTTATCTTGATATCTTCCTAATTCTCCAGCTTCCAAAGACCTTGTTTGGAAGCAAAGAAAGCCTTAGCAAAATAATCTCCTTCCTAGCAGCAACTAAGAGTCTCTCTGACTGCTGTGGGTCAGGACTTTTGTAGAATTTCTGCATTGTTAAATACATAACAAGAAGTAGGGTACATTCAAAGCTGGGAAAAACACATGCAGCTGCACTTACCTGTGCTCTTTTGTCTCAGCACCATCCCAGGTAATGCTCAACTTTGAGCATTTTTATTGCTGCACTAAGATTGTCAATGTGTGGTTTTTGGTAAGGAAAAAGGAAAAAAGACTTGGCAGCAAAACTGTTCTATGTCCTTGTGTTCTGTGGCAAGAATACACGTGAACTTGAAATAGGCAAATAGATTGCAGATAATAGTCATGTTACCTTTACTGTAACCTTATTAGACAACTATTTTTTGAGTTTTAAACTAATTCTGACAGATAGTTGCAGGAAAATAGTCTCTCAGGTTTTTTAAAGCCTACATAATCTCCACCATATAAATCTGTTCAAAGGAGTAAGCTTTGTTATAAACAGTCCCTGTCTCTCTTGGACATAATGCATAAAGGATTGTCTCTTCTGTTCATTTTGTAACTGTGAAGCAAGCAAAAAATTAATAGTTTGTTTCCAAAGAGATTTCACTCATGTTTTGAAAGGCAAACAGTTATACTCCCTTTTACTTAGGATTTAGGAAGTTTGTAAGACTGGGTTTCCCAAATTATTTTGGTTAGAGTATTGGTAGTACATGGATATCTGCTTTGGCAATGGTAGCAGCCACTCTGATCTTTCAAGTCTGTGTGTCCTCCTGGGCGTTTGGGGTGGTTTTTCCCTATCTTGATTACATATACCTTCTTAATGGCATCACCTTCCCATTGTACACCTTGACTCAGTGCCTTGCCTTTGCCCCTTTGGGCTAAATTGGGAAAGCAGCATGCCTGTAGGTTCCAGTGGTGCTTTTCTGCTGTCAGGAACTGCTTCTGAGAAGCCATCAGTTGGCTTCCAGGAGCTTGGTTTGGGTAAACATGAGGCTGTTGTCAGAATATCTGTATTAGAGAATTTGGGTCCAGACATAGCTCTATAGGTGACTTTTCTTTTTTCATTTTTTCCTTAAGTCTCAGAAAATAAGTGCATCAGTATTTTCAGTGGTAAAGCTCTTATTTATAAGTGATGCTGGAAATAAATATGCTGAACTCCTGTCAGTGCCTTATGAACTGGTCTTTTCTTTTTCACAGATACTGTGTTTTTCCATTTGCCACCGAGATGTGGGGACCGAACCACAGTGTATGGCGTTTCTTGCTACAGGCAGATTGAAGCCAAGGTAACTTCCCAAGCTGTGAATTAATGATAGTAATTAAATAATAGGCTTGGTGCATTAACAACCCTAAAATTCAGTGGCTTGCATTACACCATCAGTCAAACTGCATGACTGGCTTATGCTCAAGTCTGTAAAAGTGTGCACAGTAGGTAGCTACAAAACTTGAGAACTGTTCTTTCCCTTACATCAGCAGGCATATTGTCATCTTTTGAAATGTGCAAGGCAATTGGAAAATTTATTCTGTTTCTTGAGAGCTAATCCAGGCATCAACACCAAGGAGCAAAATGCAGCTGACTGCCTGTCAGGCAGCCAGGTCATGTTTCCTGGAAGGGGGCCTCTTGGGTGGAAAAAGGTGACATTTCTCCAGTGTGTGACCATGAAGAGTTTGAGAATTTCCTGGGATCTGACCATGCAAGTGTAGGGATGTTTGTCCTTTGCCAGAAGTACACTTGCATTGTAGAGCAGATTCTCCCCATTAATGGCAGCTGCTTACTGATACTGAACTTATAGCAACAAAGCTGAAAAATAGAGGCAAGAACCTAATCACCCTGAGGAAATTATGTACTTGACCTACTAAAATCAGCCCATATTTTCAAAAGTGGTAATGGTAGGATGATCTGTGCACTTAGAATGGAGAAGTTACTGCAAATTTCTTTTAAAATTACTTCCTTTTCCAGTGAAATGCCAACAATCTGGGGTGTCGTGTGGGTTTGAGTTATAATTTATGTTCAGAATACAACACTCATTTATGGACTCTGTTTTTGTATTAATCATACCTTGATTTTATTTCAAGTTCCTATTTATGCTCCAGGAGAAAACTTACACTTGCAGTTTTTAATTGTTTGTTTTGAACTAAATCCACATTGGTTTCTGTTCACTCATTATCTTTGCAGCCAGTCTTCTCTGTATTCTGTGATTTAGAGTCTTGCTTTATTTAACTGTGCAGTAACTTGGCTTTATTGTGCTCTTAGTTCCAGTTTATGATGTTTAGTAACCAATTAGAGGTAAATAGATGTTTAAGATGAACTCTTTGGAAAAAGTAAATAACAGTGTGTTTGATATGACACCTCTAGCACACTTTCAACTGTGCTCTTTGATGTGTGGGCCACAGTCCACACATTTTCTCTTTGGTACAGTTAAGTGAATCTTTGTCTGTATTTCTGCCCTGGCCATTTCTAGGTTTGCTGTTAAGTGCTGGGGCCATTTGATCTGGCTGAGAATATAGCTGATTCTGTGGATGATGCCTCCTTTGTTTTATGGGTGACTCCAAGAAAATCCTTGAGTAGGAAGCAAAATATTTCCAGGCACAGGCTTTTCAATCTGGTCCATTTTCACAGATAATGTTAGAGAAGAGCAAGTGATGTGTTGTGGCATCTCTCCTGTTATATTACCCTGAGTGAAAAGGACATTGCTTTTTCTCATGCTAGTGTCTTTTAAATAGTCCTTTGCCTATCATCACAGCTTGCTGGGGACAATGAATAGGTAGAATCAGAGAATCATCACTGATTGGTGATGTTGTGTCCCTTGTTGGTCTTGTCCTTGATTTTTACCCACAAGCCCTCAGCCTTTTCATGGCTGTTTCTCAGAGGCAGCTCTTCACAATCTCTCTCTTTCTTAACACAGGGGACAACACCTGTGCCTCTGCTTCCCAGTCTATCCCTTCTGAAAAGATAAGGGCATACTTTTAAAAAGTAAGAGCAAAACATTCCATGGTTTGGGCATTCCACCATTGAAGGTAACCAGTTTTAGGATTTTGTTTGAACAAGGGAGTAGTATGTGACAACTAGACTTGTGAAAGAATTCTCTTAGAAGTGTGTGTGTGTAAAAATACTGTCCTGCTTCTATTTCTCAGGCATTAAAAGTACGGCAGGCGGACATCACCCGAGAGACAGTTCAGAAAAGTGTCTGCGTCCTCAGTCAGCTGGTAAGAGTGTTTGTTTGACTCCCAAAACACTTTCAGGGAACTTTAACAATTGCTGTTCTTCCACATTCTTACTTGGAACACTTGGCTCCAGATATCTCATAGTCGTTGCAGAGGGTAACAAAATACTGAAGTAAAACTGAATCAAAAGGCTGTGGCATTGGAGTGAGCTGCCTTGAATTGTATCTCCTTGTAAGAGTAATTGAGAAAGTGTCTCCTGTCGTCAGGGGTGAGCATATCTGTTTGCACTTTGGATTCTTCTAAAGTGACACTAACTCTATTTCATGTGGGAGGATTGAGGGGTTTGGCCAGTATAATCCCAGCATGATTAGAGGGTTGGGAGGAACCTCAAAGATCATCTAGCATAATAACTGGAGGGAGTGGCTATTGACCACTGTCAAGGAGGTTTTAAGAGAGTCACACACAGAGCGTGCTCTTGTTTTCAAGAAACATCTTTTATTTCTACCTCTTGAGCAAAAGCTGCTGGTCACCAGGCAGGGAACAGAAATTCTTTTTGTGCTTATAGCTGAAAAAAGAACTATTACTGGTGCTGTATGAGCAGTGTTAAAGCAGGAAAGTACTTTTCCAGACAGATGTTCAGTGGTGGTATCGTACATGCAAGTGGAAAGAAAATGGAATTATCATCATTTAAAATGAGCAAAAGATAAAGATGCCAAGAGTTAGCCCCTGTGGACTGCTCTGTGTAATAATGTGTCAGTATTGCAAGATAAGCATGGGGGGAGATAAAAGTTCAAAAGGAAGGACTGAGTAGTTTTATTCACTTGCTTTTGTGTCTGTTTTTCTTCCAAGCCTTTGTACGGGTTACTCCAGGCGAAGCTGCAACTCATTACACATGCGTACTTTGAAGAGAAAGACTTCTCACAAATCTCAATTCTAAAGGTAACTTTGCAGTAATGGCCATGTGGAACAAGGCTTTCAGTGTCTGGATACAAACCTCAGTGGTTTTCATTAGTGCTCAAATATTCCTTTTGCTTATGTCATTCAGTTAGTCAGCTTTTGTAATACCTTAACACAAACTAAATGTACTGACAGAGGATCAGCTTTCTGATTTGCAATGAAATGCAAGAATGAGTGTGATTGTCAGCCTGTATCTCTGTTGACTCCATTAGTAAAATTTTACTTTCTTTCTGGAGTAAGCCATTGAAGTCCTTGAATAAGTGAATTTTATTTATTCTGGATTTTGTGTGACCATGGGTTTTTTTACCTTTGTTCTAACTTTTACAGGAACTTTATGATCATATGAATAGTTCCTTGGGCAGTACTTTGCTAGAAGGGTCACAAGTTTATCTTGGTAAGTGACTTGTTTTGTACAAGCAGCAGAGATAATGTTACACTAAACAACACATGCCTTTCCTGAGCTGATTTGTTTATGTGCATTAACAGATTAGGCACTGGAGGTCTGTGTGTCTGCATTTCTTTATTAATGGATTTAAATAAATGTAAAATGTAGTGTTGCTTTCATAATAGGAGTTAGTTGTATGTTGAGAGCCTTGTTACTTCTTGACCTAACAGTCTGACTAGTAACTGCTTGTCTGCTTTTGGGAAACAGTACCTTCTTAATTGTTAGGCTGAACTATTTGATGGTGTAGGATGCTCAAGCTGTTATTTGGGATACCACCCAAATAATATTCTGACTCTTCCCTGTGTTTTCTGAATACACAGTGTAGTATTTACTTCAGTGTTTCCCTACTTCAGTGTGGTAGCCAACAGGAGTTAACTCAGAGCATGGCTATTCACATCATTACCATCCCCATTGTTGATTTAACTCTTGCTCCTGTTCAAAGGAAAGAATTTTGTGTGAGTTCTGCTACTGGAATAACCAGGCTCACATAGAATCAATCCATAATGGGTATCTCCCTCCTGCTGAACAATGGTGACAAGAAGTAAGTTAGTATCTCTACTAGCTATTAAACTAATAACTGCTCTCTTTTTGGTGTCTCAGGTCTGTCTCCTCGGGATCTTGTTCTCCACTTCAGACACAAGGTAGGCATTCCCTGCTAGATACATAAAGGACAGCATCTATTTTAGAGAGTAAAATGCTTTCTGAGGAACAGAAAAATAAACATGTCTGGACATACCTGAGCTAGAAGTAAGAAGACTGTGTCCTAAGTACTAGTGGTTGCAGCCTCCTGGTTTTCCTTCCTCTTTCACCTGCATCACTTCAGTGAGACTAAGTTCCAGACTGAGGGGTCTGAGGGATTTCAGGAGATAACTAGGTTTGTGTGACATTTTTTCATCCTGTCCCAAAGTGCAAGTGGTATCTCATTTGTGGTCTTGTTGATATTTCTCATCTGATGAAGGGTATTGCTAAAGTCTGTGCAGACACAACTTGGAGCACTTTGCCCTATATCTTGTAATTTTTGTAGCTTCTGCCATCATGGAACCTGAGGGGAATTGCACTTCTCCTTTTTCCTTCAGACTATTGAAATTGATACCTTATAACTAAGGTACAAATAGCATTTACAATCTTTTATTAACTGAGGTGCATCAAGGAAACAAATTTGAGAATCTGGATTTCATGGTGTATTTGTGCCTGCTCAGTAGATTTCTGGGGTAGAACTCCTTTTTGTTTAACTTGTCATGCCAGTCATGACCCAGAAGCAACTGTGTTTTCCCTTCAGTGTAGAGAGTTTGGACAGCCACTTCTGGTCTAGATGCCTCCTCTGTAGATGCCTAAAATTAGGTGAGGTGAATGCTGTTCTTGGTGTTTTGCTGGATTCTTTTCAGTATTTCTGTGGAGGAACTCTTTTATCTTATCTTTGTGCAGTTTACTGTTTTTTTTTTAAATTCTGTAATTGCACAACATGTTCTTTCTGATAAGCTATGTATGATTCAAATTACACAGTTCTTGTTTGTGAAGGGCTTTTTTTGTGCATCTCATGCTATTTTTAAATATGTGCTCAGGTGGAGAAAGGGTATTAAAACACCTGTTTTCACTGGTCAATGTATTTGATCATTTGACAGCTATGCAGTGATTAACATGAAACCTTGAATAAGGGATTATGCATGCACAGTATTTTTGGTAAATGGCACTGGTTCACTCACCATGGTTTTTTCTTTTTGTTTTTTTCAGGTCTTGATCCTTTTTAAACTGATTCTTCTAGAGAAAAAGGTACTGTTTTGTAGGCTGAGGCAGGTAATTGAAGCAGAAGTGCAATTGTTAAATTTTTTCATGTATAAAGTAGAAGTGTCTGAAGTGATATCAACAACTTTGCATCGATATATAAACTGGGTTATTGGGCTAAAAGTAACTGCTGTGTGTTGATGTATAAATTCGCCTCCACTCCTGTCCTGTCCACACTCTGCCTCATTAACAGCTGTCCCAGCCAGACTAAGTAAAAAGGGATGAAATGTGAGCAGGGCAAGTTAACATATTCTAAAAGATAGGAATGGATCCAAGTCATGCAAATAACGACCTGCTGGAAGAAACTGACAGGAAATGTGGGTGCCTGAAAGGGCACATACAGCTTTGCAGGCATTCAAAGTAAGTAGAACTTCTGGTTCAGGATTTAAATAGACACATACCAAAGGAAAGAAGTGCTAGAAGTGTCCTTCAGACCTGAATTGCATGGACACCTGCAGGATACAATGTAAAGAGCCATACCTGTTAGGTCAGGCTGAACTCTGATTATAAATTGGTAAAAACTGCTGAATTCTAGGCCCAGGGTTTGCCTTGGGCTGTCTTTCTGCCTCAGAAGCAATGCTATCTTAGTAATTTAAGTGTAATATGCAATATGTGGAAGCAGATGTGAAATAGAGACGTTTGTTTTCTTCTGTGTCCCTGTTAACGGCCCAGAACAAGAGCTTAGCCTGAAATGACTATGTATCAGCTGCCAGACACACAGTTATTTAGGCATTTTGGTTTGGTTTAAAAATTTTGTTTCAAGTTTTGTTTCAGTGACTTTTCCTTCAGTGAACCTGCTGTGTTAAAACCCAACTACTTCAGGGTGCTGAGGAGGAATGTTAGAATTTCCTGTTAGCTGCAACTGGAAAGTCAGGAGGATTTAATTTATGAGATATCAAAACAGTTGTGGGGTCTTTTGAAGTCTCTATCCATATCCAAGGCCTAGGTATCTTTTGTGAGGCAGTAAATAAGCTATTATACTTTAAAATAGAAGTAGCAGCTGCTCCTGAGCTTTTGTACTTGTCACTTAATTCTGTAAGTTAGATGTACTTTGACAGTTCTAGGTACTTACTGATGAGAGTAAATGCAGCTTCTGCATTAAAGAGCCATATGCTGAAGATGGCTATGTGAAAGGCTATGCAAAAGATATACTTGAGAAAATATAACTATTGCATAGTAGGAGTACACATGTGGAAATGTAATCAAGACTCAGTATGCAAGCTTCTTCCCCAAAATAACTTAATACACTCCCAAAGTCTGCAGCGATTATTTTTTTCAATGAACTATACGTGGAGACAGTATTTTTCAGTTAAGATTTTAAGGCATCCCTACTGATCCATTTAAAATCTTACACTAACCTTTCACCAGGCCAGTTCAGCATTTGGACATACCTTTCACTGGCCTTACAGTTCTTTTCTGAAACTGCTCAAACCATGAGACACAAATGCACAGGACAAGAGGTGGGGAAGGATTTCCCAAGTATATTCCTATGACTCAAACACACGGAATTGTTCTCAAAGTAACTGAATGCTTCTGGAACAAACCTGCAGGTTGCTTTGATTCTCTTTATACCTAAGCTCCTACAGGAAGGCACCACTACAGTTTCAAAGGAAAAGTTTGGTTCTCTGGCACTGCCTGTTTTCTGGCAGATGTTAAGGTTCCAGAATAACTGTGGGAATCTGTATGTTCAAAGACCTTATATACAATATGCAAGAAGCCACTAGTAATGCCAATTTTCCTGGAGCTGAAAAATGCCACAGACCAATTTCCTTTAATCCGTAGCAATTTGGTTGATGTTTTTCCACAGCCTAAAAGGGTTTTTTTTTTCACCTCTCAGCTGTTATTAGGCTGGAAGACTACTTCCAGATGGTGATCATTTGACTTTCTGCTGCCAGGACCACCCAGTTTGTTGATGTAAATGCTGTGAGCCATATCGTGGGGTTGGGAGGGGTAAGGAAGTGTGAACCCTTACAGACAGAAAGATGGCAGAGGGACCTGATGGAACAAATATAGAAAAGTATTTGCCTTAAGTAAGTGGTCTACCCAACAAAAAGCTAGACTGGAATAAATTTCTTGAAAACAAGGTGCTTCTTTATAGGCTTAATTATTTCTCTAGGCTAAAAAATAAGTGTGGCTGGGACTGCACAGTGTCTGAGAATCTAAACCTGTGGGAGTATCATAGGGTTTCTGGTGTTCATTGCTATCATATCATGCATTTTTCATACATACTTTATAAAGCATCACCTTAAAAGAAGTTAGACCTTTTCATTCCCATTGTAGTCAGCCAAAACTCTTTCCCCAGATGAGCTGCTTGTTCTCATCATGCTTTTTCAGTGTTGTTGCAATTTGAACTCACCTATCTTGTACAACTTTTCTTTTTAATGTTTGAGATAATGTATGAAGTCTGTCTCTAGTTGAGGTGCCATTAAACTTCATTTGGTCTGTGTTAAAACTCTGTAGGCCTTTTTCTTGGTTCCATCAACCCACTATCTTGTAGGCTGGCAAATACTGGTGAAATGTGACTTATTAATCACAGAATCACAGATCCACAAGGATCAGTGAGTGCAGCTCCTGGCCCTGCACAGGACCATCCCCAAGAGTCACACCATGTGCCCAAGAGGATTGTCCAGCCTCTCCTAAAGTGTCTTCCTAGTTTACAGAAGTCTCTTACTAAGTCTAAGTCCACAAATTTACATGTTTAATTTTGTCATATTCCTGTTAATCTGGACTGCAAAGTCATCAAGTTAGATAATTCTGTATTCCTTTGCATTCTTGATTCCTTGTAATGCTCATGTACCATTTTTTTTACTAGTATTGTGCTGATTAAGGATGTAAAAATGGCATTGTTAAACAAGTTGACTTTTGTGGGGAATTTTTGGGTTTGGGTTGTTTTGTGGGATTTTTTGGGCTTGTGGGTTTTTTTTGTTTTGTTTTGTTTTTTCCCCCTCTCCCCCTGAAGGCCTATTTTGGAGAAATTTCAGTACTAATATTCAGTCTGGCTTCTGTTCTTCTTTCATTGCTAGCCTTTGACACCCCCTTTTAAATTCCTAACTAATTTACTAATCCCAGTCTCTGATTGAATTAAGGAGATTCTGTTTTCCCATGTTATGCCTTAAGTTCTTTACCAAAGTTAACATCAGTCATGTCTTCTCTTTCCAAAAAATCTTTTGTTACATAGGAATATACCCATAATAAATGCATGCACGATTTATCCTGCTTTTCATTTATCTACATATCCTTAATATAACTCCTTAGAAGAGATGTTTTTGCATAGGTTTTTCTCAGAGTTCTGGAATGGAGATTATTTGGCCTCTTTGATTTATAACAGACATTTTAATGTACTACAAATGAGCAAGAATTTATGCAGCATGCCAGGAACCACTTTTTTCTGTCAGTCATTCAGTAACTGGATCAATTTGGAAAAAAAATCTTAAAAACTGACAGAAAAATCTGCATCACTGTCAAACATGTTACATGTGTGTATGTGTATCTCTCTATATATGACATATATTACAAATATTATAAAATATAAGGATACTATAAACATTTAAATATTTACTTTGAACTATTTAAGAGATTTTGTTAGTAAGCAGGCTTTCTAATACAACATAAAAAGCAGTGCCTTGAGTATTTTGCATGTGTTCTATCTTTTGTCATGCATAGTAATTTTATTTTTCTCCTTCTCCCCTCTCCTCTCTTGCATTCTCTCCTCCTCCCATCCCCCTCCCTTCTGCCATCAGGTGCTGTTTTATATTTCCCCTGTAAATAGGTTGGTGGGAGCTCTGATGACTGTCCTGTCCCTCTTTCCTGGTAAGAAAAGAAGCTTGGACTTCTTTTTATGTGCATTCTGGTGATAACTGAGACTGGCTGTACTGTGTCATTTGGAAATGAACTTTTGTGACAATAAAGTTAGGCTGATGTGTTGCCTGAATATTGGGTGACTTGTGTGCATGTCCATGTGCTGTGTACACACCTGATACTCACTGCTTGCACTTCGTGGGTTATTTCTCGTGCTTAACTGAAGCCACTGGATTTTCTGTATTGCCAGTGGGTGACAAAGAAGGGACTGAATAAGTCACACATTCTTGTTGAGTTCCTTAAAAACCAAAAATACAAACTTCTCTCTTCCTTCTACATCCACTCTTAAAAAAAGCAGATGAACGTAACCCCTAACTTTGCTAATTCTTAGCTTCTAACCAGTCTTCTCAAAGCAAAATGTTGGGGCAAATGCTTTAGGAGAGAAGGTGTGGGGTTTGGATTTCTTTGGGGTTTGGATTTCTTTGGGGTTTGGATTTCTTTGGGGTTTGGATTTCTTTGGGGTTTGGGTTTTTTTAACGCACCCTCTCCAAAGTAGTGTTTTAAAATACTTGATTTCCACTATCTACACAAGAGCAACTGTTTATTTTTTTATTTTGAGATGCTGATATTCATGTGTGCTCTCACTTTCCAGGTATGATTGAACATGGTCTTAGTGACTGCTCCCATTACAGACCAAGAAAGAGCATATCAGAGGATGCTGGCTTGCAGGAGAATGCACCCCACATGGATGACTACGTTTCTGTGTCTGCTGCTGATACTTCAAATACAAACTTGGGAGTGGGAAAGGGAGGCAGGAAGATGTCAGGAGACAATTCCGTGGAAGGTCCAAAAGCAAACGTGCCTTTCTCCCGGTCAGAGAAGACTTGCAATGGAGCTCAGTCCTCCAACGGTTCCGTGCAGCGCTTGAAGCTGCCTCCCCACCCTTCTCCAGCATCCTCTGAAAGCGACTGGGAGACCTTGGATCCCAGCATTTTGGAGGAGTCTGGTGTGAAGGAAGGAGAACGGGAAAAGCCAGCCCCCAAAGAGGTGGAAAAGCCTGCGAGCACAGGCGTGAGCTCCCAAGGGCTCCCCATCACTGTGCAGCCCCAGGCCAATACGGGCCACGCCGTGCTTGTTCAGGGACTGGTGTCGGGGCTGGAGGAGGACCAGTATGGGATGCCACTGGCTATTTTTACAAAGGTGAGCCTGTTCCTCGTGGTACCTGGTGACTCACAAAGACGTCTGTTTTTCGGGAGTGGGTGATGGGTTTGGTCACTGGCCTCCAGGTGGACAGTAGGGTGCTGCAGAAGATGTGAGTACAGTGTCTGGCAATGACTGCGTTCCTAGGCAGGTGGAGGGGTGTGAGGGCACCTCTGGGAAGGTTGTGCACATGCACATTCCCCTTCTCTTTCATGTGGATACTTGAATACTATTTGCAGTTCTGACCTGCAGCCCCACTGTGACTAATAAATTGTGTGCATCAGGAACTACTGTTTTCTTTTATTCTGAAGACCTGTTGATCTAACCTGTGTGGGGCAAGATCAGAGTACAGTGTTCAGATACCTTAGTCTAAACTAAGACTGAAAGCTCTGTCTTTGCTGACACCTAAGCCTCAGTTTTTCTCTTTCAGTTTATATCCACATATGTATCTTTGAATGCCTGTGTGTATAAATGCACAAAATGTGTGTATAAATACACATAGCAAAAAGAAAGGATAAAATGTCACCCTTCTGTACGTGATAATTTTTCCCTTTTGTCTGTGTCTCTTTCTCTGTGCATGGTGATGAGCTGCTGAATTTTAAGCTTGCACTGATGTCTAACTGAACTCCAGGTATTCCAGAGTCTCTGCAAGGGCTCTGATGGGCATAGTCAGAAAACAAGCAATAGTGCTGAATATAAGGGCTGGTTTCCCATAAAAAGCAGGGAAAATTCATCCCTTTTAAAGACAGTTTTGTCAGTAAAAATGCATTTTATTATTTTTGTTTTTAATGTAATAAACTTTTAGATGAACATTTGCCCATAGTAGAAGATAGAAGTTTTAGATTTATTTCCTGAAGCTGGCAAGGTTCAAAGTGGGTTTTTTTCCCTTTTGAGGGGTTAATTTGCATTTCCTTGGAGAACTTTATATTTGAGGGTTGTGTTTGAGCATTTTACAGTGGCTTTCATTGGAAATGGTGTGTTGTGTGAGCCCAAGTGAGCAGCTCAAATGTCATTGCCCTGTATTGCCTCATGTCACCCTTAGAAATGCTGCTTCCAAAGAGACCTGCAGTCTGGTGTTTGTCCTTATGATCTGCCTAATGAGAAGAATGGCCTGTAAATTATATTTAGTCGAGTTCTATTGAAAATACTAGATGGAAAGCAAGAATTTATAAGGGAGTCTACAAGTGCATACTTCTGTTTGCTGCTAAGCTCATAAGATAGAAAACAATTTTAAGGAAGCTGACAATGTCTATATGTTTACCTTTCATTTCACAAAGGCACTTTTCACTTGAGTTCATCCAATGTAATTAAAGCAGAAAAGGCTTTACATGGCTGAGTTACCAGAACAAAATCCGATTCAAAATTGCACTTTTAACCACTTACTGGAAAGTTTGCATCTCGCTTAGACCTCTCATCTCAGGCTTGTTTTATGCCATGCCATGGAAAGACTAATAAGTCTGACAAATTTGAATGGGAGGCGATTTTACCAGGTGGCATAAAACATTATCCAAGTACACCTGAGCACAAGGAAAAGTAGCTTGTGATGCTGGTTTCCTCAGTACCAGTTCTGTAAGATCTAATAGTAATTTCATTTGCACTCTTTTAAAAGAGGAATGGAATGTGTTCACAGAAGTAAAAGTTGTTGTACTTTCAAATGTGCCTTTGACACTTGATACATTAAGTCGTGAAAGATTTCCCAGTCTTTGCTACTTCAGTATACAGTAATTAAACCTTCCTTTGCCAGCTTTTTAAGCTGCATTTTTTGAAAATTTCCAATTTTAGGTTGGTGATACCTCTCAAAACACGATTGTGTTTGACACAGGCTATTTGTTTTCAGCTGATAAGTCCTTGTCCTGTGGAAGGCCATCCCTGTGTCTAATACAGCAAAAGTGAATAGTTTTGCTACTTTCTTCCATATGTTTCCAGTTACCACGTACTGTGTGATAAAGTGTGTGTGCTCTTTGTTTCTGTCCAGTGTGCCATTAGCCCTTAGTGAATAAATTGCTTTGTGCTTTATGCACTTGAACAGCTGGAATGAGACTCCAGGGGTATGTTGATCCTACCTATACTTAAAAGGGAAATTACCTACATCTGCTTCTCGATGATCTCTCAATGACTAACTCAAAGCCTTTTCTTAAAATGTATGTTGCCTTTTTTTAATTGGCATGTAGGATACTAGATTAACTTACAACCATGAAGTGGCTCAAAAGCACAGTGTATTGCTTTCTGCCCTGCTCCTTCTTAGAGCAGGCATGCATGTGCTCATCAGAAATTGATTGTCATCTCTGGTGTCTGGGAATCTCCACCCACAAAATGTGGATAGCACTCTGTAGCTTTCCTGCATTATGTTCCTCACAACCCCCAGAACTGGAGAGATGAATCCTTCTCTCCATTCACTTCTGAGACCTTACTCTTGTTGCTTATTATTACTCTTACACTGCTTATTCTGTCACCTTATAAACACGTTTAATTCCCATCCTTTGCGTTGCCTTTTGGTTTCAGTCCTGAAACTGAAAGACAACACAGCCTCTTGGAAAGTTTGATTCCTGTGGTATCTGCTGGCATGTACTATTTTTTTTTTTTTAATGCTAATTCTCTACATCTCTCTGTTGCTCTAGGGGTACCTCTGTTTGCCCTACATGGCCCTGCAGCAGCATCACCTCCTGTCAGATGTCACAGTCCGTGGCTTCGTTGCAGGAGCCACCAACATCCTGTTCCGTCAGCAGAAACACCTGAGTGATGCAATTGTGGAAGTATGGACCTTTGGAGCTGAGCTCCTGCAGCTGGGGGCAGGGGGGAGCCAGGGGCTGCATCTTAAACACAGCTGGAAAGTTCCATGTGCATGCCCAAATTTTGAATGCCTTCCATATGGGAGAAATTCTCAAATGCAGAAGTTGATTAAATTTCTGTGATTTGAAAGGATTGGGTTAGATAAGCTGTGCAAAACTAATATACATGTTTTTATACGTACTCCAATATTTGAATTTGCAGGGCACTTGTTAATTCATGTGTTTTTTCCATGGCTTTGTAATAAGGTCTTCAGAAATAAGTGCTTGCAGCTCAGAAACAGGTGCAGATATTTATATTGACTTCCTTCTGATTTAATCAAGAGGATAAAAAAACAGTATCTACAAAACCCACTGTGTCAATTCTAGCAAATAGATACAACTATATAATCAGCATTTTTAAACGTAAGGCAGTTCTGTGTAGGTAATCAACTTAATAAATTGAGGTGATAATCAAAGGGCCTCTAGGGAAATACATGTGAGCACTGAAATTCCTCCTGCCAAATCCTGTCAAATCAGCAGCTTTTGCTATGTGCCAGGGAAATGATCAGACTCTGATATACCAGAGCAGTGTCTCACTTCCTGAGGACAGTAAGTTCATTGTTTCTTTGGCCATTTGTTTCTTCTTGCTGTCTTGGGGGAATGAGGGTTTAGATTTAAGTAGCACTATGTAATCATGTAAGTACATATAAGCAATTTCATTTACATAACTGTTTACCCTTGGAATTATTTCAAACAGATAGAAGATGCTCAAGTCCAAATCCACGATCCAGAGCTCCGTAAGATCCTGAACCCAACAACTGCTGACCTGAGGTTCTCAGATTACTTGGTGAAGCACGTGACTGAGAACAGAGATGATGTTTTCCTCGATGGCACGGGATGGGAAGGAGGAGATGAGTGGATCAGGGCTCAGTTCAGTGCTTACCTTCATGCACTGCTTGCTGCTGTGCTGCAACCAGGTAGAGCACATACCTTGTCATTGGATCTCCCTCTGCCTAAAGTTTCATTTTAGGCTGCTTTGCCAGTTGTCCTTGGCTGTCCTTGTTATTCCTTAACAAGCTCATTACTAATACTCGGTTCACAGCCTTACAGACACTTTCTTCTTCGACTGTCTCCTTCTCCTTGATTTAATTAAGTTTTCCTCATAAGCTGAAGTACCTGAAACCTCATATATGATGAGAGTGTTACAAACCTGACTGTCTTACAGACTGTATTGCAGCCTGAAGTTAATTTTGGGAAACTAATTGGATTCAAGGAGACATGAAGTCAAGTGGCTGTCTTCAGAAGTTTTACTAGACTCTTCCAGCAATTCTGCCTTCTTGCCATGGTCCTTAGTAGGGGCTCACATAAGTGAAGTGTCATCTACAGGCTTTATAAGCTTGTGTTTCCTGAAGCTCAACATTTTTTGCTTTAGCTCAGAGGGAATTCTTGGTGTTCCAGCCTTTTGTGTGAATATAAATAAAAGAATCAGTGTTTTATTTGTGGAAAGTGTTTGGTTTGCCCAGCACTTGCCCTGCTAACTTCATTCTCATCAGGTTTTTCTCTCTTCCTTCCAATTAACAAATTCAGATTTTGTTCTTTGGTATTTGTGAGAAAACATGGGATTGAGAACTTGATTTTAAAGTCTGGAAGATATTCTTGGGCTGACAACATTAATGTTTTAAGGTGATTACCTGGTTGATATGAAATATCAGGGTTTTCTGGGAACTCATGCTATTTCACTGGCTGGCTCAAAAATGATTTCCTACACTCTTCAGTGTTTTACAAGGGTTATTGTTACGATAAGTTTATTCCACAGTAGTTCCTACTGTAGCGTTGGAATGGATTTGGGGGTTACTAAATTCTAATGAGTAATAATAACACAATACAGCAAAGCCCAGTATATCTGACCAACATCAGTGCAAATGGTGGATTTGTTGTTGGTTACTATGTGGCCATTCTCTTCCCTTTCCTGCCTTTGCCCAGAGAAAAAGTCAAGAGACATGTTTGAATGATTTTTTTTTCCAGTTGAGCTCTTTATTTAGAGCTTTATAAATCAATTGAAAATAAGAAAACTATTTTTTAAGCTTTTCTTTTCCCCTTCTTTTCCTGGAATAAAACATTTTTGAAGTATCCAGTTCTTGGAACTGGAGTTTTAGTTGTCTTTGACTTGATAAGAACCTGCAAAAAAAGTAATTTGTTTTGTAATTCCATCTCTAATGAATTTCTGCAAATTTTTGTCTTTAATTTATCAGACAATGAAAAGACTTTGTCAGACTTTGGAACAGCATTTGTAGCAGCCTGGAAAAACACCCACAACTACAGAGTATGGAATAGCAACAAGCATCCTGCTCTTGCAGAGGTAAATTCTAGGTAAGGAAACTTCTTAGCATTTACTCTATCTCTGGGCAATAGTGTCATGAAGCAAAGTGTATCCAGAGTCAGGACAAGTGCTACTTGTTCAGGTTGGTTGTCAGCTGTCCCCAGCTTTAGGAAGTTTTCTGTCATTCCTTAGGAGTTGCCCTCAGATGGTTCAGCTCTTTATTGACTGCTCTCAGGTGCTCAGGGAATTGCTGTGCCCAGGGTTGTCACTGGTGGGTGTGGAGGGGAGCTGCCTGTTTCATGTTGCATCTTCTACACTTTGCATTGTTTTATGTGTATTTTCACTGCAGGCTTGGCTGTGCATGTGGTTTGTGTAGTGTGGGTTATTACTGTACTGCAGGGAGTTTTAGTTGCTCTTTGTCAGCTGCTGTAGCCTGAGGAAGGTTTTTCTTTAGATCTACTTAAGGGATGGGTTTTATTTGCTCTGTGTTGTTGAAAGGAGGTGCTTTGGACTTAGTGTGAAAAGATTGTTAATATCTGGTCTGTAAATAAATGGCACCTTATAGGTAGTTCATAAGAAATCAGTGGTTGAATGGTCACTGGAACTCAGCCTTCTATGAAGTGATAGGGTAGTATATCTGCAAAACATTTTTTAAACTCTTTTTGGTAAGGCACAGATAGGAGAACAGCTGATAACTCTGTGATACAAATTAATATGTGAAAAAAAATAAATATTTACTGTTTTCTCGGGTTTCTCCTCGTCTTCCAGCCACCCATTCCAGGGACAGTACTCTGTGTCAGATGTCAAGCTAAGGTTGTCACAGTAAGTAAATGACACTTTGATTTGCATTTTTTAGAAGTGTGCTCAAATATTAATAACTGTTGCCATGATGACCTAAACAAAGTAATGATTCAGAGTGGCCATGTCCATGAAACTGTATGCAATGTTCTCTTGCAAAACATTGCCACATCTCAAGACCAAACATTTGCCTGAAATAAATAATAATAAATAGTGCAATATTTTGTGTTGGACTTTACATAATAGAGCCTTGATTTTTTTTTTTTTTGTGTTGCAATTTTAAGGCTTTTTAATTTGTAATTTGTAATTTTTAATTTGTAAGCTAAAGTTTAAGCTGTTAAAACTTCCATCAGTGGTTTTCTGTACGCTGCCTTTAGGTCTCATTATTAGGAGACAGCAGCTTTTTCTCCTTTTAATTAGCTGGTTTTTAATACAGCATTGTTCTGAAAGTCTCAAAGTTCACTGTATGCCTGCTGAGATGTCCTTCAGTTTCTTCAGTTTACAGGTTTCAAATGAGCTTTGCACAATTGCTCATTGCAACAGCTTTAGCTGAAGTTGCTCTCAGCTCCTGCCTGTAGCGTTCCAGTTGAACTTCTTAGTGTGCTCCTAATAATAAGCATTTTCACAACAGTGCCTTTGTTCTCCAGGTGGGGCTTTGCTATCAGATCCTCATCAAGATGACTTGCCCTTGCAAACTGAGCCAAACCTTGGGTTTGGTGTTTTCTGGTCTTTCTGCTTTTTCCATCTACGCTGAAGATTTTGAAAGTGGGAAGAGAATGTGGCATGATGTGTTGTGGAGTTTCACGTTAATGGGTTTGCAAGGCTTGAGGTGTGAACTGGAAAGTTACAAGTTAGAACTAAATGAGATTGTTTTCAAGTGATGGTACCTGTGTGGTAGAACTGATCACTTCTGTCCTTTTCTTTCCAAATGATGATAATTTCTGTCATTTTTTTTTTGCATTCTTTAACAAAGGAATTAGTGTAAGCTGTCCTTGATCAAATATTTAATCCTAGAAAAAAAATACAAAGTAAACTCTATTTAGAAAAAAACCCCAAACTGATCAGTAACTCTTAGTGTTTTGTTTAAAGGGCTATATTAGGGCTGAAACTTCTCAAAACTGCTGCAACTCTGACTTTGTAACTTAGACACGAATGAATCTTGGTAAACATTTAGAAAAGGGTGATCAGAGAAGCTTTCCCAGCTGATCTATGTGGAGAAGATGCATGCAGGAATTATGGACTTGAGGATATATATGAATTATATATGTGTATGCTACGTAAATCTGTGTGTAATGATACATGCTTTAACTATGTCTTCTATTTACTTCTGGGAGTAACAAGAAGTCAGTCAGCTAACATCTCTCTTGTTTAGCTCTGTGCAAAACAGTGAGCGTGGAAAGAAGCTTGGGAATGTGATGGTTTCTACCAGCCGAAATGTTGTGCAGACAGGAAGAGCTGTAGGTAAGAAATGTGTTTAAAATCAGCTCCCATCTAAGCCATATCCTTTTTGAAGAAGCATGCTGTTTCTCAGGTAGGTTTATTTTTAATCCAAGTGTACTTACTTTATAACACACACACAAACCAGAGCAATGTTTTGAAGGGCAGAGCTGCTGACTGAGGCCCTCTATATTGTATAGTAGTGCAAAGGGAAGCAGCTAGACAAGGAAATAGTGTACATTCCCTTTTCAGTGTGTCCTGGAGATGAATGTTGGAAAGGACGTTCAGGTAGGAGCTTTCATGTAATCTGGAAATACCTTTAGCCCACATCACCTTCTGCCCTGAGTTATTCTCAGTTTTTATATTACTTTGAGAGGAACCATCCAGAGCTGGTTGAGATCACAAAAAGTCCTGGTGTCAGTTTCTGCAGATCTTGCAGAAGTCTGGTAATTTTTTGGAAGAGCACTTGTTGCACTTCAATGGGGGCTCTGACATCACCTTGTCATCCTGCAGTCCGAGATAATGAGAACCCCCCTGTTAAAGGGTTTGATAGTTGTTTGGCAATAGCTTTGCCAAAGTCTGTCTCCTCTTTTGGCTGTTGCACACTCTGGCAAGGAATGCCTTTTGGCCCAAAGTCTAGCAGCAAAGGCCATCAGAGGCCATTTCTGCTGAGCTACTGTGTTCAAGTTCCTTGAGTGTTTCCTGGCACAGATTCTGGAATTGGATTTTGAATCCCAAATTGGACACCTGATTGTGTGATTTTTTTTTTTTACTTTTTTTTTAAATCTCAGTGATATTTCTTGGTGGTGACTCAGATAACACTTCACTGTTGGTGTGTGTTTTGAATGGCAGGTCAGTCTGTGGGAGGAGCCTTCACGAGCGCCAAATCAGCGATGTCATCCTGGTTTTCCACTTTCACACAGTCACCCCCAAGCCTCGGGGACTGAGGGCTGGCTTTGCATCATGCTGCTGACTCTTTCAGGTGCAATGCTTTCTCTGAGCTGTAAAAAGACTGCTCCAAAGTGCAGGAGTGGAAATGAACTACCCAGGACCAAAATAAGGTGTATGTTGCTTGCAAGCTGGTGTGGAATGTTATAATTCAGTTTCACTAGAAGTATAGAAGAATGGTGAGTGTCTCCATACAATGGGATGGCATTTGCAGTGTATTGGTTATATTTAAAATGACTACTTCTCTTTAAAACTGAGCCTTTGTAAAGACATTAGCAAACAGGGCTTGTTGCAAGCCAAATGTGTTAGATTTGTACATTTTCTTGGATGTTGAAAATATTTATGTAAACTAGGTATATTTTTCAATCCAGATAGCCAAATGTTTTTGAATTCTTGTTAGAAATAAGCATAATATAAATACTGATTCCTCTTTCAGGTTGGATTTGAGAGAATCTCTGCAACCCTTAAAGGGTTCCAAGCCAGGTGGGACTTTCTTGCTTTCACCTGCAAACTAAACTCAACAAGGTGCAGAGTAAGACTGTGGCTGACAGGGTTTTGAGTTGTTTTTTTCCTTCTGTATCCATGTAGGGTTGTTTGTATTAATCTGTCTCTGGCTCTCTTTGTGTCTCCAAATCCATGTGACAGTTGCAAAATCAGTATGGTTTTTTCATGTTATACAATAGGCCTTCATAACTTTGCTTATGTTTTGGCTTTGTTTCTACCCTGGGACTTGAATTGGATTCCAGTTGGAGAGATCTCTTCAGGGAAAGTATTACAAAACATTTCTCCCAAACTGGGAATGGATCACAGGCAGTTTTGTTTGCTCTATTAGGATGAAATTACAACTTCAATGTAGCTGCATACATATGAATACAAAGTACTAAACCCACCCAAAACTTGCACAGCAGCAAACTCTGCGTGGCTTTTCTTTCCCCCCCAGTAAAGTTATGAAGATTCTTCCAAGTGAAAATCAGCTATACGGATTTTCTGTGTCGACTCAGGGAATGTTCCATTTGGATAACTACTTTTTTCATAAGGAAAGTAACACTAGAATTGAGGGAGTAACTCAGCTGTCTCAGTTAGTATCCTTGTGGGAAGAAATCTATTGGAAAAGCTGTGGCATAATGCTGTATTTCCTATGTAACATGCCTGCAGTGTCTTCTGTATGCAAGCACTTCCTACATTTCTTGATTCCAAGGGAGATTATTTCCTGTTTTCTTGCAATGTGTGTGCCTCTCTATGCCTTCTGACTTCCCCACATGGTAGCTGTAAACATTTTCTACATTACACTATCAAGTGTTCCAACTTTCTTTACCACAAGGCTCTTAGTTGATTGCCTCAATGCTAATCTTGTCAGCATTTTGCCATGTTCTTTTCTGGGGCCAAGATTTCTAGTCATGGTTATTCCTCCTATTCCTCAAATGAAATGCAGCAGCTGTACAAGAGATAAGTAAAAAGGCTTGAATGTCATTTGTTTTAAGAAATTATGTTCTAATTTCTTATGTGGATTTGTAAAGCTACACTTGCATCACATTGTCACTGTCCAGCAACGTGGGTTTGTTTTATTGCCTCAAACAGTGGTTTGACAATGCAGGATCTGGTTTAAGGCCTTCATTAATTTTTTTTCCAGGACAAACTAGATAGAATATGGGAAACCTGAAAGTATACAGCTAGTTTAAGTAGCTTGATTTGAGAAGGGCAAAAAAGGGCCCTAAAGCTCTACTAACCTACTGCTTCTGACACAACCATGAGGTGTATCTATCGAACTGCAACTATTGCTCCTGGTGTCTCTGTATTTGTGTATCTCCTAACACTGCTGGTGCTCTTTTCTGTTTTATTCCACAGCCCTGTAATAGACATTTGTATCTTTTCAAAGACTAGGTATTACTTTATATGCAGTGAAGTAAGACTAGGGCTGTGTTTATGTGTGGTGAGTCTAGAGCTTTCTGAATCAGCATGCAGATAAGAAAATAATCAAAAAAATAATCCCTTGCTTTTGTGAAACGGCTAATGTATTATCCAGTGTCTGGGATTGAAATGGTTAGGGTTCATGTTGTAATGAAGACTGAAGGAAGGTTCATGAAGGATTTAAGCACCTATAAAACCAACTTCAGCAACTTAAGGCACACTTAGGAGCTCAGGATGGTGAGTTCTAGAAGCCAGGCAAGTGGTTGGTACTTACATGTACAAGCTGTAGAAACAGGACCTTCAAGGATCCCTTTTTAGGACCTTGTCTTTGTCACCTCCTCACCTGGGTTTTCTCTGTGGAATTCTCCTGTGTTCCAAATTTCTATGGCAGGTTTATTAGCTCTCAGCACTCCCCTTACTCCAACAGACTCCGTTGCTGGCCCAGGGACATTAGGAGCTGGCTTCTGTTTGTTTGTTTGTTTGTTTGGGGGTGGATTAATCTGAGGAAAGGCAGAATAAAGTGCCCTCTGCAGTGCTGAGTTGATGCAAGGCTGCTTGCTGCTTTGTAAAGCAACTCTTGTGATGCTTCCCAATATTTCTCTGCTGGGCAAGGACAGATCTTTCTCTGCAGTCTTATTGCCACCATCCCAGCTGTCTCTGTTGTGGAGCCAAATATACAGCATGATTAAGAGTATTTTCCTTTCTTTACAAATGACAGAATAAACCCCTTGTATTAATTTTCAATCTTTTTAAGAACTGGTATCCTGCTAGCAAGTTGGTCTCGGATTTAAACTCATCCAGTGATTAAGACTCATGGAGCGGGTGGAGGTGAAGTGATCTTCATAATTAGTGGTCTTCATTAACATCTCTGTTTGCTCTTTGATATTTGCTTGAGCTTACTTTTGGCTGTAGGAAGACATGCAGCCACTGAGGATCATCTAAGCTCCTATAGTTATCTTCTTAACTTAATGCTTGTACCATCTTTAGTTAAATCCAATGCAAATGCAAGCTATTTTCCTCCCCTCTGCTTTAAAACTTCCAGTACAGGCATCATTAATTATTCAGAAAGATTTAGGCAGCTGACTTCCATTTCAAAGGCCCTGCCATCCATTTCTGTGCCCTAAGAAACAATGAGTCCTGAGTGAATTGGTGCTGGTGCCTCTGCTCAGTGAGCTGGGAAGGTTTTGTTACAGCCCTGCTGTGATTTGGTGTTGCAAAGGCATTTCTGGCTGTCAACACGCAGCACACACTGACTTCCAGGTAATACAATAGCACAGCTCTCAACTTCCTGGCATCAAAGGCATCAACTGCAGCTTTTTGTATGTGCCAGCACGTGAGGAACTGCCTGTGGAGCACAGGTATGGGATGGAAGTCCCCAAAACCCCACAAGGCTTAAGTATTGCTGCCTTAGTATCTCATTTGACTGAAGGGTTCAGCATCTTTCATGTCATAACCTTAATTCCTGTGCACATCTGACACCAGTTTCCTCAAATGTCACAATTTCATTAGAATTTTTAGGTCAATGTTCTAGTACATTGCACTTGTTTGACCTTGTACATCTGTTTTAAGCACCTTTGTAATTAAATATAATATTTTGCCTAAACAAGCTTCTTGTTTCCATACAAATTATTCCCCAAGCAGAGAAACTTATATGGCAGTATTTAATTGCAAAAGTGAAGGTGTGAGTGCTGTTTTTAAACATAGAAACTATTGCTTGGTAATTGAATGTGCAAGTAATGGATTAGATTTTTCTTGTGCTGCTTGAAAAATAAAACACATCCAGCCTGTCTAAAGTTGGGTCTGCTCCAAGAGCTGTATTATTTTAATAAATTAATCCCACCAAAAGACACTTGCAGGCATCTGGTTTTGATATTGGTAGCTGCTTGTAATCCACTGGCAGTCTTTTTGAAATCTGTCTTCCATTTAAACTGATTGTGGATGCTGCTTTTTGCAAATTTAGGACAAGAGGATCCTCTAGTGTGACATTTTATTCCCTACAGGGTGCTGCTTGTTGTGAATTGATTGAAGTCTTCAGGAGGTCACAGACCTCTCTTATATCACTAAGAACTTTAGGTACAACTCGAATTTTGGTGTAGATTTAGCTTCAAAGTAGTGTGTAGTTCCTGTGGATTGTGACATCTGGTCAAAATCAGGATGCCACAGAGATGAATTGCTGCACGTCCAGTTCTCTGCCATAGTGAGGTGATTTAAGAGTTTCAAACTTCTGCTGAGAATGATTTGGTAATGGGTGTTCCCAGGGGGAAGAAACTCAACTGCCTTGGGTACCAGTCAGATGTGAATTAGATGGAGCTTGTGTCTAGCAAATGGTTGCAGTTCTCTCAAATTTGTCAACGTTTTCCAGACCATGTGCAAGCAGTTGTGCAAACACACTGAAAGGTAAACTCACATCATGTTTTTTATGCACCTCAGTTTTACTTTCTTGCAGGTATTTAGTTTTCATTTTAAAAAGCAGCATGGGGAGCATTCATTAAAGGGAAAAGCACTACATTATTGTATTATGATTAAAGATGTATGACAAATTGCTTCACGGTGTTTTGAGTCTTTAATATTATAGCAGAGAAGGGACTGACTTTACTTCTGTGATGTTGCTGGTCTTGACTCCATTTTTTATCAAACATTAGGAAGTAGTGTTTGGATTCATAAAAAGTATTGAGATGGATCACTTTGGTCAGTTGAATAGTGAGTCTTACTCAGATTACCTTATTCCCTGTAAATTGACATCATAACATCTGGACAGGTGGCCTAATCTCAGTTGTGATGGAACTTGGAAGTCTGGCTGTCTTAAGTCCTTCTGTATAGGCTCAAATACTGGGGAAGGAAACTCCATTGCTTCCTCATCCCTGAATTCAGAGAACACAGGGGAGACTTTAAAAGTTCAGACATACCAGAAAGTGGGAAAAGTAATGCTGAGCTAAATATATTGCCTAATGTGACCTGTGGTTACTGATTTTTGTTGCTCTGAATAATTTGTGTGTGTGTGAAGTTTGACAAGTGTAATGCTGTGCCAAAGCTGGCTGAGATGTGTGTCCCCTCTTCAATTTTGGAAATTGTTTCTTAACTATTTTTTTCTCTTCAGTAAAAGCAAGTGCTCAGAGTTAAAATTAGCTAGTTGTGCTTCTTGCACTTTCTAAACCTCAGCATCAAGATTTAGCTTGATGTTTAACACATGATCTGGATAGTCTTTAAGGTGTCCATTACATCATTACCTTTTGTTAGCAGTACCTCTTAGTGTCCTCTGGGCATATTAATGCAGTCGAGTTCCTGGGTGTATCCAGTGCAGTTTAAGAAGTTTTCAGAGGTGAAGTCAGGGGGTGCTTCAGGTGCCCAGCCATCCTTCAGCACTGCAGTGATGGCACATGTGCAGTGCTTAAGCCCTGTCCTTGCTGAAACACAGGCAGCTGGTTCCACAAGTCACCCCAAGCCACAGAGCTGCTTTTTCGAGCACACACAGAGATATTGCTGTCACTCCTTCGCTTTCATCCCTGCCCCATCTTCTTCGTGACTCAGTACTGACCCGAGTCTTGCTCTCAGTGCTGGTTCAGGCTGTTCACTGACCCCTCCATCCTGCAGGTGGGTGAGGATGTACAGATGTCACCCAGGCTCCCTCCTGGCATCAGGGGCAGGCCCTGCGTTTGGCACAGTCTGCTAACACTCCTCTGGGCTGGGAGAACTCGGCCTTGCTCAATTGACTCATGAGAAATGTTGTAGGAGGGGAGATACTTCAAATACTTCTGAAAGTGGAACTAAAAAGAACTTTGTGTGGCTAATGCTGAGTGTAAAGTGGAAAGAAACTGGTTTTAAGGGTGAGCCTACTACAGAGTCTGTCTAAAATCTCCTTTCATGGGGGAATCCAGATCCAAAGAGAGAAAACAGTTTGCAGGTAGCTGGAAATGGGAAACAGAGAAGGAAAAACACCAGCTTGACTAGGAAGGTCAGTGGTCTGCAGGTTTGCCCACGGGGGCCTCTTGGTTGTCCTGCCAAGTGGGAGGTGCTTGTGCATCTTCACAGAGGCACTGAGAAGTGAAAAGAGAAATGTTGTGAAAAGCAGTAGTGATCGAAATCTTAATCTTTAGAATGTTGTCAAATGATTTCCCCCCTGCAAATTAACTATCCATCTGATCCTGTTCTCTGTAAAGCTTGAGAAAATTTGCTGCCCTAGATCTGACTGATCCCCTTACACTAAAAATTCAACTTGCTATTAGGTATGTGTTTAAACAACTGTAAAAATGAGTGGATGCATTAAAAATTAGCAGAGGCCAGATCACTTTTTTATTACTTTAGGTAGGGTGAACTGAAACTGTAAAACTCACCTAAATTTAGTTTTACCGTAAAAGAGGCAAACTTGCAAATAGAGCAGAGCTTGAGGACATACAGAGTTGATTCACTGAAACTGGTATGTAAATATACTTCAAAGACAAGTACAGGTTGAATAGGCTGGGATTAGGCTGAGGCTTTGTCGTAAGATCCTAGTTAGAACTCCGTGGAGGCTTTAATCATTTATGAAATGAGAACTGCAGGGCTTTTTAGCTGTTGTCTTTGTCCCTGCAGAAGTCTCTCTCTAATTCTACCACCAATGACCACTTCCAGGCACCTGACAACGCTCTGCCTGCACAGTTTCCTTCTTGAATTATGCAGGGAAAGAATCTAGACCGGAGAACAGCGTTTGCCAGCTGTTTTCCTTTGGGCTTGAACAGACTGCAGCAACGAGTTGTGTGAGTGAGTAACTCATCGTGAGTGTGGCTTTAGCAGTCACTGAGAACTGTTCAACCCTGGGCTGGTCTTGTCTTTAAAATAGCCCATTATTAGCAGTAAATAGATTTTAAATAAGGTACTGTATAATCTTGGACCATACAGAATACAAAAGATACAGGTAACATCAAGAAAATAATACAAAAAGTGTAGACTGGCAGGAGGTTACATCGACTGTCTGTATTTCAAAAGATAAAATCAAGGAGTCCTTCCAGGCTCTGAGAGGCAGTTGTGACTTAAAGCCGCTGCAATTTAATATCTATTTCCTATTCAAATGTGCCTTTTTTTTTTTCTTTCTTTTGGTAAGGAACTATGCATAAGACTTTAAACCCAAGGTGAAAGTTCTCAGTACCAGAACCAGCCCACTCTGCTTCTCCAGTAGCTGTAGCTCATCTACACTTAACCAACAAAGGCTTATCCTCAGGCCTGATGCCACCTGATAACAGGAGGCTGAAGTGAAAACGAGCCACAGCCCTGAGCAGTCTGTCCAGGCTCGAGGGACGTGGATACCACTCGTGTTTTTCCTAGGTATGTGATTCCCCAAATTGAATTATAAAAGAGTATCATTGGTTTTGTTTTAATGCAACCTGAAAGCAATATAAACAGACCTAGTGGCAGGAGCCCGACTCACCTCTTATCTAAAAAATGTAGGTGTTAAAAAAGAGCCAGAAGTTTATGCAATGGTAAATGCAAACATTATGTTACCTTCATTAAAAAAAACCTGGTAGCTTGCCATTGCTATTCTGTGTCCCATAAATCCCCTCTTGGCACAAAATGCCAAAGTATCAGGAATAGTTTTGATATAGAAAAACTTTACCTAAAAATAAGGCTTCTTACCTAAAGCCCCCTTTCTAGTCAAACCCTTTAATAATTGTGCAAGACAAAACGTTGTAAAGCCCCTCGAGACCTAACCCCAACAATACAGAGGTGTTGTCTTTGTTGAAAGCTGCAATTGTAGTTACTGGAAAAAGAAATGGAATTTGGGAAAAGCCAGCGGCAGTCTGGACAATGGTGTAAATAAATGTCATTATTAAAGACTGAAAGTGGGTCTGCCACCTTCTGAACTTATGCCTGCTGTTCTTCACTTTTAGCAGGGCAGAATTTGTCTCATGGTTTATAAAAATGATAGGAGCAGATTAAAGTTTCTTGTACTCCTGAGTTTGACTTTGAATACCCAGTTTCCAGCCTTCCCTGACCAGTAAGCACAGTCAACAAAATGGACTCTTTTCCAGCCTTAACTATTTCAAGTCGCCCTGAATAATCTGATTGCTACGAGGGCACACGTGGTGGGAAGGTGCCACAGCTCAGTTTCAACCAAAGAGCACGCTCCAAGTGGGTTGGATTCAGTCTTTTTTAATAAATTAATGTCATTCAAAATACAGTGCCAGAACATGATGCAGCTGAACATGCTAGTAAGGTTTGTCATGAAGCACCTGTGTCATGTTAGGTTGGCGGCGCCCCGCTACTGCTAGTGGTTCCTGGGATTAATGCCAGAGCAGCACTAGGCATCTGCTCTCCTGCACACACAGCACAGGAGATTCCTGAAGTTTGCTCCCCCCCCAAAGTAAAAAACCTGACAGCTAAGGGATATCTATACACAATCACACTACAGTAATGCTTGTTATTAAATTAACAGAAAATAAAGACCTTGTTAATCCACACTAAAACTTTTGTTTTACAATGGAAAAATACATCAGCAGCAGGAAGTAATATACATGAGCCAATGTTACTGTAATACAGAATGTGGAGGCATTTCCTGATTAAAGCCCCACATAGACCCGCACTATGAGGGCTGGCAATTCCTATTGCAAGCCCAGCAACTTAAGTCCACACCTGGTAATCTACCAGCTGCTTGGAAGACCTGTATTCTAAAGAGACAGGTATAAGTTAGTGAAAATAGAACACATGCACCTCATCATACAGCTTGACTGAACCTGCAGTCATTTTGCCCTGCATGTTACCATACAATGGAAGATCTACCCTTCCTACCACAGGTAGATCCATGGGATTTGTTTCTTTTTCTTTTAATGGCATTACTATACCAACATGAATATTAGTATTAAGTAAGTGCAGCACAGTCCTTTTATTAGGCCACACTGACAATTATATAACTAGCACTTAAGTAGAATATCCAGAAGTAGTTCAAATATAACTGGAAGATACTTTCAAAAGAGTTGAGACATCATCCTAGAAACAGTAACTACTTTTTTTCTGAAGCTAATTTTCCTGAACTGAGACTTCATAGAACTAGAATTCATTCTTTAGACAAGTCAGATGCTTAAGCTTATGATATACATATATGTTTCTCAATTATCAGATAATAGTAATTCAGATTATGGAAGCATATCTGCTCTTTTCATTTATTTGTACTGGATGGTGGCAACTGTTAGGTAGGGCATAAAAACACAGCTCCTGAAAGACATGCCTGACATTCCACTCTCAGACATGTTCTTTCGCAGCCATTTATTGACTCTTTTATAGGTGAGCATGGGATCAGTTGTGCAGTCTAACTGGGGGCTATACAGGCGGTAAGGTAACCATCTCCCCGTCCAGCTCAAACTCATCCGCTCCGTCTGGGGAGAAGAGATACGTTGGGGGTTTCCAGGGGGACTCTTCCAGGCAGGAAGGGTACAGCTTCCCTACGGTGCAGCGGAAGTCTTTGCCCAGGTCCCAGAGCACCCGTTCCGATATGTGCTGCCTCAGGAACCAGCGGTCGAGCTCCAGGTCGTACTGGTAGGTGGCATACTTGGCCCGCTCGTTCATGTGGGTTTCTCGTATAAACACGCACAAGGAGTTGGAGATGACCACGGCCCTCACGCAGGGGTCGGAGTAGCGCTTGGCAGGGATGTTGGCTGCCATCCTCCACTCGTTTTTATTCACGTCGTAGATTTCCACCGTTACAGAGGAGCCATCCACAGTACTGCTGGGGAGCCTGATGCCAGAATTGCTGGCGATGTGCAGCCCCCCGATGTAGAATATTTTGTCCCCGAAAGCAGCAGCCGAAGCGAAACAGCGGCTTGTTTGTCGCATGGCCATTTCCACCCAGGCGTCTGACCTGGGGAAATAGCAGTACATCAAGTTGTGTGCCATCACGTAAATGCAGTTGTGAACGGCCACTGCCGTGCTCCACTGCCAAGCACAAGGCAAGGGGCTCACCATGGTCCACTCATCCTTCTCCGTGTCGTACCTCTCCACAGTCCTCCTGTTGAGCTCCCCGCCGACGCTGTCCCCCCCAATTGCATAGATGTATCCTTCACAGCACACCAGCGACGGCTTTATACGCACAAACAGCATCGGCGTCTTTGGGAACCAAGTGTTTTGCTGCGCATCAAACCAGTAAAAGCAGTTCACAGTTCTGAAGGCAGCCTGCAGTTTGCTGCTTTTACTGTGGTTGGTTTTCGTGTTTTTCAGGGGAACTTGCCCCCCTGCTATGTAGATGTCATTGTCAGGAGTTACAAGTGTCCCAACCTTATGCAAGTCAGCAGGAGGGTTGCAGAGTTTGTAAACTTTTTCCGCCTGGGGGCTGTAACAGACAGACGAGTAAAGACTACCAGGGTTTTCAGCAGCAGCTTCAATGAATATCATCATCTCCTCTTTTGTCATGCCAAGTCTGGGCTTGAAAAACTTGGGCATTGATTTGTACAGGCCTTGCACCACCACGGATTTATCATTAGGTGGCAAGCCTTGGAACCAGGCTCTCTGTGTGACTTCCGAAAGTGCATCGATTCGGATTTGGCTGAGAACAGAGGACAAGTACTGCGATCGTGACTCCGTGTTGTACTCCAGCCATAACATAGCAGCTTCACGGACTGTCTCCTCCTTCTCCACATTTAAATTGTCACTGCTTAAAATATCTATCAGTAGGTCATGTGACAGTTGCATGAAAGCCTCCTGGTGGTACACAGCTGTGAACTTGTGCTCCACCATTCTTTTAGCGCTCTGTTTTAACTCCTCGCAGCTGAAGAGATCAGCGAAGCTTAAGAGACGCACACAGTTTTCTGCATTGATTTTCTTGATTAAGTATTCCCTACACCGCTGTAACACATCATCTACCTGCCATGCAAAGGGAAACCACAAGTGTTAGTACACACAGTCTATGCCTTCGTGTACCAGCAGCACATCAAAGCACCTGCCTCTGCTGTTGAACAACAGTTTAGGCCTGGAATACTCTACATACACAAAAATACAGCAGTGACTCACTCAACTGCTTCACACAGCTCAAATGCACCACATGATTATGTCTGCTGGAGAAACTAATTTTCCAAATGTTAGAAGTGCACTGCTTTACTTCCACCCTCCACAGGGACTGTAATGCAAGGAGGGATGGGTACACAAAGTGCATTTGAGAAGCAACTGCTGCCTGTACTGAGCAAACTGAACAAAGGTATTTTGAAAGTACTGAACAGGAAAGATCCTGTAACAAGACAGAGAATAAACCAGTTTGGAGATCAGAAGCTGCTGTTCCATACTGGAAACATTCCTACCTGTAAGAAGCAGGCAGTTTCGTAGAGCTGCTCGACTGTGCTGTCGCTTATTGCCAAGTTACCCGTGTATGCATAAGTTATGATGATCTGCAAAGTGGCTGCATCCACATTCCTCAGGTGGACGTGTGTTTGTTTACTTTCACTCAGCCCGCTCATGAACATGGCTCTGAGGAGAAACACACACATTAAGGCAGGGCTCAGCAGTGAGTAATCTTACACAGTCACCCCAAAAGGTGAACAGGCTTTTTGCTTGCCGGTTTACAGGTGTTTAGGATTTACCTTAGGCTAACATCTAGTATTTCAGATAAAGCATTTGTACAGAACATTCAGAAAGTACCATCAGCGAGCTCTTCTGTGTTAATCAGAAGAGAACTTGAGGGATTTTGGAATTTTACTGGTGCAATTTAAACCTTTTTCTGTGATAGGTGATAAGAGGAAAGAAACATTCTCCAGAAAACACTGTTGAAATGTACTGCAGCTAGATTTTAGATTCTAAACCAAAGGAAGCAGATTTATATAATGGGCTGAGCCAAGTCATATCAAAAAGGATGCTCCTCTGGGAGGAGGAGAAATGGAGCAAGGACTAGCACTCTATGAATTATTTCTTATATACCACTCATCATAACAAGCAGTAAACTTCAGGTTTGCAGACAAAAATGAACAACAGAAAAACCTGTAAGACCTGGTCTGGAAAAAAAGAAAAAAAAAGTGCAAGTATTTCCATTACATCTCCCTGAAAAAGTGTAGAAAGGCAATTTAAAACAATGGTTATTGTTTCCATAACACTTTATATTCCTATTGCCCACTCTGGTATTTTAATTGCAACACAGTTAAGAACTATCTGGAATCTGGTACTATAAACCATGTACCTGCCAATTTTCTTAAAACAGAGGAATTGGTTTTAAGAGCTTTCCATTAATTCAGGTTTGGTATTTATGGTTATGCTGAAAATCCAGCTCAAGGCTCTTTGTATTTATTTGGGTGTTCTTTAGGAAACCAGGTATGAGAGAAGTCAGAAGGGGCCCTTTAGCCTGGCCTGTGGCCAGAGGTGAAGGGGACATGGGGATAAACTCCCTGAGCAAAGCCCTTCCAGGAAGCATCCCACACAAAGACAGTATTCCATCCATGCCCACCTCTCTGGCTTCTAAGCTCCCTAACTCAGGGTAACGTGCATTTTAGGAGGGAGCACTGACTACTATCAGCTTGCCTTGCAGATATTTCAAGGCAAGCAAGAGGGCACAAGTGCTCTCCACAGGGAGGCAGGGGGAGCTGCTGGAGGCTCTGGCTCCTGCTCCTGCACTGCTGAGCAGCCCGTGCTGGAGCAGGCACAGGGATGGAAGGTGGGCTGGCTGCAGTCACACACAATGGAGCACACCAAGAGATGCTCTGCCTTTCTTCCCAGCTATAAATTTTTCAGAATAAAGCTAAATTTAGGAAGCTGAGCATCTTTTTGTAAACTAAAGTAGAGAAGAAAAACAGAACATGACAAAACCACAAGTTTGATACTTCTTTTAACTGGTGCCAAAACCTCATTCCATAAATAATAAACAAACACATATGAATAAGAGATTTGACTGCACATTCTGATGCAGCACACTGTGTGCACTCATGACAGCTTTCCAACCTTATGATTAACCACCCACATTAAATCTGGCTACATTTCCAGTGGCTGTTATTTTACAAACTCTTGGAACTATGTTATCTGCACAGGGCCAATGGTAATAATCATTATCTAGTGATCACACAATACTTGTTGCTAAAAATTGGACCAGACTCATCCAAGATGAAAAAATAAACACAAAACCCAGCAGCAACAAAAGTTAATAAATTAATCCCTGAATAGTTTTCTACAAGAAAGGAGACAAAAAATTGATAATATTTTAGATGTGTTCTGTATAGTGAGCCCATCTCAAGAAAAACAAATTTGCAAACCCTCCTGTGATTGTAACTTTCCTGTTCAATCCCCCCACAACACATCAGGAAGGTAAAACATGCGTGGATGTCACCAAGACTCGTTTGAAGCTTCAGAATTCCTCTCAGACAGGCAGATTAATTATACTGTGTTGCCAACAAAAAATGATTAATCACTGCAGAAAACTCATGGTGCCTCATCATCTGGGTCTTACTATGAAGGTATCTGCAAGAAGTGGTAGCACTCAGTGTATCTTATTAATAAAAGCTTTCAAAAAGACAAGAAACAGGACACCTGGGAAGCAAGAGTTCAATAGTATTTGGGGAGAAAACAAACCAAAAGAACTGAAAGTCTCTCAAACAAGGAAAGAGTTTCTGGCTTCTTTGCTGAGCAGAGAAAACCAGCTGATTCAGAAAAGGAAGCCAGCCCAGCAATCCCCACTTTTAGCAGAGGCTTCTGCTAAGAAATTACAGTTGAACACGATAATGGAATTCCCATAGCCAAGTCTCAATAATCCCTTGTTATCCTACCTTGGAAAATAAGAACAGATTAAATATTTCAAAGATTAAGTGGGGAAAAAAAGAAATTTACTAATTATTCAATTATTCAGACTTGATTAACTCCCTAAAGAAAACAAGCCATCTCAAGTGTGAATTTTTTCCCCCCACATTTACTGTAGAAAACTACAATAGTTACCTAGAGTAAGTCACAAGACGCTAGAAATCTTATTTTACTCTTTTGGTGTTGGAAAATAAGAATATTTAGGCTTTCTACTTCACTGACCTTTAAGTCTCTGCACCACATTGTTAATTAGCATTACACTCAAACACAGGTATCACAGATTTTATAGAATTAACAGAGCCTAGTTTGAATACTGACCTGAAATACGAGCTGCACGTTGCAAGAACCATCTTATGGCAGGGAAATTCAGTGCCCTCAACAATCAACACTATGTCAGTCAGCAACTGCTGTTCATAGAAGAATTTTAACTGCTCCAGCAAGGAAACAGCATACTCTGTATTGATCTGCCTCTCGTCCTGGGTAGACATGACTGTATTCCATTAATATTTCCAGGACCAGAGAGAAAAGTGAAGATCTTTTCACCAGAGAAAGGTCAGCTGAGTGTTTCTGAAGGAACCAGGACAGAAATGGCACGAGGTCCTTAGCCTTCAGAAGTGATACTGATACAAACAGGCAGCTTTATCTTGAACTGCTGAAGCAATGTTTGAGACTTTGACCTCCTGTTAGGTCATCATGCTTTAACTTGATATCACAATGTGTTCAGAGGCTTTCAAGAGTGTCTGCAAAGCTCCTGTTGAGATCTGGGACGCAGCAAAGGAATGAGCAGAAGTGAAGTCTGAGGTAGATTTCGTAGTAACATCTCGTGATCAGTGGCTGCACTGGAGTGACTGAAAACGGGAAAATAAAATTAGTTTACCATTAGCACATTTTCAAAAACCTTTCTTAGTTACCCCCTTAAAACTGTCTTACAAATATCTCTAAATTAGTACTTCATTACTTGCTCTAAAATCCTTGTAGGAAAAAAAATTAAACAACAACAATATCAAAGACATGAAAAGCAGAGGAGTTTGTACATTAATTCTCTTATGACCCAGACTTACAAATTAAAATAATTTTTTTGTCAACACAACTTCTAAGGCTGGAGATTTAAAACAAGGTTCAGTAAGACTTTATTCCTCTTCAAATAATTACCCAGATTTCACACCCAGTACACCTGTGAATTTCACTCAACCATTGATAAGGCAGCCACTTTCCACCCCCCCCCATTTCCTTATGAAACAGCTACTTTTTCCACTTCTTTGTTTTTGTCTACTTAAAGCTTATCAATACCAGGCCACTAAAAATGTAAATGCAGTTTCTTCAACTGCAACTGTAGTTCTCCAACGAAACTCACAACATCACCATCAACATGTTTATTTCACCTTTGACATTCTACCAGAGAACAAGCAGAATCAGAGGTAGGAATTAAAAAGCCCTAAAACCCTATATCCCCAATGCTATTTGATGCATCTTTTCTGTATAGAAGGGCTTCACCTATTAATACTTCACATCCCATTCTTTAACTTCTGAGTCATTTCCATGCAGCCAGGTAAGCCTGACTGCTACAGACAAGGGAAACAAAAGGAAATAATAGAAGCAAAGGGGTGCTGGAATAGCAGGGGTCAAAACACTGACAGTGGCTACCAAAGCCTATTTCCTTGTTTGGACATTTCTCCTCCTCTTAAAAATGGAGTCAGGTTTTAATTCATCTTCCACGTGGACACAAAACCATGGTTAAGAATGAGATGGTTGTAACAGTAAAATTAACATTGTTAACAAGCACCAGAGCACCACAGCTATCAAATACTTCCAGATTTATTTAATCTCTTCTGAATTCCAAAACTGAGGAATAACCAGGGACCTGTTTGTTTTGTGTCTAAGACATCACTATCATTACACTTCATGATGAACGGAGAATGCAGAAACAACTTGCTTGAAATGACATACTTTACATTCCACACAAAAATAAATGATTTAATGCAAGATGAAGGCTATAGAAATACCCGCCAGCCATATCAAAGATCTTGTATTTCAACACAGTCCTGCCTGTAATACAATTCAAAAACAGCTGCCTTTCAATATTCACTCACTTGAAACAGATATGCTTAATTAATGCCACTTCAGTTACTACTAATTTAGGGTCACTGATCTTTATCATTGAAGAAATAGACACAAACAGGAACCTCAAACTCTTAGTTTTCTCTGGTTGTTTAACTGGAAAACAGTCCAAACAGTGAAACCCAATGTTCACTGTTTATTCAGGTGGACACAGTTAATTAAGAAAAACAGAAAAGGTGTTAATATTTGGAGAAAGAAGTAGTAGAGACTATGGTCTGCTATAATAACAGATGCTAGCACAAGTCTTGACTTCAGACCTTCAAGTTCCAGGTAACCTCTGAGGTCACTAAACCACAAGTATACTGAGGATATACAAAGATACTGCTCATCTGAATCAATGACCACCTGCTTCCAGTCACAGCTTCTTTTCAAAAATTCATCTGCATCCTGTCTCTGCACCACTGCCCACTATCCCAGTTATCTGAGAACAGCTTTGCCATGCAACCTAATCCACTGACAGATTTTGCATTGAACTTTAACTGGCTACAGAGACACACAGACTTCCTAAGTGTGTTAGGCCCACAGAAATAAATAGCTCGTGGCTCTGCTGGTATCCCGGGTCTCTCCGGAGCATTGTTTTTCCTGGCTTAGGAGTAAAGTTTCAAGAACAATACAAGCCAGTGGATTAAGCTCTGTTTGGGCAGAGCATCAGTAATACTAAGCTTTAGCAAAATAAGTCATTGATATAATAACTTCCTAGTCTGATGTAAGTGTAAAAAAATACAAGTGTTTCTTCAGAAACAGGAAAAAAGAACGAAACTAATACACCCCAGGTTCAGTCATTAGCTACCCCAGAAGCAGGCAAGGATGCCGTGGAGAAATGGATATACACCTGCTAGGAAGATCAAAGACATTTTTTGGCAGCACGTGGCTCACACCCAATAACTGAAAAAGCAGACCTGTTCAGCAGAAGATGAGTTGAAACTGTGAAATTAATTACTATAAATAACTGGCACATCTGAGTACGACCCTCAGTAGTAGAAAAGGCTGAGGAGATGACAGGAGTCTTGTTGCAGAACATTTATGTGATGTGAATCACCTCTGAACCGTGCACTTACAAAGCTGGAGTCCCTGGTTCACAGGAAGCCATCTGTCATGTGCTCCAGGGAGTGCACAGGGGAGCAACATGCTATGGACATGGTTCCTGTTTTCCACATCCATCCTCGATTGTGCTGCATATGACAACCATTTGCTAAAGAACAAAGTTTTGTATTTGTCACAAAATCCAGAGTTTTGTAATGCAAAATGCATTTTGTAATGCATTCCCTTGTAATGCAAACATACTCAATACTCCTCAGGAGAAGGACACATCAAAGATCTCTGACTTTCTGGTCCAAAATCGCCCTCATTTACATTGTCATTTGCCCAAGAGAAGTGAATCTGTTCAGAATATTAGAATAAATGGTGTAGGAACATCATTTAGTGCATGGAAAGTCATCCAAGATTACCTAACTCCCTCAGACCTCTCTTGAAGAGTTCAAAACAATTTCAAAGGAGATACTGTCCTCACTTTAGAGGCTGAAAAACAGAGGCTCTGGAATAAAAAGCAGCTTGTCCAAAGCCATGTAATTCCAAGGGAGAAATGCAAGAGGCTCAGCTCAGGGCCAAGCCAACATCTCTCTCACTGCACTGGGCTTGGCTTGGATCTCGGATAAATGAAAAACTACAGACTTGAGAAGATGTCCAGAGATGCACTGCAGTCCACTGTGCTTCTAATAACCACACAGCAGTGGACATTCCTGACTTAGGGATGAAAGGATCTATGGCTAAAGTTAGTTTAATATCCTGAACTGAAGTTCTGATAAAAGTAATCCCTGAATACAACTTCTATGAGTGAGACTGTGCCCTTCCTAGTGTCCCTGGAGTGACCATTTTGTTGTGGGTAAATTTTGGAAGCCAGCTCTCCGGAAGAGGACTGGCAGGTAGCTCCTGCAGGGCCACAGCAGTGCTGCATTGCAAATGAAAACAAGTTATCACCGGGTGATTCAAAGTAACTCCTGTCAAGCTGGAGAGCAACATTAAGTAACACCTTGATAAGAGGGTTTGTTTTTAAGTAATTATCCCTTTTCTCTTAAGTAATTTTAATGAGGTGGCTTGTTAACACTTGTTCGTGTACTTCAAATCTGAATGAGACCATTCAAAAAATTAGTCATCAAATGGTAATGAGGTATGGGATAGGCTATTAATTGCCTTCCTTGAATCTGTTTATTTTCTGAGGTCAGGCAAAGATTGATAAACAGAGATACATACTATATATGCACTTACATACATGGCAGTGTTAACACTACACTTCAATGGATAGCATGGAATAAGTATACTGACTGTTTCCAATTTAATTGGTTGGGAAAGATACAAGATATACAGATATAATATTCTTCACTCGTTAAAAATAAAAAAAGAATAAATTATTGTTTTCCAAATTATAATACAGGCAAAATATGTATACACATGCAATTTCTCTTTTCTTTGTGATTTTTTTTTTAAGATATTTTGATACTAGGAAAAGAAATGAGTCCTTCTGAAAATTCCATTAAGTAGTCTTCCAGATTAGATACCTAACTTCCCACAAAATGCTGGGAAACACTTAAAAGAGCTACAGAAGTCTCACAGGCCCCCATCTGCATCATCAGCCATTGAAATACCTCTTGAATTCTAACTTCACAAACTACAGTTCACACTTCAATAAACCCCTATGTCTGGAAAGAAAATTAGAAACACAGCCACCAAAACTTATCTCCCTGGACGTTTGATTTATTTAATCTAGTTTTAACTAATTTCAAAAAGAACTTTAAATACTACTTTTGTGCACTTTTAATCAAATTCCTGTTTCCATCCGAGGGCAGCTTCATACAAATCACAAGTAAAAACACGTCTAAAGAACTGAGTCATTCACTATTTTTAACACAATAAAACGTCAGAATTCAGACCTGAACAGGCATTGGTGTGTGTGTGTGCAGATAGCAACCCCCACAGCCAGCAACAGCAGGGCCAAGCTCAGGCCCCTCAGTGCTTGGCTGCTGTTAGGGATGTTCCCAGGTCCAAACCAACGAGTCTCAGAATTCCTGTAACAGCTAATAGCAGGGGGGAATGGGAGTATTAAAACTGATTAGAATCAATTATGTAAATCGATACACCTAGTCAACAGACCTCAGAGTAGGAAAGAAAGAAGAAAAAGGAGTTGGAAGCTCTAGATTCTTGAGTAATGTATCAAATTTGCATCCTTGGCAGCGAGAAAGAAATAGGTAATTGATGAAGCAGTTCCAGACTTGGAAGTTTTCCTCTTTTCTAAAGCCATCAAAGGTGTCTTTGATAGCACTGCAGTCCAGAAAATCTAGGACATCAAGGAGATTCTAATAAGGCAACAATGTGAAATTTCACAGAAAACAAGAACAGATTTTTTCCTACAATGTAACCTTGAAAATGACTATTCACTTGGAAACTACTCCTATTTTCCATATGTATTATGTTTGGGAGGTGAGTTTTCTGAAACTATGTAGAAGTGAGAGACTAGAAGTGTCAGACTCCGTGCTAACAACACGTCAGGTCACAATGCACTCCTCATTACCACTTCCTTTCCTGTTTTTCTGCTCCCAAAGGAAACTATACACTGAAGGAAAATACCTGCTCAGAAAGAAAATTAGCACAAGATAAATCAACACCTTAAATTGGCAACTGGACTTCTACGCTGAGCACAGGTAGTTTCCATCCCCAAGGCTGTTTCTGTTTTGTGGAAAGACTTGACCTGTTTTGGAAAATTAATCTTTGGAAAAAAAAGTGGGCCATGGATGTCTCCACTAAGACTCAGCCATGTATCATGGATGTACAGAAAAGTGGTGGTTTTTTCCCCCGTGAACTCTAGTACATTAATGAAGCTAGCCTGTTTTATGTAACAACTTAAACTCCAGTTTTCAAGTATGTGTCACTCCCTTAAATATTCACTACATGATAGAAATTCAACTACAAATTCAGGCATTTCTACATTAAGAAATTAAATGAATAATTAATGTAGCTTAATTAATTGTAAGTTAGTTTCTGAAAGGTTAAGTCTTGTAATGGATATCATATTCATGCATATAAAATTTATTCTCAAAGCACAACAGCCACTAAATTAAGAAAGAAAAACTTTAGGATTTGCACCAATTCCGGTGTGTTTCATAATCACATGACCAAAACAAAAATGCCTGCTTTGGGAAAAAAAAAAACCAACATGAACAGCCATCTGTCTAAAATGTAGTAAAAAAAATACTAAATAAGCATCATCATCTTTCCTTCCTCTTGGATCTGTTCCTGCAAGATGCTGCTTACACATCTTTGAGTATAATGGGCCTCTTCTACTCCACATGCAAAAATAATTAGGAAAGAGGCACGACATCTACACTCAAATCATGAGACTACACGATTTATGTACCTGAGTGTATTCAATAGTGAAAGTATTTCTGAGAAATCGAACTACACTGAGTGTGTATTTTAACAATCTCCTAAAACATCACCCAAACTAGACGCAGCCCTAGGTGAGCTCACACCAGCCTGTCAGGCCCGCTGTCATCACCCAGCAGATGCAGATGATGCAGAAAGCCGAGACGTGGCTTTGCAATAAAACCTCTAAAAACACGCACGCTAAGTACAGCACAAACGCATTTCTAAACCGTAATTAAAGCTCTAGGTATCTGTAGTACTAGCAGAAATAATGGCAAAACACCGTAAAAACCCCAGGCACGCAGATGCCGAACTTGTCCACTATACTACGCATGCATGCAGCCTCTGGACGCTTACTGAGAATTATCTGGGTCTCCAAATCCGCATGTAAACACTGCAGCCCACCGTCGGCGGCCGCAGGCAGGGACAGGGTGCACAGGGAGATGCACAGGCAGGTCCATACCCAGAGCAGGGCACGGCCAAGGGCAGCGCCGCTGCTCTGCTGTCCCTGCGGGCACACACGCTGCTCGGGCCCGGCCCTGCACACACACAGGGACCCCCGCCCGCCGCCGGGACTCCTGTCCGGCTCCTGCCAGGGAGGGAGGGAAAGGGGGGAAGGGGAAAGGGGGGAAGGGAAAGGGAAAGGAGGGAAAGGAAAGGAAGGGAAGGGAAGGAAAGGAAAGGGGAAGGAGGGAAGGGAAAGGAAGGGGAAGAAGGTAGGGAAAAAAAGAAAGGAGGGAAGGGAAGGGGAAGGGTGAAGGGCAGGGCAGGAGGGGGCAGGCGGGGGCCGCAGGAGCGCCGCGGGCCCCGCCGGGTCCCCTCAGGGCGGCCGCTCCCCCGGCGGGGCCGGCTCAGGGCACAGGGCCGCGGCAAAGCGGTACCGCCTCAGCCTCCCTCCCTTCCTCCCTCCCTCCTCCTCCTCCTCCCCCGGCCCGCACAAACCTCCGGCTCCCCGGCTGCCCCAGCGCCCTCCGCAGCGGGCCGGGCCGGGCCGGGCCAGGCCGGGCGATGCGGCGGCCGATCCGGTGTCTCTGCCGGGCTGCGGAGGCGGCGGCCCCGGGCGCGCAGGCGCTGCTGCTGCTGCTGCTGCCGACGCTTTGCCTTCGCTGCCTCCTTTGCCTTGGCCGCCGCCTTTGCCGCCCTCTCCCCCTCCCGCCGCCTCCCCCTCTCCCCTCCCCTCCGCGCCCGCCGTTACGGAGGCCGCGCCCGCGCGCTCTGCGCATGCCCGCGCCGAGGGGGGCGGGGAGAGAAGAGCCGCGCGCGCCCGGCCCGGCCCGGCCCCGGCTTCCTGTGCGCGCGCCGGCCGCGAGCGCCCCCTGGCGGCAACGGCGGGAACAGCGCCCCGCATTGGGAACAGCGGGGACAGCGCCCCCCATTGGGAACAGCGGGGACAGCGCCCCCCACTGGGAACAGCCCCCATTGGGAACAGTGCCCCATTGGGAACAGTGCCCCATTGGGAACAGTGCCCCATTGGGAACAGCGCCCCCCATTGGGAACAGCACCCATTGGGAACAGTGCCCCATTGGGAACAGCGCCCCCCATTGGGAACAGAGCCCCCCATTGGGAACAGCCCCCATTGGGAACAGTGCCCCATTGGGAACAGCGCCCCATTGGCACGGCGGGCTGCCCTATCCCAGAGTGACAGCACACATCACTGCTCCTCACTGGAGCTGTGCCCCAGCCTTGCTGCAGCCTGGGCCCCGTGGGCTTCACAGTCGATGCCCGGCCCAGCCATGTCCCACTCAGCATCCCAGCATTGCCTTATCCCCCTGGGATCCACCCGCGGGCCGAGCCTGACCAGTGTCTGCTCTGCATTCCACTGCCTCCTTTTCCCTCTGGGACCCACCTTTGGTCCTTTGCCTATGCTGGAATGTCCTCGGGCCAACTGTGGATTTGCTGGCCCTTGAGCGAATGCTGCTTGAGGCTTGTGGGACCTGAAGTGGCCTCAGGAGGCAAGGAAGCAATAGGGGCACGGGAGGCAGGAGTGGGTTGGATTCCCATACGGGCCCTTCCCTTGGACTCGGTGATCCTTGTGGGTGCCTTCCAGCTCAGGAGATCCTGTGATTCTGACTCTGAGGACTGATGGGAGGTCCAAGGGAAAGGAAAACCCTGAGAACGTGCAACTTTTCAAAAGCTGGCGAGTGTTATTTTCTTTATCTTCCCTTTGAGTTCATTCACCAAGAGAAAGGCCAGGAATTTCACTTCAAAAAGGTGAAAGTAGGATGGATGCAGAAGCTGGGGATTTAAAACACATGACATAAGGTTGGAAGGGACCTTAAAGATCACACAGTTCTAAACCCCCAGCCATGGGCAGGGACACCTTTTACTAGACCAGGTTGCTCAAAGTCCTGTCCAGCCCGGTCTTTGAACACTTCTAGGGATGGAGCATCCAACAACATCCCTGGGCAGCCTGGTCCAGTTTCTCACCACCCTCACATCTTCCTAACATCTAGCCTAAATTTCCCCCCTCTCAGTTTGTACCTACACTCCTTGTCCTGTCCCTTCAAGTGACTGGTGCAGGAAGTACAAGCACTGCCATCAATGGAAAGGACAAGCTTTGGCTGGGGAGGTCCATGAGGAATGGATCAGCAATCCTTCCCAAGCAATTTATGGTTTGTGTCGTGGTGCAAAGGACATGTTTAATGTGAACCTTAGAGAAAGAAAAACCCCAGAGATTTTGTGAATTTCCCAGCATAGAAATGCAAACAATCCCTAAGCATCCACACCTCTGTGTCTTTCCTTAGCCACTCACCTGCCTGCACAGCTCATGCATTGTGCTTTCCTCTCCTGCCACCTGCCCCAGTACCCGAGCACTGCCATCTGGAGATGTGCAATTCCAGAGTAGCAATTCAGATTCTCATCTCCTGTACAGACCCAGGGCAGAGTCAAATTGCAGCCTCACATTTCATAAATCCCTGGTATACACAGTGGAATACACTGCACTGGAATAAGCACTTCTCCTGTTCATATGGAAAGAACATTAGGCTTCTCAGCCCACTTGGCCACATTAGGATGGAAGAGCATTGCTCCCTTTATTCAGTGCTGAACAACTGGCTAGCCTTGGAAACGAATGTAAACTTGGCCTTGCATTGTCTGATTACTTTTTTCCTGCAAGAAATGTCTTTAACAGTAGCTTTAATGAGAAGATCGGTAACACTTCCCTCCTTTTTTAATGTAACTTCCACCATTACAAAAGAGAAATACTGGAAAATCACTTAGAGATGCAGCTTGAACATCTGCAAGCTGAGACTGCTACAGCAGCTGAAGGCTTTTGCCACTCTCCCTATCCTCTGTTTTGACTTTCCTCCCACGCACTGATGGGAAAAGGTCCCCTGCGTCAGTGCTCAAAAAGCCTCAGGTGGGAGGGGGAGTGGACAAGTAGCAGCTGCCTGCCATAAAAAGGGTGAGCACAGCACTGGGGGAGTTTCTTGCTGGGCTGTGAGCAGCAGCAGCAGCAACCACCTTAGTTTTGAGGGGCTCTGAGGGGGCAGGAATAGCTTAGTTTTTGTAGGGGGGGGGTTGGGTTTTGTGGGTTTTTTTCTTTCCCTACATCTTTCTCTCTTGGAGGGGTCGAAGCAACTCTGGGAGCTTTGGCCTAGGAGAGTCTGTAGGCTTTTTGATGCCTTCAAAAGCTGGACAGGCCACCCTACATGGAAACTGAAGAGGGCTCCAGTGTTCCTAAAAGCATTCTGAAGCTCTAGGCTGAATGGTGTGCTAGTTTGTAACAGGTCTTGAATTAATTTTTTTCTCTAACTATGAAGTGCTTAAATTCTGTTAAGACTTAAGCTGCTATTTTATTATTATTATTCTCTGCAGTCACTAGAACATTTGTGTCCTCTGATTTCTTAATATTCATTCTTATAAACTATGTGTGATAGGGTTCCATGACTTGCATGGGTAGGGGTGGACTGAGATGAATGTGTTAGGCAACTGAGGAATATTTAAGTGTGGAAGTTCTATCTTGTGAATTTTGTATGGCTTTGAAGACAAACTTACAGGGATTTCAGTGGTCTTGTTTTTGATACCATTAACTTGGTTAAAGCGTAGAAAGAGTGGTGGCACTGAAATATTTGGTTTACTATGTTAGCTATTGCTGTTCTTAGGTAAATGATAAAGTACAAATCCTGCATTAATAGAGTTCTTGTAATGTACAACAACATATGTGTTAGCATTAAGAAGTGTTTTCTTTGTGAGGCATCGAATGTCTGATTGTGTGAAGTCTTCCATTGTTTTTTTTGTTTGTTTGTTTTGTTTAGCCTCTTGCTCAAGGCTGATTGTCTGGAGGGTTTTTTTTCTTTTAATTGACTGGGATGTTACTTATATGGATATATGCATCTAAGACTACTGAAGTCCTGTGGCTTTAAAGCATGTTATAAGGTTTGCTTGCAGGACTAATACTGAAAGCTGCTTAGCAAAAGACAATTGAAATATTTGATAGCAATGTCAGCCTTCTACATTCTGTTTGGAAGACAGTAGCTTTCTTTTAGAAGGATCTAGTTTCTTTGGGCTAGGAGAGGAATGTCTGCTGAGTTCTGATAGAGTGTAAAATCATTAGGTTGTGCAGGTTTTTTAGTGCTTCATAATTTCTCTTTCAGTGCTTCAAGAAAAAATGAGTACTGCCTCAACTTCAGAGAGTGGATCATACTCCACAAGCCGCACAAGACCCTTTTTTTATGCTCAGCCATCAGCACAACAGCCTTATCCAAACCCGTGGTACCTCAGTCATGCATACAGTCCATACTGTGTACCTGCTCCAGGTAAGGTAAATAGAGCTCTCTGTGGCAGCTGTGCTTAGGAAGGTACTGCTAGAGCAGGGGAAACAAATTTGTATCTGTGGCTATGGGATTCTTGGGGGTTTAAGGTAAAATTAATGTAATGCTTTAGTTGGTGAAAATCTGATTTATTAAGTATTAAATCTGATTCTGGAGAGTGGAAACTAAGCAAAATATTAAATAATGGTCATGCTGTAGACATAGCTCTAGAACATGCCTGGCAATTAATGTGCGTTTATATGAGTTCTATATATGCATGCACCATAGGTATGGATAGATGTAAGCTAAAAAAAAAAGATAAGAAAACTGTTGTTAAATACATCTTGTAAGTGCTATACCTATGTTAACTTCTATCTGGAGCTGTCTTTTTCAAAGACAAGTCTATAGCAATATTTCATGAAATAACCAAAAAAGGTACAGGAAGCTAATTGGTGAATGTTCCAAGGAATGAAATTGAGCTCTGGGTAAAGTGTGGATGTCCAGATAAGCTATTCCATTGTAAGGAACTCTTTCTGGGTTTTTGCACCAGATTTGTTTCCAAGCATTGAAAGGTGGAGTGCTTTATTTAATGATGTGTCTGATCTTGTAGCTTTTGCCATGCATGCAAGTAAATATTAATCAGGATGACTTATTTTCAGAAAGAAGATATATTTGTCTTTCCTTTTTATCACCACTGTCTAGGCTTCCGAAGTGGAAATCCGTATTTTCCATTTTATTCTGTTGCGCTCCATGAGTACCCTGGATTTTTTGTTCCACAGCATCCAGTGCATGCAAGAATTAACAGAAGGCCTTATTTTAATGCTGCCCCACCTTCCCCTATGTTTTATCATGCAACCAGATTTAGGCACTTTAATACCCCTGGGAGAAAAATGGAGACAAAAGAAACACAGACTGATCCTAGACAGCCTGAAAGCAAGCAGAAAAAGCACCAAGATATCCGTATGGAAACGAAAGGTTGTGATGCAGGAAATATGGCCTGTGTTTCTTCTGCTATAGGTACAGAGACTGAAAGTACTTCAGAGAAACAAGGTTCATCTGGATCTTCCATTGTGGTAGACAGAGAGTTTCATAACAAGAATGCTGCCAGCTCTGCACAGTATAGGAATCTTCCTACTGGAAGCTATGCCTTTGAGAAGGAAGAAGTGAGGATAGAATATGGAAATGGCTCTCCAGCTATTCAGCTGTGGAAGTCATTTAAAGAAACTATCCCTCTGTATGATGTGGCAAGTGGTAAAGCAGTCCCAGAGAACCTAGTGCCACGTGACTTATTTTCTGTTAGCTCATGTGAAGGCATGATATATGGCCCTCATGAAGGGGAGCAAATGTTGCCAGGGGTTTCCTTAGATGAGAGAAAAGCTGTTGTCCCCTCAAAACAGGGTGCTGATGCTGTGCAAGAAAAAGATGTCCCAAATATTGAAGTGAAGCTGGACGCTGAAAAGCTGGCAAATACAAATCAAAGGGCAAAATCCCCCCCAGATGAAACCATGGCAGTGCAAATCACAGAGCTGGCAAGATCTGTTGGCATAGATCAACCAGTGGTAAGACAGGATGTGGTGATAGCTAAGAAATCTAGCACTAAAAAATCTACAGGCTCAAAAACTTCTAAAGAGGAGCCCAGCTTTATTCAGCAAGCAGGACTACTTCCATCTGCTATGGAGGTAATGAGCGACTTGAGTTTTCAGCAGAAAAAGCTGAATTTAAGCCACAGCACAACAAGTGACATCCAGACAGACAAAAGTATTTGGTGTGATAAATCAATTGAGAAGTATGTTCCCTCTGGCAGCTGGCTGGCTCGTTTGGACAGCAGGGACACAAACTACAAGGTTTCTTTGCCACAAAGGAAGCGTCAAAGTGTAATCAGTCTTTCTTCTGATGACATGTCCTCTAGAGAGGAAGGCTCATCAATTGACAGTGTCCCAGGGCCTTATTTTGTCCCTGACTATGTGCTTCAGAAAAGCATGTATACTTCTCAGAAAAGTACAGAGGGCTTGGAGAAAGAGAAAATTAAAAGTGGTGGGACCCTTAATGAAGACGAAGTGGCAGGAAAGGAGCATGTGAGCAGCCTAAATGACCAAGGTATCAGCTCTTCAGCCACAAAAACTAAAGAGGCTTCCACTAAAGGTAGAAAGCTGGGAGCCCTTTCTAGACCTTCTAGTAGGAAAGAAATAAACTCTCCCAGCAAAAAAGCAGTTGAAAGTTTGTCTGAAGTTGAGGACTCTGAAGAATATTCTGTGAAGGGAGAGGAGGAGGATGAAGATGGAGAGGATGAGGAGGATGAGGATGATGACATGGATGAAATTGAGTACTTCTTTCAAGAAACCCCTCCATATGGAATCTTGACACCAAGCAAAGGAAGTTTCTACCAAGTTGGCCAGAGAGTGCTTTGGAAACCACCCAAAAATGTTGTCCCAGCACAATTAATTAGCTGGCCTGCTCAGGAGAAAGTAACTAGGAGTGGGCTTGTTGAAAATATTGGTGTAGTTTACAAGCCAAAGGAGAGAGAACAAGATGAAGCTGTATATAGTGACTATGGGTATTATGGAAGAAAGAGGTCTATGACGAGAAGAGAAGGACTTGAGCACCAGCGAATGCTACGGAAATTCTTGGGAGGTAAGCTAATGGCTGAGGACAAAGTGCTGATTAATAGCATACACAAACCACCTCATCGCAGTTGCAAATTTTAGCTTGAACCAGTGGGAAGATTAGAGGATGGCTTAGAGTCAGAAGTGCTGCAGGATTCTTTTTCTGCTGTGTTTTTTCAGCTTATTGCATAAGGATTGTGCATCTTCATGACCACCAGAGAGTAACACAGAAACTCTCCCTTGCGTTAGGTTTGATATACTTCACTTTCTGGCACTAGTGGCAATTTATTAATTTGAAAATATTAATGTCATTTGAACTCCACATTTACTGTTGTTTAATACCTTGGAAGCTCTGCATTTAAGTTTATTCAAACAATCTGACTCTCCCAAACACCATCACAGGTGGACTAAACAGGATTAAGTTCCTTATAATCTGGTGGACATACCCTGTGTAACTTCTCTGCAGAAGAGGGGTCAAACCATTATTTTTAATTTTAGCAACAAAAGTTTTGCTGTATTTTCAGAAAATCAGTGTGAAGCTATTAAATTTGACCTGGAAAAAGAACATCTTATTTAATTGAAGGTCCATGTTGGAAATTGGATTAATCTAAACTGAGTTATCAGAGTTTGCAATTGATTATGTGGGCACTTCAGTAGGTGGCTGCTGTTTAGTACCATCTCGTGTTGTGAAAGGCAACCATTAGATTTATTTCTAGTAACAGGCCTAATGGTCTTAAATTTGGTTTTCTTTGTACAACAGCTGTAGATTTAAAGTGGCTTGTAATTTCTGTCAGGTGTGGTCTCCCAGAAAACCCTCTCTATTTCAACAGACTCCTAAAATTGGATCCAGCAGCTAGCTTTGTGTGCTGGTTTGTGGATCAAACAGTGTATCAGCATTAGCAAAACTAAATACTGATCTTAAATCAACGTTTTTTTTTCTTTAATTAGGAAGGCTGCTAAGGGAGAATGTGAGAATCCTACCTGAAGAGTATTGGGTTAGAAGTGGTGCAAAGCCAAAATTTACCAGCCAAATACGTGCTAGTCTCTCACCTCCAGCCAAGAGCAAAGAACAAGGTACAACTTCCTCAGTGTGTTTTTGTTCTTAAGGAACATTCAAAAGGATATGATAAAAAATAGCAGGCATAGGGTATTTGGACAAGGTTTGAAAATAATGAAACTAATTTTTTTTGCTCTGATATTGATGAAATGCCTGTCAGTTAGCACATCTTGGACATGTTTATAGCCTTTGCAAACCCAAAAAGGGGAATAAGGATGCATTAGAGCTACTTTAGGGGTTTTTAAAGGTATTATGGGAAACCAAAGCATCAAATGCTGTGACATGGCCAAGTGAAGTATTTGTTTTTGCAAAGCTCTTACTGCCATAAACTGTAATATTAATTCTTTACCCAGATAATGCTTCTCTTGAGTGCATATGCAGTGGTATCTCCTAATCTTTGAGGAAAACATATAGGGAGTCATATGTGGTGGTTCCATAGGCCAGTGATCAGGGAAACTAGCAGGGACCAACAGTTGCCCTGTTACTGCTGAAGGATGACTGACTGCAAATCATTGTGATCTGGCTAAGGAAAAGATGAAGAAATCAGTTTTTCTAGCAAAGTAAAAGGTTAGATAGTTTCAATACCTTTTCCTTAGCCCCTGAAGCAGAATGCTTTTTCTTTACAATTGATGTTCACTTGGAGTTCAGATCTGGTGTGGGTGCTTTTTAAGGGTGTTTCTTAGTTGGAACAGCTGTAGTATCTGCTGTGGTGCCACTCTCATGGGTCACATGCCTTCAAGAATCTCAGGATCAGTCCATCAAATAATGGAGCATGAAGCTGTTTTCAGAACAGACTGGCTTCTCTTCAGTTCACTGATAATACAGATCAAGTTTCCTGTATCAACAGCCCAGTAGACTATTCTTCAGAGTGTGTTCCTTGGAGTTTTCTCTCTGCATTGCTTTCCTGCTTGAGCATACTGGGTTTGGGATTCTTTGCTTCTTGTATGGGAGGCTTTCTGTCCTTCCTATCCACAGACTTCAGTGTTGTAGGGGTTCTTTGTGCTAGCCTGCTCTATGGAAGTTGAAAACATTTTACTTTAGCAGCACTGTTCCTAGCTCCTCTACAGCAAATCACAAAAACATGATAATAGTTCTAAAATAATCTTGTTACCTTTAACTTTCAGCATGTGGCTCTTTCTCTCTTTGCAGTTATGGATGGTTCAGCATACTGAGGAGGTTTGGTCTGTGTGCTATTCCTTGCTTTCTTTCCCTCCTCTTCCAGCCCATGTAGTGTGAAGAAGCTACTGCATTTAGTGTCAGGAAGCAGGAATCAGTGCTTTCTGAATGCCTCAGAAGTGCTAGTGAAATAACTTCCTTTTTAAAATGTTACCTATACTAAGACTTGTTTTTTCAAATAAATCTTAAACTTGTGTCCTGCAAGTAAGTGGGTTTGGCTAAACAAGATATATTGCTTTAGCAGGAGTATTATATGCTAAATTTGACTCCTTGAACAGTGTACCTGTGGTTCATAACTTTACAGGTCTGAAGGATTAAGTTTTTTAAAGACAGTGGGTGAGTTGGGTCACTTGGACAGCTATCAACTAGGCTTGAACACTTGAAAAGTGAACTACAGCAGAATTATTCAACTAATTGTGTTCTTTTTTGCCATATTAACACCTATCCAAATTATGACCCAATATACAATGCATCCAGAATTATGGTTAGGCAATTATTAAATATTGTAGACATAGAATACTTGCTTGACATACGTAGAGTTAATTTTATCTGCTATTAAAATGGGCACACAGAGGGAGGGAGAAAGAGGAACACCACAGGCCAGTTGCTGAAAGCCAAGGTTAAGTTGGCCTTGAGACTATGTGTTAGAGAAATAACTCCAGCTGTGTCTTGTTCTTCAGGGTGCCCACCTTTGGTTAAACCAAAGAAGAAAAGAATAGGCAAGCCACCTTCAAAACGCAGGGACACAAGACATGAGGTGGAAGAAGCAGAAGTGTGGGAGATGCCTAAACACAGTGTACACAAAGGTTGGTAAGCAGTGACTGTTACAAGCATTTTATTATTGTCTCAGTTGGAACTGCAAGGATGTTTGATAGCTTGTGAAATAATAGCAAATGCTATATATGTGGATAAGATAAGGGGAGGAAAAGAGAAGCAAAGCTAAACTTTAGCACTCAGTCACCTTGTTATGAATACCAGTGTAGCTTTGACCATGTTAGGTTCCTTCTCTGTTTAGTGTAAAGATGGGGGAGGAAACCCACACCAAAACCTACTGTTTTAGTCTAGCTGTTCTTCAGACTGTTGTATCTCTTTAAAGTGCTGGGTCCTGTGTCACTTTGCAGCATATCCTTTTCTTTAAGCTGCAGGTCTGTCTCAGCCAAAGCACTGCAATTTGATACAACACAAATGAATATAGGTAATTCTTAACAACTTTAAATTTATGGAGTAGGAACTTCTTGCTATTTTGGAGGAAGATGGGAAAAACATTGGAGGGAAAAATTGCATTTAAGTATGTTCAGTAATAAATATGCTTTTGTGCACTTGTGTGAGAGTCTGAGAAGGTTATAAATTGAGAAGGGGTCAGTACATACAAGAAGCTACCTTAAATATCAGATTTCTTTCTGGAAAATAACAAGCTAACACAGTAAAGTGAACTTGAATATTCCATCAGGGAACATGACTCAAAAATAGTCTTGGTCATGTATTAAAAAGAGAATTGTACTTCCATATATTTGCAAGATTGGAAATCAACTCAGACTCAAGTGCCTTATTGAAAATTGGTGTCAGCCCTGCAGTCAGATTGTTTGACCTTTAATTGCTGATCAGTTCTTAGTAAAAGAACTTTCATTATCCCCAAATACTTCTAATTTGTCCTAGAAATAGTTGATGTTTCTTGGATACATTAAACAGTGTGGTTAGAGTACACTGAGAATGTGCTATGAGTTTCATATGGAACTCTTATTTGTTATACTGGGATATTCTGAAGTCCAACACTATTCATGCAGAGTTTATCCTTGCTGGGAAGTTGAGTACATAATTGTAATATCAATCAGCTGTGCCTGCAATAGGAAAAGGCAATCACTGTCTACCTTTTTTTAGGAGCAAATTGGTCTATTTTCATATTTTTGGAGGTAGAATGCATATTTAGTCTGTCTTTTTTTTCCCCCTCTTTTAGGTCATGGAACAAAAAAATCCCTCTCTAAGAGAAGATAATTACAAATATTGGGGCAGGAGGGGGGGGGAATGTATCAAAGGTTTGTTTTGCATAAATCCAAAATTTGATTATTACTCTTGGTACATTTTGTAAGTTGCTGTGCACTCTTGAGGGATAAAAAGTGACACTGTAAAGACTGAGGATGCTATGGAAATGGAATGAAGTGTTTAACACTAAAATCACCCTTTTACAACTAGCACATCCACTATTTAAGTAATAAAATTTCATAGAATTGCACTTTGAGACTTCTTGTATTCCATCTATACATGGTAGCAAGAAAGCTTAACATGGGCATGTACATGCACCACTGCTGTTACAGCAAACCAGTTACTGGTGCCCAGCTCTTAAACTCTGCAGGACTGAAGCCTCTCAGTGTTATCTCATATATGATATAGACATAAGGACAAGATTATCTTCTGTAAGTTGCATTTTTGGCTGGATTTTTGCCAAAGTGTAAACAAATGTAGTTAAAGCTGTATCAAACCTTGACTTGGAGTTTCAAGGTTCAAGACAGTTCCTCAGATCTTCCTCTCTTCAAATGCATGGTTGAGGATTAAAACTAAAGCACTGAGTGGATGTGATGCTTCCCCCTCCTCCCCTTCTGTTTCTGTGGAGGTTTTTGAGTCCTTCATGGAGACCCTGAGCTGAAGGTAAGAAAAAGGTTTTGGTGGTGTGCCCCATTTTCTCACTTCTTACTGATGGTTTCTATTACACTTGCTACAAACCTTGGCAACTCATTACAGAGAGGTCTCTTTATAGAACTCAGATGGGAAAACTAGGTCTCTGCTGAGCTACCTTATGAATAATGGAAATAGACTGATCTAAATGAGGTGGGTAACTCAAAAATGTGTGGTGGTTGTGGTTGGTTGTTTGTTTTGTTGGGGTTTTTTTAAATGTCTGTAAGGGCTAACATCACCACCTGAAAAGAATAAACATGATATTGCCAGTCTTGAATGATTCCCAAATAAAGTAATAGTGCGAGTAACAGAGGTAGGGAAACTTTAAAAAATAAACAAACAAAAAACCCCTCACAAAACACCAAAAACCAACCAAACAAAAACCCAAAAAAACCGGACTTGTATTTTTTGAATAAAGGATGGAGGGAATGGACAGGACTTGTCTTTTGCCTCTTCTCTCCCATGTTGTTATAATGTGTCCTAGAGTAACCTACATTGATAACAGTAGTGTTTCTTGTGGCTACATTCAAGTTCTGTGCCTGCTTATTATTAGTCTGAGTTGTAAATGAAGTTACAGTTTCCCATCTGAGTAGATGTTTCTCCACTCAATTTATCCTTGGCTTTGCTATTATTTTTAACAGCACTTGCTTACTTCTTAAAGCTCTGCTGTAATTACATCTTTTACCTCAAGCTGTTAGGAGAAAGAAACCACTGTGATTTCAAGTCTTCATTTCCTTTCCACTCTAAGCCCTGCAAGAAAATAATACAAATTCTTATTTGGTTTTTGTGCTGCACAAAATCTGTTGCAACAGAACCTCAAGGAGTAAAATGAAGGAGGGAATTACTTCAAACGTGGATCTTTTTAACACTCAGTTCTGCTGACAGGCTTAACTGTGTCTTTTGTTGCTTATCAGATAAAGATATATTCATGACCTCACAATCAGATGGCACTCTTACCTTTGGGACTGGCTAATACTTGATAGGTGCTCCCAAGATCATGCTAGTCATCCTTTTTCAGGTCTTGCACTAGTCACTGTGATTTCTCCTCAGATGCAAGAAGCAGCTTAGGGCCTGGTGATGCTAGCTCCAGAGGAGATGAGAAGGAGTAGCAGTAGGAGTGTTTAGACAGTTCTGTCTGAAAACAAATGTTATTTTAAACTGATTGCTTATATCTTGTAGTATACTCATGCTCAGCAGCCACACCAGTGCTTAAAGTGGTATGCATGAATATTCCAGTGCTCCAGAAATAACTCCTTGATAACATTGTATGTGGTGTATTTCTACTCTAACAGAACTAGTCCTGTGACCTTAAAACTAAATCTTCTACTTGGCTTTTTTTCCACTCAGCAGCATGGATGATTTGTGGATTGCATCTTAACTGGCTTACAGCTGTATCTAATGTCCAGTGGGTAAAATGGCCATGCTTCACAAGGGCTGTGAAGTACCAACTGCATTTTAAGAGGCTGTGAATTCAAGGCCAGGCTCTTTCTATTCAGCCAGGTAACTAGCCCCAGTGATATTTAATTCTGCAGATGCGCATACGTGTCAGCTTTTGCCTCACTGCAGTGCTGGCAGGGCTGGGGACCTGTCACTGTGGCAGCTCTGCATTGCCTTGGCAGCTTCCACAAGCTTCCTGCAGCATCTGCTCAAGGGCAGCTGAAGAATCTATTTGCTGCTTGGCACCCCAAACAAACCTTAGAGGCCCCTGAGACTGCCCTACTGGGATCTTTGTTTGGACAGACTTACTGTCTGTGACTCGGGATTTCTAAACCATTATTTGTAACTAACTGAAACCTCTGCAAAATGGGAGTGGTGTAATCACTGATGAGGAGCCAGTGGGCTATGCTGGCTTGCCAGGTTTTAATATTGTTTAACTTTCAGTTTGGTAGCACCTGGGTGGCAAAGTTTTCCCTTTTACAGTGTCCTGTTTTCTGCCTTATTTTGGAATAAATTAGTTACAAGTCTTTCTATTAAAATCAAACAATGGAAGATGGGAGTCAATGACTAAAATACCCACCTCCATAACACACACAGCATACTAACTCTAGGCATACTAAAGAAAAACAAATTCATTCTTAAAAAAGAGTCCTCAGCTTCCCCTGACTTGGGGCTACTGGCTGCCCTCACTCAACAAGACTGTAAACCCCAAGTAATTTTATGGCCAAAGAAATAAAACAGATGTCAGTATTTTTCCTGAAATACTTTTTTGACACAAATGGTTCAGAGTATTAAGATAATCAGAGCTGGGGGCTGAACACTTATGAAGGGAAGGTTTGTTTCAGCTGCATTTTGCACTTATTTAGATTAATATATTTAATATATTTACACTATGACTAACCCTTAGGCTTCAGCAGAACTTGCAAATGGAAATATGTGTCTACAAAGAAGGTCAGAAAAAATTTTTTGTTTGAATGAAAACATTTAAATGGTTATGATTGAACAAATTAGGCTAATCAGTCTTTCCAGACTATAACTTTCTATCCTTTCTGAGTTTACTTCTACATAGAACAATTTTCCATTAATATAAAAGGGGTGTTGGTATTTATCTCTAGTCCACATATTTCTAAAAGACTTAAGTCTTAAATGACAGTTTTGGCATTGTTTAAAATGCCAAATGATGACATCAATTGTGCTTCTCAGTGCTCTAGCAGTGGGCTGCTAGTCAGCACTGCTATAAATCTTACTCTATTGCAACTGTTAGCTTTCATTTTTGAAATGCTACTTTTTATGAGCTTCAGTGAAGACTGGAAAGGACTTAAGGAGAACAAATAGGAATCATTTGTTCACATACCTTCCAGTGTAAGAATGAAGGTGTATGAGTTAAACTATTAGGAAGCAGCTTAATTAATAATTAGTGAAGAAGGAAACTGTAAAGTTTGCAAAAAGTGACTGGTTGTAAAGGAAAAAATATATCCAAGGCTACTAAATCTTAAAAAATATAAAAATATAATGTATGATTCAAAGTACCTGCACTACAAGCAGTAGAGGCTGCCAGAGCATCTTAGTGAAATAACAAAAATAATGCCCCTAGAGCCTGCACTGCTCTGCTGTGAAGGCATCTTCTATTAACCATGACTGGAAAGAGATACTGGTATAAACAGACCTTTAGTCTGGCACAGAACAGAGATTTGCCATCTCAAATTTTTTTAATTACATTTGATACAAGTTAGAAATTTATCTCCTAGGTTATCTTCCTTAATTGTTCCCAAGTAAACCCTGGTAGGTATAAAGGGAAACACCCATTAACAAGGAAGGGGGTTGCAAAAGGAAAAAATTAATTTGTTTTAAATAACTTCAGAAGCATCTTATGTGACTGTTGAACTAGATCAGTCCATTATAGATCTCCCCACATATTTCAGCTGTTAAATCTTTCTCTGGTGAAACAGCAAGTAGTTCAGAATGTGCTCATGATGACTATGCTGATACAGGGAACTATCAGGAATCACCAGTAAATCCTGTTTCAGGGAGATTTGCTAAACAGAGGATAAAATGCAACTCCACAAGCTCTGGGAATACAATAAAGAATCTTTCTGTAAGTAGGCCTTGCCTATCATGTGTTTCCTCTGCATATTGTGAATGACTGGCAAGGAATGGGGGTTTATTTTTAATCACTCTCAGACATGTAGGAGGGAGAAAACCCAATTTATACTTCCCCTTGTCCTCTTTTCCAAAGCTCTCAGGAGAAAAAAAAAATCCTAGATGCATTTTAGCCTATGGTTCCTTTGTTTCACTGTTAATGTTTGCTCTGCTACCTTAGAGCTTTATCATGTGTGAGTTTTTTTCAGTGCTAGTATAAGCAGAGAGATGAGGTTCTATAGATGTCCTTTCAAAGCAAATCTAGTTTTCTCTATCCTTTTGCAGAGTACCAGTATCCATCATCTAGTTCCTCAAATTGCAGCTTGTATCTTGGGGCTCCAAAGAGGTATGCATGCTTACTGTAATGTTGTTTATAGCTATCTCAATCTTCCTACTTGAGTCTGCAAGATAACTTAAAAGAAAAGCATGGTCAGTACATAAAGTCTACTAAGTACACAAAGCTTTCTCTTCTTCTTGATTACAAGTTCTTTAATACTGCTCTGTGGTTTGCATGCATGTAGTTGAAAACCACTCTGAAGGCCTTACACACTTGTAGTCTTGTAAGATGATTCAAAAAATGTTACTTCATCAAATAATTCTAGCAAACGTAAAAAGTAGGTTGGAATTTATTTCCCCCAAGCCTTTTTAAAAGGAAACACCACCCCACCTGAAATTGTATCAAAACAACTGATACTGAAGTATATGCAGAAATTAATCTTTTTAATTTCTTACATGAACCCCCCCTTTTTAAATAACTAAAACTGCTACCTCCTCACAGTAAAGTTTGATAACATCATTACTCTTGGTTCCCATTCCTGCACTTTAAACATTTTAGTAAACATTTTAGATGTTTCAGAACTGTGCATATTAAGGATGATGATGTTGAGATGTTGTTACACGCACACAAAAACATCAAGTCTTGCTGATGCTGCAGTTTTGTCTTACAGTAAATCCCCTTGATTAACTTTTTTCCCCCTTCAGCAGTACTCTTTATTCAGCTAGCTGCCAACATCAGGATAAGTACACTGGACTTCAGCACGTAGGCAGAGAGAAAAAAAATACAGTACAACCTGCCTACTGTAAGCACTGCAAGTGAGCTCTCAGTGCTCTGCACTGTGCAAACTGGAGTCCTGTTACAAATGAGGCTTTGTATATAATAAAATAACTTCATGGAGAAAAGACACTTCACCAGACAGTCTGCCAATGCTGCAGAGGTCGGTGATACCTGGGCAGTCCCTGCTTTCTGCTGATGGTCACACACGGCAATGCAGAGGCCCAATCTGATGGGACGGATGACCCTTAGCACGGGTTTTACAGCACAAAGATATGGTTGAGTATTGTTTAATGCAGCTTTCTTCTTTCTGACTGCAGAGGGGCAGAAGAGGATGCCAGTGCAGGCTGCTGTATGCATACATCTGTATGTTCCCAGCTTAACAAAGCCCTTTCTGGTGTTTCCTTCCTCATTCTTTGGATCTTTCCTTGCAGTTTGCAAGTAGAGAGGTCAATGAGCACGTGGCAGGTGACTGCTGTCAGTCAGAGTCTGACTTCTCGTTAGATTTGGATGATTTACGCTTCCTCTTTTTCTTCTTCTTCTTTTCTTTTTTTTTCTTTTCCTTTTTTCTCTTTTTCTTCTTGTGTCTATGTTCTGAGGAGGTGGAGCTGCTGCTATCTTCATCATCCTCATCACTGCTGTCATCTTCTGAGGTAGAGTCCTCCAGGAGTTGCTTCAGTTGCTGTATCCTGAGTTTAAAAAATGTAAATGAGAATCCTTTCTAGCTGTCCTCCACCTGTAGCCTTTTATTCTAGCTTTCATGTTTCCTTCCTGGCTTGAGGAATGGAAGCTGCATGCAAAGGGCAGGGGAACACTTCGTCTTTTGCTTAATTATGCTCCTGTTACAGATAATATCACAGACTGAAAAAAGCAACCCCCTTTGAGACAAGCAGATGTTGTGTTTTCAGGGACCTTCCATCCCATGGGACAGCAAAGGCAGACTGGCTTATTTATGTGTGCAAAATAATAAGGCAACAGCTATCACCTGACCACCTGGTGGTAAGTTCTGTGCTCAATCCACACAGACGGGCACACTGGGATCATGACACTATGACATTCATTGCCCTGCTGATACAGAGATGAGGTCAGTGAAGCTACAGAGTAGGCTCTACTCTGAATGCAGGAGTATTTTTGGAAAGCACTCTTCCTTTGAACTTTCAAGGATTACTGGCAAATGAGGACAAAGTATTTGTGTATTTTATTGTTGTCTTCAGTATGCCCTTCAAGGATTCCTCTCCAAGGAAAAGGCAACACACCTGCAAGCAGCAGTGCTGCTTTATGGGCTGCCTATAATTTCTTTCAGTTATTTAACTGATGCAGTTCAAGCAAGAAAGCATTAAAAACTCTGCTGCTCTATCTACTGAATAATGATCTCACAAAAGGAGCAACATCAGGTGCCTAGAACTAGCTTTCTAAATCCACTGCTTCATGGCTACTGAAGGCATTTTGACATACCAGATTTTAGAAAACATCTCAGCAAAGTCAGTGAAAGAAAAAGAAATCAAACTGGTTTTTAGGCCTAAAACAAAACTAAACCTAACTATCTGAATATTATGGCATAAATGAATACAGTTCATCTCTAAACTTTGTTTTGGGGAAAATATAGAAGCTAATAGAATTGAAGAGGTAGGAAGTACTACTGAGTAATTATCAGAAAGCAGAAATGCATTAGTCTGCCAACATAAAGAAATTGCCATTAAAAAGGTGTTCTGAGCTAAAAGTAAGCTTATATCAAAATTTCACCTATACATTGGTATCATGTTATCAAAATAAAAACTAAATTGAAAATACAGTTTACTACAGATACACTTACCTCTTTTCTTTTTCATGACGTTTATTTTCCCTTATTATATCGTACATTGGATCTTCATGTGCCTTTAAAATGGAAAAGAGAAAATACAATGTTGGTAAATAAAAGTATTTATCACTGACAGTTGTATTTCCTAAAAAACATAAACCAAAGCAACCAAACGCAAGAGGCTTTTATCCAAAGATGAAATATGCTTAGCAAGCTCTTAATTCATAGGTATACTCTCAGACTTAACATTATTCATCTGAACTGGTGTATTTACTTCATGGAAAGCTTATCTAGCTACAGCAGCAGTGAAGGGGACTGTCCTTAGGTATAATAAATACCTCTTTCCCTCTTCAATCACAGCTAACTACAAGAATACCACACATAATCTATGGGAATGGCTAGATATAGATGGAATACTGAGGTTCAAAATAATGAGGACCCTTCTAGTATATTTAAAAAATGTGGATACAAACATACTGGAATAAAGGAACAAGAAATATAAGACAAACAGACAATAAAATTGGAGTTGTCCTATCATGCTATGTGCTACTGATTGTGGTTCTTAAATCAGCCAATTTTCATTAAACAGGCAATGCAGCAAAAGATAGCAGTGAAGGAAGACAGCAAATAAACTTTAAGGTGGGTTCATGCCATGCAAGAATGCAGCAAAGAGATGGGGTGATAATTTCTGTTGGAAGATGAAGCAAACAAGTCTGACAGAGAGGAGACAGCAGGTGCTGACCAGAGGTGGGAATTAAAATGCCAGCAGCAAATGAAAGACCTTGGACACAGAGCAAGCGTTTGATGCAACAGAGAAGAAGCCTGAGGAAAAATGAAGAATAGAGGTGATCTGGTTATGGGAGAGGGCTAAAAATACTCTTTGCATTTGCACACAATCAGTAGAAGTCCAGAATCTGCACAGAATGAGCCCAGATTACATTTTTCAAGCATAGAAATGAGGACATAAGACACAAAGTGATGAGCTTGAAATATAGGTTAACAATGCAGAGCAACAGGAAAAGTTACAGCGATCACACAGGAAGAATCTGCAGAACTGAGATGTAGTCTCATGTAGCAAGAGATCAGACTTGTAGGCAATGACTGGATTACAGACCTAGACAACAGCATTCATGATGTGGTTGTTCTCAGCGAGAGCAGAAGGCCTGAAGCAGCTGTAATGTTGGCAGCTCAAGCTTGCCTAAACATTTTTAATGTTGAAATTTAATCAGAAAAATCTGAATATAATGGTTGAAATAAGTCCTTGAAGAGTTCCAATTTATATGTAAACATTACTAATTTTCCTCTTGAAGAGTAGATTTTCTGCAAAGTAGTCAAACATCCAACCACATCTGTAGCTTTTTCTTTATTAGGAGATTTTCGGCATCTATATTATACTAGAGACAGAGGAAACGTCCTTAATAAAGCACCATCTAACAGGCTTCTCTTCACTTGCAAGATTATGCATTGTCAGTAATAAAAAAGACAAGCAATAATACTACAATATTTGTACTCACTACTCTAAATTGTTCCAATTTCTGATTGCCTTTAATAAAGAACGGGCATTCTTTATCTCCTGTCCTGTGTCCATAACGTTTACATCTCCAACCTTTAAAAAAAGAAGCAGCAGTGAATTACACCTCTGAGACAGATCAGAAGTAAAAAACCACCAAACCCATATTTAAACAAAATATTTCCAATTTGTTGGGACAAACAGATACAAGTACTATGTTGATAAATGTAATGTCCATAAAATACAAGGCTTCAAGGTGCTGGATGCTTTTATACCAGTATGATGCCAATCCACCAGGACCTCATCATCTGGCCAACAACATTCTACCCTCTCCCAGAGTAAATGAATGGACCTATGAAATTCTAATGGCATCTGGGATATTTTCAGCCTTACACTGCATTACTTTGACTTCTTTTCCCAAAGGCATCCAAAGCCCTTTTGTTGGGGCATGTGCCAGGAATTCTCGTGCGCTTTCATTGCCTGGTACATCAGGTATGCAGTCTTCTGGTTTTGTTTCATTCTCCTATCAAAAAAAAGGGACAATAAGATAATTTCCTTTAACTTTGTAAAAATTAATACTTTCAGTGTGCAGGCCTTCACTTAATATGAAAAAAATCTATTTCCTCTGTTACTTTTTTGCCCGTTGTAAGTCACAAAGGATTTAAAATTCCTTTTCTTTCATTCTCTAATATTCCAGGCAGAACTTTACTGCCATAGAATTTCATTCCTTCCTACCTATTTCAGCAATTTATGTAAATAAATCATATAAATGAAACCTTAACACAGAAGCAAAGACTTCTTTTTCCTCTTTCTGCTACAAGACATAACAATTAAAAAGAAGCCCTTTACAACACAGAGCTGCATTTTTTAGGTTAAAAGCATTAGACTATGGCTTAGGTATACAAATTTGGCAAAAATTTGTGATGAAACAAATGCACTTTTACAGAAATATTTAAGCCCAAGCCATGGAGAAGAATCCTTAAAAGATGTCCCTCAAACTGCAAACCTGCTTTCTATAAATGACTCCCCTCTGTCCACAAAATTAAATACTGCATGAAGTGTGTGTGCTAAGAGACAACAGAAGAACTGGTTTCCTCCTATCTGATTTCCTATCCTTTTTATCTGGATTAGCTTTTAATTGAGAATTATCTGAGTTTTTCCTTGGAAGCACTTACTTCTCTCTGTAATTGACACAGGTAACACTGACACTTAAACACCTAAAGAAGAGGTTGTGTGAAAATCCCTCGTAATGCTAAAAGTTTACTGCTATTTACCAACCTTAATTAGCCCTGGAGGAGGTTTCTCATAGCTGAAAAGCAATAGAAATATTGTTACTCTGCAGCTCAGCAAAGACAAATAAATTGAGAAAATACAGATTTTCGACGGTGTAGAGTTAAAACCTTTAGCTCACATTTCTCCTTCACTGTACTCTATTACTAATGACCAAGAACTACAACAGAACATGGATAGCTGGATGGATGGACAGGCAGCATTTGTCATACCACCACACGTGTCTCTTGCAAACATCCTTCAGACTCATATTCTTGTGGGAGCACAACTATTTGTTGTGGATTTGTGGTACTTCAGTTTAGCTTCAGTTACCATCAGTGCATAATTCCCTCCTCTTTTTTTTCTGTAGCACTCCTCTCCAAAATCTCACTGATCCAAACTTTTTACTCCAGGACTGCTGAATCAGTCACCTGAAAATGTCAAGTCAGACCACTCCTTACATCCAGTTTTCCCAGTCAAACCTAGAATATATTGATTTCATCATCTTCCAAGTATTAAACGTAAAGACAGAACCTTACTGACCAAAGTGTCATATTTCCTGCAGCATTTCTCTGGGGTTAACAGTAGATATAACATTTATTAAAATCCCAACAGCAAACAGGTGTTACATACAGCACAAAGCAACTGAGAAAGTGTATGTGCTTATGAGTTAAATGCCAAGGCACTAGGAAATGGCCAAGGAGATGAAGAACATACATCACTTAGAAAGATGCAGGCCTGTATAACTGAATGTGTTTTGTTTGGGGTTTTTCCCCCCAGATTTTATCTGCATTTAAACATACACAGTCTTCTGTAAACTGCTACCTTCAGGAAAGTCTAAAGAGTGATTTTTTTAGTTTTGTTTCTCAACAGCACATAAAGAACAGCACTGTGCAAGCCCAGAGTCCTGAAATCCTTTTTCATGTGGGACTTTCCAGACATTATCCATACGTCAGGACACAGAACATCTGTACAGGCTCTACATCATTTTAGGCCATAAATTTGATGGCATATCCAATATCCCAGTGGCTTAGCTCTGCACACACACACACCCCCCTTACATACCTACAGGAATGCCAGGCACAATCATAATAATACAATCAGATCAGCAGTGAAAAGGTGGATAAAGTGTGTCTATCCCTTCTTTACAACAATAACTTGTAAGGAGAGCTGTTTAGTGCATTTAACAACAAACAGACTTTCCCTTCCACTTGGGGGAAAAAAAGCCCAACCAAATCATGTTCTTGTGAACCTTCTGATCTTTTTATTCCATTAAAATAATAATTCCCTTAATAACATAAACCTTTCACAGCACCAGGGGGGCTGTGGATGGAGCCATCAGGAGGCTCTCAAACCTTTTTGTCCTATTTTTTTTCATTTTTTCAGTCCATAACAATGGAACATCCTCTGCTTTTATGCCGAGGCCTCGAAGCACCCTGGAACAGCCTTCAGGAAGGCCTGAAGGGGTGCCCAGGCTGCCGTGCCCACCCACCCTTAAGGGGGGATGGGGAAAGAATTAAACCCAAACCCAACCCAACACCCCCCACCCCTCCCTGGCACCAACCTCAGTCTCCCCATCACCCCCAATCTCCCCATCACCCCCAGTCTCCCCATCACCCCCAGTCTCCTCATCCCCTCAGTCTCCCCCATCCCCTCAGTCTCCCCCATCCCCTCAGTCTCCCCCATCCCCTCACTCTCCCCCCATCCCCTCAGTCTCCCCTTCCATCCCCTCAGTCTCCC
>JAWWEE010000074.1:45052789-45067598 GCA_035221455.1 Xenops minutus
CTCCCCCTCTCCATCACCCTCAGTCTCCCCTCCTCCATCCTCCTCAGTCTCCCCTCCTCATCATCCTCAGTCTCCCCCTTCCACACCCTCAGTCTCCCCATCCATCATCCTCAGTATCCTCTCATCACCCTTAAAAACACCGATATTTAAAAATAATGATAATTTCCTGCCCCCTGGAGCCCCTGCCCGCTGTGCTGCATCCAGGCCCTGGGGCTGGGCCAAAGGAATGGACCCCCAAGCCGAGCTGTAAGCCCGAAGTACCTTTGTTAGCAGTGGTGGGGAGAGCACAGGGTCTAGCACCTTCCAAAATAAGGCTCTGTAGGAGTAAAATTTCGGCCAGCTTATGTAGTGAATTTCTCTAAGGACACTGTGCATTCTGTGGGTAATTGCCTGGGTCTCAAGGCATCCTTTAAATTGCTTTTTATGACTTCACGTCTTTGTGGATTCATGGTTTTACTAGTAGAGAGCTCCAGTGTCTAAGTTTCTTACCTTGCTTAAAAAAATCTGTTCTTTCTTATCTTTGAGCTTAAGACCAAAGAAAGGCTGATTTCCTGATTACAGCTTACCAATTAGCACATCCTATTTTTCCAAAGGCTTTTGCGTCCTGCTAAGATCCTCATGCCAGATGAGGTTCTCTTATACTCCCTAGGTGCTCTTTAAGTTCTTTCCAACCAAAACCATTCTGTGATTCTATGATTCTGTGCTTGCCAGTGATCCAAATACACACAGATGGAGGGAGGGGAAAGTCAGGGTCCAAAACACAGAGCTCAGGGTTTTTTTTCCTTTCTTAATGGGCTGGTTGGTGTCACAGGTGATACATGTTGGTTATAGGGCAAGAAGGTCTTAGTCCCATGAAGCCTCTACATAGAGACTTTATTTTGGAAGCAAACTCAGCAGGGTGTGGCTAGGGCCATGCTACTGCAGCAGGAGCTACCTGACAAGCAAAGGGCAACCTCCTCTTCAGTGTATGAGCACCCCTAAAGAGTCAAATCTACCCCCAGGCTTTGCAGTTTCCTGTCCCAGCTGTGATCTTTGTGTTGGAGGATGAGGAACAGAGAGGTAGATCAGTGTTGGGAAGGCAAAGTTTAAATTTCTACTTTAGTTTACACTGAAGTTCAAGGTCACGTGAGATTTTGGTAATTGCTTAAGAGCTGAGTGAAATGCAAAAAAATATATCTTAGAAGCCCAGGAATTTAAGGTGTTTTTAACTGTGATCATCTTGGTGCTTCAAAAGTCAAAGGATGGTAATCACTGTTAGAGCACCCTGTGATTCTGAAGTACAGTAAGACAAACACAGTCCTGAGAAAGCCTGTCTTTTGCAAGGGAAATAGCAATCTTGGGGTCTTTTTAACAGTATAATATTATTAAACAAGCAGTACTTTAATATTATTTTAGCTTCTACTTGGTAAAACCTTATTTGGGACAAGAGATCATGAGTCTTGTTTCTCACTTGCATTCAGCTAAGTGGCTGCCATCGTAACTTGAGATCCTGGCAAACTATTTTTGTCCAGTTAATTGCCATAGCCCTTTGCAAGGTTATAGTGCTTACTTTAAGGTTTAAGCAAAATAATCTAGCTTTTGCATGCCATGACATTAATATATGCTATTGATGAAGATTTTAATTACATGCACCAAATTTTGTAGGTTTACTGGCACCGGAAAGAACACAGTGGCCATTCTATCCCAGAACAAGACCCATCAGCAAAGCCACATAACCTTGCAGATACACTTCTCAAAAAACCTGCTCTTCATAAACTAATTCCAAGGTATCCATCTGGCCAAGATGTCCTGAGATGGCACAATAAGTTGTGAGTAAACCTTTTTCATTCATGCCATGGGTTTGTAGTCAGCTTGTGTGTTTTGCTTAGCTGTGGGCCTTTTACAGACTTTTATTAGTAGCCTTTCTTTGGGCCTATGCTCAGAAGAACAGGCTGAATTGCTGCCAAGTCTTGAAAAGCCAGATCACACCAGCTGACCTGAGGTGCAAAACTTAAGGAAGACCTCTTGTCTAAAGGCTTAAAGGCAAAATCAGTTTATGTGCTCATCTGAGTTAAATATCTGTGTATGAGGCAAATGCAAGGTGATATGATTTAAGATAATCCACTATGAAGCAAGTTGAGCAGATGACTTGCTATTTGCTGGAGGCTAAGAGATTTGCTGCTGTCACACTCCTAGCATGTGGTAACACATCAGATCTCAATCAGTCCCTTACATGGTCACATATCTTCAAGCAACAAGTGAGGCAGGAGAAATTTTTTTAGGTGTTGCAACTAGATTAAAAATGTCTGAAACAACTTACATAAGACACAGTATCAATTTTTCGATCTATTTCGAGAAATTACAATAGTTACTAAAAGTTAAGGACCAACTGGACTGATGCCTACCGAACAGAGACTTTATTTTGGAAACAATCTGAAGTGATATAATGTGGGGTTTTTGGCCTCCCTTTCAGTCCAGTGTTATTTTGTTATTTTCAAGTGCCTTTTTACTTCACATTTTCACACCAACAGAGAAGTCAGACCCTGGCACAGCTTTCTAGCATGTTAGGACAGTGACAGAAAACCTGATTAATTCTAAGGTGGAGTGTTTGCAGTTTATGAATGGTATTCTGTGAGAGAGATGGGTGCAACAGCAAAAGAGACAGTTCTTCAGAAACCCTACCAGTCTTGCTTTTGTACAGCCTCGACTGTCCTACCTTGGCTGAAGTAAGAAGAGTTCTGCCAGTTTGGAGCAGGTAAGGGCCTGACTGAGATGACCTCAGTTTAAATGACTTCATCCTTGACAGAATAATTGGCACAAATTCAGGAACTACGTGCATAAGTCTCAGCAGAACTGTGGGGTTGCAAGTGGAGGCAGAATGATAGACCATAGTATGGATATTGTCTTCTTCTTTCTGTTAAGTCAGTGAGATTTTGGCTGTGCTATTTCATCCCAGTGACTTGTATGTCCAGGCTGTAATTTCTGAGCAGATCAGGGCACTTGGATGACACTCTTTACCATGGTAACTTAATGGGGCATGCAGGATGTAGAATTCAATAGGTACATAAGTCTGCTCAGACACAGTAGTTTAAATGTATTCTTTCTTCAGTTTGACACAAATAATTTTCAGTGCATTTACTCATCTGTCTTAAAAGTGAACTTTATCACTTCATTACCCATCTTAGAAGTACCAAGGCCAGGATTTTTTAATATGAGGAAATTAATTGAAGCTGTAGGTAGCTCCAAAGTTTCTCTTTTTTTTCTCCTTTGCTGAGAAAAAGCCCAGGATTCCTGTGACTGTTGCACACTTACCCAAGAAGCCAATTGCAGTCATATCAGTCCTTAGGAAAGATCAGCATAGAATGAAGTGTGAAAAGGGGAAAGTAGGAAAAAAACCCCAACCCTGTTATTTTTAGTTCTATTTATTCTGAAGCAAAGATGCTCAGTATCTGTAAACTGCTTAAATCTATTCTATTTAAAGGGTTCATATCAACTGAGGGTCTGGTTCTTGGTACTTAGAAGGATATTTATTTGAAGTTGTGTGGTGGAGGTTTTTTCCCCTTTATTTGAATGTAGTACTTCAGCCACTTTAAGAAGTTAATTTTTTGGAGGAAATACTGTCTTACTGTAAGACCTGGCTGTCATCACACTGTAATTCCAGCTTCATCAAAACATCTAAGGAGAAACATCAATTGCTGTCACAATGTGAAGTATCTGAAAAGCCAGTATGTTTCATAATATCCACTACAACTTCATTTTGAACAACTGAGTGTTTCAACTGCAAGTGATAATACTAGGCCCAAATTAATTCACATCTATGTCATCTCATGGGCATCAGTATTCCTGTGAGAGTGTAACCCTGGCAGAATGTCAGCCAATCTGTTTTTCTCCATTTTTGGCTGGCTAGGGCTTTGGGACAGGATCTGTTTCTGATTATGTGTCAGATATTACACAGAGAAGAGGAATCCAGAACCCGTGTTAGGCTCCATGGGAAGTTAAGCACCTCCTAATGGGTTCCAGAAGAAGCAGGAGGCTGAGCAGAGCAGCCTAAATCCAGCATGGCCAGCCCGTGGCTGCCCAAAGTGGTGTGATTGGAGACATTAAAAAAATAGAGGGAGTCTAATATCTGGACCATTTCTGACCACAGGGAAAGGTGTCTCAGAACAGCAGTGGCCCTTCTAACCACTTGGGAACCTCAGCTGCAAGGAAAGGTACTGGCGTCCTTTCTTCCAGAAAAATGAAAAGTTTGGTTTGAAGTGGAAGTGCTGGCAGTGACTTTTGATACGAGTTTAACAATCAGAAAATGACAGACTGGGGTTCAGCTCCCTCCTTGGTCTGAGTAATCAGTGATGGTGGGTTCTGTGTCACTGGGACAAAGTGCCTTAAGCATCGGGCTAACAGCTACATTGGTGGGGGCCACCCACCATTCGTATTGCACTCTTTGGAAGCAGTAGAGAAAAGCATTTGAGATTCACAGGGCTGGAAGGACCAAGTGTGTTTGAACGTGGCTGTGAGTACACTTAGAGGAGTGCTCATCCCAACACTGGAAACTGCACTTCTGTCTGTGAAATACCAGATCAAAACTCTGGTAGGGGCCAGAGCCCGGTTCTCCCTTGATAATATCGTACTCCTAGTTCCTGCTTCTCAGATTAGCCTCATGTTTACAAGGGCACTGCTCAGCAGTGAAAAGTGTTCCCACACACACCGTGGTGGTCATGCCATGTGCCATCACATAAAGGCAGTGAGGGAGAAGGGAGCAAATGTCTGAAAGGACATGACAGCCACAGCTGCATTTTGTACAGCCCTGGTCCTGTCAGTGTTCAAGTCTACATGTCTGCAGGGACAAGCCTTTTTGGGAAACTTGGGACAAACACTTCCATCAAAGTTGCACCCAAACTAAGCACAGGTGTGAACTAAACATTGAATTGTTCATTTCAATAAAGACTGGGTTGCTACCTAGGGTGTCCAAAAATGTGCAGGAAAGCTTTATAGCTAAGCAAGGAAGTGTCTCTGGAAATTAGTTGGGCAAAGGTGTTTGAACTGCAACTTTAGTTTGAAGTCCCTTCATAAGGCTACGTGCCATTTTAAGCACTTAAATCTATTTATCGAATTTAACCCAAAGACCAATTAACTGGAACTTATAAGAGGAACGATTGTCTTTCTTTTTTGTAAATTCTGTCCTCCAGGACTCTCGTAGATGACTGGATCAATGAAATCCCTTCAGCCTTCTGTGGAGATATTGTCTTATTGACCACTTGGAATTTGAGGTGGTGAAGTCACTGGTTCAATCAGTAATGCATACTGTCTCTTCAAGCCACCATTCAGTGAAAATAATCTATCTTTGATCTTTCTTCATTATTTTAATTCACTTAAGATTTTAGAGACATGAAATAACTGAATAACTCACATTTTTCATTGTTTTTTGCCTTTTGTTTTCCAGTTTTCATAAATAAATAGAAATAATTGTATACAGTCCCAGCCATTTTGCATTGTGCCATTTGCATTTTTTCAGGAAGAAGATTGTATTTGATGGCTGTATATCTGTGTAGTAAACCCTTGATTGGTTGCATTGTGTCTCTGGGTATATCCTGACCCTGAATCACAGAATCACTAAGGTTGGAAAAGACCTCCAAGATCTTCAAATCCCAACTTTAACCGATCACCACCTTGTCAACTGAACCATGGCACTAAGTTGCACATCCAGTCATTTCTTGAACACCTCCAGGAATGGTGACTCCACCACTTTCCTGTGCAGCCTGTTCCAATGCCTGACCACCCATGCAGTAAAGAAATTCTTCCTGATGTCCAACCTGAACCTCCCCCAGTACAGCTTGAGGCTGTGTCTTCTTGTTCTGTCACTTGGTGCCAGAGAGAAGAGACTGACCCCCACCTGGCTATAATCTCCTTTCAAGTAGTTGTACAGAGCAACATCATTTCTTACCTGTTAATAGCAAGCCCCAAATGTGTCACTACAGAGGCAAAGGCTCTGTAGTGGCTTCAAGGGGCTTTACCTGAGTGAGGGCTGATCACATTCAGGAACTGTGTGAGTAGTAGGAGCACTCGGATGCTACTGGCACGTTATATAACAGCAGGGAAGGGAGATTTTGGCTGACAACCCTTGGATAGTGTCCCAACTTCTTACAAAACATACCATCAGTTGTGTGATTGCTTATGCCCAGGATGAGTGGGCAGGACTTTAGTTTCATATGAAACAGTCAGATGCAATGAAATCCATAATTCTCTATTTATCTGTTTTTTACAGATGAGAGATTGGGTCAGGATCACTGCAATTTGAACCTCTTATTAGGGGAATGATAATTATTCTAAATTGGATGTTTCTCTTGTATTAAATCTATATATATGTTGCTTCTTAACCCCTACTAGCTACAGTCTTACAGTCATCAAAGTTGGCAGGAGTTTTGGTACTGACTAAGTATGGATCAAGGCTAGATTCTTTACTTGGTAGCTAGGGTTTTTTTTTTGTTTTTCATAGCTGCAGGAAATTCCTCCTTCTGAGCCTTGGCTATATTCTCAAATCAGAGATCAATTTACAAGAACTTTTCCCTTACAAAAGCAGATTCCTTTCCTGAATTTTGTCTCTATAATACAGTGACTGATAAAACAGTTCCCGTTTAAAGGATGCCCAGCGTATCAAGTATAATAGGCAACTTCATCTTCAATGCCAGCATCCATCCCTGGTATGTCCCCTCTGAGCTGCCAACTTTCCAGTGGAACCTAAAAAGGCTCCAGTTCTTATTAATGGGTCACAGAAACTGCAGAAACAAAGTGATGAGAAAGACAATCTAAAAAGTGGAAGGCAACGATTTTTGGTTCTGCTTCCCACCTCTATTAAACAGTAAGGTGACTTTCTCTTGTTAAAATAGCTGATCTGCTAGTTCCACACAAAACAGCTGTTCCCACTTAACTGTCGTTTTTTCCAGAACTATCCAAAATTCACAGCTCTTTAGCTTAACGTATTTCCCCATATGTCAGGTCACCAACAGCTTCTTTCTAGGTAATTGAAAAGAAAGTAATGGAAGCTCCCAATTCTAGACCTTCTTCCTTCCCTGGCCCTCTCAAGAGGGTAATATTGTAAGAGTAGTGTAGCAATGTTACAGCAATGAAGCAAGGATTAGTTAAGCAAGTTGACCTAGGAGTGTCTCTGACAGGAATGAGAAAGGAATTCCGATACAGGACTGTTGAAACTAATGCCAGACATGCAAAAATAATGTTTTCCAATGGTGGGCTAGAAGCCTCTGTATTTTTATTCCATTATGCTAGTTTTGTTATGAATGACATCCAGGAACACAGTTACTTTTGCTTGAAAGTTGCTATCATCTATAGTTATATAGATATAGAAATGGAAGGACAAATATATCATTGTAGATAGAGAAAAACACATTCTTTCCTAGTCCAATCTGTAGGGAGATTTGTGCATGGCCTGTGTCTCTGTTTGTCACTTATAGAGTGTGGGGAAAAAAAATCACTTTAACATCCTCTAACAGGGCTTTCTCCTGCCAGCCTTGTGTGGTGCTTTTTGGTCATGCTTGAATAACTAAGAAATGAGAGGTGTTCTGCCCAGTTTTAAAGTAATTTTGATAATGTACCAGTGATCTCGCCAAAAAAAGTAGAACTTGGCTATAGGTGGTTAGGCTGTGTTCATAAAACATTACTTAAGCTATCTGGAAACCACAGCTTGAAGGCTGTAGATGGAATTTTGGGCCTCCCAAATGCAAGTGCAAGATAAGAGTGGAGGCCTTGAAAATTCAAGCACAGGATGGTAACGGAGACTCCAGGACCAGAGTCACAACCCACAGACTGTTAGCCACAGATCACTACAGAAATGAGGCCTCAGAAGTTGAGTCAATTGATTTGGTGGTTTATCTGCAGCACAGGTAAAACCCATAACCTGCAGTAAAGTGAGGTATAGCATGGAACTATGAGCCAACAAAGAAGGAGCAAGTTGTCAGACTGTTAGTGAACATAAGAGTGATCCCAAACAGACCTAGATTGAGGAGGGGGAATTGCACAACAGCCCTCTTCTCCTGGCAAAGAGGGAGAAGAAATCAGAAATATTAGCACTGTAATCATGGCAAAGAACTTGGGACACTGACAATATACTGCAACCAACCCTTGCTTTTCCCAAAGATTGTATTATTGACTTTTGAGCCCAGTGGAAGGGTGAGCATGAGACCAGAGGAAGGCTTAGATAATACTAAGTTTGTGCACAAAGTTTGTGTATAGTAGTTCTAATTATGTAATTATTGAATTAGCTGCAATATTTAGCTAATTTGGACTATAAAACTTTGCATGATTGTAGCCACACTAATAATAACTCTTCCATTGGTGAAGCTTTTAATTCTTGGCTTTGTTTATGGAGTGTTTCTTTAGCCCACATAGATTGCATGGCATGTTTGGTCTGAACCCTGAGCATAAGGACAGACAGATAAAACTTGGCTGCAAGAACTAATGGAGAAGGCAGGCAATGAAGGCTGTTGCCTGTGCTGCAACAACCCAGCACACCAGGAATGGGTTCAGAACACGCCCAGCACTCAAAATGATCTTACCAGCTCTATGCGAACACCTAAAGGTCCTTGTGTAACATGAAAATTCCCAATGTTTTTGAGCCTGGACCTAAAACTGGTTTTTAGTACACAGATCAGATAGCTGGAAAAGGTTATTGGAATACCATCCCTACAGTTGCTCTACAGATGGACTCTTTTCTGCTAAAAACAAGCTCAAAGATGCATTGAATATCTGATGCATCTGTGTGAATCTGTTTCCAAAATCATGTTGACATTTCTACTAGACGTAAAGTGTTTGGAGTCGATGTCTGAATACATGATTTTTTTTTTCTCTCGAGATGCAAAATGTAAATAAAAATTCACACAAGACTCACTAAATGCTTATTAATTAGGGGAGAAGGTTGCTGTGACCTTCTTGCACTAAACTCCTGGTAAACACCTGCTTTAGTGGTCACACACATTAATAAGAGCCAGTGGGCACTATTTTGTAACACCTATGCACTTTGGGTAGTTCCCAGGGGATTCACATTTGAATATTCCTGAAGGAGGGGAAAAACAACAAGGTCTCCTGTTTCCAGTTTGCTTAGGCAGTGGCCTCTGGCAGCTGCAGCGCTGGTATGCAGAGAAGTGACTGACCTGACTTGCCTCTTTTCCAGTCACCTCTGAAAATAATCCTTTTACTCAAGACAGGCAAAATGAGTTTGCGGTGTTCTCGTTTCAAAATGCAGGTGGGTTGTACCCCTGGTGGAACAGATACCCTTACATTTCAGGGAAGTTTGTGTCGTTTATTTTGTGCCAAGTTGTTTGCAGAGGAAATGTTTCCTCTTCTCCTCCCAACATATAGAGCTTCCAGAAGGCATTTTATAGGGAAAATGCTATAGGCAGGGGATGGGTGGATGTGGGGGTGGAGGTTAGACTGGAGCTTGGATAAAAGGGTTCTGTCTTTCTGAGTGGGAGTCATAGTCGACACCTAATTTGCAAACCAACTTTATTAAGGCAGCTTTGTTTAAAAGAATGTTGGAACAAAATGTTATTATTTTTTAATTATAGAGCTATATCACTTCTAGCAGAGTACAGATTGGGCCTGATAAAACTTAGCATGATAAATTAGTTACTGAATTGTCACCATTTGCTTTTCAGACCTTAGTGTCTATGATGTTTTTTGAGAAGCTTTTTAGTCTTCAAAGAAGTGCATAATGCTTCTGTCCTCCCCTTGATTCAGCAAAGACCCTTTATAATAGGCAAACTCTCAATAATTGTTTGATTGTTTTTAATGCATTTAAGGATCCTTGGTGCAGGAACCACTCCTTTCTGCACACTTTGAGCCACACAGTTTTGAGATCATTGCAGAGGCAAACCCCCACTCACTGGGAATTTAGGCCACCCTTACCGCGTCTGCATGATACTGTGGAAATACACAGAGTGAAAACGTGTGGCTTAAGCACATGTATCCTTTGTTAGGAATAGCCAAGTCTTTCTGCAGCTTAGTATAAGCAGTCAATTGCTTCCAAAACACTCTCTGACTTTGTGGGTACCTGCAAGTTATTTAGAATATGCTTTAGTTCACATGAATTTTAATAATGCGTTATCCAACATATTTCTCATTTTATCTCCAGCTACTTAGGTTGCATTCAGTATGTCACTTATGACCAGATTTTTCAAATTTTAGCCCTTCTATAGATGAAGTTTTCTGAAAATCTGACTTTCATACTTATGTTGAAAATGTGGCCTTTCTGAAAATGTGGCTATTAACTTCTGTGGTCTCTATTTTGAAGGGTATTTAGGTCTGAAAACCCTTTCCTTTTTTATGAAATGAGGATAATGATATTTTCATATTTAACACATGCATATACACACACACACACACACACACACACACACACTGCCTGATAAATGCATGAACACTGAATGGAAATGGGTAACTTAAATATATAGTTGTGAAAAATAGTATGAAAAACTGGATGCCTAGGATAGTTTTTTCTGCAGTTTTACACTGGCACATCCACACTGAGGCTCACACCACTGCTCTGGGGTAATTGGAAAACAGTTCTGTCCCGAGTTTGCTTCTTCCAATTATTTGTTTGTTTCTAGTAGTGTACAAACTCCAGCAGTTGCAGTGCAGGCACAAAGGAAGGCATGACTGGTGCCTCTGAAGTGTGCCATCCAGGCTTATGCTTCTGACAGCCGTTTGCCTTACAAACAATAGCAGTGTTGGTGGAACACAACAGTCAGCTGTAATTTATCCTTGTGTTTGGCTGCTGGGAGCCACTCCTCATCTCTGGGGGCAGTGGGCTTTTGTAAGTGCTGTCTAACCCATATCCAACAGAACGAGCCGGGTTTGCTCAATCACTGGGGCAGTAATTTAGCGTGGCACATTTGGAATGATGGGCTATTCATAAGCACTAATTAAGACAGCTGTCTTGGTGTATCTCATTATGCTATGACATCCAACAGAGGAGTACCCACGGGCAAGTGAGACTTTCTTCTGGCACAGCAGGCTCTGGAAGAGGGCACTGGTTCACAGCATCACCTGCTATTTGTTTGACTTCCATTGGGACATCTATAGTGGGTGGAGTAGAGACAAACTCAAGATTAATTGGAGCAAGTGAAATGTACTGGCAGTATCAACAATTTAGAGTGTACCCATCTCTCTGATGCTGCGTGCATTTTATGTTCCCTGCTGAACCACTACCAGGAATAAATCAGAATAGAACCTGCATGTTAAACAGCCTGTGGAGGTGGCTGATCAGGCCAGGATGGCTCTGTACAAACACTGAAGGCTCTGTGTCACAGTATTTCTCATGACTCACCAAAGAAGAAAGAAGCCCAAGTCACCTGGATCACTTTGGTCTCCAAAGGCATTTAGGGTCATGTCAGTCCCTCATGACTCACCCCATGGACAGTAAATTACAGGCAATTAAATTGTGGGTAACTAGTAGAATTTATATTACAATATTTCGGGTACAAAGAGCTATTTCAGGTTCCACATGCTCTGAAATAATCAGGTAGCTGTATAAAATAAAACCAGTATTTATTCAAAATCTTGTTTACTAAAACAAGTACTTACTGTTTTATGGCTATAGCTTAGCCACATTTAATACTTAAAACCAGTGTTGATACACTGTGTTTCTGTCATTGTTTCAAAGTATCTGAAGAGCTCTACAATCTTTTCAGATCTTTAGGTGAAATGAACCTTTGAGTTGTAATTGGGGTTTTTATTTTCCTCACTTGAAATTCAGAGAGAGCACAATATTTTTTCACATAATTTATAACCCAAAATTATTCTCTGAGCAGCTTCCTAGGAGTTTGAAGGAGACTACATACCAAGCTGTGAAAAACTGCAGAAGATAAAAATGAATTCAGAGTCCCTTCTCACAATCCCCCGGTAGATTATATAGCCAAAAACCAGCATTACATTTTGATCTTTATTAATATTATCTCCTGATTAAAAGCAGTAGTTGTTTTTTAAAACTGGATTTTATATCAGTTCAAGCTGTGGTTCCCATTGCTCTTACTTTTTTACTTCTAATATCTGAGTTCTCTCAAGATATCTGCAAGCTGCAGCGTTTGACATACTCTTTCTAAGAAAAAAAAAAGCACTACCTCTGTTTTCTTTGATCTGTTATTGATAGGGTATTTAGGAAACATTGCAAATGTACTCTATGTTTTTCTGTCTCAGTATGCTACCTTTTTAGAAAGCCTCTGGATCAAAGCACAATACATGCATGCTTCAGGCATCCAGGGACTGACTCTTTGGGCCTATAATCTTAGCTGTGTGAGGGGTAATTGACAACAGTTAGTGGTTAAGCAGTGAGTAAGTCCCGTGGCTACTCAGCAGAATGTTTCACTGGTCACAGCCTCTCCTATGTTTATGTGACCCAATGTGTTGCAAACATTTTAATTTGCATTAGGACCACCATCTCATGAATGCCTGGCACTTGGCTTCAAGCACATTCCAAGCAGCAGAACAGCATCTCAAGTTACAAACCAGTGGTTTCTTGCCTACCTCAGACTCAAGCTGAGGCTTTATTTCGTTTTCCCAAGTTACCATAAATTAAGCTTTAATTGAAGTGACTCATCAGTGTGCTCCTCAGCTTTCTTCAGTGCTTCTGTGACATGATTTGTACCAAGCAGTGTATGAAGGAATTTTCTTATCTACCTTCTTGGAACATGAGCTCTTGGATTTCTCCTGTGTGTGACACACTTAATGGTAACAGTGCTGTGATACATATTTTACTTCCTTGCCTTTCAAAGGGCTTGGGGACAGCATCAAATCTATTTTATATTGATATAACATAGCCCAGAGCTAGGAGAACTACAGCCCTTTGAGCATTACGTGAGGCACGCTGAGTACTCCCAAAGGAAATACAAAGGCATGAATCCCAGCTCCTTAAACCTCATTTTATATCCTACCTGTGGCATTCCTGAAAGCTAACTTTTCAGAGAGAGAATGGACCTCAGCTATACCGTGTTTTAAAGTCTGGAGAGGATAATCCTCCCCCCTTTCAGGGCCAGCTTGTCTAGGAGCTTTAGGCACGTCTGTGCTTTTCTCCCCTCTCACACTGTGGCAGTCATGGCTATGTGTCAGGCTGACTGAGGAACAGACCTGACAGAGATCAGCATCCCCAAAACGTTTCCAGGCAAGCTGGGTTAGTGTTCAAACAAACCGGCTTATAAATAAGAATTTCTGTGTGTGTGTACTTTGAAAAAACAGCAAAACGTTTAAATTGTCATGTCTGAGGAAAATACTGGATTTGGACATTCACTGTCTTTGTGCTCCCTGAGCAAAACTCAGAGGACAGAAAGGGACACACCTCCCTGGCTGAGAGCTGCCTTGAGATCTGTGTGTGCTTACAGGTGTGTGAGCTATAGGGTGAATGAACTGAGGCAGGAAACAACCAGGTAACACAGAATGGGCATGGGGCTCTTCTAGGAGTCAGTAAAACTGGAAGCACGTAGAGCAGTCTTGAGGCAATGGTAATTGCATCAGAACTGGAGAACTGTTATTGACACAGGTGAAGAGCAATGAGTACAAAACTGCATAAATATTGAGTCCAAGGAATTGTTTGGAAAACATAGAAGTTCTCAAATAAGTGTGCATAAATAGAGACTGTGTCACTGCCTGGCAATAAGAAGTGCCAAAGGCAGGGCAAGCTTTATCTTTGTGTTGGTTGTATCAACATACTCCAGTGGTGAACTATGAGTTCTCCTTAGAAAAATAAATTGCATCCATACAAACCAACATCAAAATAAGCTATTTAATTCCAGGCAAGTGCCAGACAATTTACATGGCTTGTTAAAAAGGCTGATTTGGAATGTCCAGTGTGATTATTGTTGGAAAGAGGGTGTGATTTGTGACTGCAAATTTAGTTATCTTTAAATAACTGTCCGAGTTGCTAACTTTTTCACTAATTAAGTCATTGTGCAGCAGCCATTTCCTAGCAAAACACCAACATTATACAAGAGTGTTTTTGAAAGCACGTTAGAAACCTTTGTTTTGGCTGCATCCCCTCTGTTGCTGGGGTGGTACAGCTGGGTGGTGGAATGCATAAAAAATGGAGAACTGGGCCTGGGAGCTGTCATCTCCCCAACTATGATGTTTAGTAACACCACCTTACCTGGTTTTTGTGGGTTTGTGAGCAGTCCACCCTAGAGTACACTGTGCTTGTTTAATATTTTGTCAATAACAAAAACTTATCATTGATGTTTTTAAAATTATATTCCTAGGGTGTCTGCATTTCCAACCAGTTGCCCAAATTCTGCTGCCATAAAGGGAAGGGTTACAGATGTCATCTATTTGGACTTCTATAAAGCCTTCAACATGATCCCCCCAATATCCTTCTCTCTAAATTGATGAGATGGATTTAATGTTTGGGGTTTTCAGTGGATAAGGAGTTGGTTGGGCAGTTCCATCCAGGGGGTAGTGTTCAGTGGCTCCCAATGGATAAGTGAGGGTCTGTATTGGGACCAATGCTATTTAATATCTTCATTAATGACACAGACAAAGGGATCGAGTGCACCCTCAGCAAATTTGCAGATGACACCAAGCTCAGTGGTGCTGTTCACACTCCTGAAGGATGGGATGCCATCCAGAAGGACCTGGACAAGCTCGAGAAGTGGGCCCATGGGAGACTCATGAGGTTTAACAAGACCAAGTGCAAGGTGCTGTGCCTGGGTCAGGACAACCCTTGTTATCAGTCCAGGCTGGAGGATGAACAGAACAAGAGTTCATCCTGCCAAGAAGGACTTGGGGGTGCTGGTGGGTGAGAGGCTGGACACGACCCAGCAATGTGCACTCACAGCCC